>CM040128.1:114874787-115474787 GCA_022559845.1 Amorphophallus konjac
TCTTGATCCTGAAGAAAAAATTGGAGGAAATTCACCATCTCTCACTTCAATGTCTGATTTTAAAGTATGTATGAATGATTGTGCTCTTTCAGACTCTGGATTTCAAGGCTCTAAATATACCTGGCATAACAACCAAAATGGTGATAAGGGCATCTGGGCAAGATTGGACAGGGTTCTCACAAATGGTCCTTGGCAATTGAGTTTACCAATTACTGTTGAGCATTTATCTAGGGAGGCCTCAGACCATGCCCCTCTCCTTATTAAACTTTCTAATATTTCAAAATTCAGAAGCAGGTTTTGCTATCAACAAATGTGGTCTACACATGAAAGTTTTCTGAGGGATGTGGAGTCTAATTGGCGCAATAGTCCTCTGGCTACTTCTGCTATTTCTACTCTTTATCTGAAACTCAAATCTATGAGGAAAATGCTCCAAGTTTGGAATAAGCAGGTTTTTGGAAATATCCACACTAATCTTATGGCAGCTGAAGATTCTGTCTTGAAGGCAGAATACCAATATGATGCTCACCCAAATCAGATTAATTTTGAGATGCTTGAGTCGGCTAAGTCAGAGCTGGCTAACAGATTGATTCAACAAGAATCATTCTGGAGACAAAAATCTAGGGTCACATGGCTTGCAGAAGGAGATCGGAATACAAAATTTTTTTACATGAAGACTATTGCTAACAGGAAAAGGAATGTGATCCCTCACCTCAAGAACTCTGCTGGGTTACTCACATCTGACCATGAGGAGATGAAGAGCATTGCTACAGACCACTTCCGGAAAGCTTTTTCTTCTCAATACCATCACATTGAAGAATCTATTCTTAATAATATTCCTCATTTAGTTTCCCCTTCTGATAATGAAATACTGTGTGCCATCCCGACAGAGTCTGAAGTTCAAGATGTGGTGTTCCAAATGTCTCCTGACAGTGCTCCAGGCCCGGATGGCTTTTCGGGGGCTTTCTTCCAGAAAACTTGGAAAATCACTGCTCATGTAATTGTTCAAGCTATCCAGGAATTCTTCACTTCTCAGATTTTGTTGCCTAGGTTTTTGTCAGCTACTCTTATAGCTCTTATTCCCAAAGTGAGCAATGCAACTGATATCTCTGATTACCGGCCTATTAGTTTGTGCAATTTCATCTACAAGGTTATGTCAAAACTTATTAGTAACAGACTAGCCTCAATCCTTCCTAATATCATTTCCTTGGAGCAATCAACATTTGTGAAAGGAAGACTTATTGTGGAGAATATAGCTCTAGCTCAGGAAATGATCCATGAACTGGGTAGGAAAACCAGAGGAGGAAATGTAGCTTTCAAATTGGACATGGCCAAGGCCTATGATCGTTTAGAGTGGGATTTTCTCTATGCAGTATTATCTAAGTTTGGATTCAGTGATCTTTTTATTGCACTTATTCAATCCATGATTGGAAATTGCTGGTTTTCTGTCCTCCTTAATGGTGATTCAGCATGGTTTTTCAAGTCTTCCAGGGGAGTTCACCAAGGTGACCCCATGGCTCCAGCCCTATTCATAATTGCAGAGGAAGCTCTTAGTAGATCTATTCATAAAGCCCAGCCTGAGGGTCAGGTGGACTGGTTTGCTCGTCCCCGGAGATGCCCAAATATTTCTCATCTTCTATTTGCTGATGATACCATGGTTTTCAGTAAGGCCAATGCTGCTTCTATTAGAAATCTGATGGGTATTCTGAGAACATATGAAAGAGCTTCAGGTCAATTAATCAATGTTGGAAAGAGTGGTTTTTTTACCCACCCTAATACTAAGGCAACCACTATCAAGAAGATACATGACATCACAGGCTTCACTCATCACTCTTTTCCTCACAAATATTTGGGTTTCCCCTTGGTTTGTGGTAGGTCAAAGAAAATTCATTTTGCTGGCATTATCTCTTCTATTCAGAAGCATATTGATGGTTGGCATGCCAACTACTTATCTCAAGGAGCCAGAGTTACTCTGCTGAAGCATATCATTTCCTCCATTCCATTGTATACTCTAGCCTCATCTCCATTGCATGCTGGAGTTCATCAAATGCTAGACCGTTCATTTGCCAATTTTTTCTGGGGCACCTCTCAGCAAGGGAACAAAAGGCACTGGAAAGGCTGGAAAAATATATGTAAACCACTTAACTGTGGAGGTATTGGTATTTTATCACTCAGGCAGATGGAAGAGGCATTCAGGATCAAGATGTTGTGGAAGGCCATTCGTTCTGATTCTAGATGGGCTGAGTATTTTAGAGCCAAATATATTAGAGGAAGACATATCTCTGAGGTCGATTTCAAGGAGATGAAAGGACATGCTAGAAGGAGTTGGTCTCATGCCAAGATTGCTATACTGAAACATAAAAGAGTAGTAATTGGAAATGGATGTACTACTAACTTCTGGCTGGATACCTGGTTTGGTAGCCAGCCTCTGATATCTTACATCCCGAATACCTTCAGTCCTAATTTGCAAGCTACTGTCAGAGATGTTTTACTACACCCATCTCAAGAAGACACAGCTATCATTGACAGTCATCTTCCACATATGACCAGAGCTGCTATATGGCTCTCTCCCCTCAGTCATGATTCGGACAAGGCAGTGTGGAGTCTTTCATCATCGGGTGAGTGTCTGATTTCATCAATTTATAAAGACTCCAGCAGATATGCTCCAGATCAGGATTCTATCCTAGGTGAACGGATTTGGACTAAATGGATTCCTCCTAAACTCTCTGTCCACATCTGGAAAGTCTGGAATAATTGTATCCCGACTGATATCAGAGTGAAATCTATTGGAATCCCTATCCCATCCAAATGCCTTTGCTGCAAAAACCCCCAAGGGGAGGATACAAATCATCTATTTGTTAAAAGTGAGTGGGCATATTCACTTTGGTCTTCATTCCACAGAATTGGCTGTCATATATGGGGCTCTTCAGTAAGATCCTTAATTCATAACACAGTTAGAGAGATTAATGTCAAATCTCTATATGGTTTATTCCAACTAGCTATTCTTGCATTTGGCTTGTGGGAATTATGGCTTGCTAGGAATTCAGATTTGTATGAAGGCAAATCCACAGCACCTCATAGCATATACCAAAAGGTTCTTTCTCAGGTTAAGGAAATTCTAAACGTTGCTAAACTCAAGGAGCACAAATTATGCAATCAAATCATATTGGCTGGAATTGGTATTAAGGTTGCAACCCACAGCCCCCCTTGGGTGAAAATTATAAGATGGTCTTGCCTCCCTTGGCCTCAGTTAAAACTAAACACTGATAGAGCAAGTAAATCCTCCGGATCTTCTGGCGGGGGTGGTGTCATCAGAGATTACAAGGGGAACATCCTACTGGCATTCTCCCATTACTATGTGCATTGCAGCAGCCTAGTAGCTAAAGCCCGAGCCTTGATGGATGGTATTAAATACCTGCACACTATCTCTTCGCAGTCAGTTGTGGTGGAATGTGACTCTCTTCTCCTGGTACAAGTGATCAACAAGAAGGCCGCATGTCCTTGGGAGATTCTTCCCTTTGCTAGAGAAATCTGGAGCAGCATCCCTCACCCTATGAACGTTTCCCACATTTTCAGAGAGGCTAATACTGTAGCTGACTCTTTAGCCAACTTGGCTTGTCTTTCTCATTGTACTTATTTCTATAATTCGCAGCATGACCATCCCACTTTGGTAAAAGG
The DNA here is from genome assembly GCA_022559845.1 of Amorphophallus konjac. NCBI lineage: Eukaryota > Viridiplantae > Streptophyta > Magnoliopsida > Alismatales > Araceae > Amorphophallus > Amorphophallus konjac. The sequence goes on from CM040128.1 coordinate 114,878,463, forward strand.
TGCTGCTAGGTTAGATAAACTAGGCATGCCTAGCCTTCGTTTGATGTAATATGAATTTTCTTCAATGATCAATAAGATACCCCCTAGGTGTGAGTTAGAAAGTGTAGTTCGATTGGGATGCACTTTCTTAATCACCACTAGGTAGGGCTTTTTATCAAAAAAAAAAGAATTCCCCCATAAGACTTTCACCAGCCGGATGGTCTTATTCTTTAATGTCTCTTCTAATCTATGATCTCGACGGGCTGCTCTCCATAGGATAGATCTGCTCGAACTTCCAAGGGCTCATATTCTATCACATGCGAGGCATCCCGGGCATCTCCCTGAGCATGGAGACGCGAAACACCGGATGCACATGTGCTTGAGTGGGCAGGAGTGCAAGTCGATAAGCCACCTCGCTGATCCTGTAAAATCTCAAAAGGCCCAATATACCTAGAACTAAGCTTTCCCTTCTTCCCAAATCGCATGACTCCCTTGGTAGAAAACACCTTTAGGAACACATGGTCCCCTTCTGAAGTTTTTCTTTAAACATATGGACTTAAATGACTCAGCTCTACAAAGCCCGTAACTCCATATTAAAGCCTACCCACTCAAAAATTGTTATACCCCTGTGGTTTTGATGATGTCAACCACTATGGCTTTGATGATGTCACACTATTTATGCATGATAGAAATGATTTTGTGTTCTTGATCGAACCTCTCATGATAAAACTAAATTCCATTGAATACTTACTCTATGCATCATGAGTTTGATGAGCATTTCATAGTTGGTGCAATCCACTATTCACCTTGTACAAGTTCAGTGTATTGATTGTGTTGCACATTTATCCTCGATGCAACCTTCATTGTCGCACGCCACCAAGTCGGTGCAACTCTTGCACCGAGCACATCGAGTCTGTGCAAGATTGCTCTCGGCATATTGAGTCAGTGCAGAGTATGTACCAACTCAGTGCATCTATTGAGTATACTCATACGTAGCCTGTGCATCCTATAGCTCTGCACTTGAATCAAGTCTGAGCACATGTTTACTATGTGGGCGTTGAGTCCGTGCATATGAGTACTTATGCTATATTGAGTCTTTGCACGTTTGCATAAGGCCTCATCAAGCTTATTTAATCTTTATAACTGCCTGACTATCATATGTCTTGATGGATTAACAGGACATCTACTCGTGATCGTTAAGGGCACGTGATCCAAGGCGGATCGTCCATGAAAGGAACTGCCACGTGGATTTCTACTCATTCAGATCCTAACATGCAGGTAATACATTCCTGAAGCTTCTTGGCGGGAGTGCTCCCTCCACATGCCTAGGGTGTGAGCTCGTGGGTCCCTGACTGAAGGTATATAGATGACCCTTCTATCTTTATTAAGCATTTTGTAGCTAGTTGAGGACCAAGGTCATTAGGTCAAGGTACGCAAATGGGTATCATTGTCCAGAATTCATGAAATCAACATATTGAGATATCTTGATAGGCATTAAATATGTCAGAGACAGGAAAAGTAGGACCCTAGATATCAGTTCCTTGCTCTGTACCTAGAAAAGGAAAGGGGGAGTACTTAATAGTGGATGGAATGATACCCTTTATAAATTCAGAAGGCCTAACAAACTTGAAGTTGGGATAACCATGAGTAGAGGACAGCCTCTTCCATTTACATTCAAGAATCTACGTTGCTAACAATAGCATCCAACATTTTCTAATTCCCATCAGATTCCTCCTGCGGTGGTACTGGCTTCTGTTGAGCCTTCTTAGGGCAGTCCCTCGCAAAATGTCCAGCCTCACCGCATCCAAAGCACTTGCCCTCTACCTTACAACACTCTTGTCCCGGATGGGTGCGTTTACAATGGACACAAAGCAGAACCCCTGGCCTGTTCCTTGGTACCGACTTCTGATGTACCACCTTTTCCTGGTCCTGCCTCCCTTCTGCCTGCCTAGGCCTCTTGCCCATCGTCTTCTGCTCCTTAGTGGACCTATACATAGGTATTCATTAGAACTTAACTTAATATGTCCCTAAAATCTTTATGGTTTCAATTATTACCTATGAGGGTTTGCTTAAAATGGGTTATAAATGTACCCCACCCTTCTTCACTCTAGCATACCTCTTCCTCTACTATTTGGCCAATTGGAATGGTTGTAATCATGGTTTGTCTCTCGTGCTCTGATACCCCGTTGTAACGCCCCGAGATCCAATCCCCAAATTATGGGTATTATTTTTTTTCTTCCATCGGACCTTGAGACATTACATCGCACGTATCGCGGAAGCACAATTATTTAAACATGCATACACTCGCATGAGAGAGAGAGAGAGAGAGAGAAACCATAGATTACAAGAAATGCAGTAACATCTCAACCATTCATACTTTCCAAAGAAGAGTACACAACCATTGTTCCAAAATAAACCTGAGTCCATACATGCTCATTGCCCCATAGCTATACATATAAGAGAGACCTTCATCCATAACATACCCAGACGAACTACGTATTGGCACTACTCCTCAGCTAGAGCCTCCTCCTCAACCTCCTCCTCTATGTCTCCTGAAAACGTGTGTCACAAAAGGGGTGAGTGTGACGCTCAGTAGGCAGCCTAAACAAATTGGGGTTAACTTGCATTTATATAACCAAATTATATACATAATTCAGATGTTAATAATAGCATAATCTATTCATTATAGTCTGCTGAAAATAACTCATAAGAGGAAAATACACACTCTTAAGCTGACATATAAGGTACCCATGCATGTGCTAAAACCACGGTGGATAAGCATTTACACATTATCACATTTCCATATTTTCACACTTTCACATATCACTTTTCCTCATTTTGGCATTTCACAATTTTCACATTTCACATTTTCATATTTTCACATTTTCACATTTCGTTATTCATGGAAACAAATAGCTGCCACAATCATAGGAGGCACACACACACAACGAACGAATGAAAGAGTACTATGCAGACCCAGGAGCGAACTCCCACCTAGATTCTTGTGGCCCCGAGGCGTAACGCCACATCACAAGGGCCGCCCCCCACGAGGACTGAAGACTGAATCAATAGGATTTTAAACCACCTAGATTCTTTGTGGCCTCGTGGCATTACGTAACACCACATCACAAAGGCCGCCCCCCACGGGGACCGAAGACCGAATCACTAGGATTTTATTCCAGGGTCGTCCCCCCATAGGGATCGAAGTCCTATCTCACAGAAGGCTGTTATTTCCATTCATATCATTTACATCATATTCGCATTCATACTCATTTTACAAATACTAGTATGGTACTTTATCATAACATGCATGTTTCTAATAGTTTAAGTGGGCAAAACATACTTATGTGCTGACTGGTGCAGAACAATGCATGATCAGGTTACTATATAAAAGGAACAGATTTATCCTTCTAGGCTACATATGCACAAAAATTGATTTATATCTGAAAGTACAGAATTTTATGGGCCTTAAACTTTTACAGTGGGTTACTAACTTATCCTCCTATCATTTTCTAATTTCTTAAATTTTTCTGAAATAAAATGCCCATTCAAAACTCTCCTTTTCCATGTTTCTAGAAATTTAGACAGACCCACAAGTGCATAGACCTTACAGGGACATGCACTGACTTTAATTATGATTTGAACTAAACATGCATAGACTTTACAAAACATGCACAGACTTTACCAGGGTATGCACAGACCTTACTAGGACATGCACAGACTTTACTTATGATTTGAACTAAACAAGCATAGACCTTACCAGGGTATGCACATACCTTACTGAAACATGCACAGACTCTGCTTATGTTTTGAACTAAACCTGCACCGACTTCACTAGAACATGCACAGACAAAAAACCGGTTCAGACTGAAACATGCATAGACTTTACTGAAACTTGCATAGACTCTACTGATGTTTTGAACTAAACCTACACCGACTTCACTAGAACATGCACAGACGCAAAACCTGTTCAGACTGAAACATGCACAGACTTACTAAAACTTGCACAGACTCTGCTTATGTTTTGAACTAAACCTGCACTGACTTCACTAGAACATGCACAGACGCAAAACTTGTTCAGACTGAAACATGCACAGACTTACTGAAACTTGCACAGACCTTACCATTACTAGAACATGCACAGACTTTACTATAAAACATGCACATACTTTACAATAAAACCTGCACAGACTTTACAAAACATGCACAGACTTTACAAAACATGCACACACCTTACCATTACTAGAACATGCACAGACTTTACTATAAACCTGCACAGACTTTACAGAACATGCACAGACTTTACAAAACATGCACAGACCTTACCATTACTAGAACCTACACAGGCTTTACCATAAAACCTGCACAGACTTTACAAAATAACGCACAGATCTCTTTTACCTACACATGGACAAGAAGTGCACAGACCTTATAAACAATGCATAGACTTTACAAACAACGCACATACCACTTTTACCTACGCATGGACAAGAAGTGAACAGACCTTATAAACAATGCACAGACTTACAAACAATGCACAGACCTCTTTTACCTACGCATGGACAAGAAGTGCACAGACCTTATAAACAATGCACAGACCCTTTTACCTAGGGGCTGTGGGGACTTATGAAACTCAAGAGAACTTAATGAATGACAGAACCCGAATGAACATGATGGTGTCCCCCACATACCCTTAATTCTATCTTTTAGGGTGTAGAAAACTTATTTGAAATAATTCTAATGCATCATTGACCCCTAAAGTTTGAGGTTAGGTGCCTACCTTTGAGATGTTAACCGACAATCCGGGGATGAAATCCACACCCCAGATCCACCTCAGCTTTACACTTCGATCCGGGGATGAGATCCACACCCCAGACCCACCAAGACTTCTCTGCAGGTCCACCCTCCTACGCAAAGGCCAAGGTCCCTCACCTCTCTTTCTTTCATAAAAGGACCCGTAGGTGGCAGAAAAATGGAAGATGAGTGTTTGCTAAAGGATAGCCACCCACGAAACCCCTTCCTTATATAGTTTTTCAGGCTTCCCAAGTGTTCACCCAAGTCCCTCAAGGCTCTAACAAGCCCCAAGGTCGAAGAGGAGTTAATGCTAAGCATCACTTCGGATTTGAACAAGTGTGACCCTTCGACCACTGATCGTAAATGCTAGTGGGCGCACACTTTTGTTTGGAATTAGGCTAACTTTTTTCATATGAAATGAAGGGGACTTCCAGATCTAACGTTCAGTCTTGGTTTCATTGAATTTCATCAATACTAGTGCAAGTTATGATTTTCTCAATATTAACATCGTTCCTCCACTGTTTTAGTCGTGACCCTTCGTCTACCTGGTCATAAATGTGAGTGAGCGAGCTCTCCTGTTGGGATTTGGATCTAGATGTCTTCAGATGAAATCAAGAGGGTTTCTATATATAACGTTGAGTCGTGGTTCATCGAGTTTCATCAATCATAGCATGAGTTATGGTTTTCACAATATTAACATTTATTTCCCATGTTCCAGTTGCGACCGTTCGTCTACCTTATCATAAATGCAAGCGAGTGCATTTTTCCATTGGGATTTGGGTTTGGGTGTCTTCAGATGAAATGAAGAGGACTTCTTGATCTAAATTTTGGTGGTAGTCTCATCGAATTCCATTATCACTACCAGGAGTTATGATATTTCCATTACTTATATGTCAATTCACCCGACAGTCACACTTCTTCATGATAGTTGACAGAAAGGGCTCAGAACCATGGGTTCTGGTGTGAATTGGGTTTCGACCTCAACATAAGAGTTTGGGATAAGGGCCTAAGTTTTCTAATGAGCCTTGTTTCATCCAATTCTGATCTTCCTACGTTAAGTTACAAATTTTCTAATGGTTCTTAGATAATCTGTCCAGATTTTTGGCCCGTTTAGTACATGGGTCCGAATTGTGCCCGATTGGGCTAGTGCCCAATTGGTGGTTGTAACATAATGCACATCTCAGTCTATTACATATCAAGGTCAGTGCACCCTTGTCATATTTGCTTAAAGGTCGATGCTAGTATGTACTAAGGTCGATGCTAGGGTTGCATGCTGTCTCACTAAGGTCGATGCTACCTCAAGCTTCAACTGAGGTAAGGTCGGTACATATGTTTTTACATAGAGGATCAAGGTCGGTGCACATTTGCCTTGTGCTAAACAAGGTCGGTGCACATCCTTCATTAGGTAGAACAAGGTCGATGCATGTTTTATGTTATGTCAGATACAGGTCGGTGCATGTTTCGATTGATTGCATATATAGGCAAAAGAAGGTCGATGCACGTTCCCGTAGATTGCATGTAAGGTCGGTGCATGTTTTGCCATATGCATACATAAGGTCGGTGCATGTTTTGCCATATGCATATAAGGTCAGTGCACATTTTGCCATGTGCATACATAAGGTCGGTGCATGTTTTGCTGTACGCATATAAAGGTCGATTCACCTTTTGCCTTGTGTATACAAGTCTATGCATGTACTGTAGGTCGGTGCACGTTACTGTTTGTTGCATATAAGGTCAGTGCATGTTCATACGATATGTCGGTGCACATTCTCCATCCTGTATACTGAAGTCTGTGCACATTACTGTAGCGCATACTAAGGTCGATGCTAGTTGTGGTTTCAAGCATCTAAGATCGATGCTAGTCTTGCTCTACAGTAACTAAGGTCTGAGCACGTTTTGGTTCATGGCATCTAATGTCTGTGCATGTTCATACATGTTGCATATAGAGGTCTATACACATTTTGCCAAATGCATAAAGGTCGATGCATATCTTATTAAGTCTGTGCACTTGTGAGTCTCAACACATGAATTCATATCAGGTCAGTGCATATATGTGAGTCCCGAAACATGCAGTCAAGTAAGGTCTATGCACACTAGGCATGTCTCGACATAAGCTGCTACATATAGTTTAAGCATACCAATGCAAAGGTCGATGCTAGTGTGTCAAGCCTTCATATCAAGTCTGTGCATATTTAATACTTATCCAATTTTCATGCTTATGAGCTATTTGATAAAATGCCTTTTGTTTTGATTGGCAGGGACTCAAGTCACTAAAGGACCCAAGATCAAATGTGTGACAGGCAACATGCCTCACTTAGCATGATCACGTGACTCGAAGCCTTTATCCTTAAGTAATTAGTGACACGTGATCCTAGGCAGACACATCCTGGAGATTCTAACACCTGTATCCTCGTACTTATCTACAACCGACATGTGGCTTCTCTGGAAAAGGCAAGAACGAGCCCTCCACAAGCCGAATGCGTGAGCTCGTGGTACCCTATCCTGAAGTCCTATAAGAAGGCCTCTCCTGTGATCAAAAAGTAGCAGATGACAGAATCAGGGCAGAATCAGAGCCGAGAAGCAAGAGAGAAGAAGAGGAAGAGGAGTGTTCAGAAAGAGAAGAGAAGAGAGAGCAAGAGAGCGAGAGCCATTTTCTGAGAGAGAATAGAGTACCGTAAAAGAGAGGAGAAGAGATAGCTAGAAAGATAAAGAAGAGTGAGAGAAAGGAGATCGTGCTGGGTTATGTGTTAACTATCTCCAGATCAGATTTGGGATAGTTCTGCTCATTGGAGCTACATTGAATTGCTCATATATTCTGCTCCTTGTCTTTTCCATTCTGTTGTATTTTACTTTTCATCTTTTCGTTTGAATCCTTTGTAAGCTGTGAATCAGCAGAGCTAAGCTGTATTGCTCAGCGGGTGAGGGTGTTTCCTCGGACAGCAAGCTATGAGGCTCAGCAGAGCAAGCTCTGAGGCTCAGCGGTCTGGGATTGATTCCCCAAAGCTATGGATCAGCAGATTGTAGGGATTCATCCCCAAAGCTTTGGATCAGTGGTCTTCAAGCTGTGAGTCAGCGGAAGCCATACTCAGGTCTAAGTATGGGGTGGATGTAGGTGAAAATTGAACCACCTAAAAATTCCCTTGTGCATCGTGTCATTGTTATGCTTCCAGTCTGCTGATAGATGTATGCATAGGATCATTGAGATTGCATCTCTCTAGCTTTTTAGATTGTGTTACGAATAGAGATTTCATCTCTATTAGATCTCATTTAGTTTCTTCTCTCAATAGGTGAATGTTTAGGAACGCTGCCAGTAGGTTTCAATTGTGATTGATTGATCTCTTTGATCATCTGAGTAAATTGCTTAGGTGTTTTCACTACTACCTGAACTGTGATAGCTTCTCAATCTGCCAAGATTTAGCTTAAGTTCTATTTCCGCTAGAATTTTTAAAGGGGATTCATTCACCCCCCCCCCCTCTGAATCTTGGTGTGCACCACCATATTGTTCCAACATACCTGAGAGCCAGCTTGGGCCACGGTTTGGAGAGCTTGGGTGAGACCCGCAACGGTTTGTTGCATCACGTCCCAGTTGACACAGTGAGCCATTTTGGGATGGTACCTGAGAAGAAGAATAGTTTGTTAATTCCTATAGAATCGATAGAAATTAACCTAGAGGTAATTTCTAATTAACTATCTCATCCCGGGCTCTCCCTAATTCTCACATGGGTTGGAAATTTCTTTCCTTAATTCATAGGTGTAGGTCCTTAATCCTTGGACTTAGCCTATGACATGACATTTTCCTAGGACTTACTTATGCCTAGGCTCTGACACCACTTTAACTGTCACGCCCTGAGATATAAGTACAGTGGAAGATATTCAGAAACGTGAATAGCCGGCTAGTACGCCACAAGCAAGCAATATAATCAGAGCACTAACACATTCACACATAAAAGGGAATGCACAAGATGATATACTCAAAACTTCACTTTAGTGAATAATATTGAAAGTACATGATATTGACTCTTGACTCTTTGACAAACTAAACTCAATAAAAATGAAAAGTACATAGGATGACTCAATAAAAGAAAAATTACATCATATGACTCCAGACTAACATGAGGACACATAACACGCTAAGTCTTCTCTCGAATCTTCAATCATCACTCTCAGACCCATCATCAGAATACTCAGAATCCGATCCACTAGAGTTTCCTGGGAAGATTTGAAAAGTAGGGTAATGAGCACACTTGCCCAGTAGGTATCTTCGTATCAACATGAAGGCAATGTTTAAGTAATTAACATTTTAGCTCTAGAAAATAAGCTAAAAGGAATGCGGTAAATCATATGAACAAAATCCAAGTAACATTAAATAATGAGATATATACCATAGAGATATGAAGAATGTGAAGGGATGTTACAGCATGATCAAGCAAGATATAAGGTAAAGTGGCCTTTCATGAACTCGAATGTACTTTTCATAACCATAACGCTATGCACTAGAAACTCATGTAACAAGAATGTCTTAGCAAGCATGTAAATTTCACAAGATTGCCTTGTGGTTTTCACCCGTTTCTATAAAAAAAAGTACTCTCAGTGCAATGCGACTCCAATAAGCATCATACCCCATGATTTACTATACGTTTCCGACTATCTGTCGAGGGGCTAGCATGGAGCCCTTGGATACTGTCCGTGCCCGCTCTTGCATCTTCAAGTTATAAATCAAGCAACTTCCACGAGAAATAAAGTAGGCCAATAAAGTTCAAACTATAGTTTCATGATAATAAATATCAAGGTAAGAACATACAAAAATTAAAAACATGAGGTCAAGGATGATTTAATGACAAGGTCATGCTACGGATGAAATTCGGCAGCATAACAGCATGTCCCTTAACTTTCATAATTAATTAGGTAGCTTTTGAATAAGATATTAGGTTCTAGATAATCAATAGACCATCTAGGAATTTAGGAAAATCAACACTTCGGTCAAACCTCGGGTTAAACAGGAACTGGGTAAAAGCGGTCATTACTGGACCATTTCTGGATATAGGCGGTCAAGGCTGGACCGCTATTATGAATTTGGCAATCAGGTCAGGACCGTTTCTATATAGAGTCGACGCATGAAGAAAGAAAGTGTCGACGTAGTGTGAAATCTAGACTAACGCGGTAACGGGATGACCATTACTTGACATTAGCGGTCGCTTGAGGGCCGATATAATCCAGGACACAGAAAAATAGTGGTCTTGTGAGTACTTTCTAGACAATTGGGTTTTGAGGGTACAACCAGCTCGTCGTCCTAGTGGGAATCCCAGGCTCGCGGAGACTTACGGAGGCCTTGAAACAAGATTAACTAGTCCGGTGGAAGGAATATCCAACGAAGAGTGTCACAAGTCCAAGATAGTGTGCCTATGAGTGCAAAGTGTAACTAATGACATCGTACCAGAATACGTGCCATGTACTTAGGAAAAGACTCAAAAGATGAGAGTGAGATCATGATAAACAGCGATTAAAACATCTATAGCAGAAGTCCATAAACCATGTAGAAATACTTTAATACAAACTATATGAGTTTTGACATGAAAATAGCATAAGCTTAAACTGGGTTTAAGACGCATAAAGAACATGAAATCTATCAAGATGGGTAGTTAACATAACCAAAGTTATTAATACAATATCATAATCAGGAGAAGAACCTAATTATCTAGGCCTAACATATGATAAATAGGGATGTTCTACAATCTGTTTCGGGTTAACAGCATGTAGAAAATTGAAACATAAAAGCGGTCTACTCAGGACCATTTCTGACAGTAGCGGTCTTGCCAGAACCGATTCTACACGTACGCGGTCAGTCGGGGACTGCTAAAAGATGTTTGGCGGTCTCTGTGTGACCATTTCTATCCTGTCCACCCGAAGGGTAAAAATAAAGCAACTAAAGCCTTTTCTAAGGCAATAAACCTCTTGAAAACATGCTAGACAGTGATATAAGATAGGATAGCTCATGGGGATGCATGGGTTACATGAATTAAGCCAAAATCATTAACTTTTCTTATTAAGGACATAGTTCATGTATGCAAAAATAAGTTAACTGCGCAATGTAATTAAAACATGAAATTCGTCACATACAGAGCATGAAATCGCATGAAACAAGATGGCTTTTATTCCTAACTTGTCAATTTAGCCTTTTCATGAGATAACCTACCCTTGATTTGGTCTCTAAACTTTAAATTTATGACTAGAAGTCGGCCCTAGTTTCTGCACGTCCTGTTCTAAACCAATAACTTCTTGTCCCTCTATCTCCTGATCCTCTTGACCTAAATCTATAAAATTTGGAGGGTAGGTAGAAGATAAAAAGGGGAACAATAAGTTCTAAAGTCTCAAATTGAACTAACCTCGTTTATGGCTTCTAATTTCCTGATCTTCACTGGAGCGGTGCAATATTTCCTGTGCCGTCTGTAGCGAACCAGACATTTGCAGACGCTCTAACTCTCCAACGGTTGAGTATTCTAGCATGAAAATTGGAGGTAAGTTGGATAAAACTAAAGAGAACATAAAGTTCTAAAGAATCAACCTGAGATGAGGTCTCCTTACCATCGAACTATGTGCTCCAAAATAAGGGTTCACGCAGGTCGAACCTAAATCCTATTTATAAGGTTTGCCTACGGTTTGGGGATTAGATCGAACATAGAGTCCTAAATTGAGGAAGGATCGATCCTTAAGAGTCCTAGCCTAGGTTTCCATGCCAGGTAGCTTCGAATCATAGAGATTGAGATGGGAAAAATTAGATTTTTCCACGCTTCTAACACCTCCATTCTCGGAGCATAGTAGCGGTCATCTTGAGACCGCTATTGTATGAAGGCGGTCTCGCGATAGACCGCGTTTAGGCAGTTATTCCAAAATTTTTAGATTTTGGGTTTTATAAATTATTTATCCCCTTAAAACCTATTTATCTCCTTTTTAAATCTGAAAATAGCCCCAATTACATTTTTATAATTGGGCTTGGGCCAAAAGCTCTTGGAATTGGGTGCTTGAGCCTATTTAAGTTGGGCTTAGCCCTTTGGTTAATATAGGGCTTTTAAATTCATTTAATTATCATATAATTCTTTTAATAGCCCATTAAGCCTTTTTAATTTTCTGAATAATTATATTTAATCCTATAAAATTCCTAGAAAATTCTCGGGCGTTACAGTGCACGAGGCAGAAGCGGTGAACAGCTGCTTGGAGGAGAAGGAAGAGGTGTCCCCATTCGAAAATAGAAAAAGGAGAAGAGGTTTCGAAGGTAGAGGAGAGAGACAAGGGAGAGTGAGAGCAAAAGAGAAGAAGAGTCATTCCTCTCGTGAGAAAAGCTCTACGTAGCAAGGAGCTCCCCTCCGGTCCTTAGCTCATTTTTGTGAGCAAAGGAGGACCCATCTCTAGCCTTCAGCAAAAGAAGGGGAAAGCTTTGTGTAAGACCCCAAATTCTTTATAAATTTATTTAGAAAGTTATTTGTAATTATTTGAAATTTATTTGAAGTTATTCGAATTAATGAGAATTATCCAAATTAATTAGATTAATTAATTAATTAATAGAATAAGTCATTTTTCAACTATTTTATAAAAATCCCCAAAAATCACATCTTGTAGAATTAATTTTGTTTAGCAACTTTGTCTTCTACATTTAAGCCTAAGAAAATCATTTATTACGCCGGAATTAGTGAACTTAGTCTTCCGAACTTAATATTTAATTAATTACGGAATAGTATAAGTAATAATTCGACTACCTCAGAAAAATCTGTAAAAATAGTAAATAGATTAATATTGATGTAGATAACAACTTTTCCTTCTGGCTTTAAGCCATGGTAAATCCGTGGTAAGATCTATTTAGAATTCAAACCCAAATGTGCACACTTTTGACTCATACCTAACCCTTAGATTAAAATGCGAAATTCGACATGATTACTCAACCAAATGATCTGAAATCAGGGGCAAATGGAAGGCCACAATGTAAGGAACATTTACCCTCAATCAATTTGAGGTAAACTTAGCCCCAAAACATGCTGCCGACATAGTTTGGTCAAGTCTAGGATTTCGGCGCCGTTTCCAAACACGCGGCTTGCAGCAGCGAATACTCCCAATTCCGAAGGCTCCAGAAGCCCTATGAGCTATCAAAATGAAGCCCTACGAGTCTTCTTTCATTTGGCTGCTGTGGGGTTCGCTGAAATTTCGGATCTGAGGAGATCTAGTTCGATTTGTGGAGGTCGGTCAGTAGGCCGTTGGCTTCTCTTCATCCTTCTTTGATCCATCGATTGAGGTAGGAATTCTCAACCAAATCTTGATCATGAGTATAGAAAATTGTTCCTCTCACCGAGCTCTATCCATTGGTGGCAAAAGCCCCAATTTTCATTAGGTATCCGTGGAGAAATCGAGCTTTTTGTGAGGTGCTGTCCAAGTGTTCTTCATCATAGGGTTTCGAGTTTTCTCTCTCCGATTTGAGGTAGGATCTAACAACCAAACTTTAATTAATTCACATGAAGTAATCAGCATGTTATTATCTTTCATTTAACTTAGAAAGCCCCAAATTCCATTGAGCATGCATCATGAATTTCGAAGTTTTGTAAAAATATATCTAGAACATGTTTCATATAGAATTCCTTAAGCCAGAGCTTGATTACGGGCTCATTTTGAGTTATATAACTTGATCTTCATGTAGCATATAGTATATGGTTGGATTCATGATCGAGTTAGCTTTCTTTTGACACCAAAATCCCTAAATTTGGTTTTGTATATCGAGAGTATTTGTCAATTTAGTGGAGGTATGTCCTGAACTAGGTCTACTTGTGTTCTTCATAGAACAGGTTGTGATTCTTGTGATTTCTGATGAAATTAGTGTTTCCAAATTGTAGTTTTATGACCCTAGAATGTCCATTAACATTCCTAGATCATATGGTTTTAATTTCAACTCATTTGGACCCCATTTGGGTGAGATTTCACGTTTTCCGGAAGCAACAGCCGTTGATGTTCTTGCAGGGGTCGACCCCAGGGGTCGACCCATGCACCTGGCAATCCAGGCAGCCCGAGGGTCGACCCCTGGGGTCGACCCATTCGGCCCAGACGCGAGGGTCGACCCCAGGGGTCGACCCATGCAGTTCCAGAACCCCGTTTTGCAGGGGTCGACCCCAAGGGTCGACCCGTACACCAGAAAACCCGTTTTCTTCGTTTTTCGAACCGAAAATGGATCCGAATCAATGGGGAATCAACCCATGTAACTTAGACCCATTGAAATTATATTTTTGAAGAACTTTTGACCTATTCATGTACCCCTCTTGATTTCAAATTTGGATTGGTTCCTACATGCAAACTTAGCATAAAAACGCACCGTTTACCATCTTCATTTCAATGCATACAAGATTAAATAGAAACTCACTTAATTAATGATTAATGGTGTAACTAAATCTCTGTTAATGCATTCTTTTTCACTCCTGTGAGAGCTTGTTCTTTACCTTGTTAACTTGTTCTAGCTCGTTGGCACTTTGGCTAATACAAATGATAATGGTTAAGCATGATATCTTAACTTGGTGATTAGGATTAATATGTCGATTAGCTTGTTTGATTGCTACTGTTTTACAGTAGCGCAGCATGATTAACTCTTGTTGTGACTTGATTTCAATCTCCTTGATGATTATACTCACCTTGGAATTCTGGAAATGAATCTCTTTCCTACTTGATGTTGTTATTGCTACTTAGCTTAAACCTTGGAATTCTGGCCATAAACTGTGGAAGTCTAGATTCGTGAGATCTTTGATCCAAAAGAAATCAATGCCTGGCAAACAAATAAGGGCTCGGTCTGGTCCTGGGAAGAGCGCCCGAACACTACGTGTACCCCCGGGGAGGTGAATGACTAGGTGTGGCATTTGGCACCAGTACTTGACATGTGTTAAATCTAGGACTGTCCACTACTCACTACTCTCTCCACTACTCTCTATATTACTTGCTACTACGTTTCACTTTCCACTCCTTACTGTTCTATACTCTACTTGTGGTTACTCTACTTGTTGATTACTTGGACGTGGAAATGAAAATACATGCGTGCTTGACATGACTTGAATTGACTTGATATGGCCAACTTCTTATCGTTATCTCCTGTAGTAAATTCTTGTCTTACCATTCTATTCATTATATTTCTTGACCTTGCAAGATCTTTAATTCCGTTTCGTGATATTATCATTATCTTTTTATTATTTTATCATTTGTAGCATGACATTTTAAAATGTAATTAAACTGTTAATCACTTATACCCGTCTGTTATTTCCTACTGAGCGTCAGCTCATAGTTGTGTTTTCCCCCTTTCCAGGCTTTTCAGGTGACGCGCTTACCGATGGGGAAGGGCAGGAGTGATGTCTTGAGTGTATCAGTTCTAGTTGTGTTTTGGAGAGCATTTAGTTTCAGTTATGTCATTGAGTTTTAGTGGTTGATTATTTCCAGTTGTATTAAGTTAAACTTGAGGTTATTGTATCAGTTGTGGTTTGTTAATGATCATTTAGTATTCCATCTTGTAGCACTTGTGTATCATTTTAGACTTAGTTCCCTCTCTTGCTAGCGTGTCCCTAACTGTACGTCCCGATACTTCCGCCTTGTTCGGGGCGTGACAGTTTAGTTGGTATCAGAGCCCTAGGTTTCACATTCCTAGGTTTCCTAAGTTTAAGTTTTCTTGCATTGCATCCCAATGACCGGTATATCAAAAGGTGTTGTCCGAACGTTAGGCTACGCCTATCGGGAAGGTCGCACACTTGCGCGAGTGGTCTTCGGACCGATTACCTCCGCCAGGTACCGAGTTTTGGTCGTGTCTAGGTGCATTAGATCCCTAACCTTGTAAAAGTCTAGACCTGACCTGTGAGATTGGGTAGAACTTGGGTTAAGTTCGTTTCTTAATCGTATAACTATTTATCTTGATTAAACCTAAGTAATCTATTTCTCGTGTAGATGGCAGCTGATCGTGCTGAATGGAGGAACCTGCAGCGTACGGTTCAAGGCCTTACTCAGGCCCTTCAGCAAGTAGCTCAGACAGGAGCGGCACAGCATGGCACCGGTGATCTATACCGGAACTTCCGCGGAATGAATCCGCCTAGATTCGCTGGTTCGACTGACCCTGACCAAGCCGAGCACTGGCTAGATGAGATGGGAAGAATCTTTGAAGTTATGCAATGCACCAACCAGGAGCGTGTCCTTTTGTCCACATTTCAACTGGAACATGATGCACGTACTTGGTGGGATTCTATCAAGGTAACTCTCGGTGATCGGCAAGTTATGTGGGAAGAGTTCGAAGAATTCTTCAACAGTAAGTATTTTTCTGATAGAGTGCAAGAGAAGAAAGCGGCAGAGTTTGCGGCCTTGAAACAGCGAGGTTTGTCCGTGGCAGAGTATGAGGCTCAATTTGCACGGCTTTCTCGTTATGCTACTCATCTCATTTCCACCGAGAAGATGAAGGCGAAGCGCTTTCTTAATGGATTGAAGCTTCATTATATCAACCAATTGGCACCGATGGAGATTTCCACTTATTCCGAGATGGTAAGGAAAGCACAAGTTCTAGAGGATACTCTTGAGATGACGGAGAGAATCCATGGGAAAGGCACCAAGAAAGAATTACCTACGGGTTCCGGGAGTGTCAAACCCGGGTATACCAAGAAGAGGCCTATTAGTGGACCTGGTTCGTGGAGCGGGTCCAGATCGTGGAAAGGCAAGATGCCGAGGCATGAAGACAAGAAGCCTGGCCCTATTGTTCCATTCAAGGGCGTGTGCAACTATTGTGATCGTCCGGGTCACAAGATAGAGGAGTGCTGGCGCAAGCAAGGCGCATGTTTGCGGTGTGGAAGCAAGGAGCACCGTATCCCCAATTGCCCTCTCATATCGGAGCAAGCTACACCGGCAAAACCTCTAGTCTTCAAGAAACCACAAGGCAAGCTTCAAGCTTTACATGCAGATGAAACTGGGATTTCTGATGATGGCGGACTCGTCGAAGGTACCCTTACTATAATCGATAAGCCCGCATTTGCTCTCTTTGATACTGATGCAACACACTCTTTTATTTCACGGAGATTTGCTAAGTTATTAGCTGTGGAACCTGTTTTGATGAATACTCCGTTAAAGATTTCAACCCCTATTGGCACTAGATCAACAATCCAGTATTTCTATCCTTCTAGTAAGGTTATGATTGGTGAACAGAACTTTCCAGCAGATTTGGTCTGCATGGATATGAAGGATTATGATGTAATCCTAGGAGCAGATTGGTTGGCCAAGTATGAGGCCAATGTTCACTGTAGTTCTAGCTCAGTGACCTTTACTGGACATTCTGGTTTATCTTTTACGGGAGTCAAGCACCATAACTCTGTACCGCTCATCTCGGCTCTTCGAGCTGATAAGCTTTTGAGGCATGGGTGTGAGGCTTTTCTAGCCTTTGTTTGTGCAACTCCTGAGCAGCAGATGGAGATCAAGGACATTCCTGTTGTCCGAGATTTTCCTGATGTCTTTCCAGAAGAACTACCAGGACTTCCGCCTGAGCGGGAAGTTATCTTTTCTATTGATCTTATTCCTGGCACAGCTCCTATTTCTAAGGCTCCTTATCGTATGTCTCCTGCGGAACTAAGGGAACTGAAGCAGCAACTGATGGAGTTACTTCAGAAGAGTTTTATTCGTCCTAGTACTTCTCCGTGGGGAGCCCCTGTGTTATTCGTCAGGAAGAAAGATGGTTCGATGAGGTTGTGCATTGATTATCGGCAAATAAACCAGCAGACTGTCAAGAACAAATATCCCTTGCCGAGGATTGACGAGTTATTTGACCAGATAGCGGGAGCTCAATATTTTTCTAAGATCGATCTTCGATCTGGATATCACCAGTTGCGGATTAAGGAAGAGGATATTTATAAAACGGCTTTCCGCAGCAGGTATGGTCATTTTGAATTTGTCGTTATGCCTTTTGGTCTAACGAATGCTCCAGCAGCTTTCATGCAGTTGATGAACGACATATTTCGGCCCTATCTTGATCAATGGGTCGTAGTCTTTATTGATGACATCCTGATCTATTCTAAGAATGAGGAGGAGTATGCTGAGCATCTGAGGATGGCATTGCAACTGTTGAGAGATCATCAACTATATGCTAAGTTCAGTAAGTGTGAGTTCTGGCTACAAGAAGTGTCCTTTCTCGGACATATTATCACCAAGGAAGGCATTTCTGTTGATCCTTCGAAGATTGAGGCAGTGAAGAATTGGGAACAGCCTACTAGTGCAACTGAAGTTAGAAGTTTCCTAGGCCTGGCAGGCTATTACCGAAGATTTATTCAAGATTTCTCCAAGATCGCAGTACCTATGACAAGATTAACCCGCAAGGAGAATAAGTTTGATTGGTCAGATGATTGTCAGCGAAGCTTTCAGACTCTGAAGGAGTGTTTGACTACTGCACATGTTTTGGCTTTACCTTCTGGCGAAGGAGGATTTGTTGTTTATACTGATGCTTCAGGTATTGGCTTAGGCTGTGTACTCATGCAGCATGGGAAGGTGATTGCCTATTCCTCTAGGCAGTTGAGGAAGCACGAAGATAATTATCATGTTCATGATTTGGAACTTGCTGCAGTCGTGTTTGCTTTGAAGATATGGAGGCATTACTTGTATGGAGAAACCTTTACAGTGTTTTCGGATCATAAGAGTTTGAAGTATTTATTTTCTCAAAAGGAACTCAACATGAGGCAGCGGAGATGGTTGGAGTACTTGAAAGACTTCGACTTCTCGATTGAGTATCATCCTGGCAAAGGTAATGTTGTGGCAGATGCATTAAGCCGGAAGCCGGTAGCTAGACTGTCAAGTCTCATGTTACAAGAATGGAGATTGTTGGAACAATTATCTAGTCTGGATCTCAATATTGACAACGATCGGATCTTGATTGCTCAGATTCAACTTAAACCTGAATTATTGATAGAGATCAAGTCCTTGCAAGATAATGATCCCGAGTTAGTAGAGATCAAGGGAAACTTGAGCAGTAGACCTGACTTCATGTTAGCCGATGATGGTAGATTATTATTTAAAGGCAGAACTTGTGTTCCGGATGAGGCTACAATAAAGAACAAAATTCTTGAGGAAGCTCATAGATCCAGATATACCATTCATCCTGGAGGCACTAAGATGTACCGAGATTTGAAAAGGTCCTTTTGGTGGTCGAATATGAAAAGAGAAGTTGCAGATTTTGTGAGCAGATGTTTGGTATGTCAGCAAGTTAAGGCCGAACATTTCAGACCAGCAGGGGAATTGAAACCACTCGACATACCCCAATGGAAGTGGGAAAGCATTGGCATGGATTTCATTATGGGTCTACCTAGGACTCGTGGTGGATTTGATGCGATATGGGTGATTGTCGATCGTTTGACAAAGTCGGCTCATTTCTTACCAATTAAGTCCAAGTGGACGATTGATGTATTGGCTGCCTTGTATATAAAGGAAGTGGTGAGATTGCATGGTATTCCAGTGAATATAGTATCTGATCGAGACCCCAGATTTACTTCACATTTCTGGAAGGGACTGCAAGAGTCTTTGGGTACTCGTCTGAATTTCAGTACTGCTTTTCATCCACAGACAGATGGACAGACTGAAAGAACCAATCAGATAGTGGAAGATATGTTGCGAGCTTGCATGATTGATTTCGGTGGTAATTGGAGTGAGCATTTGGCATTAATTGAATTTGCCTACAATAACAGCTATCAGTCTAGTATTCAGATGGCTCCTTTTGAAGCACTATATGGTAGAAGTTGTCGTTCCCCGTTGTGTTGGGACGAGGTAGGTAAGAAACAGTGGCTTGGACCAGATCTTGTTTCGGAATCATCACAGAACATCCGTGTTATCCGAGACCGGTTACAAGTAGCCCAGTCAAGACAGAAGAGTTATGCCGACAACAGAAGGAGAGCATTGGAATTTCAGGTTGGCGAGCATGTGTTCTTAAAGGTCTCTCCGACGAGAGGGATCCGAAGATTTGGCATTCATGGCAAGCTGAGTCCGAGGTACATTGGTCCATTCGAGATTCTAGATAGAGTGGGAGAGGTGGCATATAGACTGGCTTTACCACCGCATTTGTCTGGCGTACACAATGTTTTCCATGTGTCTATGTTACGGAAATATGTGTACGATCCCACTCATATCATTCAGCAGGTGGATTTTGAACTGAAGGAAGATTTGACCTATGAGGAAAGACCTGTCAAGATTCTGGACCGGAAGCAACAACAACTCCGGAATCGTTCGATACCGATGGTCAAGATTCAGTGGAGTCGGCGTGGGACCGAAGAAGCTACATGGGAATCTGAAGAGACTATGCGAAAGCGGTATCCCGATCTATTCTAGGTGAGCGATCTTTTTCTACTCTCAGTTTTAGTGCGGTGAATTTGGAGGACCAAATTCCTTTAAGTAGGGGAGGGTGTAAAACCCCAAATTCTTTAAAAATTTATTTAGAAAGTTATTTGTAATTATTTGGAATTTATTTGAAGTTATTCGAATTAATGAGAATTATCCAAATTAATTAGATTAATTAATTAATTAATAGAATAAGTCATTTTTCAACTATTTTATAAAAATCCCCAAAAATCACATCTTGTAGAATTAATTTTGTTTAGCAACTTTGTCTTCTACATTTAAGCCTAAGAAAATCATTTATTACGCCGGAATTAGTGAACTTAGTCTTCCGAACTTAATATTTAATTAATTACGGAATAGTATAAGTAATAATTCGACTACCTCAGAAAAATCTGTAAAAATAGTAAATAGATTAATATTGATGTAGATAACAACTTTTCCTTCTGGCTTTAAGCCATGGTAAATCCGTGGTAAGATCTATTTAGAATTCAAACCCAAATGTGCACACTTTTGACTCATACCTAACCCTTAGATTAAAACGCGAAATTCGACATGATTACTCAACCAAATGATCTGAAATCAGGGGCAAATGGAAGGCCACAATGTAAGGAACATTTACCCTCAATCAATTTGAGGTAAACTTAGCCCCAAAACGTGCTGCCGACATAGTTTGGTCAAGTCTAGGTTTTCGGCGCCGTTTCCAAACACGCGGCTTGCAGCAGCGAATACTCCCAATTTCGAAGGCTCCAGAAGCCTTATGAGCTATCAAAATGAAGCCCTACGAGTCTTCTTTCATTTGGCTGCTGTGGGGTTCGCTGAAATTTCGGATCTGAGGAGATCTAGTTCGATTTGTGGAGGTCGGTCAGTAGGCCGTTGGCTTCTCTTCATCCTTCTTTGATCCATCGATTGAGGTAGGAATTCTCAACCAAATCTTGATCATGAGTATAGAAAATTGTTCCTCTCATCGAGCTCTATCCATTGGTGGCAAAAGCCCCAATTTTCATTAGGTATCCGTGGAGAAATCGAGCTTTTTGTGAGGTGCTGTCCAAGTGTTCTTCATCATAGGGTTTCGAGTTTTCTCTCTCCGATTTGAGGTAGGATCTAACAACCAAACTTTAATTAATTCACATGAAGTAATCAGCATGTTATTATCTTTCATTTAACTTAGAAAGCCCCAAATTCCATTGAGCATGCATCATGAATTTCGAAGTTTTGTAAAAATATATCTAGAACATGTTTCATATAGAATTCCTTAAGCCAGAGCTTGATTACGGGCTCATTTTGAGTTATATAACTTGATCTTCATGTAGCATATAGTATATGGTTGGATTCATGATCGAGTTAGCTTTCTTTTGACACCAAAATCCCTAAATTTGGTTTTGTATATCGAGAGTATTTGTCAATTTAGTGGAGGTATGTCCTGAACTAGGTCTACTTGTGTTCTTCATAGAACAGGTTGTGATTCTTGTGATTTCTGATGAAATTAGTGTTTCCAAATTGTAGTTTTATGACCCTAGAATGTCCATTAACATTCCTAGATCATATGGTTTTAATTTAAACTCATTTGGACCCCATTTGGGTGAGATTTCACGTTTTCCGGAAGCAACAGCCGTTGACGTTCTTGCAGGGGTCGACCCCAGGGGTCGACCCATGCACCTGGCAATCCAGGCAGCCCGAGGGTCGACCCCTGGGGTCGACCCATTCGGCCCAGACGCGAGGGTCGACCCCAGGGGTCGACCCATGCAGTTCCAGAACCCCGTTTTGCAGGGGTCGACCCCAAGGGTCGACCCGTACACCAGAAAACCCGTTTTCTTCGTTTTTCGAACCGGAAATGGATCCGAATCAATGGGGAATCAACCCATGTAACTTAGACCCATTGAAATTATATTTTTGAAGAACTTTTGACCTATTCATGTACCCCTCTTGATTTCAAATTTGGATTGGTTCCTACATGCAAACTTAGCATAAAAACGCACCGTTTACCATCTTCATTTCAATGCATACAAGATTAAATAGAAACTCACTTAATTAATGATTAATGGTGTAACTAAATCTCTGTTAATGCATTCTTTTTCACTCCTGTGAGAGCTTGTTCTTTACCTTGTTAACTTGTTCTAGCTCGTTGGCACTTTGGCTAATACAAATGATAATGGTTAAGCATGATATCTTAACTTGGTGATTAGGATTAATATGTCGATTAGCTTGTTTGATTGCTACTGTTTTACAGTAGCGCAGCATGATTAACTCTTGTTGTGACTTGATTTCAATCTCCTTGATGATTATACTCACCTTGGAATTCTGGAAATGAATCTCTTTCCTACTTGATGTTGTTATTGCTACTTAGCTTAAACCTTGGAATTCTGGCCATAAACTGTGGAAGTCTAGATTCGTGGGATCTTTGATCCAAAAGAAATCAATGCCTGGCAAACAAATAAGGGCTCGGTCTGGTCCTGGGAAGAGCGCCCGAACACTACGTGTACCCCCGGGGAGGTGAATGACTAGGTGTGGCATTTGGCACCAGTACTTGACATGTGTTAAATCTAGGACTGTCCACTACTCACTACTCTCTCCACTACTCTCTATATTACTTGCTACTACGTTTCACTTTCCACTCCTTACTGTTCTATACTCTACTTGTGGTTACTCTACTTGTTGATTACTTGGACGTGGAAATGAAAATACATGCGTGCTTGACATGACTTGAATTGACTTGATATGGCCAACTTCTTATCGTTATCTCCTGTAGTAAATTCTTGTCTTACCATTCTATTCATTATATTTCTTGACCTTGCAAGATCTTTAATTCCGTTTCGTGATATTATCGTTATCTTTTTATTGTTTTATCATTTGTAGCATGACATTTTAAAATGTAATTAAACTGTTAATCACTTATACCCGTCTGTTATTTCCTACTGAGCGTCAGCTCATAGTTGTGTTTTCCCCCTTTTCAGGCTTTTCAGGTGACGCGCTTACCGATGGGGAAGGGCAGGAGTGATGTCTTGAGTGTATCAGTTCTAGTTGTGTTTTGGAGAGCATTTAGTTTCAGTTATGTCATTGAGTTTTAGTGGTTGATTATTTCCAGTTGTATTAAGTTAAACTTGAGGTTATTGTATCAGTTGTGGTTTGTTAATGATCATTTAGTATTCCATCTTGTAGCACTTGTGTATCATTTTAGACTTAGTTCCCTCTCTTGCTAGCGTGTCCCTAACTGTACGTCCCGATACTTCCGCCTTGTTCGGGGCGTGACAGTTTAGTTGGTATCAGAGCCCTAGGTTTCACATTCCTAGGTTTCCTAAGTTTAAGTTTTCTTGCATTGCATCCCAATGACCGGTATATCAAAAGGTGTTGTCCGAACGTTAGGCTACGCCTATCGGGAAGGTCGCACACTTGCGCGAGTGGTCTTCGGACCGATTACCTCTGCCAGGTACCGAGTTTTGGTCGTGTCTAGGTGCATTAGATCCCTAACCTTGTAAAAGTCTAGACCTGACCTGTGAGATTGGGTAGAACTTGGGTTAAGTTCGTTTCTTAATCGTATAACTATTTATCTTGATTAAACCTAAGTAATCTATTTCTCGTGTAGATGGCAGCTGATCGTGCTGAATGGAGGAACCTGCAGCGTACGGTTCAAGGCCTTACTCAGGCCCTTCAGCAAGTAGCTCAGACAGGAGCGGCACAGCATGGCACTGGTGATCTATACCGGAACTTCCGCGGAATGAATCCGCCTAGATTCGCTGGTTCGACTGACCCTGATCAAGCCGAGCACTGGCTAGATGAGATGGGAAGAATCTTTGAAGTTATGCAATGCACCAACCAGGAGCGTGTCCTTTTGTCCACATTTCAACTGGAACATGATGCACGTACTTGGTGGGATTCTATCAAGGTAACTCTCGGTGATCGACAAGTTATGTGGGAAGAGTTCGAAGAATTCTTCAACAGTAAGTATTTTTCTGATAGAGTGCAAGAGAAGAAAGCGGCAGAGTTCGCGGCCTTGAAACAGCGAGGTTTGTCCGTGGCAGAGTATGAGGCTCAATTTGCACGGCTTTCTCGTTATGCTACTCATCTCATTTCCACCGAGAAGATGAAGGCGAAGCGCTTTCTTAATGGATTGAAGCTTCATTATATCAACCAATTGGCACCGATGGAGATTTCCACTTATTCCGAGATGGTAAGGAAAGCATAAGTTCTAGAGGATACTCTTGAGATGACGGAGAGAATCCGTGGGAAAGGCACCAAGAAAGAATTACCTACGGGTTCTAGGAGTGTCAAACCCGGGTATACCAAGAAGAGGCCTATTAGTGGACCTGGTTCGTGGAGCGGGTCCGGATCGTGGAAAGGCAAGATGCCGAGGCATGAAGACAAGAAGCCTGGCCCTATTGTTCCATTCAAGGGCGTGTGCAACTATTGTGATCGTCCGGGTCACAAGATAGAGGAGTGCTGGCGCAAGCAAGGCGCATGTTTGCGGTGTGGAAGCAAGGAGCACCGTATCCCCAATTGCCCTCTCATATCGGAGCAAGCTACACCGGCAAAACCTCTAGTCTTCAAGAAACCACAAGGAAAGCTTCAAGCTTTACATGCAGATGAAACTGGGATTTCTGATGATGGCGGACTCGTCGAAGGTACCCTTACTATAATCGATAAGCCCGCATTTGCTCTCTTTGATACTGGTGCAACACACTCTTTTATTTCACGGAGATTTGCTAAGTTATTAGCTGTGGAACCTGTTTTGATGAATACTCCGTTAAAGATTTCAACCCCTATTGGCACTAGATCAACAATCCAGTATTTCTATCCTTCTAGTAAGGTTATGATTGGTGAACAGAACTTTCCAGCAGATTTGGTCTGCATGGATATGAAGGATTATGATGTAATCCTAGGAGCAGATTGGTTGGCCAAGTATGAGGCCAATGTTCACTGTAGTTCTAGCTCAGTGACCTTTACTGGACATTCTGGTTTATCTTTTACGGGAGTCAAGCACCATAACTCTGTACCGCTCATCTCGGCTCTTCGAGCTGATAAGCTTTTGAGGCATGGGTGTGAGGCTTTTCTAGCCTTTGTTTGTGCAACTCCTGAGCAGCAGATGGAGATCAAGGACATTCCTGTTGTCCGAGATTTTCCTGATGTCTTTCCAGAAGAACTACCAGGACTTCCGCCTGAGAGGGAAGTTATCTTTTCTATTGATCTTATTCCTGGCACAGCTCCTATTTCTAAGGCTCCTTATCGTATGTCTCCTGCGGAACTAAGGGAACTGAAGCAGCAACTGATGGAGTTACTTCAGAAGAGTTTTATTCGTCCTAGTACTTCTCCGTGGGGAGCCCCTGTGTTATTCGTCAGGAAGAAAGATGGTTCGATGAGGTTGTGCATTGATTATCGGCAAATAAACCAGCAGACTGTCAAGAACAAATATCCCTTGCCGAGGATTGACGAGTTATTTGACCAGATAGCGGGAGCTCAATATTTTTCTAAGATCGATCTTCGATCTGGATATCACCAGTTGCGGATTAAGGAAGAGGATATTTATAAAACGGCTTTCCGCAGCAGGTATGGTCATTTTGAATTTATCGTTATGCCTTTTGGTCTAACGAATGCTCCAGCAGCTTTCATGCAGTTGATGAACGACATATTTCGGCCCTATCTTGATCAATGGGTCGTAGTCTTTATTGATGACATCCTGATCTATTCTAAGAATGAGGAGGAGCATGCTGAGCATCTGAGGATGGCATTGCAACTGTTGAGAGATCATCAACTATATGCTAAGTTCAGTAAGTGTGAGTTCTGGCTACAAGAAGTGTCCTTTCTCGGACATATTATCACCAAGGAAGGCATTTCTGTTGATCCTTCGAAGATTAAGGCAGTGAAGAATTGGGAACAGCCTACTAGTGCAACTGAAGTTAGAAGTTTCCTAGGCCTGGTAGGCTATTACCGAAGATTTATTCAAGATTTCTCCAAGATCGCAGTACCTATGACAAGATTAACTCGCAAGGAGAATAAGTTTGATTGGTCAGATGATTGTCAGCGAAGCTTTCAGACTCTGAAGGAGTGTTTGACTACTGCACATGTTTTGGCTTTACCTTCTGGCGAAGGAGGATTTGTTGTTTATACTGATGCTTCAGGTATTGGCTTAGGCTGTGTACTCATGCAGCATGGGAAGGTGATTGCCTATTCCTCTAGGCAGTTGAGGAAGCACGAAGATAATTATCATGTTCATGATTTGGAACTTGCTGCAGTCGTGTTTGCTTTGAAGATATGGAGGCATTACTTGTATGGAGAAACCTTTACAGTGTTTTCGGATCATAAGAGTTTGAAGTATTTATTTTCTCAAAAGGAACTCAACATGAGGCAGCGGAGATGGTTGGAGTACTTGAAAGACTTCGACTTCTCGATTGAGTATCATCCTGGCAAAGGTAATGTTGTGGCAGATGCATTAAGCCGGAAGCCGGTAGCTAAACTGTCAAGTCTCATGTTACAAGAATGGAGATTGTTGGAACAATTATCTAGTCTGGATCTCAATATTGACAACGATCGGATCTTGATTGCTCAGATTCAACTTAAACCTGAATTATTGATAGAGATCAAGTCCTTGCAAGATAATGATCCCGAGTTAGTAGAGATCAAGGGAAACTTGAGCAGTAGACCTGACTTCATGTTAGCCGATGATGGTAGATTATTATTTAAACGCAGAACTTGTGTTCCAGATGAGGCTACAATAAAGAACAAAATTCTTGAGGAAGCTCATAGATCCAGATATACCATTCATCCTGGAGGCACTAAGATGTACCGAGATTTGAAAAGGTCCTTTTGGTGGTCGAATATGAAAAGAGAAGTTGCAGATTTTGTGAGCAGATGTTTGGACGTAGGTCTCAAGGTTGAGACTGAACCACCTTAAAGATTGTGTGTCTCCCTGTGTGATTTGCTCTTCTCTACTTGTTCTACTCCGTTAGATGAATGCATAAGGCCATTCTATTCATATTTCATATCTAGCATTTCATCTTTCATTTTCAGTCCTGGTCTGTCTAGCATTCCTTTAATTGCTTTAGCGAGAAGTGGGTGATAATCTATTCACCCCCCTCTAGATTATCTATTCCACTACATAACACGTGGTATCAGAGCTTGGCTCTCCTGTTTTGGGTCTCACAACTCGAAGAGATTTAGTGGAATGTAGTCTAAAGGGATAATGGCCGAAGGCCATGCCGTTAATAGGCCACCTTATTTTATAGGAACTGACTATAGCTATTGGAAAAATCGTATACAGGTCTTCCTATGGGCTCAGGATCATGAGGTGTGGAAAGTAGTAAGCAAGGGTCCCTATAAGCTGCCAGAGTATGAAGATGTGTGGACAATGGAACAAATCCAAAGATCAAACATCAATTGGCAAGCCATGAATGTTATGCGATGTGCCCTGCACCCGAATGAGTAATCAAGGATTTCATCATGTTCAACGGCAAAGGAGATATGGGATCGCCTTGAGGTAATCTACGAGGGTACCTCAGAGGTAAGAGAAACGAAGGCTAACATGCTCATTTCAGAATATGAAGCTTTTAAAATGAAACCTAACGAGACCATCAGTGAGATGTATGGTAGACTTACACAACTAACAAATTGTCTTAAGAGTCTAGGAAAGGTTTATTCTGAATATGAGATTGTTAAAAAGATTTTAAGATCTCTCACTCCTATCTAGCACACTAAGGCTACGATTGTAGAAGAATCAAGGAACTTACCTACAACTAAGGTGGATGAATTGATAGGATCCTTGATGACTTATGAAATTATTTTGAAAAGACAAGAGGAAGAGGTGAAGAAAAAGAAGCCTCTCGCATTGAAGGCTACTCCATCAAACCATGGATCCTCCAGTGAATGCGAATCATCAAGCACCGAGGAGGACTCTGAGGAATTTGCCATGTTAACAAAGAAGTTTAGGAAATTTCTAAGAAGGGAAGGTGTAGCACCCCAGAAATTTAAATATAGAATAATATATATAGATATATATATATAATAACTATAGATATTCGTCATGAAAATTAAATTTTGATAAAAGAAAAGTGATAATTAGCTAAACGTTAACAAAAGTATAAGAAAATAAATAGGAATTAGTGTAACCTTTATCTATTTTAGTTTTAAATTAAACTTATAATTCATAAATAAATACGTACACGTACATATAAAGATTTTCATAGGATCAAACCCGACTCTGATACCCAGGGTAATGACTAAAAATGTAATTAGAGTAAATAAAAACTGTGAGGGATAAGATCCCTATATACCTTAAGCAAACTCGCAATTAGAAATGGGCTTAGTTTAAGGCCAATGGACCTTATACATATACACATATATATATATGTATTTATACAAAACTATTAACTAATAGAAGCCATTTAGTAAATGACAAGTGGGTTTAGAGATATAACAATAATAAAAATAAAACCTTTAAATAACCACATGGTTTATAATAACCTATATATATATATATATATATATATATATATCTTCACCCATACATAGATATATGTATAGATATATATACATCAAACCTGTATATAAATATTACACCATGCAGATGAGTAACCCACACATATATATACACATATACAATACATGTATATATGAACCTTATATTTAAATGGGCCTAAAGCATATATACCCACGTAACAATACCCATGCGATTGTCACGTTAGCCCAACCCAAATCCACCCATGCGATTGTCACGTTAGCCCAACCCAAATCCTGCATGCATTATATAAAGCATGGCCTTAGGGTTTTTCTATGTTAACAAAGGCAGGCGGCGACCATAATAGCAAAGAAAATAGATGCATGGAAAGTTTTCGAAACTTTCCTTTTGATAACGTCGACCCTTACTCCCATTAGAAGTCCACCCCCGTTTAGGACTCCTCCTCTATAATAAGACCCTTTGTGCATGGTTGTTGCTTCCGATTGTCGACTTTGTCTGCCTCCTTTCTCTGCCGTGTGCCCCTGCCATCCCCACGTAGTCATCGTCTGTTCGACCTCTTCCCTTGCCGATCGATCGAGCCGCGCGCACTGCTTCGTGCATGAGAACCCTGCACCAGCCCCGTCATCCGTCTGCTCTCGTTGCTGCAGCATAGAAGTCAAGCCTCTTCCCTTATAGTTACTGCTAGTGTTAGCGTGGGAAACATCTTCCCTATATCGTCTTCTTCTTTCCAGCATCCTCTCCGATTGTATAAACGCCAAAGTGGTAGGCAATCTCTCAAGTCAAACTCGATTAATCACCTTACATGTTCTTTATACGTTTGATGTCATGACCTCATGCATGCTTTAAGTAGAAAATCATTAAATGAATAGAAGTAAATCATGATTAAATATTTTATAATCATGTAATCATGTAACTAAAATTATTAAAAAATATATATTTTTAGAATCTCTAATATTTACTCTAAATTTTCATGTGTTATACGGTGTGTTAACAAGTTAATGATTTTCTTTATTAAATATATGAATTTCCAATATTTACACAGCCAGCGATTAGTTATAGAGTTTTACTTTGTTCGGCCTTTTCATAGGCGTCGGAGTGTCCTTTAGTCATGAAATTTCATGAGCGTATTATTGGGGTAGTGACCGAGGTAGTGGGGTTGGTACCTCTTTTTTTCGATCCTCCTCTCTCAAGTTCATCCATCTCTTAAGTGAAAATTATTTTGAACGACCGGTTAGGTAGAGTTTCTTGAGCCCTTCATTTCGGTATATAGAATGCGCGATTCCGACGTGATTACGTCGAGAAACGAGAGGTTTAAAGAAGTTGACATTTTTGTTATTTAAATAGCGTCACGGGAGGTTTAAAGAAGTTGACATTTTTGTTATTTAAATAGCGTCAGGTCTTGTTCAGGCTTTCTGAGCAAGGGCAAAAATGGCTAAAACCCAGCTGTGGTGAAAACCCGAAAGGGCACTGCAGGCAAAATCGGGTACCCCGCCACGTGAAAACCCGAAAGGGCGCGTGGGCAAAAGCAAGAGGGGGCTGGCCCCGGCGAAAACCCGAAAGGGCGCTTGAGTCAGTAATGTGGTGATCCTAAAGAAACCTCACATGCCGCCATAAACTTCTCGTCGATCGACCGGCACCTTGCCCGATCAACGATCAAACCCACCCAGTACAGACCCTACGTTTGTCCTGAAAAAACCCTCATACCTTGCCCAAAGTCCCGCCATGGCGAAGTTCACCGTTGATCGATCGACATCCTGCCCGATCAATGATGAAACCTATCTAGTTTAGACCCTACGTCTATCCTGATGAAACATATGAAATTCTTGCATTGGTATAAACCCAATACCGATGATGAAACCTGCTGTTGATCGATTGGCGCACTGCCCGATCAACGATAAAACCAGCCCAGTGAAGACCTTACGTCTATTCTGATGAAATTCATGAAATCCTTGCATTGGTATAAACCCAATACCGATGATGAAACCCACCTTTGGTCGATGGGCACCCTGCCCGATCGACAAAGAAACCCGTCCTATTAAATTTGCATGTCTCTTTACGTCCCGCCGTGATGAAACCTATCATTGGTCGATCGGCACCTTGCCCGATCAATGATAAAACCTGTCCGGTTTAGACCTTACGTCTACCCCGATGAAATATATGAAATCCTTGCATTGGTATAAACCCAATACCGATGATGAAGCCTGCTGTTGATCGATTGGCACACTGCCCGATCAATGATGAAACCCACCCAGTTTAGACCCTACGTCTATCCTGATGAAGCCTATGAAATCCTTGCATCGGTATATACCCAATACCGATGATAAGAGCAGCCACTGATGAAGCAGCACATCGCCTGATCCGTGCTAAAAATCCCAATTCAATATATATATATATATATATATATATATATATAAATAAAAAAAGATGGGGTTAAAAATAGAGATACCCCGCCAGACTTGTTTGGACATTCTGAACAAGGGCAAAAATGGCTAAAACCCAGCTGTGGTGAAAACCCGAAAGGGCACTGCAGGCAAAATCGGGTACCCCGTCACGTGAAAACCCGAAAGGGCGCGTGGGCAAAAGCAAGAGGGGGCTGGCTCCGGTGAAAATCCGAAAGGGCGCTTGGGTCAGTAATGTGGTAATTCGAAGTTTCATGGCAACCGGCACGCTGCCTTTACTTCCCCTTCACTGATGAAACCTTCCGTCGGTCAGTTGGCTCCATTCCCCACCGATGATAAAACCCTTCCGGGGTAGACCTTACGTTTACCCTGATGAAACTTACATACCCTCTTTCAAACGTCCCACCGACAATGAAACCCATCACCATTCTGATGAAGCCAGTCCAGCTCAGACCTCACGTCTGTCCTGATGAAGCCTACGCATTTCTTGGCAAGCCCCACCTGCGATAAAACCTGTTGGAATAGACCTTACGTCTGTCCTGACGAGACCTACACCGTCACGTACGTCCCACCGTTGATCGACCGACACCTCGCCCGATCAATGATGAAATCCTCTGTCCGGTTTAGACCTTACGTCTATTCTGATGAAACTCATGAAATCCCTTTGCATCGATATAAACCCAATATCGATGATGAAACTAACTGTTGATCGATTGGCACCTTGCCCGATCAACGATGAAACCCTATCCAGTTTAGACCTTACATCTATTCTGATGAAACTCATGAAATCCCTTTGCATCGATATAAACCCAATATCGATGATGAAACCAACTGTTGATCGATTGGCACCTTGCCCGATCAATGATGAAACCCTATCCAGTTTAGACCTTACGTCTATTCTGATGAAACTCATGAAATCCCTTTGCATCGATATAAACCCAATGTCGATGATGAAACCAACTGTTGATCGATTGGCACCTTGCCCGATCAATGATAATACCCTATCCAGTTTAGATCTTACGACTATTCTGATGAAACTCATGAAATCCCTTTGCGTCGATATAAACCCAATATCGATGATGAAACCCGCTATTGATCGACCGGCACCTTGCCCGATCAATGATGAAACCCTACCCAGTTTAGACCTTACGTCTATTCTAAAATTTCCCTTGCATCGATATAAGCTCAATATCGATGATGACGTCAACCGTTGGCTGATCGGTAAATCGCCCGGCCAATGATACAATCTGGCCAGTTCGTACTTTATGTCCGTTCTGATGAAAACCACATATCCTTTTCAATGTCCCACCTGCAATAGTCTCTACCCAGCCTAGACCATACGTCTACTCTGATGAGACCTCTTCATTTGCATTCCGGCAAATCGTCTCCCTTACGGCACACATGGCCAATAGGACGTTTGCTGCCACCAATAAAATTCGGTTCAAACACCTCCTCGGATGCCGTCATGCGGTGGAGCGAGTTCCCCATCCTTTCTCTAAAGGGGTGGACGCTCTCCTGCCAAGGTACGAGCCATTCGCATGAGGGATTGTTAAAACCACTACCCCACCTCCCAAAGTGATAAAACCACATGCAGAATAAGATGGATACGCATGAAGCCAAGAGATTCCATTCCATTAAAAAGGAAGTACATAAAGGGCCCCGAGGGGACATCACATCACAAAAGAGAACAAAAAGAAAAGGAAGGGATAGACAATTTATGGCCGCCGAAATATATCTTCGAAGGCCAGAAGACCCACATAAGGAGCGGCCCCCAGCTCATGAAGGCGCGCCTCCTCCTCCTGAAGTCCAATGGACATGTCTTGGAGAGACATCACTCGTCCCTCCAGCGAGGCTACCTCCTCTTCGGACCGTGGCCGGATAAAGGATAATTGTTGCAGTTCAGCTCGAAGTCCAGAGAGCTCCGTCTCCAAGATGGCCATCCGGTCCCGCACAGCTTCTTCCCGCTGAATAGCACCTTGTAGCTCGGCTCGGCGTTCATCAAGCATAAGCGTCAGCTTCCCCAGCTCAGATTTATATTCTGACCTCTGCAGCTTCAACGCCGTTAGCTTATCAACCATAGTTCGTGCTAGGAAGTCTCTCCGATGCATGAATTTCAGTAGAAGCAGCACCCGCTAAACCCATATGTCCAAAGGGCAGCCCATGGCCTGCAAGCCAGCGGTGAAGCGATTGGCGATTTCCTTCAGTTGCAGATACGTCAAGCCAGGCTGGGATTCTACCAGCTGACGTAGCATGTCCAGATGCTGCCAGACAAAGTTGTCAGAGGAAGCGAAGCCGAAGGAGGCAGAGGGGATGACTTCAAAGGTCACCTCGCCATCGATATCTTCCCACAATGCAACGTCCGGCTGAGAGGACGAAGACGGCAGATCTGCTGCAGGGGCTGACCAGTCCCTCTCTGTGCTCTCCTGCTGAGCTGAAGATTCCTCCCCTATCGCTGTATCGGAAGCTATAGCTTGAACATCCGCAGGGGGAGAATCGATGAAGGATGGAGCTGCCTCTTCATGAGTCTCTTGAATAGGGGCTTCATCTTCAGCTGCTCTTTCGGGTGACAGGGAAGGAGCTGCTATAGTCGGAGAAGGCAGAAGTCCAGTCTCTATAGCCACTATGGCAGGGACTGCTAACTCGGGTGCAATTGACATTACTGCGGCCGGTATAAAAGCGGAGCTTCTAGATGGATCGGCTTCGGCTCTGAAATCTGAAGCCTTGATAGGAATGCAACTCTCTCCCGAGGCCCCTAAGTCCAACGATGCTAAATCCGTCGAAGACTGTATCCGCACTGGCACAGGGCGAATGACCTCAGGGACTCCCATGCAAGTTAAAGGCAGAAAAGGGACAATAGCCCAGTTTGTAGAGGAAATGTCCATGATAGCTGCGGTTGTGTCTGAGCTAGCAGTGGCAATACCCTAAGACCAAAGCAAAGCAACTTTCAGCACTAGATGAAAGAAACAGATGAAGCAACAAACATGAAAAGGAACCCACCCTTGAAGCAGGGTCCACATCCTCGAAGTGGGGTGAAAGAGAAGGAAGCTCCATAGTCGGAGTGACAAATGGTGGAGTTATGTCGATCTCGGTGTCGAGCCCGGCAAACTCCTCTTGCAACTCCTCCTCAGAAGATAGCACCAGCAGCTTAGCAGGCTGAAAAGGTAGAGCACCTTTTGCAAATACAAGCGGGGCCTCTGATTCAGGAGCATCCCCCTCACTGCCGCTGAAAGTCGCTTCCTCCTCATCAGAGACGGTCTTAGAACTGCCTGAGGATATTTCCACACTAGCTACACGCTGTGGGGCCACCTCTAAAACATGTCGGGATGTAGACCGGGTAATTATGCGCCTGGCCGAAACAGTACTCTGCTTCGACTGAGTCTTGTGACCCTCCTGTGGTTGAAGCAATTCTTCTGTCATCATAGCTTCAGTCTGCTCTTCGCCTGCCACTGCTGCAAAAGGGACCTCTGAGGAATATAGCAAAGAAGACAATGCAAGTATGAAACAGATGAGAAAAAACACACTTACCCTTCGCCTCACTAGTCGGCGTGGGAGAAGGCAACCTGGTCTCCACCACAGAAGGTGCTACAACTGGCTCTTGGGCTGTGCAAAAGGAAGGGGTCAGATTCAAGGACTTCTTTGAAATCCAGCGAAAGAGAATGAGGAATGCAATTGCAGGCTATTGATGTTACCCTGAACCGATGTCTGAGCAGCCTCCCTTTCAGATTCAAACTCATCAAATGAGGGAATATCAGGGAGAGGGGTCCCGGTGTCCATAGCTACCGAAGCCGATTGCTGAGCATAAACCTTCTTGGCCTTCCTGGCCTTCCCAACTACAGCCTTAACTACGGAAGCCTTTCTCTTCTTGCCAGGAGGCAGGGGAGTAGTAGTCGGTGCTGCTGCAGGGATTTCAAAATAAGTAGGCTTCTCAGCCTGTGCAATGATTTTTCTATAAAGCCCCTGTCGCTTTATATCAGGCCTGTCTGTTGAAGATGTCAGAGAGGTAATGTGATCAGTGGATGCAAAGTGTGAATACTGAGCAGAAATCACTGCAGTCAGGAAAGAAGAGATCATACCTGCTGGGCCGTCGTAAAAGATAGAGAGCGGCCAGTACAGATAAGCTACCTCCTTGGAGCGTGAAGCAGCCTCCTTGATAAGCCAGCATACATCGCCAAGTACCTGGCACTTCTCCACTAAAGCTGCCAGGTCAGTATGACCATGAAGGTCAAGACACCGAAACAAGTCGAGGTGGTCCATACCCCAGCCGTCGACATAATGAAAAGAGATAAACAACGGCTTGTTCAATATGCCGGCTATCGGGTTTTCTACAGATAACCCATGTAAATTCAGCAAAATAAACAACCAAGACGTCTGCTTGTAGTACGTCTGGGTTTTATCTTCCCGGCGCACAAACGTCCTATATGGGTGAAATCTATCTGTCGGACCCCTCCAAGAAACTACTGCCGGGAGCGGCTCTTCGACAGGAAATGGATATTGTTGTGCCTCCAAACGAGCGTCCCCTACACGGCTCAAATGTTTCAAGTTCTGCATGAGAGTGTCCTCATTGATAGCAGCAAAGACAAGAGCAGGCGGGTCGGAATCCTTTTCCTTCAAAGCCTGACGCTGGGCCAGATAGTTCTCAGCCTCCCTCTGGTGCTGTGAATAAAGCCTTCTCAGGTGGGCCTCGGGGATGTCAAACACCTGCCGCCAAGCTCTAGAAATGAATGCTGCCAGGGGCATCCACCGGCACCTTTATCAGTCGGCCCCTTACTTTGAACAGCTGATCATAGAAAGGACCAGGTTCAGCACTGGCAAACTCAATCATTCTGGGCAGTACTGTGTCTGCCTGCAAAGTTCTGGGAGCCAACTCAGGAAATAAACTGCAGACCCAGGCGTTGAAGAAATGAAAAGGACCCACGGTCCTTAAAGAACGGGGAGTCCGGTGCTTGTACAGATCCCCCAAAGACTTGTATATCAGACACAGGGCCACTGGGCAGAGCGACAGCCTCATTCCCCAGGCCATCTGACAGGCCGGATATATAGCTTCTGGCCGGATGATTGTCTCGTCCCCTTGAGGGAGAGCGAAAGTGCACAACCAGAATGTGAAATAAGCCGCACAATGTGTGATGGGGTCTACGCCTGCTGGGTTGGGACCACCGCTGCCTGCACGGCGCAATGAAGATGGCAGCGCCGACTTATAACGGGGAGCCCTTACCTGCTTGCTAGTAGTCGGACCCACGGAAGGGAAGTCTGCATATTTCAGGGGGCCGTCAAAGAAGTACTTAATCCACTGCCCTACCCGGATCCGCAGCTTGCTGCCCTTCTCTCTGGGATGATAACCTTTGGAGGACCCTCTACTGTACGCCAGACAAATGGAGCGATATGCCTTCATCAGGTACCGGTATGAGAAGCCAATGGAATATCTGCCTTCACCATCGGAGCTATCCTTCTCAGAATCTGCCAAGCAGACTTCTTCATACGGCTCGCCGCCAATAGGCAGTCCGGAAAGCTGTGACAGACTCCAGAGGTCAAGAGATGTCTCACCCTCTGCTGTATAGAATATGTTGAATAAGGGGCAGAAGACCTCGAACATCCCACAGCATAACCCTCGGGATATAGGATACCGAAATCGGGAAGCAAAAATACTATGATATACCCCGGCTCTGATCAGCAGAGGGGCATATTCCTTCAGAACAAACTCAGTAAATTCCACGGCATCTACCCGAAATAGGTGGGCGTCAGTGATCTTGGTATCCCCAAACCAACCAGCGGCCAAATGATACTTGAACTGAATGGCCAAACAATTCAGCACAAAAGGCTCTTCGCGGTACCCCTACTTTACTGGCGCCAGGAAGAGACCATAGTCGGGCTTCTCCCTATTGACTCGGCCACTGGCATTATCCCACCGAGCAGGTGTGAACTCCGGGGCCCGGGTCAGCATTTTCTTTTCCGGCTCCAGCTCCGATATGCCAAGGACTGTATCCCAGTCACGCTTCTCCCCGGGAAGATATATAGCCTTTCCGCGATACACTGAATCTTTCAGGTTGTCTCTCTCAATGAGAATTGCGGCTTCAACTGTACGAGCTATTCGGTAGTTCCGCATTCCACCCACGGTGAAGGTCCGGATAAACGGGAGCAAGTGTTTGTCCTTCGGGAAATCTGAGCGATAATCAGTGCCCCGTCTGAAGCATGTTTCCATGGCAGTGGAGTATACCCGGGATGTTGACACCGTATCGGTGTCAGAATCAGACGATTCATCAACGGAAGCAATCTTGTCGTATCCGAAGTCGAGGCTGTGGACATTCAGCCAGTTTACTGTGGCCCGTGATATATCTGGCTGGGCCGACGAACTGGCCTCGACACCTCCAGGGGATGCCGCAGCAGAGCCTGAAGCCATTGCAGTGTCTGCAGTCAAAGAAGAAAAGTGAATTAAAAATCCTAGAACAATGGGCAGTCTTATAAAGATTGTAACATGAGACCCCATGAAAATTTCGGCAGCATCTCCCCTTATTTGGGGTCTGCCCAAGAAGAATAGGGAGTCACCAACCAAGAGGGGGTGATCCCAAAAATAAAAGGGATTGAATCCCCAAAGACCGTCATACCCGGGCGAAATCAAATAACACGGGAAGAAGCTGGACGGTCGGAGGAGAGGAGCTTGCCGCCACCGCCGAGAGAGAAAAGAAAGTGAAGAGAGAGAAGAAGCTGAGAATAATGAGAAGTCAAGAGGCTTCGGCGCCTCAAATAGAAGGCCGAAGCGAAGGGCTCTCGGCGCGGTAGAATGCGCGCCGAGAACCCCCAGGCCGAGAGACCCCCCTCGGCTGAAAGGCGCGCCGAGAAGCCCTCCACGCCGAGAAGCACCCCGCGCCGAGAAGCCCTCCGCGTCGGGAAGCTAGGCGCGCCGAGACCCCCGTCTCCACGACCGAGAGGTCTTCACGCGCCGAGAAGCCTATGGCCTCGTGCCGAGAAGCTCCAAAAAGCTGAAAATAAAGTCAAACAATATGAAGATAGGAAAGAAAGATACATGTGCAGAATATTGTTGCAACAAGATGATCAGGTCTAAGGACCGGATTGAAAAGAAATTGAGGAAGATACCCTCGAATAATGAAAGTCACCTGCAGGCCCCGTGCCGCTTATTCTGCGCTTACGCCGCCCGCAGGTGGGGGGCATTTGTTGACACCTTGAAAATGAACAAGGGTGGAAGCAGATCATACCCACAGTGAAAGACCAATGATGAGGCTCGTCAACCATTTACCCGGCTGAAGCCTTTGTCGGCCGAGCTGACGTCCTGTGCCGATGTCACTCAGATGGCAGCACTAACGAAGCAGTAGTCGTTTGACTAATGAGACCTCCCAGCACACTTTAATAAGAGCTGTGTTACTGCCTCATCCAAGAATCCACAGATGACATGTCAGCGTAAGTCAGATGTCGGCTTATTGACAGATGTGATGTAAGATAAAGATGAAGCCGGTACCGGCAGATGAAGATTGTAAGGGCTTTTGCAAAGTCAGAACACAAGAAGAAACGTCTCCACAGATTATACACCCGGCTGAAGTCTTCCCAGACTAAAGCTGATGTCCGATCTCGTCACCATTCAGGTGACGATATCGATAAAATGATGCCCGGTTTTGTCATCATTCAGATGGCAATACTGATGAAACCCCTGTCCGCGGACTGATGAAAACCCTGCTAATGATCTCAATACAAACTATATCACCAACGGAGGACCCTCTTGGGTACTGATGTACGTGAAGGGCCTATCAAAGGCCTGGTCAAAGAGACCTAAATGGGCCTTTAATGGTGGCGCCGGGAGCCACTTTGTCAAAGCCCAAATGCTGCACAAGGTTGGAGTCCTGCGCGCCGGGAAGCCTTCAGCTGAGGCGCGCCGTGAGGTGTCTGTCGAGAAGGCAAGGAGGGACGGCTATAATGCCCCTTCTCTTCAAAAGGCTGATGGTCGGTAAAAAAAGTCAGAGATAGGAAGAAAAAAAGGAGCAGTAGAAGCGAAAACCAGATAAAAAAAGAGCCAGAAGAGAGACCGAGAGGGAAAGAAAGAAGAAGCTTAGAGAAGAAGAAGAAAGGGAGACTCAGGTGGGTAGCCCGGGGAGGGAGAGGAGTCAATGCTCCGCCCTCTCCCCATGCTTTCCTCTTTTTATTTTCTTTTTCTGATGTAATCTGGCGAGGCTTTCTCGATGTATCAATGTAGCCGGAGGAGTCCGGTCTCGATTTCCATCTCTCTGTCTTTCGTTTACCTTCTATGATCTGTACAGGTTTGGGATGATGCAATAATATGAAAGATGAACATGGCTCATTTGGGCATTCGATCGATTGAAATATCTGATGTATTTCTCCCCTTCTTGCATCGGCTGTTCTTCTGAATGTCGTTTTGCCTAGATGTTATAGCTTTCCGATCCATGTTTCGACCTCCCCTCCCTAGCCTGTCCTCTAGTGGAAGACGAAGACGGAGTCTCGACCCTCATCCGGTGGGTTATTAGGCTCTGTCCCTCCTCTTCCTCCCCCTCGAATCATGGTTTCCCCGGATATCACAGATGTCTGTCGAGCTCCCATCTTGTTCAGGGTCAGAGACATCAATCTCTTGACCGTCTGAGCAGCAAGTGAGTATAGAAAACGCCATACGTCCTATGAGGATTCGATAATGGATGATCTGCCCTTCGACTGATGCTAACCCCCACGTAAACCCCTTCTGCAGTCCAGATCTTGACTCAATCCGAGCTAGAAATCCCAGAAATCTTCTGAGCAGAGTATCGCAGCCAAGCCAGAAACCCCTTTTAGCCCCTTCCCGGCGTGGCCATTTCCCCGCCGAGAACTACTCTGCCGAGAGATCCCCCTTGCTTTAGCCCCTTCGGCAAGGCAAATAAAGCCTATCCCAATACAGCCTTCCCGGCCCGGGGGCCTCCCGGCGCCGGGTTCCCGGCGCGGTCATTACCGCGCCGAGAACCCTTGCGCCGAGAGCATTCCCCCTTGGCCAATAAAACCCACGCCGGGAACCATGCTTCCTGCCACCCTTGCTTTACGTTGTGAATCCTCCATTCCTTGAACCCCGGAGGAAAGCCTTCCTGCTACAGGCCAAGGAACCACATAGATGCCCTCTGAAGTCCGATCAACCAAGCCTTGCATCTTGTCGAAAGAATACTCTAGATCATCATATGTGCCTAAGGGATAAACATCATTGGGGATAACTCCCCTACATAATCTTACGAGCCAGAGAAACTCTGCCACTGCATAAGTTTCAATGGCCTCAAAGGGATATTAAGTTGGTGCTGTGATCACATACACGGGCTAGGGGTCCCATACCCCCCTTATTCTAGCTTTCATCCCGGCACTCTGTGGGTGATCGTCTATTACTCCCTGGCATACGCTAGGTACGGGGGAGGTGCTGCTGAAATCCTCCTAGCCGATGAAAAATAATACTGAAGCTGTCCTCTGGGCTCCGTATGGTGATGGTGAAAAGGACCTCTGTGTGGGGCTCTTCCCCTCCAATCCCTCTCAGTTCTCGGCCTCCTTTGAAGCATATACAACTAAAACCAGTTGAACCCCATCTCTAGTCTCCAGAGCCAATCTACTCTGATATAACTCCCAGAAAACTCTCAAAATCCTAAAAATAGGGTACCGTAAAGTCCTAAACCCCTCACGGCGCCCAAACACCCCTTCTCGGCCAGCTACCTCTCGACGCCACCAGCTCCCGGCGCGGCCTTCAGCCCGCCGGGAACCCCCAGGCCGAGAGCTCCTCTTCCCCCTTTAGCCTACGCCGATAACCCCCTTGGAGAATCTTCAGCGCGCCGGGAAGTCGGCGCCGGGAGCTTCCTGGATTCTTCCCTTTGGCTACACCGAGAACCTCTATCTTCTTGCTACTCACGCCGGGAGCCTTAGCCTCCCATCTGTGGTCATGCCGAGAGCCTAAGTTGCCACCCTGTGAGCCCAAATGCCCAGAGCTAACCTACATAGAGATATTCGTGGATCACCAGATGTGTCCCGAGGATAAAGTTAAAGGGAGGTAGACTCCCTTATGTTCCATCGATTCGTGTCGAAGTCACAACGATGCGCCTCCCTCTTAGCTCCGGTGAGCCATGCCAATGCATGAGTGCCACCAGCTCCTGTGAGGGAAGAATCAAATATTGCCTTAGGGCATACGTGTGTAACGTGGAGAGGCCCGACCTCTCTCTTTCTTTCAGATTTCACCCCGGCACTCCGTGGGTGATAGCCTATTTCCCTCTGGGCATGATCCAGACCATGGGGAAGTGCCGCCGAAATGTTAACCGATGCTTTAAACCTCCGTCATGATCGCGGCTCATCCTGTCCGTGATTGATATCCTCTATTTTACCTTTCCCCTGAGTCTGATTGTTTTTCGAGTCATCGATTCAG
The DNA here is from genome assembly GCA_022559845.1 of Amorphophallus konjac. Classification (NCBI taxonomy): domain Eukaryota; kingdom Viridiplantae; phylum Streptophyta; class Magnoliopsida; order Alismatales; family Araceae; genus Amorphophallus; species Amorphophallus konjac. Next base: position 114,919,807 of record CM040128.1, read on the forward strand.
CGATATCGTCTGTTTCTACGATCGATGTTAATTATCTTGCCCGCCTTCCTGGCTCTGGTATGAAATTCAAACTGCGCACATAAAAAGAATATCTTTTTTATTATTGCCTCTCGAGGCCTCCTATTTTGGCGTTTAATCAAGGGTTGTCCTTCCTTGGAAGAGCGTAATTAACGTCATAGCCTTTATGGTATGACGGACTTATGGTCCCGACTCGGACTTCACAATCGACTGACCAAGTCAGATCGAGCGCACAATAAAATCGTCACACACGTGACTGGCACGCCTAATAAATCAATAAATCAAAATTCTAAATAAAAAATAAATAATATAAATAAATAATATAATGAAATAAAATAAAATCCACGTTCCACACATGCCCATGCAGCTTCATCTTCGCGTATCGAACTCTCCGGTGGTCCGTCATCTCAAACCACTCAAAGTACCAATCCATGCCGACCTCCCAATCTAAATAGACCTTCGGATCCAAGGACCCACTAAAAAGGGGAGGGTCCGCATGCACGCTCCGAAGAACGCGGTAGTCATCATCGTCATCACGATTCCGTCGTTGGTTACGACGACCATTTCCCCCCTGCTCATTATCAGATGCATAGTCAACCACCTCATGCACCTGTTGCCTCCCAACATCTACCACCTGAGCTCTTGGCTCAGCAGGTTGCTGAGCCGGCTCTTGTTGACCATTGGTCGGCGCGGGTTGCGCCGCCGCTGGGGCCCTCTCGAGGATGGCAATCCTCCCTACAAGACCCTGGATGGACTGGTCCGAATATTCGGCCCGATCCTCGAGGGATTTCATTCTCCCTTCTAGATGCGTTCCTACGCCATCTAGACGCGTACTAAGGCCATCCATACACGTATCGAGACGGTCCATGAGGGCTCGAACATCTCGGCCGTCGAGGGCTCGTCGGAGCTTTGGGCTTGGGAATCCGCCATAGGTGGTGGTGGCGAGTATTGGGTACCTTGACGGGTGGGCATGCAAAGACACACGAACTAGGAGACACAAACTGATGAAAACACCGACTAATGCACCTAGACCTAAACCAATATCCGGTACGTGGCGGAGTTAATCGATCTGAAGATCACTCGCGCAAGTGTGCGGCCTTCCCGATAGGCGTAGCGTAACGTTCGGACAACACCTTTTAAAATATCGAATTATCGGGATGAAATACAATTTTAAAAAATCTTTTTTTTGTTTTGAAAATAATGATAATCCTAGACTCGACTTAGACCATGCAAGACTCATGCAACGACTACCCTAGACTCGACTTGCTCTGATACCAAACTGATGCGGGACGGACACGGGGACTGACTCTAAGTGATATGGACCTCGGACTCTAAATTCATACACGACCAGCAACATACGAGCATGAGAGACACTAGGCCTGACACTAAGAACTCCTATGGGCTATACGTCGCTAATAGAAACGCAAGCTCACTCGTCGTCCCAAGCGAGGGAAACGCGGATCATGCACGGTAGAGGAACCGGCAGAGTTAAGGGTAGTCCGACTCACTTCCGTGCTCAGATTGAGTCACGGGACGGGTCACTCTCTCGCTCTCAGCGGTGACATGGACTCACGGGCTAGAATCCTACGCTCTCATAGCGGCATACGACCATATACTAAACTAGCAAATGAATGCCAAGGAGTTAAGACCGTTACCTCCACGCTCCCGGCGTGGGGAAGACAACCCCGGCCAAATCCGTACTCCCGGTTAAACAAGTTTTACAGCGGTATAATTTTTTCGACCCACTCCACGCAGGGAAGTAACAGGTCACATGTGGGGCCCGGGAGTCACAGAAATTGGGTTGACGGGCAGCATCTTGATGTCGCCCCGGCGGTGCCGAATCCGCGTTTTGGTGCTGTCCGGACGGCGCGATCTACGGGTTCGTGGGGCCCATGGACCACTCTGTCCTCCGGGTCTGATGGGGTGGGTCCCGCTGTGATGGAGACCCCTGGTGGCGCGCCTCCCTGGAAGGCAGTCGGGCGGGAACGCTGGTCGGAGGTCGGGCGGCTCCAATCTTCAAGACTTGGAGTTGCTGCTCATGGATCTGCAGGTTCTATTTTCAGGCGCGCGATTCGGCGAGATCTACTACTGCGATCACTCCCAACATCGGATTGACCCAAAAGAGGTATCGTTGGAAAGCTATCTCGAAGTCCTTCGACCCTATGGGGCTCAGAAAAATTCACCGGAGCCGTGCTTCTGATGGGCAATTTTAGAACCGGCCTGTTCTCAGTCTCAGATCTGACTAGGCAGAAACTAAGTTTCCTGAGAGTTGGCGTTGACCATAGGGTAAACCTCTGATTCAGATCTCAAGCTCTTCATGAACATTGTAGAGGGGAGAGAGATAAAAATGACAATAATTATTATGACCGATTTGGTGGAGATTTGAATGGGGAAAGCTATTTTATACTGGCGGGTGGTCGGATTTGGACAGAAGTAGATAGAACTGAAGGGGATCTAAAAATGATTTTTAGAAAATAGGTGGAGGCCTTTGAAATTCCACGAAAATTCGTGGATGGAGGGGGTGGTTGGTAGAACCTCCAGTAATTTTGGAGGCTCCAGTAAAAATCAAAAGGAGGTCCGGAGATGGGAAAATCAGGGTGGCTGTGGATCTAGACTGAAAATAGGCAGATCTGGAAGGAAAAGATGGACGAAAATGGAAAAATGGAAATTGGAAGTTGGAAGCCAAGCCAATTTTTATGGGACGTGGGGAAGAACTCTGGAACGCACCCTAAAAGTTTGAGCTCAAGAAGATCTCGGAGCTGAGAGCTAAAATTCGTGGAAGGGCTTGCTATTGGATGAAGATAGAATTCCGATAAGGCGGCGGTGGCGGTGCGACGGCAGCTCGGCGGCGGTGGCGGCGATAGACCTGAGTTTCCCACTTAGTTGAGGCTTGAATAAGATGCTTCACACCTTTGGAGGCAGCCTTCACAGCTACAAGATGTTGAAGTTAGATGGAAGGCTCTATCACCACAGGATGTGGATCTAGAGGGGGGGTGAATAGATCAACTGGCTATTTAAAAATTAGGCCTAGAATCAAATGCGGAATTAGAAGAACACTAAACGAACACAGCCAATGCACCGAATGAAACACACAAGATCTGCTGAACTAGCAATCAAACACACGAGAGGCACAAGGCTTTTAGGTGGTTCGGTCAATCCGACCTACATCCACCCCACATTCAACTCGAATGTGGATTACTGCTGATACACAGCTTCAATCTGCTGGGCTCTACAGCTTGCCAACAACGGCTGGGGCTTACAGCTTATCCCGACCAGAGGAGCATCCTCTGCAACAGCTGAGCATCACAGCTTGCTCTGCTGGGCACTACAGCTTAGCCGACCAGAGGAACACCTCTGCAACCCGCTGCCTCACAGCTTGAAACCGCTGACTAACAGCTTGATAGAACAAGAGTTTTCAAAGAGAAAATAGCAAGACTAAAAACAAACAAAACACACAATCGAATGGAAGAAAACCAAAACGACTGTAGCTCAAAGTTGAGCAATATCAGCTTTGGTAACTGGACCAAGAGACTGATTCACAAGCTCTCACAATAACTCTCTCAACTCATCTCCTCTCTCTTTCTTCTTCTCTCCTTTTCTTCTTCTCTGCTTTTCTTCTCTCACAGTGGATCTCGGTGGCTGATGTTTCAGACTGGATGTATAGACTTCGCCAACTTCGATCAGCCTTTACAGAAGATGAAGACTGATATATATAACAGCAGCAGGTGGATAAGGGCGCGTGGCTTCCACGTTTTCTCGCCCAAGGAATTCTCCAGATCTGAGGCAATTCCATCCACGTGTCATCATCTGCACACCTCGTCCTCCTGGGATGATGAGCCATGTCAGCAATCTCAGTAGAGAATCCCTGTCAGACAGAGTATCGGATGATCAGATTAAATAACAACTCTGTATAGACTTATCAAAAGAACTGCGTTGTATAGACTTCATATAAGTGAAAGCTATGTACAGACTTGTTGTATGAAGCAACCGCTGTACAGACTTAGGTGATATGAAGACTGTCAATGTATAGACTAAGTGAAGATCAATGCAATGTATAGACTTCGCAAATGAAGATGCAATGTGTAGACTTCATGAATGAAGATGCAATGTGTCGACTTCATGAATGAAGATGCAGTGTGTAGACTTCGATGAGAAGATGCAATGTGTAGACTTCAGTGAGACTCAATTGAAGACAGACGATGCATGGACTTCAGAACTGATGCACGATGTACATACTTCATGAGACTCGAATGAAGACAAGCGATGTATAGACTTCACAGCTGATGAATGCAATGTACAGACTTTGCAAGATGTGAAGGAGTTGAGTGTATAGACTTCACGATGTGAAGACTTGTCAACAAAAGACTGTACAGACTTGAGGTGAAGACCGATGTATAGACTCCTAAAGGAACGGTTGTATAGACTTGAAACAATGGAAAACATCGACTGTATAGACTTTGGAGTCTGAGACCAATGTACAGACTTTGTAAACCAGAAGCCTATATAGACTTAGAAGATCAAGACGCTAAGAGAGACGGTCATTGTACAGACTTAGATGCCATTGACAAATGCACGCTACAGTCCAATGTATGGACTTACATGAGACGCTCAATGTACAGACTCTGCCTTAGACTCTAAATGAGACGGACAGTGTATATACTTAGCCAATGCAATGAGTTGACGCTACAGTATATGTCAATGCAATGAGTTGACGCATTCCAATGTACATACTTTCAAGCCTGAAGGCCAATGTGTGGACTTGCATGAGATGCTTATTGAGACGCTCAATGTACAGACTTCGCCTTAGACTCTAAGTGAGACGGACAGTGTATAGACTTGGCCAATGCACTGTGGATGTATGGACTTTGACGCATGCATGCTATGCAATGTACACACTTGGTGACTTCGCATGTTGTGCAATGTGCAACCAGTGTATGGACTTGTCGTGCCTACACAGGGCGTTGTACACACTTGCTGCCTGATGCTCATGTGCAGACTTTGATGCCCAACAGCGATGTACCTGATGCTAATGTGCAGACTTTGATGCCCAACAGTGATGTATAGACTTTAAGACTTTTAGTGTGTGTTCAGTGTGAAAACAAGATAAAATGCATATAACACACAGATAATCTGATAAAGTAATTTCATCAAAACATAAACAGTGTTGCCAATCAGTCAAAACAATGTGTTGCCATATGAAGTAAAGTTACATGTCAACACCATCAACACATAGGAGTCACAACAATCTCCCCCTTTTTGATGATGGCAACCCCCTATCATGTAGAGTAGCAACATCCTGTCATACAGATGCAATTTCTTGATAAACTACATGATTTGTTATTCAGATTGTTATGCAGATGCATGTAGATGCTATGAATGACATGCTGCATGCTACAAAATGTAAGCAACTCCCTGCTAACAAAATTTCCCCCTTTTGCCATACCATGATGCAGATGCGTACACTCCCCCTGAATTCAGAATTCTCAATTCTGAATTCTCCCCTTGAACTGAAAGAATGAATTCAGACAATATTCTCCCCCTTTGCCATCAACAAATAGGAGGGAAAGTGAGTGCAAGTGAAGGAAAAAGAAAGTTCAGCTGACTGGCATTCTTAGTAATTAGTTCAGAAATTAAGCAACTAAAGCACAGAACCTTCAGTCATGTGAACTGAGAAACGGCTTAGAAATTGAAATTCTGGTTTAAAGGTTATAAAAATGAGAGTTCATGCACTACATTCATTGGATAAGGTAGATGTGTATGATAAAACAATAAACAAGAGTCATATTTACATGAGCGAGTCAGTTTCAGAATATCTTACTTTCATAGACTCAGTAAAATGTGTTAAGAGAAACCAGGTCATGTATTGAAATTAAACAATTGACATCCATGAAATTTCGTTGAACGAACAGCATTTTTCATTATTATTTCATTTAGGGCATTCAGGTACCAAAAGTTTTTTTGCGTAAGGGTATATGTTTATCAGACGCCAATACCCCTAGATACTCAACATGATGGACCATCTTGCCTATGATCAAATTCAATAGAATTGATTGACACCTTTTTTGTGTGAGGGTACACGTTTATTAGACGCCAGTTACCCCCAGGTACTCAGTGAAAACAACCTACTGTTTTGATCATTTTATACAGAGATAGCTGATACACCTCATGACATGAGTGATGTCCATTTCTTTGATGGATCACTCAGTTTCTCAGTGATTTACCAGTCATTGCTCTGTCAATGCTATTTTTCAAATGATTTTCAATGTTTTTCAATATCTTTCTTAGATGCCCTTTATTTGTTTCAGAATGACTTGTTTAAGGACAATACACATACCTAGCTTCTCTAACATGATTTCAGATATAATTAGCTTTGTCTGACATGAAATAAGATAAGGTTGAGAGCTTTATCAATTTTCAGCATCCTTATTCACTGATTGTAGTCTTTCAACTCTAAAGATTATAAATTTTAAACCATTAAGTCAGTCTTTAAGCAATTAAAGTTCTTATGAAAGAAGAAATCTGTTTTCTATTGCTTAATATTAGAACTGACTAAAAGATTGCCATACTGTCAGACTCAATCATTCAGAGTTAAGGATTGAATAGATAGCGTCGACGCTGGGAGTTCAAGGCGTCTACACATCAGTTGAAGAGGCAACAGTATAAGACACTGAGATAGTGTCAGTGCGTCGACTCCATGCTATTGCAGCGTCAACTCATCAGAATAAAGAGACAGAGATATTCACAGATCTAGTTCACTGTGTCAACGCCACATTATAGCAGCGTCGACGTAGCAGTTCACCTTGAAATTATTGACAAGACTCCCCCTGTCTATATGCATGCAATTTTTGCAAAAGATGACAGATCAGATGATTTTTGAAGTTCATGCTTACTCAGACTATCTTATTGTGCAGTATGACCCATGCAGAAATATAGACATATCATGCATCTAGACATATATATGCAATGATGATCATGAGTGCAATAAAAAATATGAGAGTCGTGCATTATCATAAGTCTGTTGCACAATATTTATTCAAATCAGAAGTTTATTCAAAGCAGCTCAAAAGTTTTATTCAAGTCAAGAAAGAGTTCATTCATTATGCTGAAATTTACACAAGCCAAGTTCTCTTCTAAAAAATTTAAAATTTTCATTTCCAAGTGGCTTAGTAAAGATATCAGCAACTTGTTTGTCTGTTTCAATGAAATCCAGTTCAATTTCCTTTTTGTTTACAGCATCTCTTAGAAAATGATGTTTTATTTCTATGTGCTTAGTCCTAGAATGATGAACAGGATTTTTAGCAAGGCATATGGCACTAGTATTATCACATAGAATTGGAATACATTCCAGTTTTATCTGATAATCATCTAGTTTGTGCTTAATCCAAAGTACTTGGGCAACACAATTACCTGCTGCAACATATTCAGTCTCAGCTGTAGACAAGGCTATAGTGTGTTGCTTCTTAGATGCCCAAGATACTAGACAGCCACCAAGGAATTGACAGTAGCCATTAGTGCTTTTTCTATCTACTCGACACCCAGCATAATCAGAATCAGTGTAAGCTAGAAGCTCTAACTCACATCTAGCAGGATACCATAATCCTAGCTCTTGGGTGCCTAACAGATATCTAAAAATCCTTTTCACTGCTTTAAAATGATTTTCTTTAGGACTGGCCTGAAACCTAGCACGTAATCCTACAGCGAATTGAATATCAGGCCTAGATGCTGTTAAGTAGAGAAGGGATCCGATCATACCTCTGTATAACTTCTGGTCAAATGGGTTACCTTTAGTGTCTTCATCCAAGCTTGTAGAGGTACCCATTGGAGAAGCTATCTCTTTAAGGTTATCCATCTTGTATTTCTTGAGTAGATCCCTTGTGTACTTGGACTGAGTGATAAACATTCCATCCTTTATTTGTGTAACCTGCAGTCCAAGAAACAATTTGAGCTCACCCATTGAGCTCATTTCAAACTCATTAGTCATTGTTTCAGAAAATTCCTCACATAATTTGGGGTTAGTTGACCCAAAAATGATATCATCCACATAAATCTGTACAATAAGAATTTCAGAATGACTCACCTTTGTAAACAAGGTCTGATCAACTACTCCTCTACTGAAATTTTGATCAGTGAGAAACTTGCTCAACCTGTCGTACCAAGCTCTGGGAGCTTGCTTAAGACCATAGAGAGCTTTATTTAATTTGTAAACATGATTAGGGAAATCTAGACATTCAAACCCAGGGGGCTGTCTAACATAGACATCCTCATTAATTTACCCATTCAAGAATGTAGATTTTACATCCATCTGCTGGAGGATTATACCTAGGGAACATGCATAAGCTAATAAAATTCTAACAGCTTCTAATCTGGCTACAGGGGCAAATGACTCTTCAAAGTCAATACCAAACTTTTGGTTGTACCCCTGAGCAACAAGTCTGGCTTTATTTTTAACAATATTCCCTAATTCATCAGATTTATTCCTGAAAACCCACCTAGTCCCTATGACTGTTCCATGATCAGGAGGTGGGACCAAGTGCCACACCTTGTTCCTGTCGAACTGATTAAGCTCCTCATGCATGGCATTAATCCAATGCATATCCTTGAGGGCACAGTCAATGGACTTAGGTTCAATTTGAGAGACAAGAGCATATGCATTTAATTCATCCTGAATTCTAAAGTGACCTCTAGTTCTAGGGGGATCATTCAGATTGCTAATGACATTATTCACAGGGTGATCTTTAAGATATCTAATATTAACAATCTGAGTTTCAGGAATTTCACTTACCTCCCCCTGAACTTCAGGTTCTTCTTCATTTTGCTCTTCTTTATCTTCCTCACCATCAGACTGGTCTGCAGAGTTTTCATCTTTCAAAATATTCCCATCTTTGTTCCTGCAATAACCATGGTTGGTTTCCATCAAGGTTTCATCAAAGATAATGTGTGGAGATTCTTCAACAATTTTTTAGTTTAAATTGAACACTCTATAAGCCCGGGTGTTTTCAGAATAACCGAGGAAGATTCCTGGTTCACCTTTTGGCTCAAATTTATCAAGGTCCCTCTTGTCATTTATATGTATAAAACATTTACAACCAAAGACCTTGAAGTGGGCGATTGAAGGTTTCTTACCTCTCAAAATCTCATAAGGGGTTTTCTGGGTGGAAGGTCTTACCATTGCCCTGTTAATTACATAACAGGCTGTGTTGACTACTTCAGCCCAGAATTTTCTTGGCAGTTGACCTTCAACTAAGAGAGTTCGGCCCATTTCTACTAGAGTTCTGTTCCTCCTTTCGACAACACCATTCTGCTCAGGTGTCCTGGGTGAGGAGAACTTATGATGAATCCCACTTGACCTGCAAAATTCTTCAAAGTGTGAGTTTTCAAACTCACCTCCATGATCAGTCAAAATATTTTTAATTTTCTGATTTATTCTTATACAGAACTCCTGAAATTCTGAGAATGCATCACTCTTATTAGATAAGAAATAAACCCAAGTATACCTAGAAAAGTCATCTACCATAACAAACCCATACCTCCTCCCTGATAAGCTGACAGATCTGGTTGGCCCAAAAAGGTCCATGTGTATCAGCTCATAAGGTTTGGAAGATAGATTTTCAGTTCTAGACTTAAATGACTTTCTAGTTATCTTTGATTGAGTGCATGCATCATAGATTTTATTTTCTTTCTTGAAGGAAACTTCAGGAAGTCCTCTAACCATGCTATACTTGTTTAGTTTATGCAAAATGGTATAACTAGCATGGCCTAACCTACGATGCCATAAAAATGCTAAATCTTCTCTATTGGCAGTAAGACATAGGTTAGAATGCTAAATATCATCTAGATCTATCATGTATGTGTTATTTATTCTTTTTCCAGAGAATTTTATAATTTCTGAATCAGGTTCAAAAACCTTGCAGCATTGAGAATCAAATAAAACTTTATGACCCTTATCACACAACTGGCTGATACTAAGTAAATTGTAAGCTAACCCTTCAACCAGTATAACATCATCAATGCAGCAGGTAGAACACTTACCTACCTTACCTGATCCAATGATCCTACCCTTTGTGTTGCTTCCAAAGGTGACAAGGCCTCCTAGCTTTTCAGTTAGCATGCAAAACTTGGCCTTATCTCCTGTCATATGCCTGGAGCAGCCACTGTCCAAGTACCACAAGTTGCTCTTGGCTGCCAGGCATACCTGCACACACAATTAGGGCAAAGAGTTTGGAACCCAAGTCTGATTGGGCTCCAATGCAGATGAAGTGCAAGTAAAGAAAGAGAGCATGGTTTTGGGAATCCACATTTGTTTGAAGTAGTTCTATTCAGTGGATTTTCCAGATTTCTTTTTGTTTTGCTTTTTCTTGTTGACTTTCTTCTTATATGCACCAACAGAGTTATTCATAGAATTATTGTTATTGTGCCAATGCTTCGGCCAGGTTGCATTCATAAAGTTTTGGCCATAGTAGTTCCTGGGCTGGCTGTGGAAATGTTGGTAATTCCTAGGCATCCGACTACCATACCCATTTTCCCAATTTCTGACATAGGGTCTGTAAAAGTGTGTAGGTTGATGAACATACCCTGTATACATCCCTTGAGTTCTAGTCCACCCACGCCCATTAGGATAGATTGGCTGTGTGGGGTAGTAGGACTGAACTCTAGGTGGATTGAATTTGTTGGGCTGACTTCTGAAAATATTTTGTCTTCCCTGCACCCTTGACCCTGCTGACCTATTCATAGGTTTTGGTTGGGTCCTTTTCTGTGATGATGGTGGTGAAGACTTTTTGGCATTGACATGGGTTTTGTTTACCTGAGCAGGCTGACCCCTAACCTTGGGTTGAGCACTAGAGCTAGGTTTGGAAGTCCCAATTCTACTAGGCTCACCTACTTTCTGTTTGCCCTTCTCCTCTGCATTTAGCCTTTTTAGATTCAAATTTATCTTTACAACATTATTAGAATTCATGTTGATCAGAGGTCCCTTCTCCTTTTGTGCAACAAAGGAAATAGTTTTCATTCCAAAGCTTTTAGTTGCACTAGAGTTGAATCCTAGGCCCTCTCTTCTGAAATTTACCTTTGACCCCAATAATGCATCTAAATTTTTAGATCCTTGGGTCATTTTCTCAATTGTTTTTATCTTATCCTCATTATCTTTCTGAACTTCATCAATAGATTTTTTCAACTCATTATTTACATTGAGGACAACTTCATATTTTTCAGAAACAATTTTTATCTCATTTTCATAATTCTGAATTTTCAGTTTCCATGCATCAATTTCATTGTCTAATCTCACATTTTCTTCCTTAGAAATTTTTAGTTCTTTATTGATTTCTTCAAATTCAGAACATGTGAGTTTCAGCTTACTGTTTTCAATTTCTAAGCAGGTAATTTTATCAGACAATGAAGTATCATTTTGCATGATTTTAATTTTTCTTCGTAGATGCCTGTTTTCTTTTCTGACCTCATCTACTCTATCAGTAAGTTCATCATAAGCAACCATCCAATCAGTAATAGTAAAATTTTCATAGCGAGAGGATACCTCATCAGATTCTTCCTCTCTATCTTCTGAGTTGGTTGCCATGAGATAGATTGGCTTCTCAGCTTCAACTTCACTGTCCGAAGTGACGCTCAAAGATCCCTCGTCCTCATCACTCCAAGTACTCACCATAGCTTTCCCTTTTGTGTTCTTCTTCTTGGACTTATCCTTGAGGTTCTGATTTGTCGGACATTCAGTTTTAAAGTGACCCGCCTTCCTGCATTGATAGCAAACATTAGTTTCAGCTTTCTTTACAGGGTTTGATTTATACCTTGTGTCTCGGCGGCCACTGTTGGGATTTCTTCGGCTGAATCTTCTTCCTTCCTTCTTGAGAAATCTTCGGAATTCCCTAGTAATCATGGCAATATCAGCATTTGCCACTTCTTCTTCAGGCAAGCTCTCTTCAGTTGATGATCCGTTGGGGCTGGATCGACTGGATCTGCTAGCACCAGCCTTCAGAGCTATAGGCTTCCTCTTTCTGTCAGCCTCCTCTATCTTCGGCATATTCATCTCATAAGCCATTAGAGATCCGATCAGCTCATCTGCCTTAGTATTGTGTAGATCTCTTGACTCTTCCATAACTGTGGCCTTGGTGTGCCAAATTGGAGTCAAGGATCGTAAGATCTTCCTGACTACATCATACTCAGAATATTTTTTCCCGAAGCCTCTGCGACCATTTGTGATAATAGTCAGCCGAGCATACATTTCCTTGATCGTCTCATTAGGCTTCATCTTGAAAGCTTCGTATTCTGAAACCAGTAGATTAGTCTTAGTCTCTCTGACTTGTGAAGTTCCCTCATAGATGACTTCAAGTGCATCCCACATTTCCTTCACTGAGGAGCAGGCAGATATTCGTGAGAACTCAGTGGGATGCAGAGAGCACTGGATTGCAATGATTGCACTCCAGTTGAGCGTCGACCTTCTAATTTCCTCCTTGGTCCATACATCTTCATTTGTGGACAGCTCGAAAGGTCCCTTGCTAACCACCTTCCAAATTTCATAATCTTTAGCCCTCAAGAATACCTGCATACGGTGCTTCCAGTATGCGTAGTTGGTTCCATCGAAGTACGAGGGCTTGGATGTGGAGTGTCCTTCAGCTATCATCCCTCTTCCGTCCATCTGTGCTTATCCTCTTCGGGCGGTAAGTCCCTGTAGAAGAGTCTAGCTCTGATACCAAGTGTTGAAGTTAGATGGAAGGCTCTATCACCACAGGATGTGGATCTAGAGGGGGGGTGAATAGATCAACTGGCTATTTAAAAATTAGGCCTAGAATCAAATGCGGAATTAGAAGAACACTAAACGAACACAGCTAATGCACCGAATGAAACACACAAGATCTGCTGAACAAGCAATCAAACATACGAGAGGCACAAGGCTTTTAGGTGGTTCGGTCAATCCGACCTACGTCCACCCCACATTCAACTCGAATGTGGATTATTGCTGATACACAGCTTCAATCTGCTGGGGCCAACAACGGTTGGGGCTTACAGCTTATCCCGACCAGAGGAGCATCCTCTACAATAGCTGAGCATCACAGCTTGCTCTGCTGGGCACTACAGCTTAGCCGACCAGAGGAACACCTCTGCAACCCGCTGCCTCACAGCTTGAAACCACTGACTAACAGCTTGATAGAACAAGAGTTTTCAAAGAGAAAATAGCAAGACTGGAAACAAACAAAACACACAATTGAATGGAAGAAAACCAAAACGACTGTAGCTCAAAGTTGAGCAATATCAGCTCTGGTAACTGGACCAAGAGACTGATTTACAAGCTCTCACAATAACTCTCTCAACTCATCTCCTCTCTCTTTCTTCTTCTCTCCTTTTCTTCTTCTCTGCTTTTCTTCTCTCACAGTGGATCTCGGTGGCTGATGTTTCAGACTGGATGTATAGACTTCGCCAACTTCGATCAGCCTTTATAGAAGATGAAGAATGATATATATAACAGCAGCAGGTGGATAAGGGCGCGTGGCTTCCACGTTTTCCCACCCAAGGAATTCTCCAGATCCGAGGCAATTCCATCCACGTGTCAGCATCTGCACACCTCGTCCTCCTGGGATCACGAGCCATGTCAGCAATCTCAGTAGAGAATCCCTGTCAGACAGAGTATCGGATGATCAGATTAAATAACAACTCTGTATAGACTTATCAGAAGAACTGCGTTGTATAGACTTCATATAAGTGAAAGCTATGTACAGACTTGCTGTATGAAGCAACTGCTGTACAGACTTAGGTGATATGAAGACTGTCAATGTATAGACTAAGTGAAGATCAATGCAATGTACAGACTTCGCAAATGAAGATGCAATGTGTAGACTTCATGAATGAAGATGCAATGTGTCGACTTCATGAATGAAGATGCAGTGTGTAGACTTCGATGAGAAGATGCAATGTGTAGACTTCAGTGAGACTCAATTGAAGACAGACGATGCATGGACTTCAGAACTGATGCACGATGTACATACTTCATGAGACTCGAATGAAGACAAGCGATGTATAGACTTCACAGCTGATGAATGCAATGTACATACTTTGCAAGATGTGAAGGAGTTGGGTGTATAGACTTCACGATGTGAAGACTTGTCAACAAAAGACTGTACAGACTTGAGGTGAAGACCAATGTATAGACTTCCTAAAGGAACGGCTGTATAGACTTGAAACAATGGAAAACATCGACTGTATAGACTTTGGAGTCTGAGACCAATGTACAGACTTTGTAAACCAGAAGCCTATATAGACTTAGAAGATCAAGACGATAAGAGAGACGGTCATTGTATAGACTTAGATGCCATTGACAAATGCATGCTACAGTCCAATGTATGGACTTACATGAGACGCTCATTGAGACGCTCAATGTACAGACTTTGCCTTAGACTCTAAATGAGACGGACAGTGTATATACTTAGCCAATGCAATGAGTTGACGCTACAGTATATGTCAATGCAATGAGTTGACGCAGTCCAATGTACATACTTTCAAGCCTGAAGGCCAATGTGTGGACTTGCATGAGACGCTTATTGAGACGCTCAATGTACAGACTTCGCCTTAGACTCTAAGTGAGACGGACAGTGTATAGACTTGGCCAATGCACTGTGGATGTATGGACTTTGACGCCTGCATGCTATGCAATGTACACACTTGGTGACTTCGCATGTTGTGCAATGTGCAACCAGTGTATGGACTTGTCGTGCCTACACAGGGCGTTGTACACACTTGCTGCCTGATGCTCATGTGCAGACTTTGATGCCCAACAGCGATGTACCTGATGCTAATGTGCAGACTTTGATGCCCAACAGCGATGTATAGACATTGAGACTTTGAGTGTGTGTTCAGTGTGAAAACAAGATAAAATGCATATAACACACAGACAATCTGATAAAGTAATTTCATCAAAACATAAACAGTGTTGCCAATCAATCAAAACAATGTGTTGTCATATGAAGTAAAGTTACATGTCAACACCATCAACACATAGGAGTCACAACACAAGAAGGGGGAGGAGAGAGGGGGGGTGCGCACCAAGCTTGGAGGCTCCAAAGAAATTCTGAATTTTTTTGGCATTAAATTGTGATAGAAATGAAAATTACAACATTTTATATGACTTGACCTCCCATGGCAAATGACCTTCCATGCCCTCAGATCTAGGGTTGATGAGGGCATCTTGGGAAAGCTAGGAAAATATTTCTCCCATGTGGTCAAAAGAGAAGAAAGAAAAGAAATCAACTAGCCTAATGAAGCCAAAAGAGGGGACGCCCCCTTCATGGGCCTAACTTGGGCCAAGTTGGTCCAAGGCCATCAAAGGCCATCCACAAGCCCAAGAGAGCCTATAGACCTTTCCAACCTAGGTGGCCCATGAGGAGGGGAGGCCCAATTGGGCCTTAAGTGAATTAAGGACCCATTATGAAGCTTAATGGTCCAATATGGCCACCCCCTTAATGGACGCTAAAGGGGCTTAATCCAAATGGCTTATTAAGAGCCTTACAAAGAGCCCAAAATGAAAGTCCAAGTAAAACACACATTACAAGCCCAAATACAATCCAAATAAGTGCTAAAAAAATGCAAATAAATGCTAAAAGTATCCAAACTCAAGGCGGAGATTCCAAACTATCTCCGAGCCAAAAGGACGCTGATGTAGTTCGAGTGGTGCTCCGCGTACGGTACCGACGGCTCGTCGGTTCGTGCTTCTCGCTCGCTCTGGTGTCCGCACTAGGTGCACTTAGAAGGGTTAAGCTTCATGTTATATTTCTGGAGTGCTTCAAAAGTTTCCGCCAAATTGACAAAATGGTCTTTAGTCTTTGGGCACTTGACCAACATGTCATCGATGTAGGCTTCCACGTTTCTACCGATCTGGTCTTCAAATATCTGATTCACTAGCCTCTGGTATGTTGCCTCGGTGTTCTTAAGCCCAAAGGCATTCATGTGTAACAATATAGGTCGGAGTCCAAGGTAAAAGCTATCTTCTCGGTGTCCTCTGGATGCATCCGAATCTGGTGATATCTGGAATGTGTTGGAACGACTGAATATAGATCTAGAGGGGGTGAATAGATCTACCCCAAAATAAAAATTGATTCATAGCAATTAAAAGAAATGTGGAATTAGAGATTAACTATTGCAAATCACACAACTGAACCAATATGAATCATCATCTATGGAATTAACACTTCACTGAATTGATAACTCAGTATGGTACCAGGTGGAGGGTTGATTAGATAATCTCCTCACGCAAGGGTCAGTTTTACAGATAGATGTAATCTATACTTCTGACTTAACCTTTTTATATACCACTGAGTAATCTATTATAAACCAAAATTATAATAAAGAAATTCAATTCAATTCAGAATAGATTCAGACTTCAATGAACAGGCACGATTAATGGCAATCAATCCAATGAAGAAGACTTCAGATGAATATGCAGATAAATCAGAGAAAATAGGACTGGACTTTCTTTGGCATTCATCTAGAAGAGTAGCAAAGAGCAGATAAGCAGACACACAACGAACAAAGCAATGTTAGGTGGTTCAATCTCTAGCTCGAGATCTACATCCACCCCTTACTCAACTGAGTAAGGCTTACTGCTGACTCACAGCTTTAATCTGCTAATCCACATCTTCGGGGACTAGATCCTTACAATCCGCTGAGCTTCACAGCTTGCTAGAAAGCTGATTCACAGCTTCAACCGCTGAGCTTCACAGCTTACTGTCTGAGGATTCAACCGCGCCTGTTGAGCTTCACAGCTTGCTTTGCTGATACACAGCTTACAAGAGAGTTGAAAAGAAAATGAAAATAGAAATGCAAATGTAGCTCACAAATGAGCAATTCGACTCTGGATCTGATCCAGTAGTCGATATACAACTCACTCAGATTGAAGATACTTCGATACTCTATTTTCCCTTAACTCGCTGCAACTGGCTATCACAAACTTCCTCTTAGATCCCTCTCTGAATCCTTTCTTCCTCGATTGCCCTCCTTCTCTCTACTTCTCTTTTCTCTCTGCAAGTGCTCTCTCAGATCTATACGCTCTGCTTCTTTTTTCTTTGCTCTCTTCTCTTTTTCCTTATCTTCATTTGAGCGATCAGACCTCAATTTATAAGCTTGCGAGAATGTGGCGCGTGGAGAAATCATTCTCGCTTAACGAAATTCAAAAAGGAATGCTCCGCTGGAAGTCCACGTGTCAGGTGCAAATGGTACGATGATCCATGTGGTAGAATATCATAACAATATCTACCTTGAATCACGTGCAATTATTGGAATCTGGGATCACGTGCTCCACTTGAATTTCTGTTGCTCTCATACACTTGATGTTTGCCTTAATCCTGCCAATCAGAAGACAAACATTTAGTCAAACACCTTATACGTTAGAGTTCATACTTAGGCAGTAATCAGAGAAAATGTTATGCTCAGACCCATAATGTATATGCAAATGCCTTAGAGCATGGATTTTGATGCACAGACTTGTTAACGTGAATCTACATGTGCATCGACTTTGGTCTGCACATGTGTACAAACCTTGTTGCATCATGTGCACAGACCTTGAAAAGTGCACAGACCTGAAGCAGCATACTAAAGTATGTGCTCCGACTTGTCTTAGTGAGATAACAATGGATGCACCGACCAGTCAGAGCAAAGTAGTGCATGTGCACTGACCTTAACAAACTAACGATGTGAATGTGCTCCGACTTTATATGTGCATGTAAGGTGGAAAATAATGGTCTTCAGCTTCAGGGCCGATGTTCTGACTAAGTTGCTTTTCTTTGAATATGGACATAAATTCCGTGAAGGAAGGAGTGCCATCGTCTCCTTTTTCTTGTGAGTAGAGGCCGGGTGGAGGAGGGATCTTGTTGCCCCTGACCTCAGAAGAGGTCACCATTAGCTTCTCATGTCTTCTTTTCATTTTGTTCTTCAAGGGTCAGACCTTCTAGCTGCTCCCACATTACATGATCTTTAACCATCAAGGGCATCACCTTGGGCTGCTCATACTCATCAAGCCCGTAGATATAAGCTTGCAATCGCCGCACCTCGGGGCTGATTTCTTTGTGGACAGGTAACGGAGTCTGCCTCCTCCTATTGTGATTCGAAATCCGGATGAATACCAGAGGCTCTATCATTTGCTGGACAGGAGCTGATGTAGGTGGAGTAGGTCGAGTGGTGACACCACGGACACGGGCACCTGCAGCTTCATGAGATACCGACTTCCTTCTTGACTTTGCAAGTACAGATTGCCATCCCTCATGTTCTTTAATCGACGTGAGAAAACACGCCTCATAGGTGTGCCGAGTGCTAGCCTCGGATACTTATTCTGGCAATTGCTGATATAAGGAGATCATGTTAGCGGCTTGCCTTAGAACTGGGGGTTCATGGGGGCATGGCGAATCCACCTGATACTCGCCCATATGCAGCTCCCCTTTCTTTATTAGACCCTCTATTACGTCTTTGAATACGTAACAGTTTTCTATAGCATGCCTGATCATTCGGTAGTACGGGTAGAATAGGGGGTCCTCTTGTCATTTTGCATCAGCAGGCCTCTTTAGCTCGGCCAATTCTATCTTATTATATTTATATGCCTATTCGAACAAGACCCGAGTTTTGTCCTTTGGGAATGAGTAGAGCTTCTTCATCTTATCTCTCAATAAAGGACCCTCTTTTTTATCAGCAGACTTGGCTGGTGGAGCAGCAGCTACTGCCTTAGCCTATTCCCTTTGTTGCTCAAAAGTCTTCAAATCAACCATGTTGGCTTCCTTTGGCGATGGCCGCCATTCAACAATTTTGCCCTTCTGAGCTACAGGAATATTGGATGTCGAGTGCTTTGGTAAGAAGGATTCAACTTCAGCTACCACACCGTTGAGGCGGTCTAAAGACCGAATGTCAATACCAATCATTTTTTCAAGCACCTCTCTCCGTAGGTTTTGCTTATCGATTTGGACGTCATCCTGTTGGTGTGGAGGCCGTATACACCTCATGCTGAGGTTCCTCCATCTTTTAATGTATTCCAAGGCAGTTTCATCAGGTTTCTACCTGCTGGAGTATAATTCGGACACTGTGACCTCCCTTTCAGTAACATGAAACCTTTCCCAGAATTTTCGCTGCATATCCGGCCAATCCAGAATTGACCCTACCGCAAGCTAGAATACCATTTGAATGCTAACCCTATAAGGGAAGACTCGAAAAATTTTAGTAAATAGGCTTCATCTGCTGCCAGGTCACCCATCGCTGTCATGTAGTAGGCGATATGCTCCTTTGGAGAGCCATGCCCGTTGAACTTTTCAAACTTGGGTGGCTTGTTGATGCCAAGTGGAAGCCTCTTCATAGCATATTGCGGTGGGTATGGCAATCTATACACATCAAAGGTGCCGAAATCACAATCGGTCTTCTCTGACAGCTTCATCTCAATCATTCTCTCCACCTTTAACTTATTCACCATAGCCAGGTCCACCAGCTCTGGGTAGAAATGCACAGACTACTACGTGAAGGGAGTTGTCATAGCCGTAGAATGAGGTGCATGTTTTGTCACTGGTGGCAACTGCTACACTTGAGGAATCAGTGGTTGCGCCAGCGATGGTTGTAGAAAGTGTTGGAAAGGGGCCTTTCCGTGACTTATCAACTGAGGAGCAGTGGGTGGTGCAGTCTCAACTGAGTTAGAGATTCCCCAGGATGACTCAGCATGCACATCTTGGTGCTTGGAGATAGGAGTTTGTTCAGCCTTTTCACTCAGCTGTCTTTTCAGTGATTCAATTTCTTGTTGGTATCTGCGTAGTATCATCAGGATAGCCGGGTCTAATGTTGTGGCCATGGGCATATCTTCCAACACCTTTCCAGAGATACCTTCGGTTGGGACTGGTAGAGGGATATCTTCTTCTTCCGATGTCACCACATTGGCAGTTAGCGTGGTGACCATCTCCATGTCTTCATCCGCTCTAAGCATTTCTTTGGTAGCCTTGCTTCTTCTTGACATAGGCTCGGGTCTACTGGCTAATTTAGCTAGCTCCTCTGATTCTTCAAGCAAGACACCATACTTGCTGGTCACCCCCGTCATATTGCAAGTGAAAACTTGCATCTTTCCTCTTCGTCTCTAGACTCTCCTCTTAGCTTGGCTGGAGAAGGTCAGCCGGTCAAACATAGATATTCTATTCCTTTCTTCCCATTATGGGGAATCTTCAGGGCATCCGACATCTCGGCCGTCTTCATATTTGTTGGAGTCTATGGATGACACCCCCTCTCTTGCTTCTTCTCCTCTTCCTTCTTCTTCCTCAGCGTCGATAACGCGGAGTAGTCTTTGCGGGCCTAATGAAGAACTCCCCAGAATTTTATTTATATTTATTTTTGGGGTTTATTAGATTTATTAGTTTATCTATTTATTACGTAGGCGTGCCAGTCACTGAGTGATGAAATTTATTGTGCCCATCTGACTGATCAGACAATGCTGGGTGATCATGTCGGGACAGAAAGTCCGCCATACCATAAAGGCGATGTCGTTAATTACACCCTTCCGAAAGAAGGACAACCCTTGATTAATCGCCAAAGTAGAAGAGCCCTCGGGGCTGAAAAAAAGAGAGAAAAGTATTCAAAATGGGAACAAAATTGCGTCATGCATATGGGAAAATGATATCATAACATTCATTCTACCTGGCCGATTCTCGGTACGAGGCAGAAAACATAGATCCAAGGATCATCATCTCACATAGTGATAGCTTCCGACCGGATGTAACCCGACTTTTCGCAAATCACCATTTGATATAGTAAGGAATCGGGAATGGTAGATGCTCACGTGTGTATGTTTTTGCTTATTTGGATATGAACATTTAGAATTGAAAGGGTTTGTTTGCTCATGCATTTATTCATCGTGTGAGTGTTAAAGGTGGTCGAATCACAGTTGATAATCAGCCTTGGCCCTATACAAGTTAGTCATTTTTTCTTTTATTCGATCATTCATGGAAACACTCGCTCAATGTATTAGAAAATAATTTCAGCAGCACCTCCCCTGTCCCGAGGGATGTCGGAGATTAAGTATAGGAGACCTGCCCACAGTGGGCTGAGACAGGATCAAAAATAAACCGGCATATCAGAATGATAACCCGGACCCAATAGCGGGTAGTGCATGCTCTGCCAATTGATTTCGACCTGTTTCAACGGCATAGTGTATGCACGTGGGCTTTAAGGAAAGCCGACATAACCATGGACTGAGGGGCTTAAGAGGATTGGGACGTTATTCACCTTTGAGGCGGTCAATATTCTGTTTCCTTGGCGAGACCATCGGGGTCCATGTTATAATGTATAATGAAGTCCCGTGACTCGATGGGACTATTGGAAGCACTCGAGTAATTGCAACGTGATGTTGGAAAGTAGTTTCATGAGACAATTCCGGCAGTATCTCCCCTTGGCATTGGAGTATGCCAAGGGAGGAGCATAGGAAACCCATCCACGAAGAGCCAAGATGGGGTCCGTAATAGATGGGCATATCAAAGCCCAGGAGCCAAAAGAGTCGGGAAGTGATGAGGTAGCTTTCTCCATAAGGCGGTCCCTTTAATGTTCCCCTAATGAGGTCAACGGAGATCATGCTCTAGTCAATAGTGAATCCATGTGATTCGCTGGGGTGGTTGAAGGAATCCGAGAGAGTACGATGTGCTACTAGAAAACAACCCCATGGGACAATTCCGGTAGCATCTCCCCTTGCCTCAGAATATGTTGAGAGATGTATAGGAAACCCGTCCAGGGAGAGCCGAGATGGGGTCCGTAACAAATGGGCATGTCGAAGCCTAAGGACAGAGAGGGCTGAGGAATAATGAAACGCTATTCACCGCAAGGTAGTACTCTTGATGTTCCCCCTAACGAAGTCATCAAAGATCATGCTTCAGTTAATAGAAAACCTCCGAGACTCGGTGGGGTAATCGAAAAAATCTGGAGATGAAATAATAATGTAGGGGTGGAAACCCTGTTAATATAGCTTCTCTGCACCTTTGAGGCTGGGTATGGTCTGAGAGTCAATAGGAATGGCCAGAGAGGGGGTACAGTAATTAGCCGTGGGCATTTGGGTTAAAAGGGTTAAGGACAAAGGGCCCAGATGGCGGCCAAGGCAAATGGTCTTGACCCGGTGGCTAGGGTCATACGACATCTAGGGAAAGCGGTTTGATCCGGCGGCCAGTGATGGATGTATATGAGGGTGAGATGGCGGCATGGGCGAAGGGCAGGCATCCGACGGCTGGCTTCTGATACGGTGGCTACGGCTGGGGAAATCGACTTGATCCGGCTGCTGTATGTGGACGGGCTCGACCTGGCGGCCAATGGGGAAGGGTCTGATCCGGCGGCCATATCACACCGAATCGCGCCCACAGTACTCCTGCCGTCAGATCAAAGACCCATGAGTGAAACAGAGGTAAATAAAGACCAGTTCGAGGGATTGGAGGGCTACGGAGGCTACTGGATCACTCAAGGAAGGTCTGGGGGAGGCCATAAGGTCTTGGGGCACAGATGGATGGGCCGGATTTAAGTTTAATTCAAACGTATATGGTGTTACGGCGGCTAGAGCCGGATGAGTTGCAGACAAAGCCGGAGCAGAAAAAACATGGAGGTTATTCCTCGTCCATCTAGGGGGAGACCAGAGGCCATGTGATCGCTTCACAGGTCTCTGGTGTCCCTTCGAGGGACTGGTAATCTATTAAGAACTCTCTCATTTATTCAAGGGGCGGAGAAGGAATCAAACGTAATAGCACCCCTCACATAAACCTGTGCGGGAGATGCAAATAGATTCCCCATATACCCACTCCAAAGATACACAGAGTGTTATGACCACCAATTGGGCACTGGCCCAATTGTGTACAATTCGGGCCTATGAACTCAATGAGCTAGAAATCTAGACATATTATTGAAGAACCCTTAGAAAATTCATAACCTAGCATAAGAAGATCAGAATTAGGTGAAACCAAAGTTCATGTAATGACCATTGGGTAAGGAATAACTTTGGTGAAGAGTACAACTTCTGAAAAATAGGCCTAATAGAGGGTAAGAGGGAGTTTGAGATAATGGGTCGAAACAGTTATAGAAAACATAGTCACCCGTTAAAATAAGGATATCTTGGTCCACAGTCAACCAAATGGGATTATACTAGGCTCATTAGAAAGCTTGGGCCCTTAACCCAAATTCTTCTGTTCGGGTGGAAGCCCAATTCGCATCAGAACCCGGGGTTCTGAGCCCTTTTGCATCCAGCTATCATGAAGAGGTGTGACTGTTAGGAGAATTCAAATATAATTATTGGGAAATTCATATCTTCATCTGTGGTTAATGAAATAACCTGCAACCAGGGCCATAATTCTGAATGGGATGTTATCTACAACTTCTATGTTGAGGTTGAGGCCAAATACTGTCTGGATGCTAGAGGTATACCTGGACTACCTCGGGCTACCGAAAGGTCGCGACTGGAATGAGGGAGAATAAATGATAATCTTACGAAAATCATAACTCAGGCTAGGAATGAGGAAATTCAATGAAACTAGGTCTCAAAGTTAGATCTATAAGTCCTCTTAATTTCATCTGAAGACATCCCAATCCATATCCCAACATAAGAGTGCCGCCACTTGCATTTATGACTAGGTAGACGAAGGGTCACGACTGGAACAGAGGAGAAATAGTGTTAATGTTGCAAAAATCATAACTCACATTAGAACTGATGAAATTTAATGAAACCATGACCCAAAGTTAGATATGGAAGTCCTCTTCATTTCCTATGAAGACAAAAAAACCTAATTCCCAGCTGAAGCACGGGCCCACTAGTAGTTATGATCGGAGGTCGAAGGGTCTCACCTGTTCAAACACGAAGGGGTGCTTGGCATTAACTCCTCATTAAACCTGCGACCTTGGGAGCAGGTTGGAACCTTGTAGGTCATCGGTAGAATCTTGGGAGGCTTGAAACTATATAAGGAGGTGGGTTTCAAGGGTGGTAAGCCTTTTGCAACCATTCCCATCAACCCTCTGCCACCTTCTACCCTTCTTGAGTAAGAAAGAGAGGTGAGGGACCTGGGCCCCACGTTGGAGGGCGAACCTGTAGTTCCTAGGACGACGGGCGAAGTATTGGGAGCGATCTGGGGTGTGGATCTCATCTCTGAATCTAAATGAGAAGCTTAGGTGGAGTTGCGGTGTGGATATCATCCCCGGATCATGGGTGTATCATTTCGAAGGTAGCCACCTAACCTCAATTTTAGGGGTCAACAGTGCATTAGAACGATTTCAAATATTTTTCTATACTTTAAAGAGGGTCTAAGGGTACGTGGGATCGACCAACATGTTCATTTTCTATTTTTCATCAAGTTTCGGGCTTTCGTAAGTTTCCTCTGAGTCTCTATCGAAATGCAGTCCCTGGGAAGGTCAATGTACCTGGGGGATAGGTCAGTATAAGGTCAATGCACCTGGGGAATAGGTTAGTATAAGGTCAATGTACCTAGCGGATAGGTCAGTATAAGGACAATGCACTAGGGGAATAGGTCAATAAAAGGACAATGCACTTGGGGGATAGGTCAGTATAAGGTCAATGCACTTGGGGGATTGGTCAGTATAAGGTCAATGCACATGGGGAATAGGTCAGTATAAGGTCGATGCATATATAGCTTAGACTCTGGACAAGTCTGTACACATTTGGTACAGTCCATGGTAAGGTCGGTGCACATTTGATGTTGGCCATGGTAAGGTCTGTGCACCTTTGGTGTTGGCCATAGTAAGGTCTGGTGCAGCCCCCAGTCAGATCAGAGCACATGTGTTGGAACCCCTAGTCAGGTCGGTGCACATGTGGTGCAGGCCCCAGTCAGACACATGTGTTGGAACCCCTTGTCAGGTCGGTGCACATGTGATGCAGCCCCCAGTCAGGTCAGAGCACATGTGTTTGAACCCCTAGTCAGGTCGGTGCACATGTGGTGCAGCCCCGTCAGGTCAGAGCACATGTGTTGAAACCCCTAGTCAGGTCGGTGCACATATGGTGCAGCGCCAGTTAGGTCAAAGCACATGTAGTGTCAGGTCGGTGCATATGAAGAACAAGTCAGTGCACATGTGTTAAAGTCCTTAAGATAAGTCAGAGCACATGTAGTGACAGGTCGGTGCATATGAAGAACAAGTCAGTGCACATGTGTTGAAGTCCTTAAGACAGGTCAGAGCACATGTAGTGTCAGGTCGGTGCATATGAAAAACAAGTCAGTGCACATGTGTTGAAGTCCTTAAGATAGGTCAGAGCACATGTAGAATTAGGTCGGTGCATATGAAGAACAAGTCAGTGCACATGTGTTGATGTCCTTGAGACAGGTCAGAGCACATGTAGATTCAAGTCGGTGGATATGAAGAACAAGTCAATGCACATGTGTTGAAGCCCTTAAGACAAGTCAGAGCACATGTAGAGTCCGGTTGATGGATATGAAGAACAAGTCAGTGCACATGTGTTGAAGTCCTTGAGACAGGTCGGAGCACATGTAGAGTAAGGTCGGTGCACATAGAGAACAGGTCGGTGAACATGTGTTGAAACCCTTAAGCCAGGTCGATGCACATATAGGTCTATGCATGTTTTGGGTCTGAGCACATATGGAATTCAAAGTCTACGCACATGTTAAGGTCTGTGCACATATAGGTCTATGCATGTCCAGGGCCTTGTCCCAATTTCCAGAAACTTAGAAAAGGGTATTTTTGAAAGGGTATTTTAATTCAGAAAAATTTGGAAAATTGGGAAATTGTAGAAAACTAAGGTGGTACCTCACTGTAAAGATTTCATGCTATCAGAAATTTTGTACTTGCAGTTATAAGTCATTTCCTATGCATGTGTAGCCTAGAAGTAAAACTATCCTCTTTTATACAGTAACCTGATCATGCTCCTTTCCACATTAAGTAAGCTTATGTTGTGATTTGTCCACTAAAGTCATTTGGAAGCATGCTTGTTATGATAACGTATCATACTAATATTTGTAAAATGAGTATGAATGTGAATGCGAATATGGTGCGAATATTATGAATGGAAAACAACAGCATTCTGTGAGATAGGACATTGGTCCCTTTGTGGGGCGGCCCTTCTGCGGGACGACGATATGTAACGCCGCGGAAGTAAAAGATCCCAGGGGACGGCGATACGTAACACCCTGGTCAAAATTCCTATGATCCGGCCGATTGTTCTGTGGGACGGCGATACGTAATGCCACAGAACGCTGTGGGCCTCAGGAATCTAGGTGAAATCCGATGACTCGGCCGATTGTTCTGTGGGACGGTGATACGTAACGCCACAGAACACTGTGGGCCAAAGGAGTCTAGGTGGGAGTTTGCTCTCAGGTCTGCGCAGTACTCTTTCGATTCGTTTGTGTGTGGGCCTCCTATATTTATGGTAGCTGTTTGTTTCAATGAATAACGAAAATGTGATAATGTGTAATTGCTCATTCACCGTTGTTTTAGCGCATGCATGGGTACCTTATATGTTAGCTAAAGAATATATATTTTCCTATATGAGTTATCTTATGCAGATGATAATGAAGGGATTATGCTATTATTAACATCTGAATTATATATATAATTTGGTTATATAGATGCGAGTTAACCCTGATTTGTTTAGGTTGCCTACTGAGCGTGACACTCACCCCTTTATGACACACGTTTTCAGGAGACATGGAGAAGGAGGTTGAGGAGGAGGATGCAGCTGAGGTGTAGTGCTAGTTCATAGTTCGTCTGGATATGCTATGGATGAATGTCTCTCTTATATGTATGGTTATGGGGTGGTGCCTATGTGGACTCATGTTTATTCTGGAACAATGGACATGTACTCTCTTTTGGAAATTATGAATGGTTGAAATGCTATTTACATTTCATGTAATTGTGGTTTCTCTCTCTCTCTCATGCGAGTGTGTGCATGTTTATACAATTGTGCTTCCACGATACGTGCGAAGTAATTGCTTCGGGGTCTGATAAAGAAAAGGAAAAAAAATATGCCCACAAATTGGGAATCAGATCCCGGGGCGTTATAGAGTGGCATTAGAGCACGAGAGACAAACCATGGTTACAACCATTCCAATTGTCCAAATAGTAGAAGAAGAGGTAGGCTAGAGTGAAAAAGGGTGGGGTATATTTATAACCCATTTTAAACAAGCCCTCACAAGTAACAATAGAAACCATAAGGATTAAAGGGACATATTAAGTTAGGTTCTAATGGATACCTATGTATAGGTTCACCAAGGAGCAGAAGACAATGGGCAAAAGGCCTAGGCGGGCAGAAGGGAGGCAGGACCAGGAAAAGGTGGTATGTCAGAAGCTGGTACCAAGGAATGGGCCGAGGGTTCCATTCTGTGTCCATTGTAGGCACACCCATCTGGGACAAGAGTGCTGGAAGACATGGGGCAAGTGCTATGAATGCGGCGAGGCCGGACATTTTGCGAGGGACTGCCCTAAGAAGACTCGGCAAAAGCCAGTACCACTGCAGGAGAAGATTCAGTACAGAGGGTGAGTTTATGCACTAATGCGAGAAGAGGCAGATAATACCCCCACCATGGCTGAAGGTACACTTCTTGTGGATAATGTTTATGCAAGGATTTTGATCGACCTCCGGGGGGGGCTACACACACATTTATATCCACTAGTTTTGCTAAGCAACCAAATAGCAGACCCCAAGTCCACACCAAACTTGTGATCCCTACTATAGAGGTCAAAATAAATAAATAAATAAAGGGGGGGAAGAAAACCCTTAAATTGACCTTCCAAGAGGTATGGTAAGAAATAAACAATCCTACCAGACATAGTTGCAGCAAAGAGGGCTGTCCAGGATACCATCAAGTCCTGGTTAGGATATCTGTCAGCCCTAAAATTTAAGAAATTGATATCTAGGGTCATACCTTTCTTGTCTCTGACACATTTAATGCCTATTAAGATATCTCGTTATGTTCTTGCCATGGATTCTAGGCAAAAATACTCATTTGCATACATTAAACTGACGACCTTGCTCCTCAACTAGCTACAAGATGCTTATCAAAGTTAAGAAGGGGGTTTGTTGGGGGTTCACAGTGATAGTTTTGCCATGAATGACAATGTCTACTCAGCATTGATCGATAGTGATGCGGGACGGGACGTTAACCTGGGACTCTAGCTCGCGGACGTCCCTAAGTGAGGGAAACATGTGGATCTGCGCGGTTGAGAAGCCGGCAATGAGTCTCGGGTATCGGCTTTCCGCGTGCTCGGATCGAGTCACTGGACGGGTTCCACTCACTCACTCTCGTAGCGGTGATAAAATTTAAAACGAGCTAGGTCCTATCACATGCAGCGGCATATAGAAATATATACCTGTAAAGTAAATGCCAAAGAGGGGAGCGGAAACGATACCTCCACGCTCCCGGCGTAAGGAAGACGACCTCGGCCAAGACTCGTACTCCCGGTACACAGTAATTAAATAATTACAGCGGTGATTTTATGGCCCACTCCACGCAGGGAGGTAAAGGGCGACAACAATAAGCCGAGAATACCAAGCTTGGGTTGACAGGCAACAATTTGGAACGCTCCCGGGCCGGAGACGGGCTGCTGGTCCGACTTGGTTCTGCAGGGCCCAGGGGACAGCAGGTGGGTCCGGCTGCTGAGACGGCGGTACCCGGACATCTCCTTGCTGCGGCAGCTGGCTGGGACACTATTGATGGGTTGTCGATCGATGTCCGGGAGCAGCGGTCGCCGAAGCTATCCCGGCGTATTTTACCGAGATTAACCGGTGGACTGATATGCTGGCCTGTTCTCGGATCAGAAATGCGCGCCTCCATGAAAAGAATTTCTGCGCCCAGATCCGGCGTTGGATCGAGACGAAATTGGTACCGTTGGAAACTAGACTCAAAGGGCTACAACATATATTATTTTGAATTACATCCAGTAAACGGATTGGAAATGAAAAACTCTGTGGGGTGTATTTGTTTCTAGCCCGAAATTATAGACAGTCAGGACAGAACAGGATCTGCCTCAAAATGAATTTTGACCGACACAAAAACGATGGATCTAGACCTTGAGGAAATTATGGGTGGAAGAGGGGGATGTGAGGAACACGTATGAATTTTTTGGGATTTTTATGAGGTGGCTAAGGGTGGGGGAAAAATACGACAACAGGACACTATCCTGCAGATCTGCTGATGGGCAGACTGTCAGGGGTGAAACTCAAATTACGGGAAAAATACTAAACGAAAGCGAAATGACACGAAATTTGAACTGGGGTTGGGGAATGATAATAGGAACAAACCCTGAAAATTTGAGCTCGAACAAATCTCCTGATTGGGAGATAAAATTCTAGCTTCAAGCTTCTATCCAGGGATAGATAGAACTCCGACGAGGCGACGGTGGTGGTGCGATGGCGGCTCGATGGCGGCGGCGGCGGTGGCGGCGGTGATGAGATTCTCACTCAGAGAGGGGGTGGTGGGGAGGCTTCACACATCTGAAAATTCGGAGCTATCATAGCTCCAAGGGGGAGAGAGGGTGCCCTTGGGCAAATTGAGCAAGAAATGGGATTTTTCTTCATTAATTGTTAAGGACTTCACAAAATACATGGGTTATATAGAAATGAAAAAAAGACATAAACTATCCCTAGATCTAGGGTTAGGGAGGGGTAAAATAGGGATAGGATAATTAATCCCCCATGTGGTCAAATGACCAAATTAAATAAAATACAACAAGGAATAAACAATAGTAAATGGGGGAGCATCTTAGACTTTGCTTGGTCCAAGTTTGAATTTTCTTCCACCTTCTCCCCCCCTTGGTCCAAGTCCAATCTTGGACTTTGAACTAGCCCTCCATGGGCCCTAGATCCTAGGTGTACCAATGGAAAATAAGGTGGGGGCCCTACTGGACCTACTGGCAAATTACATAGAAACCCAAAGGCCTTTTTGCAAAGAAACCCAAATATTCCTAATGACTAACCCTTTGGCTTAGAAAGCCTTACAATTGCAAACCCAATTAGCCAAGGATATAAATACAAACAAAAAGACAACAAATGCAAAATAAAATGTTAGTGCTCGGTGTTGATTCCCATCAATTCTCCCCGGGTGGGAAGAACTCGACCCCGTCGAGTAAGGGGTGCGGCTGCTCGTGTGGCTTCTACAGATCGGACACCATACCAGGTAGCGCGGAGTACGCTCCACTCCAAGTAATCGCCACCTGCTCATCCCGTATATATTCGATATGCTCACGCTGTTGTGGGAAGGAGGCTAGTGGTGGACACTCCGAAGTGGGGTCACTCTCAAAGGAAGGAGACAGCTCAATGACTCACTAGGAATCACCGCTGGGTCCCTTTATGTGATTAGATCCGATATGTTGAGATAGAGCCGATCCAAAATTTTGACAAGTCTACAACGTACGCATTGGATCCGACTTGCCTCCCACTCGAAAGGGACTGACAACGCGAGCGTACAAAAGACCGACTCAACTCGATGTATGCATATGCACTTGATAGACAAACTGTACGAAACAAAGACTCACACATGACCCTAAACAAACCTACTGTTAGTATGACCCATACACTTGCAATGGTGGACCAGGACATCCGAATGTGTGCCATGCATACACTAGATACAATCGATGGTTGACGGAATGGGGGACTCCTAGACATCCTAATCTGTCCCTAGCATGCGACTACCTGTTGGATTTGGGAGACTTGGGAGGGCTAGGAGAGTCGAATACTCCTTCGTCACCCCTATAAGATGGTAATGCGTGTATCTCTTCCCGAGGAATGGACTCCAGGCTATGCATAGGTTGACTGGCCCAAGTGGGAGGGGTATGATAGTGAACTTCCCTGAAGAAGTGGCGTAGATATGGTGGGTCTAGGGGTTCACTAGGGAAGGGTCGAAGGGATCAAAGAATGGGTGACCCCTCGAGATGGGTTCCATCATGACACGGTCCCAAGTTTGAAATTCTTGAAGGTGGTCATCTTCATTCATTAGGGAAGATGGGACGGTGCTCTCAAATGGAAGGTAGTGTTCCTCCCTCGGGAAAGGTGGAATGAAATAAGGCTCGACCGGCAGGGGAAGGAACAAAAGGACCTCCGTGGTGACATGACCCACGGTGCACACAGAGGTAATGGACCCCCAAGCGGGATGGGTGAAGCTACGACCTCTGGGTCGATCGAAGCCTGGGGCCACTAAGTGCGTCAACTGCAACTGTCGGTCTAATCCCTTAAAGAGGTCATCCAATGTATCCACATGGTGACTAGACCAGAATGTGGTATGGAATGAGTTGACTGGCACTAAAGGTAGTGTGGGGTCCATGGATGGATAGCATGATGCTCTATGGACCAAGCCTATCTTGAGCCAACTAAGTAGTGGCTCGGCGATGAGAAGTTTTCCCGTTAGAAACACGGGTGGCTCCGGCTGAGGTAGCTCCGAATAAAGATCGGAGGGTGGGGGTGGGGGCAAAGGAGCTCTCATGGGTGGGGAAGGACTGTCCTCCCAAAGGGGAAGAGGTCCTTGGGACCCCGTAGGTGGGGTCGGGTTGGGGCTACCAGCTATGACCTCCCTAGGCTCGGGTATGGCTACCTCCTGTCTCGGAGGTAGGCAAGGGGAGACTAATGAGTCAATATAAGCACACCTCCTATCCACCCGATCCGAAATCATTTGCACAAGTTAGGCAACGGTGCGGGTTGGAGTAGGGATATCGTGGTGGACTCGCCCATAATAAACCGACCTAGGCTTGGGTCTAGGCTCTGCTATGTGTGGGGCTCTTTGCCTCCGACTATGACCCACTTGGTTAGAGGTGATTGGGTGGGGTCGGTTGGAGGTGACCGGGCCGGGTAGGTAGACCTTCCTAAGCTCGCCCTTCATCTCTCACCACGACTCGATAGGCCATTGCCTCCTAATTTCCCTCAAGATTTCAATGTCTCTCCATTTTTCGGTGGCTTCGTGAAAAAGCCGCCTTGTGGCAAAATCAACTTCCATGGCATCGGACATGTTGTAACACTCAAAGTATTTGTCCATAGCGGCTTCCCACTCTAGGTAGTCACTCGAGACTTTGGAGCAATAGAAGTCCGGGGCTTCGGGCCTACGGAGGTGGTAGGATTCAGTTCCCCATCCTTGGGTGTGTTGCCACCATTCATATGACGTGGACTTTTGGGGATCCATGGTAAACGGGGAGCTATAGGATGGCCATGCCGACACTTGGTGACAAGACACTAGACACGACCCTAAACACTGATGCAAAGTTGGAGTACCGACTCGACTACAAACCTAGACTCAACCAATATCCGATACTAGGCAGAGCTCCAGGATCCGAAAATCCTCTCACGCAAATGTGCGACCTTCCCGATAGGCGTAACCTAATGTTCGGGCAACACCTTTTGATATACCGAATAAAGGAATGCAAATGCAACACCTTGACTTAGACACTTTTTTTTCTATTTTTTAAACAACGACTACCCTAGACTCAACTTTCCACTCTGATACCAATTTGATGCGGGACGGGACGCGAACCTGGGATTCTAGCTCGCGGACGTCCTTAAGTGAGGGAAACGCGTGGATCTGCGCGGTTGAGAAACCGGCATTGAGTCTCGGGTATCGGCTTTCTGCGTGCTCGGATCGAGTCACGAGATGGGTTCCACTCACTCACTCTCGCAGCGGTGATAAAATTTATAACGAGCTAAGACCTATCATATGCAGCAGCATATAGAAATATATACCAGTAAAGCAAATGCCAAAGAGGGGAGTGGAAACGATACCTCCACGTTCCGGGCGTGGGGAAGACGACCCCGTCCAAGACTCGTACTCCCAGTACATAGTAATTAAATAATTACAACGGTGATTTTATGGCCCACTCCACGCAGGGAGGTAAAGGGCGACAACAATAACCCGAGAATACCAACCTTGGGTTGACGGGCAGCAATTTGGAATGCTCCCGGGCCGGAGACGGGCTGTTGGTCCGACTTGGTTCTGCGGGGCCCGCGGGACAGCATGTGGGTCCGGCTGCTGGGACGGCAGTACCTGGGAGTCTCCTTGCTGCGGCAGCTGGCTGGGACACTACTGATGGGTTGCCGATCGATGTCCAGGAGCGGCGGTTGCCGAAGCTATCCCGGCATATTTTACCGGGATTAACCGGTGGACTGATATGCTGGCCTGTTCTCGGATCAGAAATGCGCGCCTCCACGAAAAGAATTTCTGCGCCCAGATCCGGCGTTGATCGAGACGAAATTGGTACCGTTGGAAACTAGACTTAAAGGGCTACAACATATATTATTTTCAATTACATCCAGTAAACGGATTGGAAATTAAAAACTCTGTGGGTTGTATTTGTTTCTAGCCTGAAATTATAGACAGTCAGGACAGAACAGGATCTGCCTCAAAATGAATTTTGAACAACACAAAAATGATGGATCTAGACTCTGAGAAAACTATGGTGGAAGAGGGGGATGTGAGGAACACGTGTGAATTTTTTTGGGATTTTTTAGAGGTGGATAAGGGTGGGGGAAAAATACGACAACAGGACAATATCCCGCAGATCTACCGATGGGCAGACTGTCAGGGGTGGAACTAAAATTATGGGAAAAATACTAAACGAAGGCGAAATGACACAAAATTTGAACTGGGGTTGGGGAATGATAAGAGGAACAAACCCTCAAAATTGAAGCTCGAACAGATCTCTTGATTGGGAGATAAAATTCTGGCTTCAAGCTTCTATCCAAGGATAGATAGAACTCCGATGAGGCAGCGGTGGTGGTGCGATGGCGGCGGCGGCGGAGGTGCTGAGCTTCACACTCAGAGAGGGGGTGGTGGGGAGGCTTCACACCTCTGAAAATTTGGAGCTATCGTAGCTCCAAGGGGGAGAGAGGGTGCCCTTGGGCAAATTGAGCAACAAATGGGATTTTTCTTCATTAATTGCTAAGGAATTCACAAAATACATGGGTTATATAGAAATGAAAAAAAGACAAACTATCCCTAGATCTAGGGTTAGAGAGGGGTAAAATAGGGATAGGATAATTAATCCCCCATGTGGTCAAATGACCAAATTAAATAAAATACATCAAGGAATAAACAATAGTAAAGGGGGGAGCATCTTGGACTTTGCTTGGTCCAAGTTTGAAATTTCTTCCACCTTGTCCCCCCGTTGGTCCAAGTCCAATCTTGGACTTTGAACTCGCCCCACATGGGCCCTAAATCATAGGTGGACCAATGGAAAATAAGGTAGGGGCCTTTTTGCAAAGAAACCCAAAGATTCTGAATGACTAACCCTTTGGCTTATAAAGCCTTACAATTACAAACCCAATTAGCCTAGGATATAAATGTAAACAAAAAGGTAACAAATGCAAAACAAAATGTTAGTGCTCGGTGTTGATTCCCATCAGAGAGTCTGGCTTTCCCACCAACTGCATCAATGGGTTTGCCCAGTGTCTCACCAAGTTAGTTTTGAAGTTCTGAGTTGCATGCGGTATGAAATCGTTCCCCCATTTTTCAGATTGTTGAGTGGGTAGACTTTAACATGGTGTTACATGCTTTGTAAAGCTCAGTCATTTCAGTTCATATGTGTAAAGAAAAATTGAAAGGGGGACCATGTGTTCCTAAAGGTGTCTCTCCCATGGAAATCATACGATTCGGGGAGAAGGGCAAGCTTGGTTCTAGATATATCAGGCCTTTTGAAACTTTGCAAAGAGTCGGCGAGGTGGCTTATCGACTTGCACTTCTGCCCGCTCTATCTCATGTACATCCGCTCTTTCACGTCCCCATGCTCTGAAAATATGTCCGAGATGCCTCACATGTTATAGAGTATGAGCCCCTAGAGGTTCGGGCAGATCTGTCATATGTGGAGCAGCCTAGCGAGATCATAAACTAGAAGGAACAGGTATTGAGGAATAGAACCATTCAACTGGTGAAGGTGTTATGGAGGAATTCTCATTCCGAGGAAGCAACATGGGAGCTGAAGGACAAGATGCGCTAGGAATACCCTCAACTATTCGATGAGTAATTTCTCTTTAAAAGAAAATTTCTTGAGTTAATTTCAAGGATGAAATTATTTTAATGGGGAGAGGATGTTATGACCACCAATTGGGCACTGGCCCAATTGTGTACAATTCGGGCCTATGAACTCAATGAGCTAGAAATCTAGACAGATTATTGAAAAACCCTTAGAAAATTCATAACTTAACATAGGAAGATCAGAATTAGGTGAAACCAAAGCCCATACAATGACCATTGGGTGAGGAATTACTTTAGTGAAGAGTATAACTTCTAAAAAATAGGCCTAATAGGGGGTAAGAGGGAGTTTGAGATAGTGGGTCCAAACAGTTACAGAAAACATAGTCACCCGTTAAAATAAGGATATTTTGGTCCACAGTCAACCAAATGGGATGAAACTAGGCTCATTAGAAATCTTGGGCCCTTAACCCAAACTCTTCTGTTGGGGTGGAAGCCCAATTCGCATCAAAACCTGGGTTTTGAGCCCTTTTATTACCAGCTATCACGAAGAGGTGTGACTATTAGGAGAATTCAAATGTAATTAATGAGAAATTCATAACTTCATCTGTGTTTAATGAAATGACCTAAAACTAAAGCCATAATTCTGAATGTGATGTTAGCTACAACTTCTATGTTAAGGTCGAGGCCAAATACTGACTGGATGCTAGAGGTATACCCAGATTATCTCGGACTACCGAAAGGTCGCGATTGGAATGAGGGAGAATAAATGATAATCTTACAAAATCATAACTTGAGCTAGGAATGATGAAATTAGATGAAACGATATCTCAAAGTTAGATCTGTAAGTCCTTTTGATTTCATCTGAAGACATCCCAATCCCAATCCCAACATAAGAGCATGCCCACTCGCATTTATGACTACATAGACGAAGGGTCGCGACTGGAACAGAGGAGAAATAATGTTAATTTTGCGAAACTCATAACTCATGCTAGAGTTGATGAAATTCAATGAAACTATGACCCAGAGTTATATCCAGAAGTCCTATTCATTTCATATGAAGATAATCCAACCTAATTCCCAGCATAAGTGCACGCCCACTAGCACTTATGATCGACGGTCGAAGGGTCTCACTTGTTCAAACCCGAAGGGGTGCTTGGCATTAACTACTCATTCAACCTGTGACCTTGGGAGCAGGTTGGAACCTTGTAGGTCGTGGGTAGAACCTTGGGAGGCTTGAAAACTATATAAGAAGGTGGGTTTCAAGGGTGGTAAGCCTTTTGCAACCATTCCTATCAACTCTCTACCAGCTTCTACCCTTCTTGAGTAAGAAAGAGAGGTGAGGGACCTGAGCCCTGCGTTGGAGGGCGAACCTGCAATTCCTAGGACGACGAGCGAAGTCTTGGGAGGAATCTAGGGTGTGGATCTCATCCCCTGATCGAAAGGAGAAGCTTAGGTGGATCTGGGTTGTAGATACCATCCCCTGATTGTCGGTGTAACATTTGGAAGGTAGGCACCTAACCTCAATTTTGGGGGTCAACAGTGCATTAGAACGATTTCAAATATTTATCTATACTATAAAGAGGGTCTAAGGGTACGTGGGATCGACCAACATGTTCATTTTCTATTTTTCATCAAGTTTCAGGCTTTCGTGAGTTTCCTCTGAGTCTCTATCAAAATGCAGCCCTGGGAAGGTCAATGTTCCTGGGGGATAGGTCAGTATAAGGTCAATGCACCTGGGGAATAGGTCAGTATAAGGTCAGTGTACCTGAAGAATAGGTCAGTATAAGGTCACTGCACCTGGGGTATAGGTCAGTATAAGGATAATGCACCTGGGGAATAGGTCAGTATAAGGTCAATGCACCTGGGGGATAGGTCAATATAAGGTCAATGCACCTGGGGAATATGTCAGTATAAGGTCGATGCACATATAGCTTAGACTCTGGACAGGTTTGTGCACATTTGGTACAGTCCATGGTAAGGTCAGTGCACATTTCATGTTTGCCATAGTAAGGTCTATGCACCTTTGGTGTTGGCCATAGTAAGGTCTGTACACATGTGGTGCAGCCCCCGGTCAGGTTAGAGCACATGTGTTGGAACCCCTAGTCAGGTCGGTGTGCATGTGGTGTGATGCGGGACGAGATGTGAATCGACGCCAATTTGGATGCGATTTTGAGACTCTATGCAGGGTGCGTGAAGCTATGACCATAGGGTTGGCCAGACCCTAAGGCCAACATACACGTCAACTCCCTTTGACAATCTAAACTCCTAACAAAGTCCTTTACATTTTCTATGAAGAAGAAGGACTGAAAAGTGGTGTGAAAGGAGTTAAGGGGTACTACTTAGAGTGTTGGTTCCATGGATGGGTAGCAAGGGATCGAAGCATCTAGAAGTAGGCCCTTCCTTAACCAAGTAGCTAAAGGCTGTCCAATGACAAGTTCACCCTCGGGAAGTAAGAATGGCTCTAGATGCAGGTCAAAGGCTGAAGGCTAAGGTGAAACATCACCCTTGGATGGGGAGAGGACGTCCTTTATGATGGGGAGAGGACCTTGGGACTCCGTAGATGGCACCAGGTTCAGAATACCGGCTACAACCTCCTTAGGCTTGGGTAGGAGTTGCGTCCACATCCTATCCCTCCCTTCCAACCGATCCAAAAATATTTGCAAGAGGTCGTTTAAGGTGCGGTTTGGACTAGGGGCATCATGGTGGGTTTGCTCATATTCAATTGGCCTAGTCTTGGGTCGAGCCTCATCCACGTGCGGGGTTCTTTGCGTCCGACTATGACCCACTTGTTTGGAGGTGTCTGGGTGGGGTCGGTTGGAGGTGATTGGGCCGGGTAGGTAGACCCTTCTAAGCTCACCCTTCATATCACCCCATGCCATTGCCTCCTAATTTCCCTCATGCGTTCAATGCTCTCCCATTTCCAGGCAGCTTCATGAACAAGCCGCTTTTGGGCAAAAATAACTTACATGGCATCGGACATAGTGTAACACTCAAAGTATTTCTCCATGACGGCTTCCCAATGTAGGTAGTCGCTCGGGATGTTGGAGCCATAAAAGTCTGAGGCTTCAGGCCGACGGAAGCGGAGGGGATGGTTGCCAAGGCCTCGGGTATCGCGCCACCATTCATATGGCCTGGGCGATTGGGAATCCATTGAATCCATGGACTCGGGGAGCTATAGGATGGCCATGCATACACTCGGTGACAAAATAAACTGACTCTCTAATGGACTCGACACGACCCTAAAATAATAATGCAAAGTTGGAATGCAGACTCGACTATAAACCTAGACTCAACCATTATCCGGCACATGGCGGAGGTTTGATCCGAAGATCGCACTCACGCAAGTGTGCTACCTTCCCAATAGGCATAACCTATCATTCCAGAGACACCTTTTGATATACCGGGTATCGAAATGAAATGCAACCTAAGACAAAACTACCCTAGACTGAACTTGGCTCTGATACCAATTTGATGCGGGACGGGACGCGAATCGACGCCAATTTGGATGCAATCCTGAGACTCTAGGCAAACTCGCGACTCGTCCCTAGCAAGGGAAACGTGCGGATGTGCGCGGTTGAGAAATTGGTAATAAGTCAAGGGTGGTTTGCTCACTCTCATGCTCAGATCGAGGCACGGGACGGGTCTCGCTCTCTCTCGCAGCGGTGATAAAATTATAACGAGCTAATTATCTTATCACTCAAGCAGCGGCATAAAAAAATAAATACGAAATAAGCAAATGAGACAAATAGGGAAGCAGAAACGATACCTCTACGCTCCAGGCGTGTGGAAGATGACCCTGGCCAAGACCTGTACTCCCGGTGTACAGTAATTAAATAATTATAGTAGTAATTTTTATTGCCCACTCCATGCAGGGAGGTAAAGGGCTACACGTGGGACCCGGGAGTAGCAAACTTGGGTTGACGGGTAGCAAGTCGGAAGGACTTTCAGGCCAGAGGTGAGCAGCTGGTCCGACCCGATACTGTTCAAACTCGCTGGATAGCAAGTGAACTCGGCTACTAGAACAACGGCTTCCGGTCGACTTCTGGTCGAGGCGGTTGGCTTGGACGCCGGTGCAATCCTTCTCTTCGATCTCTGAAGTTGGCGGTGGCTAAATCTGAGTCGGCGTAATTTTGGATGAATTAATCGATGGCTGCCTCTGCTGGCCTGTTCACGGAACAGATTTGCGTGCCTCCACGAGAATGATCGCCACGCCCAGATCCGGTGTCGGATCGAGGCAAGATCTACGCCGTTGGAAAGTAGACTCAAAGATATACAACCTATAGGAAATTTACATCCAACCAACAGCCTGGTTTGAAATGAAAACCTTTGTGCTCCTGTAACTTTTCTGGCTCAAAATCCAGGTCAGTTGATTTGAAATGAAAACCTCTGTGCTCCTGTAACTTTTCTGGCTCGGAATCCATGTCAGTCAGGACAGACTGAGATCTGCCTGAAAATGAATTTTGACCGAGGGGTATTTGGTGGATCTAGACTTTGAGAATTTTATGGGTGGAAGGGGGGATGTGAGGATGACACACAAATATTTTGGGATTTTTCTGATGTGGTTTAGGGGATGGGAAAAAAAAAGAACATGGTACTATCCCGCAGATCTGCAAACTGGCAGATTACTAGGGGTGGAAAGATTTGATTGGGAAGGGGGGCAAACGGGCTCTAATCAAGGTGAAAATTTAACTAGAGGAAGGGGACGACGGGGGAAACAAACTCTCAAAATTTGAGGTCAGTCAGACGGCTGGATTGGGAGAACCAACCTGATCTTTAAGCTTCTGTCCTGGATCTCGAAATCTTGGACAATAGGTTGAAGATTCGATTGTGGCGGCTCGACGGCGGCACGAACGGAGGCGGCGGCGGCGGTGGCTGAGCTTCACACCCAGGGGAGGAGATACACCTTAGAATACACCATGTGTTAGGGCATCCACCCTAGAAATTCATAGCAATCCAGCTGCAAGGGGAGGAGGAGAGATAGGGGCGCCCAAAGACTCTTGTGCAAAATTATAATTTTCTTCTCATTAATTCTGAAAATAAGGAAATACAATGGTTTTATATGAAATGGAAATGACCTAAACTATCCCCAGATCTAGGGTTAGGGAGGGGCAATTAAGGGATGGAAGAATCTTCTCCCATGTGGTCAAATTAATACAAACATAAAAAAAATGGGCAAAATGGGTGGAGATTGTTTAATCTCCCACATGGGGACAAGAGAGGGGGGCGCCCCCCTCTTGGTGGTCAACAAGGGTGGCTTGGTCCACCTTGGACCATGGACCACCCCTATGGGCCCTAGAGAATCTAGGTGGCCTAATGGGAGAGAGGGTGGGGGTCCCACTGGGCCTACGTGGCCTTTTTGCAAAGAAACCCACTAATTCCTAAATACTGACACATTGGCTTATAATTGCCTTACAATTATAACCCATTTGACTCAAGGATATAAATATAAATTAAATGTTAGTGGCCTTGCTTTCATGTCCCATCAATTCTCCCCGGGTGGGAGAAACACGACCCCGTCAAGTAAGGGGGTGCGGCTGCTCATGTGTCGCTCCGGCAGATCTGTATCATTGCTCGGGTGATCCACGTGTCGTCGAGTGTGGGGGCTGTGCTCTCCACTGTACCAGGTAGCACGAGTACGCTCCACTCCTAATAATTTTCACCTACTCATCCCGTATATGTTCTATATTCTCACGCTACTGTGGGAACGAGGCTAGTGGTGGACACTCCGGGGTGGGGTCACTCTCAAAGGGAGGAGACGGCTCGAATACTCACTGGGAATCACCGTTGGGTCCCTTAGGTGACTAGATCTGAGACATTTGAAGTGTGGAGCTGATCCCATATTCCTCGGGCAAGTCCACAACGCACGCATTAGATCCGACTTGTCTCGCACTTGAAAGGGACTGACACCTGCGAGCTTGCATTAGACCGACTCAACTTGACGTATGCATACTCACTATGCACTCGACAAATGTATGTATAGACTCTTGACAAACTGGATAAATAAATAAAAACATGGACTCACACATGGCCCTAGACAAACCTACTGTTAGACCGACCCATACATATGCAATGGTGGCCCAGGACATCCGAATGTGTGACGTGCATACACACGATGCAACCAAATGTTGGTGGAATCATGGAATCCTAGACATCCCAAAATGCACCACTCATGCACTGACGACCTTTTGGATTTGAGAGGTTTGGGAGGTTTGGGAGGTTTGGGTGGTTTGGGTGGGCCAGGAGAGCCGAATTCACCTTCTTCATTTCCCCAATGAACGGGCTCCTTCCCACGTGCAGGATGATTGGCCCGTGTGGGAGGGGTGTGATAGGGGACTTCCCTAAAGAGGTGGAATGGAGGTTGTGGGTCAAGAGGCTCACTAGGGAAGGGGTCGAAGGAATCAAAGAATGTGTGACCCCTCGAGATGGTTTCCCTCATGACACGGTCCCATGTTCGGCCATCGGCTAGATGCGGAGGGTCACCTTCCGGTATGATGATAGATGGAGCAAGGGGCTCACGTGGAAGGCAAGGTTCCCCCCTCGGGACAGTAACACCATAAGATAGGACAGAGTCAAGCTCATCAGGTATGGGAAGGAGAAAAAGGACCTCGGAGATGATATGTCCTATGGTACACACCGAGGTAATGGACCCTAAAGCAGGGTGCGTGAAGCTATGACCATAGGGTTGGTCAGACCCAAAGGCCAACATACATGTCAACTCCCTTTGAAAATCTAAACTCCTAACAAAGTCCTTTACATTTTCTATGAAGTAGAAGGACTGGAAAGTGGTGTGAAAGGAGTTAATGGGTACTACTTGGTGTGCTGGTTCCATGGATGGGTAGCAAGGGATCGGAGCATCTAGAAGTAGGCCCTTCCTTATCCAGCTAGCTAAAGGCTCTCCAATGACAAGTTCGCCCTCGGGAAGTAAGAATGGCTCTAGATGAGGGTCGAAGGGTGAAGGCTGTGGTGAAACATCTCCCTTGGATGGGGAGACGACATCCTCTATGATGGGGAGAGGACCTGGGGACTCCGTAGATGGCACCGGGTTCAGACTACCAGCTATGACCTCCTTAGGCTCGGGCAGGAGTTGCGTCCACATCCTATCCCTCCTATCCAACCGGTCCAAAAACATTTACAAGAGGTCGTCTAAGGTGCGGTTTGGACTAGGGGCATCGTGGTGGGTTTGCTCATATTCAATTGGCCTAGTCTTGGGTCGAGGCTCATCCACGTGCGGGGTTCTTTGCCTCTGCCTATGACCCACTTGGTTGGAGGTATCTGGGTGGGGTCGGTTGGAGGTGATTGGGCCGGGTAGGTAGACCCTTCTAAGCTCACCCTTCATCTCACGACATGACTCGACAGGCCATTGCCTCCTAATTTCCCCCATGCGTTCAATGCTCTCCCATTTCCAGGCAGCTTCGTGAACAAGCCGCTTTCGGGAAAAAATGACTTACATGGCATCGGACATAGTGTAACACTCAAAGTATTTGTCCATGGCGGCTTCCCAATGTAGGTAGTCGCTCGGGACGTTGGAGCCATAAAAGTCTGAGGCTTCAGTCCTATAGAAGCGGAGGGGATGGTTGCCAAGCCCTCGGGTATCGCGCCACCATTCATATGGCCTGGGCGATTGGGAATCCATGGAATCCATGGGACTCGGGGAGCTATAGGATGGCCATGCAGACACTCGGTGACAAAACAAACTGACTCTCTAATAAACTAGACACGACCCTAAAACAACAATGCAAAGTTGGAATGCAGACTCGACTACAAACCTAGACTCAACCATTATCCGGTACGTGGTAGAGGTTTGATCCGAAGATCGCACTCACGCAAGTGTGCTACCTTCCCAATAGGCGTAACCTATCGTTCTAGAGACACCTTTTGATATACCGAGTATCGGAATGAAATGCAACCTAAGACAAAACTATCCTAGACTCAACTTGGCTCTGATACCAATTTGATAAGGGACGGGACGCGAATCGACGCCAATTTGGATGCAATCCTGATACTCTAGGCAAATTCGTGACTCATCCCTAGCAAGGGAAATGTGCGGATGTGCGCGGTTGAGAAACCGGCAATGAGTCAAGGGTGATCTGCTCACTCTCATGCTCGGATCGAGGCACAGGATGGGTCTCGCTCTCTATCGCAGCGGTGATAAAATTATAACGAGCTAATTATCTTATCACTCAAGCAGCGACATAAAAAAATAAATAAGAAATAAGTAAATGAGACAAATAGGGAAGCAGAAATGATACCTCCA
This sequence comes from Amorphophallus konjac, assembly GCA_022559845.1. Taxonomy (NCBI): domain Eukaryota; kingdom Viridiplantae; phylum Streptophyta; class Magnoliopsida; order Alismatales; family Araceae; genus Amorphophallus; species Amorphophallus konjac. The sequence continues at coordinate 114,962,956 of CM040128.1, forward strand.
CACTCCGGGCGTGGGGAAGACGACCCTGGCCAAGACCCGTACTCCCGATGTACAGAAATTAAATAATTACAGTAGTGATTTTTATTGCCCACTCCACGCAGGGTGGTAAAGGGCTACACGTGGGACCCAGGAGTAGCAAACTCGGGTTGACGGGCAGCAAGTCGGAAGGGCTTTCGGGCCGGAGGCGAGCTGCTGGTCCGACTCGGTACTGTTCAAACTTGCTGGACAGTAAGAGAACTCGGCTGCTGGAACGGTGGCTTCCGGTCGACTTCTGGTTGAGGCGGTTGGCTGGGACGCCGGTGGAATCCTTCTCTGAAGTCGGCGGTGGCTAAATCTGAGCGGGCATAATTTTGGACGAATTAACTGGTGGCTGCCTCTGTTGGCCTGTTCACAGAACAGATTTGCGCGCCTCGACGAGAATGATCGCCATGCCCAGATCCGGTGTCGGATCGAGGCGAGATCGGCGCCGTTGAAAAGTAGACTCAAAGATCTACAACATATAGGAAATTTTCATCCAACCAACGTCCTGATTTGAAATGAAAACCTTTGTGCTCCTATAACTTTTCTGGCTCAGAATCCAGATCAGTCAGGACAGACTGAGATCTGCCTAAAAATGAATTTTGACCGAGGGGTATTTAGTGGATCTAGACTTTGATAATTTTATGGGTCGAAGGGGGGATGCGAGGATAACACACAAATATTTTGGGATTTTTCTGACGTGGTTTAGGGGGTGGGAAAAATAAAAGAACAGGGTACTATCCCGTAGATCTGCAAACTAGCAAATTTCTAGGGGTGGAAAGATTTGACTGGGAAGGGGGGTAAACGGGCTCTGATCGAGGTGAAAATTTAACTAGAGGAAGGGAACGACGGGGGAAACAAACCCTCAAAATTTGAGGTCAATTAGACGGCTGTATTGGGAGAACCAACCTGATCTTCAAGCTTCTGTCTTGGATCTCGAAATCCTGGACAACAGGTAGAAGATTCGATTGTGGTGGCTCGACGGCGGCATGAACGGAGGCGGCGGCGGCGGTGGCTGAGGTTCACACCCAGGGGAGGAGATACACCTTAGAATCCACCAAGTTTTAGGGCATCCACACTAAGAATTCACAGCAATCCAGCTGCAAGGGGAGGAGGAGAGATAGGGGCGCCCAAAGGCTCTTGTGCAAAATTGCAATTTCCTTCTCATTAATTCTCAAAATATGGAAATATAGTTGTTTTATATGAAATGAAAATGACCTAAGCTACCCTCAGATCTAGGGTTAGGGAGGGACAATTAAGAGATGGAAGAATCTTCTCCCATGTGGTCAAATTAATACAAACATAAAGAAATGGGTAAAATGGGGGGAGATTGTTTAATCTCCCACATGGGGACAAGAGAGGGGGGCTCCCCCCTCTTGGTGGTCAACAAGGGTGGCTTGGTACACCTTGGATCATGGACCACCCCTATGGGCCCTAGAGAATCTAGGTGGCCCAATGGGAGAGAGGGTGAGGGTCTCGCTGGGCCTATGTGGCCTTTTTGCAAAGAAACCCACTAATTCCTAAGGACTAACACATTGGCCTATAATTGTAACCCATTTGACTCAAGGATATAAATGTAAATAAAATGTTAGTGGCCTTGCTTTCATGTCCCATCATGGTGCAGCCCCCAGTCAGGTCATAGCACATGTGTTGGAACCCCTAGTCAGGTCGGTGCACATGTGGTGCTGCCCCCAGTCAGGTCAGAGCACATGTGTTGGAACCCCTAGTCAGGTCGATACACATGTGGTGCAGCCCCCGTCAGGTCAGAGCACATGTGTTGGAACCCCTAGTCAGGTTGGTTCACATATGGTGCAGCCCCAGTCTGGTTAGAGCACATGTAGTGTCAGGTCGGTGCATATGAAGACCAAGTCAATGCACATGTGTTGAAGTCCTTAAGATAGGTCAGAGCACAAGTAGTGACAGGTCGGTGCATATGAAGAACAAGTCAGTGCACATGTGTTGAAGTTCTTAAGACCGGTCAGAGCACATGTAGTGTCAGGTCGGTGCATATGAAGAACAAGTCATTGCACATGTGTTGAAGCCCTTGAGACAGGTCAGAGCACATGTAGAGTCAGGTCGATGCATATGAAGAACAAGTCAGTGCACATGTGTTGAAGCCCTTGAGATAGGTCAGAGCACATGGAGAGTAAGGTTAGTGCACATGTAGAACAGGTCGGTGAACATATGTTGAAACCCTTAATCCAGGTCGGTGCACATATAGGTCTATGCATGTTTTGGGTCTGAGCACATATGGAATTCAAGGTCTACGCACATGTTAAGGTCTGTGCACATATAGGTCTGTGCATGTCCAGGGCCTTGTCCCAATTTCCAGAAACTTAGAAAAAGGGAGTTTTGAAAGGGCATTTTAATTCAAAAAAATCTAAAAAATTGGAAAATGGTAGAAAACTAAGGTGGTACCTCACTGTAAAGATTTCATGCTCCCAGAAATTTTGTACTTTCAGTTATAAGTCATTTCCTATGCATGTGTAGCCTAGAAGTAAAATTGTCCTCTTTTATACAGTAACCCGATCATGCTCCTTTCCACATCATGTAAGCTTATGTTGTGATTTGTCAACTAAAACCATTTGAAAGCATGCTTATTATGATAAAGTATCATACTAATATTTGTAAAATGAGTATGAATGTTAATGTGAATGTGAATGCGAATACGATGCGAATGTTATGAATGGAAAATAACAGCATTCTGTGAGATAGGACTTCGGTCCCTTTGTGGGGCGACCCTTCTGCGGGACGGCGATACGTAACGTCGCGGAAGTAAAAGATCCCCGGGGATAGCGATACGTAACGCCCTGGTCAAAATTACTATGATTCGGCCGATTGTTCTATGGGACGGTGATACGTAATGCCACAAAACGCTGTGGGCCTCAGGAATCTAGGTGAAATCCGATGACTCGGCCGATTGTTCTGTGGGACGGCGATACATAACGCCACAGAACACTGTGGGCCAAAGGAGTCTAGGTGGGAGTTCACTCTCGGGTCTGCGCAGTACTCTTTTGATTCGTTTGTGTGTGGGCCTCCTATATTTATGACAGCTGTTTGTTTCCATGAATAACGAAAATGTGATAATGTGTAATTGCTCATTCACCGTGGTTTTAGCGCATTCATGGGTACCTTATATGTTAGCTAAAAAATATATATTTTCCTCATATGAGTTATCTTATGCAGATGATAATGAAGGGATTATGCTATTATTAACATCTGAATTATGTATATAATTTGGTTATATAGATGCAAGTTAACCCCGATTTGTTTAGGTTACCTACTGAGCGTCACACTCACCCCTTTGTGACACACATTTTCAGGAGACATAGAGAAGGAGGTTGTGGAGGAGGCCGCAGCTGAGGTGTAGTGCTAGTTCATAGTTCGTCTGGGTATGCTATGGATGAATGTCTCTCTTATATGTATGGTTATGGGGTGATAAGCCTATGTGGACTCATGTTTATTCTGGAACAATGGACATGTACTCTCTTTTGAAAATTATGAATGGTTGAAATGCTATTTACATCTCATGTAAGTGTGGTTTCTCTCTCTCTCTCATGCGAGTGTATGCATGTTTATACAATTGTGCTTCCGCGATACGTGTGAAGTAATTGCTTCGGGGTCTGATAAAGAAAAGAAAAAAAATATGCCCACAAATTGGGAATCGAATCCCGGGGCGTTACACAGAGGCCACATTTGAGTGACGATGAGCCCCTGGCAGCCATTGGGGTCATTTCAGAAAGTGCTTCGGAAAGGAAAATTGCAGTAAAGGGGAATAAAGGGGATGGGGGCGATGCAATTTTAATAGCATAAAACCCATTGATCCATTTGTTTAAAACGTGCCAAGGCTCTGCATGATTAACATCACTGGACCCATGTCCTTAAATGAGCAGAGGGCCATGAAAATGATAGAAAAATGGGAACAATCTACAACCAAAGGGAGAGGAGGCCAATATCTAGAAAGAGCTCAGAGTCACCAAATTGGCAGCTGCTCTGCATAAAACTCTCTCAAACCCGTAGGGCAAGAAGATTCCCATGAATGGTGATGAACAGAAAAGGAAATGAACACATGGGAGATAGCACAATAGAGTAAAGGATCATACAATCTGTGATTTTTTATTACTCATTAAAGAGGCTGCATGCTACATTAAACTGGAAAACGAAAGGGGAAAATTACTAGAGATCACAGTAGAAAATGGAAAGGTGATAGAAGGGGAAGGGGAGTTGTAGCCTAGATTGGGCATTGCCGAACAGAGACCCACCTTCTCCTTCCAAGAGCATTGCCTAATCTTCCTTCCTCTCTGCTCTCTGACCTCTTTTTCTTACTTCTTATCTTTCTTTTCCCTCTCCGGATCCTTCTCTATATTGCCCTTTTTTTGTTCTCTGTTTTCTTTTCTCCCCTGACTTCTTACTTCCCCTTCAAGTCTTTAGATTAGGCTTTTTTATAGCTGGGGAACTGGGGTTGATACGGTGGCTAAGGGAGCACCCCACTTCTGGCCGCCGGATCCCATCTGGCCGCCGGATCCATGTGCACATGCTGGCCCTCTTCGGCTCTTGTAGGCCCATTAAGCTTCTTTTAGCCCATTTAAGCTTCTTCAGCCTATTTAAGCATTTCTTTGGCCCAATACTTTTGTTTGGCCCTCCGCTCACATATTTCAACGGTATTTGGTCTTTTAGGTATTTCGTCTGCACCATCCGAAGTGTAGCAAGATTTTCCTTCGGGAGCCGTTCCTTCAGAAATAATTCTGACTGCATTTCAACCACTTCTGATGATCGGGAGGCTGCTGATGGAGCTTAAGTAGGCGGATGGTCGCCTGAGAACTTCTTCATCTTTGGTAGACAATTTTGTGGTTTATTCTGCTTAATCGCTTCCGTGACGGACGACGATCTGCCAGATAGCGGCTTTGCCGGGAAGGCGTGTCCGGGTGTGATATTGTGGTGTGGCTAGCTCTTCCCATCGTAAAGCGAGGCTGAGATTCATATGTCTTCATTTAATATTTAAATTACCATATTTGGCCTTTCATGAAGTCTTTTTGAGCTCGAGGCATCCTGGGCTGAGGCTTCACGGGCTTCGGACTTGTCATTCTTGTTTGTATGATTTTTTAGGTGTCGCGAGAGTCTGAGTAACGGAATACCAGTGTCGCGTGGCAAGCTACTGTAGTGCCCAGGTCTAAGATAGATAGTTTCAACCGGGAGACCTCATCCTGAGAAAGGCCGAAGCCTCCCGACCACTAGAGGTAGTGGGGAAGCTGGCCCCTAATTGGGAAGACCCCTACTGAGTGGTCGAGAGGCTCGGAAAAGGAGCTTACCGGTTGTCTACCATGGAAGGGAAACCAATTCACCAGACTTGAAATGCTACGGCCTTACGTAAATTCTATTTCAGAGCCCTTCCATACGTGCAAGAAGTCAATCGAAATAGCGATCCTCATTTTCATTGCATCAACATTTTTATACATCACATAGGCCGTAGCCAGTACAATTAAAAAAAAAGACAAATGGTACAACAGGGACTGATAGCTCGGTGGAGACAGGGTTAGCAGCCTCAGACCGAGCCACTGACTCCACCGAGTGTGGAAACTGGCTCGGGTAGTAAGGCAACCGACCTAGTCTGCTCGGGTGGTCATGAAGAGATGGTACCAATAAGGAAAGTGTTGAACCCCCTTGTGTGAAAGTTCTTACTTGATAGATTTTGATGATGACCAAACACTGTATGAGTCTAGAATGAATGTCTACTGAATAAATTTGAATAAACATATGTTGGACTGCTTTAGTATAAAGCACTTGCATTAGATCACTGTTTCTCCTTAGATCATGTTCCTCTAGTGCAGTCAAAGGATGATATTCACAGGATCAAGTAAATCCCATTGAGTAAGTGTTTTGAGTTAAAATTGTCAAAGATTTAATCTAACTCTAATTTTGTGTTTCTACGGAACTCAGGAATGAGGCTCACTTCCTAAGTCATTTGAGGATGATTGGTGAGATCTAATCAAACATCATTTCCCTTGTTGAGTTGAGTATCCTTGATAGATATCTTTGTGTCGATCCCAAGGGGTAACTCGATATGATTTTGATCTTAGTATTTACTCTTTAATCTCTTTGAAATAATTCCAATGAGTGGGCTGACCCCAAGGGTCAACCCCTTGTTTGTTCATAGCACTTAGGAAACTTTTGTTGAGTCCATGTTCAAGGGTCGACCTAATGTGTCGACCCCTGGGTCCTTATTTTCTCACGGGGTTCGGGTTTTTCATAACCAGTCGTGAGGGTCGACCCCAAGGGTCGACCCCTGAGTCCTTTTATTTTCGGCCCCTTCAGTTTTTGCTCGGATGGCTGCGATGGCCGACCCAATGGGTCGACTCCTTCAAGCCCTTGCTACCCAGCGTGCTTGGGCGTTTATTTCAAGCCCTCGAGGGTCGACCCATGCTTGGGCGTTTATTTCAAGCCCTCGAGGGTCGACCCCATGGGTCGACCCTTTCTATTAGCTGCCACCGAACCCTTTTCGAATCCGTATCGGGGTTACTTTTTCTCTCATCTTTTGCCCTAAAAGTGTTGGATCCGAGGATCCCATTACCATACATGTGCCCCCCCAGCCTTGGGGGTACAAAACCCATGATTGGGGTGACCCAAAAAATAGAGAGGATAAGAGAATGTTTCTCACTCTTTTCAGCTTTGTATGCTTGCAGGAGAAGAAACACGGGAGAGGGGTTTTGAGCGCGATCCATGTTGAGTTCCTTGCTGATCTGATGCAGTTCGAGCAAGATTCAAAGGTCTTCCTCCTTATATGAAGCTGAGCAAAGAGAACCTTGAGCTAAGTGTAGATATCTTTTCTAATCCAAAGAAAGATGTGCAGGTGTGTGTGAGTGAATGGACATAACTAATGTGGCATCAAATGGAACATGGAAGGAAATAAATAATGCAATGAAACCAATCACCCACGTAAACTACCACCAGACCGTGATCGCCACCAAGATGAATAGTGTGAAGAGAGGCGCACTACGTACCTTGGAAGAAAGAAATGGATGAGGACACTCGCCAAACCAATACAGCACTGGTGCAGGATGAAGACGATCTTCTGACGACCGCTGAAGGGCAAAAACGGCCGGACGATAGGCCGCTACCAGCACTGAAGCAGAGCGTGGGAAGAAGGCCTGGGTGTAGAACTTGGACGGTCTTTAATCGACCGCAAGGAAAGGAGAGACGGTCTGAGAAAGACCGATATCTCTAGCAGATGGTCGGAGATAGACCGCAAAGGCTTCTAGAACCCGAGCCGGGGAACTTAATCCTCCACCCCTTCCGGCCGGCTAGGAGGGATGGGCCTGGCACTTAAACGCCTGCTGACCTGCAAGACAACACAAAGGACAAAAGAAAAACGACCCAAATCAGTTTATGAAAGTACAATATCTGTAAATGGGAACAATGAATGGAACTCATAATTAAAATGGGAAATACCTAGGGGTTTGGGTTTTTAACCCCTATGGGGCATGGAAAACAATAGGAGGGTGAAAGTATGCTAGAATGCTAGTGAAAAACATAGAGAAAAGTGAAGGAGAATGGTGATGAAATGACTAAAAGATGTGACCAAAACGACTTAAACTATGACTCAAAATGGGACAGAAATGGACTACTCCCTGGACCAAAGACTTAGAGGACGTAGAAAGCCTTTCTCCCTGACTAGATTACACTCTAGAAAGCGGCGGTGTTAGGATAACAATGGTGTAATACAATGATTCAGAGGAGGGGGTGAATGAATCCCTTAAAAATACTTGCAGAATTAAAATATTTTTATGACAATCAAACAAATAATCAATGTGCAAAGGATTTAGCAAGTACTATTTGAGCTGCGTTGTAATCTCAATGATCCTTATAGTTTGCTCAAATAGGCCTAAGACTGAAATCTAAGACGCATTGATTACAGCGAGGGTTCTACAAGCAACTTGAAATAATAGCAGTAATAGATGAATAGAGAGTGTAGATATCAATTATCGGTCCTCTACATTCGTCTAAGTGCAAATCAGAATAAGCAGGCAAACACACAGAGGACAAAAGATTTTTAGGTGGTTCGGTTTTCACCTACATCCACCCCACACTCAGACTTGAGTGTGGCTTACTGCTTCCTAACAGCTTAAATCGCTGCGCACCATAGCTTGCATCTGCTGCGCACCACAGCTTGCATCCGCTACGCATCACAACTTGCGTACATACCGCTGAGCATCACAGCTTGCTGTCCGAGGTATCCACCTCGCACACTGAGCATTATAGCTTAGCTCTGCTGACTCACAGCTTGATGAAATCAGAAATAGAAAAAAAAAGGATGAAATACAGCAATGGAAAGCTGGAAATATGAACTGAAAAATATAGCTAAAGTAGGAGCATATCTGGCTTGGATCTGATCCAAGAACCAGTTGAACGGATCTTCAGATCTTCAGACTCCTCTTCTCAGGCTTGCTCTATTTCTTCCTCTTCTCTTTAACTCTCACTGAAACTACGGTACTCTACTTTCTTGATTCTCAGATCTTCACTCTTTCTTTTTCAGCTGCTTTCATCTTCTTCTTCTTTTTTCTTCTTCTAACTTCTTCTCTTCGAAAAGCTTCTTCTCTTGAAAGAGCAACTAGGTTTCTATTTTAAAGCTCGCGAAAGAAGGGCGCGTGGAAAGCACATTTTTCCCGCCCAGAAATTCTGACTGGAGTGCGCTGCTTGGAATCCACATGTCAGATGCTGAAGATGTGCTACCTACATGGCCAATGCTCCAGTCTAGACTAGCCTTGGGTCACGTGCTTGTAACTTAAAGAACTTAAGTCACGCTATCAGCTGAGTGTAAATCTTCCAGCCCTTTATGTTTGATTCTGGGTCCCACAGTGACTTAATCCTGCCAACTAGAATAGAGGCATGTAGTCAAACACTTTGTGCGCTGGAGTTCATAGGAAAATTCATATGCTCAGACAAAAAGTATGCATAGACTTAGAGATACAGATGCAAGCATACTGGCATAGACTTTCATAGGAGAGTAATCCAAGTGTGCACCTACTAGGCCATGCTGTATGTAAGAATGTGCACAGACTAAATCATGCATGATCATAAACATGCACCGACTTCTTTTATGCATATGACAGAATATGCACCAACTTCTTACACACATATGACAAACATGCACTAACCTTTACATGCGTATGGCAAATGTGCACCGACCTACATATACATAGGTAGAGATATGCATCGACCCTTACATGCGTATGGCAAAACATGCACCGACCTATTATACGCTTAAGACAAAACGTGCATCGACCTATTATACGCTTAAGATAAAACGTGCACCGACCTTCATATGCATAGGTAAAGAATTGCACCAACCCTTACATGCGTATGGCAAAACATGCACCGACCTATATATGCATGATGCAAAAATTGCACTGACCTTTATACGCTTAAGGTAAAACATGCACCGACCTTTATATGCATGATACAAAAGGTGCACCGACCTTTATACGCTTAAAGCAGAACATGCACCGACTTTTATGTGTGTAAGGCAAAACGTGCATCGACTACATGTGCACTAACCTTAATATGCTCTTGAATGATTATGCAACAACCTGTGTTCTGATACTAAGACACAAAATAGATTTAATTGAGGTATTTATGCATTTCAATCTTAACATGATTCATACAATGTCATTATCAAAACCAGGGTTCCAACAGGCAGCACTTTGACGCGAACTCTGAATCTTCCCCCCTCACAGCCATGAGCCAAGGGTTCTATTTATAGACCCTTGAAACCCTAGCTCGAATGGAGGGCTTTTGGGCGGGAATTAGACCTTGATTACTTTGAATAAAATGAAGATAAAAACTCCCAGCCGCCAACAGGATCAAACGGCACCCAATTTGGCTGAGAATCTACGGAGAAATCCGTAGATGAAGCAACCACTTTGACCACGGATAGAGAGAGAAACCGCCCGTTGACGTAGGAATCTCGGTTGATAAAAATGGTCCATCGATAGACCGCCCAGGATGCTAAGCGGCCCATCGGCTGACCGTTATTCCTCTAGCCGTTAGAAAATAAAAAATAAGATAATTAGGCTCATTTATCCAAAGACCAAGTGAAAACAAGAATTCCCACCAAGTATAAACGGTCCTTGACAGACCGCCGCTTTCATGGAACGGTCTATCATGAGACCGTTTACAAAAACAACAGGTCGACGCAGAAAAATCCAGGTCGACGCAGAAAAGAAACAGGTCGACGCAAACCAGAAAAAATGGTCATCCAATAGACCGCCACCTTCATGGAACGTCTATCGTGAGACCGTTATTAAGCTGGTTGTTTGAAAAGAGAATAAGAGATAAACATGCATACTTAGCTCAAAGACCTAGTCAAACCGAGTTCTGTCAAGCCCAAACTCGAGAAAACACGGGAGCAAGTCCAATCAGGGAGAAAGATGCCTGTAAAATAGGCCCAAAAACTATCGAAAATGGCTCGATAAATGACGGACAACTTGGGACATCATAAATAAAGGCAAGAAAAAGACTCAACTTGAAGGTATAAAATGGGTGTCAACAGATGCCCCTCCTTAACGTCCTCTTTATAGGAGAGCGAGCGGAGGTGAAGCGAAGGCAAAATAGAAACATGGAGACGAAGCGAAAATGCAGCAGAGCAGACTAAAAAGCGGGCGTTAAGGTAAATGACACCCGTTCTTCACTAACAAGCGATATGAATCTTTTGAAAAACTCTGGACCAGTCACACGGAACGATTAGACCAAAATGACACCAGTCTGGAGGAACTAGCTAAAAATAGACGGAAACGAAACACGATCAACCTCATCGGGGGACACAATCCACAGACCAATGAGGGGATCGAAATAAGCAATAACGGAAAATAAAAGGAAGCGGACTAAAAACTCCAGAAAGGGACTCTCAGCCAACAAACCAAGCGAAAGGACCGAAGCAAACCTTCCGACTCTAAATGAAATAATTTACCTTACTCAAGACCACGGACGCACAATTATCCATCATCAATGAGACACTTTAGCTAGATTATGAGTCATGAATGCTCGAAAATGTGTATGATGCATGCTAGGCTAAAATAAAGAAATCATTAAAATGAATGCAATGAAAGATAAAATAGAAAATACTCAACAATAATATTGCTAGACCGGGTTATCAGGGTCAGGACACTATCTGCAACCACGGCGTGTAGGATAGAACCATCGTCCCCTAATTTCACCCACCTAACGGCCTTAACCAACGATTAAACATGTGCACCTAGATCATCATCATTTTTGGTAAAGGGGAATATCAGATCCCAGAACACATGAATGACCAGCCGGTTCTAGAGATAATATAACATAAATACCATATAGTAATGCATTAAGAGATAAGGGATGCAGAATACTTACATGACTTACCTGCCGGATTGAGAGCATGGCATGTAGCCTGGTAGGACAAAATTCATCATTGATTGTGCAATTCACATTACATCAGATAGCCAAAAATAAACACAGCCATGCATAAAAAATTAACAGAGGGCATAATCATGAATTAATCATAACAAGATATTGCTTCAAAATAAAACGGTCTGAGCATAACCACTTCGACCACTAAAATGGTCACAGGAAAGACCACACAGTTCAACTAAAGAGTCATATGGTGGTCCACCTGAACTCACAAACATGGCCATGACTCGGCCGTTTATATTGTACAAACGGTCGAGTGATAGACCGCTAAATGATCGTCGGTTTCAAAAAAAAGAAAACCGCCCCATCATCTCCCTCACCTTCCCCACTTCGCACACCCACGACCGAAGCCCACCTCACCGAGAGCTTCCCTCCCCCTAGCTCACTCCTCCTAACCCCCACACTAGATCGTCCCTGGATGAGGCTTAAGAAACGAGTGCTGAAGAGGTTCGCACGCCGGATGGCCGGCGAAGAGGACCGCGTGCCGCCGCCGCCGGCGAACCCACCGGAGGAGGAGGTGCCGTCGTCGATCAAGATTAAAGGAGGGGGACCCTCTACTGCCGCCGGAGCACCCGAGGAGGGATCAATGCCACAAGAGGGGGAGAGCGGCGGTGACTGAGAAACCGGTCAAGGGAGCCTCATCGGCCGAGGTAGGCCACGATCAAAACCTTCCCCAATTTTGAATTTTTAATGAATGCATGGGGGTTTGGATGGGAAAATAGGGGTCACACCAACCCCTAGGGACAATTGTAAGGGCCCATGGGGCCATTTTCAACGAATAGGGGGATGGGTGAATGCCGTCCGCCGCGGCGGGGCAGAAACGGTCTTAGCAGGGATCGCTAAGGGGCCAGGTGGTCGTCCTATGACCATCAGACACGAACTGACCTATGGAGGGTAGAACCGGTCTGAGCTAGACCGCCTAGGAACAAAATGGTCTCCACAAGACCGTAAGGTGGGAATAGACTCATGAAGGATGAAACGGTCTGCACTGGGCCACTTAGAGAACAAAATGGTCTCCAACAGACCGCTAATTAGACAAAAACGGTCAGAGGATGACCGCTCAAACCCAGATTAGCGAAGAGGTTTATTGGAAAATGAAAACTGTCGGATAGGGACCATTGGGGATTTCAAACGGTCAACCGAAAACCGTTAGGAGGATGAAAACGGTCCTGTGATGGCCGCCTCCTTAACAGATTGCATTTTTTTTTAATTTATATATATATATATATATATATATATACATATATATATATATATATATGCAATGCATGATTTATGAAAATGAATAACTAACCTAAAATGCTGAATGTATGCATGGAAAATGCCAGACACGGATTTCTTGGCTCCAGGTCCGGGCAGTGTACCTGGCACTGCCGGACTTCCAGAGAGAGCGACTGGCCGCCATGGGATTTGCAGAGGTCCTAGGCATGGAGGTGGCAAGGCTGGACACCGCCCTCCTGTACGTGTTGCACGATCGGTGGGACCCAGTTAGCTGGGCATTTTTGTCCCATGGGGTCACATGATCCCTATACTAGAGGACGTGCCGCGCATCACTGGGCTGAGAGTGCACGGCGCGCTAGTGAGCGGGAGGATGGTGAAAGCCTACTAGGAGCTGGCCCAGCGACTGTTAGGACTGGAGCTTCTGAGGCCAGAGCGCCACTCCACTATCCTACCGAGAGCGAGGCTGCAGGAGAGCCTTGGCTTGAGAGGAGCCGGGATTGCAATTGGAGAGCTGCCGGAGCAGCACCTGGGACGGCTGATGGACCGGGCATGGGAGCGGGTAGTAGCCGAGCCAGGACCAGAGGTAGACGTAGTCCTACTGCAGTTCATGATGTTGTTGTTCAGGAGGCTGTTGTTTGCCACCAGCGCAGACGGAGTGAGTTGCAGACTCCTGCCCTTACTCGAGGAGGTAGACCAAGTCGGCGAGTATGCGTGGGGTGCAGCGGTACTCGCCTTCCTCTTCGACACTTTGAGCTCCACCAGCCGGCGCACGATGCTCGACGGATTCTCCCCACTACTACAGATAAGCATCGACTCTTAAAATGCTTGTGCAATTCCTATATGATTTTATGAAATGCTATTTGCTGACATCTTTGATGCAGGTGTGGGCCTACATGTACCTCCCTGGGCTAGGGAGAGGACGGGGAGGTGCACCCCGACTGGGTGCCCATCGCGAGGTGGTGGACGGCGGTTCGGGAGGTGGGGTCCCTGAGACGCCAGGTGCGGGTGATCCAGGATGACCTCGACACTTTACCCTATGCCTCGGTAAGACCTAAACATAAAATTTTCCTACTCTTTTAAAAATGCAACTATATGCTTGGATGCTGATGCAGTTGGTCGCTGCTTTATAGGTCCAGTGGACACCGTACCAGGGCGAGGGGCAGGAGGGCCAGCCATGGGTGGTGGCAGCCCTAGCATACGCGGGCCGAGAGATCTGGCTTCACTGCCTGAACGTCATCGAGCCACTCCACTACCGGCTGATCATGAGGATGGTGGGCGTCCACCAGCCAGAGGTGGAGTTCCCGGCGAGAGAGCGGTCGGAGGAGCGCGTGGGACGCCACGCACGCAAGCTTGCGGCAGAGATAGACTGGATTACCCGGGCCATGGACTAGATTCAGGATTGGACGAGGCAGGGGCGAGCAGTGCGCACCTAAGCTGCTAGCGACGAGGCCTACCTGATGGCCTACGCCCGGTGCTACGGAGACCAGGTCTTCCGTGGTGCACGACGCCCGGTATGATTCTTAAACTCATGCACTCTAGAAATGCTTATGATTACGATGCTAATGATTGACACTCTACATGCAGCTAGACCCCCAGGGACGGATTGGGGAGCTCAAAAGGCTGCTCCACTCGATGGTCCAGCAGCGGGACGAGCTTCAATGCTCCCTAGACCTCCTGGTAAGCTTCAGCCTTAGACCTAAAATGCAATATTTATGCTTTAAATGAGACTGACATGATTCTAAATGCAGCATGCCGAGGGAGCCCAGCGTCGGGCGCCAGACGCACCGTCTTCCTCCTCACAGCCACCGACAGATCGGGTCGAGCGAGATGCAGATTTCGCGCAGGCGACAACGCGAGTTGAGGAGGCCGAGGCCGCTCTTGCTGAGAGGGTAAGCAAACCACTCTTCCTCCTTGTTAATTTCATGATTAGGACTGCAAGAATGATTTATGAGATGAATGCAAATGACGGCGAGGGATTTGGCACCTGCGCTGGGTGAGGCTACCCGGCAGAGGGAGGAGGCCGAGTGCTCCCGTGCCGAGATGGAGTAGCTCCGTGCAGTAGTAGCAGAGGCAGCACGCCTCTGTGTAGAGATGGAGCAATCTCATGTTGGGATGGTGGAGGCGGCAGCGGCGGACCGATATCGTGCCAAGGCAGAGTACACTCGTATAGAGGCGGCGGAGCTGAGGGGAGACGTGCGGGCGTTGAAGGAAGCCATGTGACTACTGAGCGGGAGGGCAGAGCGTAGCAGGACTCAGAGTGGCGTGCCCTGCGTCACCTACCGAGACTACCTTATGGGTTCCTCTGGCCATCGGAGGAACAAGGACGAGGAGCGTCGGCGGCGCCGGCGTGAGGAGGGGTGCACTTCTATGGCGCCACCATCGAAGCGCCATGAGGGAGCAGGAGAGAGCGGCGACCCCGGGGAGGGACATACCTGATGTACTATATGAGATGTATGCACATATGACTTTAGTGGAATGACATGATTTTTTTGTTTGTTTTGGTTTTTTAGCTTTTTCTGATGAATGTGTGCACACTGACACCAACTAATCCTAACTTAACAATGACTCCTACGACTGACAGTGTGAGAGTACAAAAGAGAGTGAGAGATTAGGAAAGAGGGAGAGAAACTTAGGTATGGTGGGATTTTAGAAGGAAAACTAAGACATCAGAGAGAAACGGTCACAGCAAGGTCGCTAAATGAGCTTGGCGGTCCCAAGATAGGCTGCTAAAGACTGAATGAGCCCCAACTGAATGAATGATGAAGACAGTTCATTCCAGATCACAAAGCATGAAAGGCGGTCCCATTAAGACTGCTTTAGAATGAAGATGGTCTAGCCAAGACAGTTTAACCATGTAGATGGATAAGAACGTGAGCGGGGATGGAGACGGTCGTATGACGACCGCTAAGGGTGAGTAGAGGTTACTCGATAGACAGCAAAGGTAGAAAGACTATTAACTTCAATCGGTACTCTCTTGGAGAGTCCCAATCCATGGATAAGCCTACCCAACCATGCTAAGAGCGATCCTAACCTTGATTGGGCCTATCCCAACTCGATCCTAGTGGCTGAAGGTTAAGAACTTAGGCTCTTTAAGTAGGGGGACTCTCAAATTTGGAACTCACACCAAACCCCTCTTTCTAGCCTTGAAAATCTTAGTGCAACCACCCAAATCAATATGAAAAGGGCTCTTGAGACCAGCACAATGGGGGAGAGCTCCTACAACGGGCCACAACCAGCTAGGAAGGAGCGTGAGGTGCTACAACGGCTAACTTCAATTCCTAATCATTTGAGCGCCAATCCTTTACGAGAGGTAAGCTTTATCAATTACTTTTCAAATTTGTTGAAATTATTTTTTCAAATCCTTATATTGCTCCTCTCCTTCTCCTCTTTCTTTCTTTCTTTCCATAGCTTCTTCTTGGCCCTAGGCGTTAGTCCAACTTAAAATGGGTGGCTCCCATGGTCCGTGAACTTCCACTAGATGTGATTTCCATCCTAAGAGCCTGGCACCTCCACCCATTACTTGTCTTGGCTAAAAATTACCACAAACTCTCACTTGATTGGCATAGCGTTTCAGCTTTAGTGGAGATATGGCATCCTCAGACCCACACCTTTATCTTCCCTACATTCAAAGCTACCATTCTATTAGAGGAAGTTGAGACATTGCTGGCCCTTCCTAGGACTAAGGTAGGGGATGAGGACTTGGTGTGTCACACCGTTGCCCCCATAGAGCCCTCTCTCATTCTAGGGGAATTCTTACCCAACTCCAAGGATGTTAGGACCATGATTAGTTCCCAGCACATCCATTTGCTTCCCATGGCCCAGTGGGTTACTGCTCATTGTAAGAGCAAATGTGGATGGAATGAGGCTATAGCCAAAGCAGTTTCTATTTGCTTATGTGGGGCCATAATTTTCCCTACCACTAACCACCTCCTTGACATACCAAATCTGAGCATTATTAGTGGGTTGTGGAGAGGGTTGTCTATTTCACAGGCTGTTCTTTCTTACCTATACGAGGGCCTTAGTTCAGCTTCCCTTGGTGGGTCTCTCTTCGGGTCTATGATTTTGGTAGAGTGTTGGATGGGGGTTAGATTGAAGTTCTTACCCAAGGATGACATTCCTTCTCTCAGTCGGATCTTCTGGAGCCACGCACTTTTCTTCATTGGAGGTGCATTCGGGTTTCCCCAACAGGTCGAGTGCAGGACAGTAGATAGGAGGACCAGAGATGACTGGCGGATCTACTTCAACACCGTGCCCCTTGATCGGTTCGTGATGCGCCCAGCTTTCCTTGTTAGTACTACCCTTAGGCTTCCTAGAAGGCTTGGGTTGGATTTGAGGCTCGTGGGGAACACCACCTTGGCGATGTACAGCCCCCACAGGTGCTCTCTACAGGTTGGACTCCCGTGCACCATGGTTCCAGCACTACCCCACCTACCCACGCTACAGGCGAGAAGACTTGGGACGGAAGAGGATGTGTAGGTGGTCAGGGGCACGCTGATCATGTGGGAGATCAACAAGACGCGCATTCTACCAGTAGAGGTGACCGAGATTCAGGAGGAGTACCAGCTTTACCTGAGAGAGCTACATGAGATCCGATCTCGCATGGATGCCCGACTGAGGGATCGATTGATTTTAGCATGATGTATAGGGATTGATAGTTTGAACTTGATGCTCTTGAGATCGAATAAATAAAAGAATTTGATTTTTTTTAAACTCAAGTTAATACTTGCAAGGTGATAGATGGGGGAGGGGGTTCATCCCTTCATTACGGATGAAGATGAACACACTACCCCGGCCGCCAGGCAAGCATTTTCATAAGGAAAGCAGTAAAAGAAGGGGAACAGGGGGAGGGGAGGGGAACGTCGCCCGAGGAGGGGCAAGACGAGTACAAAGCCAAGAGGCCCACAGAAGGAAGAGGCCAAGAGAGGCCAAGACGTGGGCAGGGCGCAGAACCCAGGGACCCACAGCACAAGTAAAGATCACAACCCAAACAAGATAGAATCTTCATCGAAAACCCCTTCAGAGTCGGATGAGAGTGAAGAACGGATTCCGTGCATCCGTTCCGGAGATCCTGGCCAATCAAGAGGGTCAAGGTCTGAACAATCGCAATCGAGGCCCTCGGAGACGGAAGAGTGGACCGGCGTGTGGGGCGCCGTCGAGCCCGACTGGAGCCAAAGTGAGCGACGGGGAGGAGGAGGAACCTTGTCAAAACTGCACAGCCGATCGCGGGAAGAGGAAGTGGAGTTGGAGTGCCGGTAGGAACGCCGGGCCGAACCGGCCTCGGTCCTCGACCCCAGCCGCGAACGGTCTAGGACAGGGATGCCCACGAAAGCCGCATGAGCCGCCGCAAAGTCACTGAACCCCGATGCAGGCTCAAGGCCAGGGAAGGTGAGAACTTGAACAGTCTGAGGTAGCTTGATACCAATACCAAGAGCTGAGGGAGGCAAGGCATCCGCGGGATGCAACGGAACCGGAGGGGGCACGGAGAGAACAACCGACCCAGGCGGATCCCGGTTAATTTTCTTCTTCAGAGCTTGGGCAAAGGAGAGGCGGGGGGATGGCGCAGAAGTAGAGGATGGTGGCATCGGACCAGCATCCCCACCCGGCTCTGTGGAGGGCTGCGGCCCTGGGGACCAGGCCACAGCAGAGGCATTGAGACCAGCAGGAGGTAGAGAGGGCCCGCCGAGGGGCGGAGCATCGACTTGCCTCTATTTTCTTCTCATATGTGTGGTTTGATATGACTCTCAGGAATGGAAATGGCCAAGGTTAGGATCGCCACAGGAACGAGACGGTCATGATATGACCGTTGCAATGAGAGAAACGGCTTCCAATAGGCCGCCACTAGATAGACGTCTGAGTGAGCCAGCGAGATCCTGGCTAACAATCCTCGTTAGAGAAAAGCGGTCTATCGAGGAACTGCTATATAAGAAGACGGTCCATGTCTGACTACTTGTTTTTGAGAAAACGGTCTCTTTTAGACCACAAAAGAATAGGAATCAGAAAGAACTCATGCATTTGGGCTCTAGGAAAGGGCGGCCTATCCAATGACCACTGAAGGATGGGACGGCCAGGAGATGACCGCTAATTGATTACAACAGTTCTCAAAAGACCGTAAACAAGTAGATATGAGAGGAGTCCATGGGCTTTATGGCTCGGGCCTTGCAGACCTGTCTCTGCACATACTAAACAATGAAAACATGTTAGATATGTTTTGGGCTTAACCCCTTGCCGAGGGCAAGCTTGATGTGAGACCAATTCATGAAGTTTGGTCAAGGGGTTAAGCCCTATCAAATAGGCAAACAAATGATATAAAGGGAAAATGTAATGCATGCCATGAAATGTAGGAAAGAACACGTGATGGTTTTGGAAAATATTTAATTTTTGTTTGAGTTTTGAAATTATTTGATTTTTTTAAGTTTCTGGAAATATTTGATTTTTTTAGTTTTGACAATATTTGATTTTTTTTAGTTTTAAAAATATGTGATTTTTTTGAGTTTCTGGAAATATTTGATTTTTTTAGTTTTGACAATATTTGATTTCTTTGAGTTTTGAAAATATGTGATTTTTTTGAGTTTTGAAAATATTTGTTTTTTTTTAGTTTTTTTTGACAATATTTGATTTCTTTGAGTCTTGAAAATATTTGATTCTTTTAGTTTTGAATATATTTGGTTTTTTTTGAGTTTTTTTTGACAATATTTGATTTCTTTGAGTTTTGAAAATATTTGATTTTTTTTGGCTAACTAAAACCAGGCGAGGAGAATCTTAACCCATGTCGTTAGAAATCTTCTAAAACACAGCGTGTGCTCAAGATGACAATCTCTTGGCAAGGAGTCCAGCTCGCATGACGATGCCTCTCCCAGGGCCATATCCATGGTAGGACCTAGCCTTTATGATGTGACACCACCTTGGGGGTGATAGCCACAAGGCCAATGCTCCTTGGACCTATGATCCGCAAGCATGCAATTTTGACGGCGGACTCACTCGGGCGAGCTCACTAGCATAGCGCACACAATTGTCTGTAAGCCAACCGGCGATAATGGAGAGGGTCCGAAGTGGGACCTCGCTATTCTGGGGTTTGCCTCGCTTGAGGTTGAACCCCTAAGGGTCTGGGATGCCCAAACCAACGGGCGGCCAGCACGCCGAGGGCGTGGGGTGAAGGGTAGCTCTCACAACTTACTCCACAGTGGTCGCTCTATTTGATGAAAATTCAGGACCGGGCACTCGCCTCACCGTCCGACGGGCAACTTAGTAGCGATACTAAACTAAGCAAAGGTAAACTAGCAAGGGTGTAACCAAGTGCTCACCTGATCGGTGTGAAGACACCGATCCCGGTCGGAGGCGAGGCGAGCAGGGAAGCGTGGGTACGCGCCCGCATGCTGCGTTGATGGCGCTTGACCTGAAAATAAGATTGTTACTGCACTACGCCTCACGCAGAAGGGGGGTTCTCGGGGTAGGGGTTAATTGGATACAACCAAAACTACCTCCACGCAGGGAGGGGCGGTCAGCCGGCCAGGCGAAGGGGTGGGGATTAGAAAAATAATAAAGGAAACCCAACGTGGTCGAAGAGAATCTTGCAGGGACAGCAGGATAGGGTGCTCGAGTTGAGATGACCACGAGCTCGTTTGGATGCTGATGGAAGCGGGACTAGCGCTGAAATGACCAGGATAGGTCCAGGAAGACGCCGTAGGATTTTGGGGTCGAGCGGAGAGTGACGATGGTCGCTGCAGCTTTGAGAATAGGATTGATCCGAACTGTCTCTGTCTGGTGCAGAATCGTTGAGGACTGTTGCAGAAGCTGCCACGAACTCTACCAGACTCCGATGGAGGTGAGACTAGCGTCTCCGCGACCGTGGTTGAAGTAGCTTCGAACAAACACTAACGAGACCCCAAACAGAGGTCAGGGAAGAAAAATCTATACAGAAGAGTGGGGGTCGGTCCAACATGGATAGACAGGAGTAGTCTGCGCACTTCAACGAGAATGGCTGGAACCAGGTGCTCGGGTGGGCGAATGACCTCCTTCTTTTTGGTACTAAAAGTGGACTAGACGTAGTTCTTTCCCTCCGAAGATCGTGCCAAGAGCCTCTTCAAGCTGGTCGTGGGAGCCTCTTACTCAGCTTCAGGTCACTAGTCAGGGGCTGGATGCGTAGTCCGGCAAGGTATGTTCCTCCGAACAGCTCTGAGCTTGGATGCCAGCGGACCACCTCCGTTGTGAAGCTGACTTGATGAAGTTTTCGCTGGTATAAGATATGCCACCGGAAGCCATGAGGGAAGGTCGTGGCTGCCTCTTCAAACTGTTGCTGCTTGCTGCCTGCGACCCTGGACTGGGTCTTAAGTTGCGCGCCTCTGGGAGGATGACTAGAACGTTGGGCTCCGGGGTCCAAATGAGGTCCTCCTTCTTGGGGTTGATAGAGGGCTTGGGGAAGGTCCCCTCAGCCAAGTTTCACGCCCAGATCTGCAAGGGAGTGGTTGTGGTCACACTTGAGCTGGGGCTCGGTGCTTGGATGAATCGCTTTCACAGACAACTCGGTGCTTGGATGATGACGAAACCACCTTGCCTGGAAAGCTATTTAAACGACCTTTCCAAAGGTATAGGGCTTGTCAGAAAACTTTTGGAGATGGTTTCATGGCCGAGTCTTCAATTGATACCTCTACTGCTGCCTACGAGCTGGGAACAGGCTGGTGGTGTAGGGTTGTGTGTATGAGGGTGGGATGGCCAAGAGTAGCAAGGGGAAATGGGGAGGGTGACCAGAGGTGGATGGGGGTGATGGGGATGGGTGAGGGGCAGCCAGCAAGGGAGGGAGATTCAAATCTGGCCTAGGGAGGAGCCCCTTCAGCCTTGGGGAGGTGGAGAGGTGCTTGGGAAAGGGTAGTGGGTGGTTGGGGTGTTGGAGGGTGGCTTGGAGATTGGTGGATTCCACCATGGGGAAGGAGGGGAATTAAATGGGTGATATGGGGAAGGGTGAGGGGGTTTTAATGAAGAGTGAATGGGGAGGAGAGAGAAGAAATTTTGAATTTGGGGTGGGGGAAGAGAGAGAGAGAGGGGCGACCCCCTTAGAGAGAGAGACATATGAGAGAGAGAGATATATATATCTAGAGAGGGAGGGGAGATAAAATTCCAAGGGAATTTCAAATTTCATTGATCATCAAAGGTTACAAATGAGACAGGGGAGGGGGCTATTTATATACTCCATACTTTTCCTAGGACCAAATTGCCCCTGGACAATTGACAGATTGACCACACAGTCCAAGGAGGGGCGCCCCTTGGCCTAGCCCATTGAATTGGCCCAACAACCTATCAAACCAACCATATGACAACTAACTTAGGTAAATGACTTGCTAACCTTGGTACCGGACTCAAATAAAGGGAAAATTACATAGTTTATGACTCAAATGAAATATAAAAATTACATGACTAGACTCATAAACACATGATGAATACAATGGCGCATGCCAACGAACAATCCGAGCCTCGAAAAAATGTGGAGGGGCAAGGGATGCCCCCATCACTTTGGGGAGGGAATGGAAGAAAAATTGGGGACAAGCCTTTCATTGGGGTGGGAGATATCAGGGCTCGACATCCTTCCAGGGCGTTGCCCCTCAAAGAGTAGGTCTGTTGCGCCGAGACTTTGTGTCTTTGATTTTATGACTTTCATTGATTTTGATACACACATGATGCTGCACAACCCTTCACCATTTTACGTGAACTTTGACTCTTGCCTTAGGAGAAGTAGACCCGGTTACTAGGATCAGGGGTATTTTTCATGGTGTCTTTCTCTTCTTCTACCTTCGTTATTTTCCTTTTTTTAAGACTGCCCCTATTTGAGACCGCTCTCGTATCGAGGATTGCCTAGGTTAGTTGTTTCATCCATTAGTCTCTTGCCCCTATGTTCGGCTGAAAAAGAAAAGCAAGGACCTTCACCTCCCCCAAGCATGGCCAAAGGAGAAATGGTGTGTTGCAAAAAAAAGGAAGACCCTAACCAAGGGTGTCGTGTAGTGTGTGGTTGTTGTGCTAAAGAATCTTCTTTAGTGATTAAGGGAAAGACGCCTCGCCACCCGATTATCGTTAGCCAGACTCTTTAAGGATAAAAATGCTTGAGATAAAGCCCATTCCACGCGTGTGACAACTCCTCACCCTTAGCGTTAATCAAACGATACGCGTTCCTAGGATAAACTTCCTTAACAACGAATGGACCCTCCTAGTTGGGTTACAACTTAGACCTAGGACCACCTGCTCTAATAAATTTGCATTTCAAAACCATGTTACCCACTTGAAAATTTCTTTCAATGACCTTCTTTTGAAAATGACGCGAGACACGCTTTTGATAGACAGAGACATGATTGGCCGCGTTAAGCCTCTTCTCGTCCAAGAGTTCTAGCTGGACTAGCAGCGCCTCCCGACGCTCATCGAGATTAAGTTCCTTATCAAGCTGCACTCTTAGGTAAGGGATCAAAATCTCATATGGAAGTACCACCTCCATCCCATAGGTGAGAGCAAAAGGAGTTTGCCCCGTGGGAGTACGGACGGAGGTGCGATAAGCCCATAGAGCATTGACTAACCTTTCAGGCCAATCAGAAAATTTGTGCGACTCGCATGTTTTCTTAATAATTTTAAGAAGGGTCTTATTTGTGGCCTCGGCTTGGCCATTGCCCTGAGGGTAATATAGAGATGAATGATGCAATGAAATATTAAAGTTCTTACAGAGGTCCTGGAGTTCTCGTGACACGAAATGCGGTCCGTTGTCGGTGACGATATCGTTTGGCACTCCAAATCGTGAGATGATATTCTTCAGGATGAAGCAGTAAACTGTGGTTGCTTTGATTTTTGTGTAAGCTTCGGCTTCAGCCCACTTGGTGAAATACTCAGTAGTGGTAAGGATAAATGATTTTTGCTTGACCTGAGAGTTGGGATCACCCAGTGGGCCTACGATATCAAAAGCCCACATGGAGAATGGCCAAGGAGCAGAAAGAGGATGGAGGGAGGAAGCGGGAGCATGAATCTTGTCAACATGAAGTTGGCACTAAACACACCTACGGACATAGGTGGGACAATCTTCTTCTAGGGTTGGCCAGTAATAGCCCTGCCTAAGAATTTTCTTTGCCAGCGCCTGACTATTTACATGCCCTCCACACTCACTTGAATGAGCCACTTCAACGACCTTCCAAGCCTCATCATCATCTAAATATCTCATAAGAACTCCATTAAGGGCACGCCTATATAATTCTCCATCAACAATTGTGTACCTCGAGGCGACTCTTCTGATGGCCTTACGCTGCTCTGCGTTAGCCGACTCCGGGAATGAACCATCCCTACAATACATCTCAATTTCATGGTACCAGGGCAACTCCTCTTCTTCCAAGATCTCTTCCAATTCTGCTAATGATACACATTTTAATTCTTCCCTCTCAACCTTCTTCTCTACGGACTTCCTAAGGTTATCAAACCAAGGATCCTGAAGGGAAGGAGCATCTAACCACTGGACTACAATGGTCTCAGTAGAGTGACTGAGAGGAAAGGACAGGGAAGAAGTAAGCGATGCAAGTGCATCGGCAAGAATGTTTTGAGATCGAGGAGTATGAATGTATATCAATTTGCAGAACTGCCTAACCAAGAGAGTGACCGATCTTGATAGGGCTTGAGCTTTGGGTCACGGGTGCGATAGGTAGAAAGGACTTGGTGTAGCACCAGCTGAGAATCTCCTATAATGTTCAAATATCGTGCGCCTAAAAGATAGATGTGCTTCAATCCAGCGAGGAGAGCCTCATACTCGTCTATATTGTTGGTAGCATAAAAAGAGATCTGATAAGCAAAAGGAATGGTCACTCCTTCCGGAGTTAAGATGACAGCGCCGATACCTCGACCTTGAGAATTAAGTGCACCATCAAAGTGTAGAGACCAGAAGGGATGATGAGTGAGAACGGCAAGGTGTTCATCAGGAAATTCATCATGGATGGAATCCGTGCAAGGAATAGGCAAATGGGCAAGATGTTCAGCGATGGCGTAGCCCTTTACTGCCTTCTGGACTACGAAGGTGATATGAAATCGAGAGAGAAAACTCTGCCAGTGAGCCAATATGCTAGAGAGGATAGGTTTTTCTAAGAGGTAGCGAATTGGGTCCATTCTAGAGATCAACTTAACTTCATGGGAAAGAAAATAGTGTTTCAATTTTTGAGCTACCTATACTAATGCTGCAAAGGTCTTCTCCATGGCAGTGTATTTGGCCTCTACGGGGTTGAACAACCTAGAGAGGTAATAAGCTACCCTTTCTCTCCCTTCGTCATCTACTTGCGCCAGGACAGCTCCTAGGGAGTCCTCAATGATAAAAATGTATAAGATTAGGGGTTTCCCAGGGACAGGAGGTTGCAGAACCAACGGATTAGATAGATAAACCTTCATATCCTCATAAGTCTTCTGACATTCTTCATTCCATTCAAATTTGACCCTCGCCTTAAGCAGTTCGTAGAATGGTCGGCACCATTGAGAATGCTATGATATAAATCTTTGAATAAACTGCAAACGTTCGATCAAACCTTGAAGTTTAGTAATTCTCTTCGGCGGTGGCATATCCATGATAGCCTTTTCCTTATTAGGATCGATCTGAATCTCCCTTTTGCTAACTATGAATCCTAGCAACTTCTCTGAGGACACTCCGAATACACATTTCTTTGGGTTCATCTTCAATTTGTACTCCCGAGCTCTATGTAACACCTTGGCCAAAATAGCGTGGTATTCTTCTTTTGACCTCGATTTCACCAAAATATCGTCGACGTAAGCTTTCATATACACATGCATCATGTCGTGGAAGATTGCCATCATCACCTTTTGATAAGTGGCACCTGCATTCTTCTGACTGAAAGGCATAACCACATAACAATAAGTGTCCCAGGGCATGGTGAACGAGGTTTTCTCCTGGTCTTTTAGAGCTAGACGGATCTGGTTATATCCTGAATAACCATCCATGAATGAGAGGGCTTCATACCCGGAGGTATTATCCACCAATACGTCGATATGAGGCAGCAGAAAATCATCTTTGGGACATGCCTTGTTTAGATCCATGAAATCAATGCAAATTCGCACTTTTCCATCTTTCTTCATAATAGAGACTATATTTGCCACCCACTGAGGATATAGAACCACTCGAATAAACTTGGCCTTATGTAATTTATCGACTTCTTCCTTCACCTTCAAGACCATGTGGGGGTGAAATCTTCTCATCTTTTGCTTCACGGGTCTTGCCCCTGGCTTAAGCACAAGTCTATGTTCTACCAAAGAGGGGTCAAGACCGGGCATGTCCTCATAGGACCAGGCAAAGGAATCGCTATACTCCCTCAAAACATTGACCAATTCTTCTTCAACCTGAAGAGGGAGATTAGCGGAAATGAGAATGATCCTGGGATCCTCTTCAGTTCTAAGATTTATTTCTTTCGTAGACTCATCCACTACTGACGATGGCTCATCAAACCTCTTCAAACCTTGCAAGTATAAGTCGGCAGTGTCATCTACGCCGCTGTCCTCAAAATTCGTCAGGTCTTTCTCATCCACGATCTCATAAACACCTAGACTATCATCACTCTACACCCCTTCTTGCTCCTCCTCATCCTCTAGGATGATGGCTGTTTCTACAAACTCCGGACACTTAAGGAGGGCATGATAGCATTGAGCTAAATAATGTAGGAACCTATCAGGATAGATTCAGAGTGACGCATCATCGGGCACATCGCAAGCGTGGAAGGACTATAAACCTCAGAACAAGAACCTACTTCAACAGACTCTACTACCCTAGGAGACTCGACAAACTCTACATCTAACCTAGGAGGGACAGAATCAAGCAAACCTAATGGAAGAGGATCAGGGGCCTCGTGCCCCTGGGAGGAGGACAAATCAAAAATGGCATTGTTCTCAACCGAAATCTCTGTTTTAAAATTGGCATTTTTTTTCGGAGACTGGTGGAGACCATGCAACAAGATGGATCAGAGGGGGGAGGAGGAGGAGGGAGTGTAAGAGGATAGAGGGATGGAAAAAGGACATCAAAGAAGGGATCGGAGGAGGAGAACCACATGCTTGAAAGATCAACTGGTGGGCAGCACCCACATGGACATGTCACAATCAAAAATTCAGTTGGCATTTCTACCAACAATGCATCAATCACGATGGGAGGTGAGCGGGGTATAAACTCCAGCTATTGAAGAAGGGAAGTAAGACGGGAAGGAGACCAAGAAAAGGTAACAAGTGAGCTCCCCGCTTCCCGTGGACTTTGGGCTGGCATTCCTGGCGAGTATTCCACAATCCGCATCTCTGGCTTCACCGAACAACTTTCTTCATGAAACAGCTTTTCAAAATCCTCACAAAAATCCTTCATATCATCTACCGGCCTCTTCGGTGGCGGTGGCGGGCCAGAAACAGTGTAGGCAACATCTTTCTTCTAATCAGGACGGGGCGGTGTCTTCAAGGTACCAGGCTGTAATGGTCTTTTCACAAAATGTTGGCGGTAGTCTCAAGTCAAGGGCCCTGAGTCTCCCAGAACTGACATTGAGGATTCCCGGTATCCGAGGCCCCTTCTGTTCATCTTTCTGCCCCTCGGGATGGGCTTAGTTCGCCCATGTAGCTGAGCACCGAGACCCATGCCTGGCTTATAGCCTAATTTCAATATCATATTCCAGCCTTTAGGGTCCCTCATCTTGGGCTTCATCTTGATGTTGATCGGCGCGACGGCCGGCTTGCGGTGTGCATAGGCCCATGGAAAATTAAGGTCCATCACCGAAATGACAGGCTTGTTACTAAGCCAGAGAGTCGGCAATATCTTATTGGAAATGGCCTCGACTGTCTGGACTGTGGATATGCTCTTAACTTTCACCACCCGCCCCTGGAATGGGAATTTAAGGCACTGGTGGGTGGTAGACGGCACTGCATGAAGGTTGTCAATCCACGGATGACCCAGGATAGCTTTGAACATTGGGCCGATGTCCAGCACATAAAATTCTACGGGCATTGTCAGCGGCCTGAGCTTAGCTTGGATAGTTATCACCCCGTGACAAGCCCTCCTTGAGTTGTAGTAAGCTGCGATGGCAGTCGGGGTGGGCCTTAACATATCTTCAGAGATATTGCATGCACGTAGGGTGCTAAGGGGACAAACATTTATGGAGGCTCCTGTGTCCACCAAAGCCGCATCGATAGCCACCTTATTCAAGGTGATGGAAATGCTGAGCGGCATCTGGCGTGCCTCGGGAGGTGCCAATTCAGACTCAGAAAAAGAAATGACTGGCCCCTTAGTGATCGTGGCCAAAGCTGAAGGTAGACTATCTACTGCCATATCCTCGTTTACCAGGACCTTCTGTAAGAAATCCCTTAAAGCATCTTGGTGTAGATTGGACCTCTTAATCAGTTCAAGCACTGAGATCTTGGCCGGCATCCTATCCAAGTGATGTAATAAATCATACTGCGTGTCGGGTAAAGGGTTCACTTCTTCCTGATTAACAGCCTGCTGCGGGAACTGTGGATTGGTTGCAGGTGCACCAGTGGTAGGGTAGTTCCGATGAAATAGATGCTCGCTCCGGAGGGCAAGGTTTTGTGCCGGCACGGCATCAGATCGGCTCATGGGGGTGATTTAATGGGCCCAACAGGGTGGATAAGGGAGGGTAGAAGTAGAGGTTGCGGGCAAAATGGGGGTGACGAGGGTAGAGGCAGGCTTAACAGGCACCGTCGGGAAGATGATGGGCAAAGGGTTAGGCGAAGAGGTGGTAGTGGAGGGTGTAATGGGTGTTGGCGTGAAGACGGGTGAAATGTTGGGCGATGCGGTGGGTAGAATGAGAGGTTTAGGAGGAATAGTGGGTGCGGCGGAGGTCGCGGTGGTGGGTTGAAGGATAATGGGGGTAGAAGGCAAAGGGAACGGGCGATAAGTATGGTGGAGGGCCATGAGCTGAGCTGACGAATCGTCATCATAAGACCACCCAGCGTTGGGAGCTGGGCGGTGAACAATATTGACCTGAGCCAGTGCCGGCTGCTGAGGTTGTGGAGCAGGTGGACGGTTGGGCATCACGTTCTGATAAATCCCCAATTCCTGCGTAGGCTGCTGCTACTGCTGTGGTGCTGGCTGCTACTGTTGTTGCGGCTACTGTCTTGTTCTTTCCTTGATATCCATGATAACTTTATGCATCTCAGCCAAGTCGATGCGCTGCCCTTCATGTAGGTCGTAAATGAAATCTCTAAATCGAAAGCATCTCTCAATCGTGTGCCCGGGCTGCCGGTGGAAAATGCAATATTTAGACTGGACAACGACCGGGTTCCAATTCGGCCGTTTCGGAGGAAGTTGTAGGGCCCCAGCGGATATGAGGGCGGTGAAGATATCTGAAAGGGTTTCAGGCAAAGGGGGGTACTGGGCTCTTTTAGGACCTGGACGCGGGGGTGCATAGCTATTTGGCAGAGGGACGTTATGGTACTGGGGTGGGTGTTGCGGTTGCTAGGGAGCTTGGAAGGATGGTTGGGCATTTTGTGGAGTGGGGAACTGAGGGTTGCGAGGAGGTTACTGGAAACGGGGTGGAGTGGACTGGTTGGCGGATTGGAAATTGACGGCCTGCACCTGTTCATTTGTTTGGACCCCCTCGGTGATTGGCCCCTGGGGCTTTTTAGTGTACTTGGGCTTTTGGGGTTCAAAAAGGGTGTGAATAGGGGAATCCTTAAATTGGGTCTGGATGAACCTGGCCCTACTATACAACTGGTGCATGCTAGCAATGTCGTTCATGGACAAAATGTTCCTAAAGGTAGGGTTGGCATTAGAAATTAGAAGCTTGACCTTCTCTTCCTCCGGAATGTGGCTGGGCACACGGGCGGCCATCTTCCTCCATCTATCAGCATACGTGGTAAAATCTTCATCGACCTTTATCTTCTCGTCCACTAGATCAGTGAATGAATATTCCGGGGCAACCCAATCTTGAAATCTCTGAATGAATTTCTCCTTCACGACCTTAAAACTTTCTGCGTCCTCCAAGGGCAACGCATAAAACCACTCTAGGGCGACCTCGTCCAATGAGTGGCGGAACAAATACGCCATGAGGTGATCATCGTACTAAATATGTGGACTCGTATAAAAAGTCTCTCACATGGATGTAAGGATTACCATTCCCATCGTACTTTTGGTACGTGGGGAGCTCTGACTGAGGGGGGAAATGGATATTGTGAAAATTGGGAACGGGGACATCAGCCAAGGACTGTGGGCCGACCCACTTCTGAAGGAGGTCAATCTGCTGCTGCATGGCAGCCCACTTGTCGAGGAGTTCTCGCTCTCGAGATGGGGGAGGCAAAGTAGAAGGAGCGGACTCAGTGTGAGGTGCCGAAGGATAAGTGGGTGTAGAGGAAAGCCCATAAGAGGGATATTGGGCCAAGGAAGGACCCATACCCGAGTAAGTCAAGTGGGCAGCCCCAGCCTGAGAGCGTAGAAGATCAACCGGGCCCACAAGGGCCTGCAACACTGGTGGAATGGACCCATAAGGGTCAACCTGAGAAGATGGAAGGAGCCCAGCCTTCCCTTTGTCAAGAATTTGATGGGCCGAGTTAAAGGACTAGTCGGCCTCTAGATTTGAAAAATGAAGAACCCTGGGTTGGACCGGGGTTTGATCAATTGGAGCAGCAGAGGAAGCCCCAGGCCCATTAACCAAGGACTGGGAAGAAGAGGTAGCAACAAGGCCCTGTGAAATAGTGGGAGCTGGGGCATTCGACCCTTGCAAAGTCCGATAATTGACCTGGAGCTGGACTGAATCCAGCTGGGCCATCATCTGAAGGATCTGAATGGCGGAACCTTGAGTAGGAGGGTTTGAAATAGAACGTTGACCACCCTCAATGACAGTAGATAATGGAGGGGCGGACCCCTGAACAATGACCCTGGGTGGGTCCTCTAGGGGGCCCGGAGGAAGGGGATCCTCACGGGGCTGAGAGAAGTCGTGAGCCGACATGGTAGAATCGAACAGTGGGTTGAAGTAGGAAATGAAGGAAGGATTACCCCTAGGAGAAGATCCTATAAATGGAAAACAACTCCACATGCAACGTGGTACCTAACACAAAGATGACAACAACAGACAATAAGCACAATGTGATGACTAACAAGATGCACAAACAAGAGAGGAGATAAGAGGCAACCAAGGTCAATCAAGTTACAATGAGCACGAAAAATTTTAATTTGTTTCTCCTTTTGGAACTTAAATGATTTGAATTAGATCAAAGTTCTCTCTAAAATAGGACACCTAAATAGGGGTGGATTTGGGGACTTGGTTGACTCTATGTGTACACTCTCTCTCACGGATGCAACCTAAACACGGGGTGGCAAAGGTACAATCGGCCCGACGTCTGTGTGGGAATCCACGGCTCACAGGGGCTTACGGAGGTCCCAGATAGGATCACCTAGTCGACTCCAAGGAATATGGAGGCGAGAGGATCTCCTACCAAGGTAGGTATGCAACTACTATGATAAATGATGAGGGCATCACTCACGATTCCCTCTGGCTCGGGACCTCCCTCCCCTCCGACGAGATCCAGTCCTGAGCTCCATCACTTCACCGCTCACTGCAGCACCTTGAGGATCATCTTTTGTGCACTTGTTATCTTTATTTTGAGTCATAATCATGTAATTTTCCGTTTATTTGAGTCTTATACCTAGGTTATTATGTCATTTCCCTAAGTTGAGTCTCATTGGGCTTGGGTGCTTACTATTGGGCCTACTTCCTTGGGCTAGGCCCATGGGTGCACCCCCCCATTCCTTGGTTATTTGTTAGTGTGTTAAGAGTCAGGGACTTATATGTAATAGTGGGTTTCCTATAAATAGGACCCCAATCCCTCTTTTGAAGGTTAATGAATATTTGAATATTTGAGCATAAGTGCACCCTCCCTCTCTCTCTAGCTCTCTCATTCTCTCTCTCTCTCTCTCTCCAGGGGGCGAACCCCTCTCTCTCTCTTCCCCCTTCTCTCTCTCTCTCCCTTGGGCGAACCTGCCCTTTCACCTCCCCCTTCCCCTGCCACCTCAGCTGCCACCTCACCCTCCAACCCTTCACCTCCCCTAGGCCATTTAACACTCCATCAATTCCCTCCACTTCCCAAGCAACCCCTCCTACTCCCCATACACCTTCCCCACCTCCAAGACAACCTTCCCTCTTCCCCACACAACCTTCCCTCTCCCCCACACAACTATTCCACTTCCCCACACCCTCCCATTCATAGCCCTTGTGCGACCCAAGCCCTCCCCCTACTTGCTGCGCACCCATCCTCATCAAACCCTCCCCCTCACCTTGGCCGACCCCTCCTTCACCCCCTCTCCCAGCTGCGTCTCCCCCTCCCCCATCCACCACACCTAAGCACATCCTCCCCCTCCACCATCACCGACCTTCCACCACCACTAACACCCCTCTCCATCCCACTTAGTTCTTCCACTTTAGATTTCTATCTGCCCAATCTGCAGGTAGCAGAAAGAAGGGACGATTTGCAGAGGCGACCACGGTTCCCCACGGCAACACCTGAAGGCGTATCTTACATTGCTGGAAAGGTCGTCCAGTCCCCTACGCAGGCGAGGAAGAATCGTACCATTCCGAGTTCGGGGTCGTCCGGGAGAACCAATCTCCCCCGACTGCGCAGAGCTCCGTCAGCAGAGTCCCTGAACCCTGTTCAAAGCTACACCACGGCCGACGGTGAAAGATTCAAGTGGCGAGTTCTTCTAAAAATATCTTCCTCCACCAGTCCTCTTTCTGGATCAAGAAGTGGAAGTGCATTCGGCATCCATAGGTCAGAGTTTTGGTCTTTCTTCCTCGGCTGGTCGGGTCTGTCTCCCACAGGTGGCAGTGACCTGCCTCCACTCAACGGCATCCCCCAATCCACCCCGACATCGGACGGCTTCCCCGTCAGTTTTGCAGCGCAGAGGGATTGTCCACGGTTCCAGCAACTCTGACAGTTCGAGATTTGGCATCCGGGAGCGGCCGGGACAACTTCTGCAATCCACTGTTCGTATCTGGTAGCTGCTGTGGCCAGAGTCTGCAACCCGGTTCGTCGCTGCACCACGACTAACCGTGGAGGATTCAGACTACGGGCCTTTCTTCAAAGATCTTCCTCCACCTGTCCCCGACCAGAAGCAAGAAGCAGAACCCCAGTCGGCATCCGGGAGCCAACATTCTGATTTTTCCCCTTCAGTCGTGCGGGTCTGCCTCCCCCAGTCTGCAGCGACCAGCCCCCACTCATCGGCATCCCCCAATCCACCCCGACATCGGATGGCTTCCCCGTCAGTTTTTCAGCGTAGAGGGATTATCCACGGTTCCAGAAACCCTGACGGTTCGTGATTCGGAGTCCGGGAGCCACCGGAGCAATCTCTGCAACCTGCTGCATCAGAACAGAAGCTGTCAACCCCAAGTCCCATCACCCTGTTCGAACCTCCGCCGTGGCCAGCGATGACATCAGAAGAATTCATTAAAATTCAGAGGTGTCCTAGTTCCTGTTACAAAGAATTTCCCCCTGGTCTCGTCGACAGAAAAATTCCTGCGTAGAAGATACGGTTCCAACAGCGGCTTCCTATCGCCTCTCACAGCAAGCGAGCAGATTCAACGTCGACTTCCTCTCCCTCGATTTCGGCGAGTTTCCCCTCCCGCCTGGCCGGCTTAGCGCCCCTCCCTGCGTGGAGGTAGTGTTTGCATGTAAACTTTACTTCCCCACCCCTCCTGTGTGAGGAGTAGTGTTTGTAATAAACAGCTCAAGCTTCATCGGCGCAGTGTGCGGGGAACCACACTTCCCCGCTCGCCCTCGTCTCCGTTCGGGGTTGGTTTCTTCAAACCAACCAGGTGAGCTCTACCCTTGCTCTTTACTCTTGTTCATTTAATATCTGCAAAACTTATTCGCTGGTTGGTGAGCGAGTGCCCGATCCCGGAACCACCACCTTGTGTGGTCACCGTGGCCTTAGTGAGAAGAGTGTCCTAGTGCCCCAAGGCACCCGGCTGCCCTTGTTTGTGGGCTTCCTATCTTCGGGAGGGTTAACTTTAGTGGTGCTGGTCCTCTAACCAGCCAGGGGCTTTCTCCACTACCTCGGCTCGGCATCATCGAGTCACCGTGGGATACGGGTGAGTGCGGTGTAACGGCGACTCTCAAGTTGCTCTCAACCTTGTTGATTGTTGCGAATAAAGTCCAAAGGTCTTTTGCTTGCTGCATTATTTGTGTCACATCAAGTGGTATCAGAGCAAATTTTAGACTTGTCTCTACAAGCCTAGGTCCTAGGACAATTGCATTGCCATCCCATACCGGTCACCTTGTCTTTGTGCATGTCCACCCGTAGGGGTACCATATACCGGACCGATCCTTCTACTTCCGATCCACCTATGGATCCCAATTTCCAAGGCAACCAAAACATCCCTAGGGAAGCTCCCCAAACTCCTATGGATCGACTTGAGGCTGCCATCCAAATCCTCACGGAGCAAATGAATGGAATTTCCACCCGATTAGAGAGATTAGAAGAAGCTAGGGCCCCACCTAGGAACCATGCCCCAAGGGCTCCTCCTCCGCGGATTGAACATGAGAGGGAAGACCTAGATGATGAGTGGTATCGTGAGCAAGAGAGAGCCCCACAACCTCGATATCATGAGAGGCAACCACGTGAGGATCCGGATGACTTCCTACTAAGAATGATCAAAGTGGAAGCTCCTAATTTTGATGGGTCTCATAACCCTAGTGCCTATAAAGAATGGGAGCATGGCATGGACCAATACTTTGATTGGTACCCCATGTCCGAGGAGAGAAATGTTAGGTTGGCCAAGATGCACCTTCTTAAACTAGCCAAAACATATTGTCTAAAGGTAGAGAGCCAAAGGAGGATCAGGCGTGAGGAACCCATTGACACTTGGATAGACATGAAGGATCAACTTAGGAATAAATATCTTCCCATCTCCTATAGCCAACTTCTCCTTGATGAATGGCAAAGCCTTACCCAAGAGGGAAAGACCGTGGAAGAGTATATTGAGAAATTTGACTCATATCTCCTAAGGTGTGGTGTGGTCGAAGACCCAGCCGTCACTTTATCCCGGTTTAGGAATGGTCTCCTTCCCCACATCAAACGGGAGCTTTTTATGAGGGAAGTGCATAGCTTGGAGATTGCCTATCAAATAGCCCGTGATGTAGAGAGATTCTCTAGGAACCCAAGGTTTGCCCCCCCCAAGGGCCCGGGACCCCGTCCCAACCTGCCTCCTCTGTTAAGAACACCTCCTCCCAGTGGGGGAACCCCCACTCGGCCCTACCCCCAACCAACCACTCCCACCCCCACAAAGACCACTCCACTCAACCCTCCTCCCCGAAGGGAGGAAGCCTTCAAAGGAAAGACCCCAGGGAGTAGTACGATTAAATATTTTCAGTGCCATGGTTATGGCCACATAGCCTCCCAATGCCCTTCCAAGGGGATGTCGAGCCTTGTTATTGAGGGCGGACCTACTACATCCCAAGAAACCCATGAGAATACTATTGAGGAACACGAGGCTACTTTAGAGTGGGAAGAGGAATACGAGGAGCAATTCTTTGAGGAAGGTGTAGAAGATGATCCCCACTCCACCCACTTAGGAGTAATAAGGTGCACCCTTACCCAACCTCAAGAGAATGATTGGAGGAGGACTTCCATTTTTCACACCTTCATCAAAATCGGGGACCATGTTAGGAAGGTTATCCTAGACAACGGAAGTTGTGTCAATGCCGTGTCCCCGGACACCGTCAAGCTCCTAGGACTTACCCTAACACCCCACCCCTAACCATATCGTGTCTCATGGATAAACAACCATTCCCTACCCGTCAACACATGTTGTCTTATCCCCATCACCTTCTCATCCTACCAAGAGCAAATATGGTGTGACATCATACCTATGGCTGTAGGAAGCATCCTGCTAGGGAGACCTTGGATATATGATGTTAATGCTACCATTTATGGGAAAACAAACACGTGCACCTTTGAACACAAGGGGAAGACCATTCGCCTCAACCCTTCCCCACCCCGAAAGGACCCACCCTCCAAGGGAATTCTCCCCACACCACCTCAAAACCCAGGGGCCCCATCACCCCCAACCCAACCAACAAGTCAACTGTCCACCCATGAGAGTCCCATCAAAGGCCTACACCTCATCACTAAACAAGAACTCGAGGAAGAGGTAGCTCTCGGAACACCCATATACGCTGTGGTCATATGCCTAGGGGAATCCACCCCCTCCAACCCTCATCCCGTGGAAATACACCCTCTCCTAGAAGAATTCAAGGATGTGTTCCCTAGGATCTCCCCGATCAACTGCCACCCATGAGGGATGTCCAACATGCTATTGACCTTGTCCCAGGGGCCACCCTCCCTTCCCCACTATCGCCTCAACCCCACTGAACATGCTGAGCTGAGGAGACAAGTGGAGGACTCATTAGAAAAGGCTTCCTTCATCTTAGTAAAAGTCCTTGTGCTGTCCCAGCCCTCCTCACACCAAAGAAAGATGGGACATGGCGAATGTGTATTGATAGCAGAGCCATCAACAAGATTACCGTCAAATATAGGTTCCCCATACCTAGACTTGACGATATGCTAGACATGCTAGCTGGACCCACCATTTTTTCAAAGATAGACCTTAAGAGTGGCTATCACCAAGTAAGGATAAGGCTCGGGGATGAATGGAAAACAGCCTTCAAAACCAAAGATGGACTCTATGAATGGCTGGTGATGCCTTTTGGGCTCTCTAACGCCCCAAGCACATTTATGCGCCTTATGACCGAGGTCCTTAGGCCCTATATTGGAGTCTTCCTGGTAGTCTATTTTGATGATATCCTCATCTACAGCCAGTCCAAGGAAGCCCACCTCAGTCATCTTAGGCAAGTCTGTACCACCCTTAGGAAGGAGAGTCTCTTTGCCAACTTGGGAAAATGTCACTTCATGACAAAGTCCATTACCTTCCTTGGGTATGTTGTCTCCACCGACGGGGTATCCATGGACCCTGAAAAGGTCCAAGCCATCCTCGATTGGCCAGAGCCCCGCACTCTCCATGAAGTCCGGAGCTTTCATGGGTTAGCCACCTTTTACCGTAGGTTCATCCGTGGGTTCAACACAGTCACAGCCCCTATCACCGACTGCCTCAAAAAGGGGACCTTTGTGTGGACCAAGTCAGCATCTAGGGCCTTCCAAGAACTCAAAGAGAGAATGACCCAAGCCCCTGTCTTATGCCTCCCTGATTTCTCCAAAGTTTTTGAGGTGACTTGTGATGCCTCTGGGGTAGGAATTGGCGGGATCCTTAGCCAGGAAGGACACCCAGTGGCCTACTTTAGTGAGAAGTTGTGTGATGCCAGGATGAGATACTCCACCTACGACAAGGAATTTTATGCCGTGGTACAATCCCTCCGGCATTGGAGACACTATCTCTTGCCTAAAGAATTTGTCATATTTTCTGATCATGAGGCCCTAAAATACCTCAACTCCCAGCAGAAACTGAATGACCGGCATGCCCGATGGGTCGAGTACATCCAGTCCTACACTTTTGTGATCAAACATAAGGCTGGAAGCGAGAATCGTGCCGCGGATGCGCTCAGTAGGAGAATCTCCTCGCTAGCTACCATTCGGGTGGAGGTCATAGGGTTTGAAAGGATCAAGGAAGAATATCCGAATTGTCCAGACTTTGGGCATGTCCATACCCTCTTGACCACCCAACCACTCCAGGAGCACCAAAGCTTTATCCTAGAGGATGGGTTCATTTTTAGGGGCCATAAGCTGTGCATACCTCGAACCTCACTGCGGGATTTGTTAGTCTGGGAGTTACATGCAGGAGGTCTGGCGGGGCACTTTGGGGTTCATAAAACCATTGCATTGGTTGAGGGACAGTTCTACTGGCCAAGTCTCAAAAGGGTTGTAGCCAAAATTGTGGGGCAGTGTCGTACTTGTGCTACAGCCAAGCAAGTAAAGCAGAATACTGGCCTATACACCCCTCTCCCTGTCCCAGACCGACCATGGCAGGATTTGAGTATGGACTTTGTCTTAGGCCTGCCTAGGACCCAGAGGAAGCATGATTCCATCTATGTCGTGGTGGATAGGTTCTCAAAATGGCTCATTTTATCCCTTGCTCTAAGACTTCAGATGCCTCCCACGTAGCCCACCTGTTCTTTGATGAGGTGGTCCGCCTCCATGGCCTGCCCAAGACCATCATTTCAGATAGGGATGTCAAATTCACCAGTTACTTTTGGAAGACCCTCTGGCATCTAATGGGGACCCTGCTTAAATTTTCACGGCCTATCACCCTCAAACTGATGGAAAGACCGAAGTCGTCAATCGAAGCCTAGGGAATCTCTTGCGGTGCCTTATTGAGGACCGCCCTGGAAATTGGGATCTCATCCTACCTCAGGCCGAGTTTGCATACAATAATTCCACCAATAGGTCCATAGGCATGAGTCCCTTCGAAGCTGTGCATGGCTACAAGCCTAGGAAGCCAACAGATCTCATTCCCCTACCCCCACATGCTAGGGTGTCCATCACTGCTGAGTCTTTTGCACAACACCTTA
This sequence comes from Amorphophallus konjac, assembly GCA_022559845.1. Classification (NCBI taxonomy): domain Eukaryota; kingdom Viridiplantae; phylum Streptophyta; class Magnoliopsida; order Alismatales; family Araceae; genus Amorphophallus; species Amorphophallus konjac. The sequence continues at coordinate 115,001,140 of CM040128.1, forward strand.
GAGAGTTGCATGAGGATATTCGCAAAAACATCAACAAGAGCAATGAGATTTACAAGAGGTCAGCTGATTCCCACCGCCGCCACCAAGAATTCTAAGTAGGTGATTTTGTGATGGTGAGAACTGAGAGGCTATTCCCTGGGAATACATCTAAGTTGAGGTCTCGTGGAGCTGGCCCCTTCCAGGTGCTAAGATGACTTGGCACCAATGCTTATGTGTTAGACCTCCCTGAAGAATACGGAGTAAGTCCCACATTCAATGTGGCTGACCTGGTACCCTACAAGGGCCCCACGGTGACACCCAGTGAGGAACTCCAGCCTACTCCACCCCTTGAGAGCGCCCCCACACCTCAGAGAGCTCCACCCAGCTTGAGGAACCAGCGTGACAAAGTGGAGCGGATATTAGATGAACAGGTCACCAATACACGGAGCAAGGCGTATGAGCGATACCTGGTCAGGTGGAAGGGACGGCCCCCTTCGGATGACGCATGGGTGAGTCGAGAGGACCTCCAGCGGTTGGACCCCGACCTCTTGGAGCAGTATCACAGCAGGGAGGACCCCTACTCGACAGAGTCGAGCTCTTCGCGGCCCGGGGGAATTGATTAGGGCATCACTCACGATTCCCTCTGGCTCGGGACCTCCCTCCACTCCGACGAGATCCAGTCCTGAGCTCCATCACTTCACCGCTCACTGCAGCACCTTGAGGATCATCTTTTGTGCACTTGTTATCTTTATTTTGAGTCATAATCATGTAATTTGCCGTTTATTTGAGTCTTATACCTAGGTTATTATGTCATTTCCCTAAGTTGAGTCTCATTGGGCTTGGGTGCTTACTATTGGGCCTACTTCCTTGGGCTAGGCCCATGGGCGCACCCCCCCATTCCTTGGTTATTTGTTAGTGTGTTAAGAGTCAGGGACTTATATGTAATAGTGGGTTTCCTATAAATAGGACCCCAATCCCTCTTTTGAAGGTTAATGAATATTTGAATATTTGAGCATAAGTGCACCCTCCCTCTCTCTCTAGCTCTCTCATTCTCTCTCTCTCTCTCTCTCTAGGGGGCGAACCCCTCTCTCTCTCTTCCCCCTTCTCTCTCTCTCTCCCTTGGGCGAACCTGCCCTTTCACCTCCCCCTTCCCCTGCCACCTCAGCTGCCACCTCACCCTCCAACCCTTCACCTCCCCTAGGCCATTTAACACTCCATCAATTCCCTCCACTTCCCAAGCAACCCCTCCTACTCCCCATACACCTTCCCCACCTCCAAGACAACCTTCCCTCTTCCCCACACAACCTTCCCTCTCCCCCACACAACTATTCCACTTCCCCACACCCTCCCATTCATAGCCCTTGTGCGACCCAAGCCCTCCCCCTACTTGCTGCGCACCCATCCTCATCAAACCCTCCCCCTCACCTTGGCCGACCCCTCCTTCACCCCCTCTCCCAGCTGCGTCTCCCCCTCCCCCATCCACCACTCCTAAGCACATCCTCCCCCTCCACCATCACCCACCTTCCACCACCACTAACACCCCCTCTCCATCCCACTTAGTTCTTCCACTTTAGATTCCTATCTGCCCAATCTGCAGGTAGCAGAAAGAAGGGACGACTTGCAGAGGCGACCACGGTTCCCCACGGCAACACCTGAAGGTGTATCTTACATTGCTGGAAAGGTCGTCCAGTCCCCTACGCAGGCGAGGAAGAATCGTACCATTCCGAGTTCGGGGTCGTCCGGGAGAACCAATCTCCCCCGACTGCGCAGAGCTCCGTCAGCAGAGTCCCTGAACCCTGTTCAAAGCTACACCACGGCCGACGGTGAAAGATTCAAGTGGCGAGTTCTTCTAAAAATATCTTCCTCCACCAGTCCTCTTTCTGTATCAAGAAGCGGAAGTGCATTCGGCATCCATAGGTCAGAGTTTTGGTCTTTCTTCCTCGGCTGGTCGGGTCTGTCTCCCACAGGTGGCAGTGACCTGCCTCCACTCAACGGCATCCCCCAATCCACCCCGACATCGGACGGCTTCCCCGTCAGTTTTTCAGCGCAGAGGGATTATCCACGGTTCCAGAAACTCTGACAGTTCATGATTTGGCATCCGGGAGCGGCCGGGACAACTTCTGCAATCCACTGTTCGTATCTGGTAGCCGCTGTGGCCAGAGTCTGCAACCCGGTTCGTTGCTGCACCACGACTAACCGTGGAGGATTCAGACTATGGGCCTTTCTTCAAAGATCTTCCTCCACCTGTCCCCGACCAGAAGCAAGAAGCGGAACCCCAGTCGGCATCCGGGAGCCAACGTTCTGATTTTTCCCCTTCAGTCGCGCGGGTCTGCCTCCCCCAGTCTGCAGGGACCAGCCCCCACTCATCGGCATCCGCCAATCCACCCCGACATCGGATGGCTTTCCCGTCAGTTTTTTAGCGCAGAGGGATTGTCCACGGTTCCAGCAACCCTGACGGTTCATGATTCGGAGTTCGGGAGCCACCGGAGCAATCTCTGCAACCTGCTGCATCAGAACAGAAGCTGTCAACCCCAAGTCCCATCGCCCTGTTCGAACCTCCGCCGTGGCCAGCGACGACATCAGAAGAATTCATTTAAATTCAGAGGTGTCCTAGTTCCTGTTACAAAGAATTTCCCCCTGGTCTCGTTGACAGAAAAATTCCTGAGTAGGAGATACGGTTGCAACAGCGGCTTCCTATCGCCTCTCACAGCAAGCGAGCAGATTCAACGTCGACTTCCTCTCCCTCGATTTCGGCGAGTTTCCCCTCCCGCCTGGCCGGCTTAGCGCCCCTCCCTGCGTGGAGGTAGTGTTTGCATGTAAACTTTACTTCCCCACCCCTCCTGTGTGAGGAGTAGTGTTTGTAATAAACAGCTCAAGCTTCATCGGCGCAGTGTGCGGGGAACCACACTTCCCCGCTCGCCCTCGTCTCCGTTCGGGGTTGGTTTCTTCAAACCAACCAGGTGAGCTCTACCCTTGCTCTTTACTCTTGTTCATTTAATATCTACAAAACTTATTCACTGGTTGGTGAGCGAGTGCCCGATCCCGGAACCACCACCTTGTGTGGTCACCGTGGCCTTAGTGAGAAGAGTGTCCTAGTGCCCCAAGGCACCCGGCTGCCCTTGTTTGTGGGCTTCCTATCTTCGGGAGGGTTAACTTTAGTGGTGCTGGTCCTCTAACCAGCCAGGGGCTTTCTCCACTACCTCGGCTCGGCATCATCGAGTCACCGCGGGATACGGGTGAGTGCGGTGTAACGGCGACTCTCAAGTTGCTCTCAACCTTGTTCATTGTTGCGAATAAAGTCCAAAGGTCTTTTGCTTGCTGCATTATTTGTGTCACATCAATAAAAGTGTATGACCCTATGTGCACTGGAGTGCATGCAAATTCTAGCCTAAAACTAACAAGCAATGATCAAACAATGCTACAAATATGGCAACAATAGTATAAACATGAATGATAACCAAGGGGAGATAAATAGCACCCAAAATAAGTAGCGAGATGATGAAAAATAGAGCACAAGTATGAATCTCGGGATGCACTGTGAGGAAATAACGATCGGTTGGGAGACCGCACAGGGAGGGAAACGGTCCTGGGAGGACCGCAACATGCCAGGGAGCAGTAAAAAAATAAGACACAGAAGCTAAACTGAACAGTAATAGGAATCACAAACGCGTACCTGAGTGGAAGAAGCGGTTTGATGAATGACCGTCACCTGCATAAAGACGTCCCCGACAGGGCCGCAACAAGTAACAGACACACAAAACACAACCGATAGGAACTAAGGGGACGGACGTACCTGAGGCAGAACAAAGCGGTCTATCGACCGACCGCTGGACACCAGAAACGGCCCACAAAGGACCGCAATCAATCTAGAGAACAGGAAATGACATGAATCGAAATGGCAAATCCGAGGGGACTAAAAACTGACTCAAACAAGTACAGAAAAGCAGGCCAACAATGTCAGAAGCACGATGGGCATAAGGCGTCCCACTGTGATCGCCAAAAAAAATAGGATGTAGATATCTTTTGTAATCCAAAGAAAGATGTGCAGGTGTGTGTGAGTGAATGGACATAACTAATGTGTCATCAAATGGAACATGGAAGGAAATGAATAATGCAATGAAACCAATCACCCACGTAAACTACCAGATCGTGATCGCCACCAAGATGAATAGTGCGAAGAGAGGCGCAGTACGTACCTTGGAAGAATGAAATGGATGAGGACACTCGCCAAACCAAAACAACGCTGGTGCAAGATGAAGACGGTCTTCTGACGACCGCTGAAGGGCGAAAACGGCCGGACGATAGGCCGCTACCAGCACTGAAGCAGAGCGCAAGAAGAAGGCCTGGGTGTAGAACTTGGATAGTCTTCAATCGGCCGCAAGCAGAGGAGAGACAGTCTGAGGAAGACTGCTATCTCTGGCAGACGGTCGTAGGTAGACCGCAAAGGCTTCCAGAACCCGAGCTGGGGAACTTAATCCTCCTCCCCTTCCGGCCGGCCAGGAGGGATGGGCCTAGCACTTAAACGCCTGCTGACCTGCAAGACAACACAAATGACAAAAGAAAAACGACCCAAATCAGTTTATGAAAGTGCAATATCTATACATGGGAACGATGAATGGAACTCATAATTAAAATGGGAAATACCTCGGGGTTTGGGTTTTTAACCCCTATGGGGCATGGAAAACAATAGGAGGGTGAAAGTATGCTAGAATGCCAGTGAAAAATGTAGAGAAAAATGAAGGAGAATGGTGATGAAATGACTAAAAGACGTGACCAAAATGACTTAAACTATGACTCAAAACGAGACGGAAATGGACTACTCCTTGGACCAAAGGCTTAGAGGACGTTGAAAGCCTTTCTCCCTGACTGGATTGCGCTATGGAAAGCGACAACACTTCGATGCGAACTCTGAATCTTCCCCCCTCGTAGCCATGAGCGAAGGGTTCTATTTATAGACCCTTGAAACCCTAGCTTGAATGGAGGGCTTTTGGGCGGGAATTAGACCTTGATTACTTTGAATAAAATAAAGATAAAACTCCCAGTCGCCAATAGGATCAAACGGCACCCAATTTGACGGAGAATCTGTGGATGAAGCATCCACTTTGACCACGGATAGAGAGAGAAACTGCCCGTCGACGCAGGAATCTCGGTTGATAAAAATGGTCCATCGATAGACCGCCTAGGATGCTAAGCAGCCCATCGGCCGATCGCTATTCCTCTGGCTGTTAGAAAATTAAATAAAGATAATTAGGCTCATTTATCCAAAGACCAAGTCAAAATAAGAATTCCCGCCAAGTATAAACGGTCCTTGATAGATCGCCGCCTTCATGGAACGGTCTATCATGAGACCGTTTACAAAAATAATAGGTCAACCCAGAAAAGAAATAGGTCGACACAGAAAAAGGACAGGTCGACGCAAACCAGAAAAAATGGTCATCCAATAGACCGCCACCTTCATGGAATGGTCTATCGTGAGACCGTTATTAAGGTGGCTGTTTGAAAAGAGAATAAGAGATAAACATGCATACTTAGCTCAAAGACCTAGTAAAATTGAGTTCCGTCAAGCCCAAACTCGAGAAAACACGGGAGCAAGTCCAATCAAGGAGAAAGATGCCTGTAAAATAGGCCCAAAAACTATCAAAAATGGCCCGATAAATGACAGACAACTTGGGACATCATAAATAATGGCAAGAAAAAGACTCAACTTGAAGGTATAAAACGGGTGTCAACACTAAGCATCATCCTCCGGGCCTCCTTTTGAAGAATCTGTCTACATCTTGCAACTTCATCCAAAGAATGAAGAACCGTCGTTTGCTCATCGTGCAAAGGGGGATCTCTAGCGTCCTTACTATCGATATTGTCTATATCTTATTCCTACTCTTCCAGTTCTAAGGGCTTATTGTATATCTGAACTTCTTCTTAGACATATACAGTGTGTGTGTATGTGCGTCTGCAGGTCGTAGCGCACGTGTGTGTGTGTGGCAGTGTGCTTCATAGTGTGTGTGTGGGGGGGTTTTCACTTCATAGTGGAAGCAATCCTCACTCTGTGAGGGGTGGATGTAGGGGGACACTATTGTGAACCTGAACCACCTAAAATCTCCGTGTTCCTTGTGGTTTGCTTCTACGCTTTTACTCGTGTGGGCTTCTTGTCGAGAGGAGAGATTCGCATTTATTACCATTGGCTTCAGTCCACTTCGATATTTTCATTGTTCGTGTGAATATATCATCGGGTGAGAAGAGCTGTGGTTTGGTTTTCTCTTTCCTTCTTATTATTGCATAATCTCGTGAATCGTTAAAATTTTTATTGCCAATCCCCTCCCCTCTTGATTGCCATCTACCGGGGATGACAATTGGTATCAGAGCACAGTCTCTGATTTTTATTGATCTCACGATCTAAGAGTAAGATCCAGTAAATGGCAAATAAGGGGGGGTTGCCCGAAGGGCACTCAATTCATAGGCCTCCGTTCTTCGATGGGTCGAATTACGCATATTGGAAGAATCAGATGTATGTATTTCTGAGGGCCCAAGAATTCGATGTTTGGCATGTTATCAGTAGAGGTCCATATGAATTACCTGAAAAAGAGGATGAATGGGGAGAAGAACATATCAAGAAGTGCATAGCTAATTTCAAAGCAATGAATATAATTCAATGTGCAATTCACCCCAATGAGTACTCACAAATTTCTATGTATGCTTCCGCGCAGGAAATGTGGAACAAACTCCGATTGATGTATGAAGGAACATCAAAAGTGAAAGAGACTAAAGCAAATTTGCTCATCCGGGACTACGAATTATTCATGATGAAGCCAGACAAAACCATTTTAGATATGTTTGCTAGAATGTTGGAGATAACCAACAGGTTGAAAGCACTCGAGAACGAATACTCCAACCAGGATCTAGTAAGGAAGGTATTAAGGTCCCTCTCACCACAGTGGCACACTAAAGCCACGGTCATTGAAGATTCAAAGGACCTTAGTACACTAACGCTTGATGAGCTCATAGGGTCATTGATGACCTACGAGCTGAATATAAAAAGGAATGAGGAAGACGTTAAGAAAAAGAAGCCGATCACAAGCATGGCCTTAAAGACCGACCTCCAAAGTTCAGATGACAGTGAAGGTGGATCTGCTTCAAATAGTGAGGATGAATAGCTGGTGGCCCTGATAACCTGAAGGGCCATTAAATTCATTAAGAAATCCAGAAGAGCAGGAACTCCATTTAGAAGAGCACCAAGGAAGATGATAGCTGAGAAGGGAGAAAATAGCAAAAAGGAAGAAGTCATCTGTTATGAATGTAAAAAACCATGGCACATGCGTGGAGTGTGCCCCAAACTTCAGAAAAAATTCAAAAAGGGGAAGTTCAAGTAAACCAAGGCAATGGTGGCAACTTCGAGTGATGAAGACAACGCTGATGATCAATTGGAAGATGAGTTGGACGAGCTTGTCCAAACCTTGTGTCTAATGGCTAATGATGAAGACTCCATTGAGGTACATTCTGAAATTGAGACTTTCTCATGTGAATAATGGGAAATAGCCTAGGAAGCTCTGTATGAAAAATGTAAAAAGTTAAAGTCTGAAAATAGAATGTAAAAGAAAAAGATTGACTAAAGCATGCTCAATGAATCTTCATGTGTGAAGTGTGTTGAATTTACCTCCAATCTTGAAACATTGTCTTATGAGAATGAATTGTTTAATTCTAAAGTCATCTTGTTTGAAGAAGAGCTAGCATGTTTAAAAGAAGAAGAACAAAATGATGAAAAGTCCATGAAAGAAATTGAAGAAAATGGGAAGCTAAAGAAAGCCATTGAGGAAGTGAATGATAGAGTACAAGGCTTGGAAAAGGATAAAATGGAACTTGAAAAAGCTAATGAGCTTCTAAGAGGTGAAGTGGAAGATCTAAAAGAAACATTAGCAAAATTTGTCAAAGGGAAGCAAACTTTAGACACCATGCTAAGAATGAAAGTGAATTTCAGATAGGAAGGGCTAGGATATGAACCATGTAACAAGAAAGCTATTTTACGCGCGCGGGGAGTCTTTTTTCAATCCAAAAAGCCCTACCTAGGGGCAGATGGGGGGACCATCGGCCACTAGGGGGTGTAATTTATTACTGAATAAGATGAATAAAAATTACATCTGTCGAATGCTGGACATACCCAGCTTATCCATTCGAGCCTCTCCCTTTATAATAGGAGGTAATTCATTGTAGGAAAGAAAAACATTACATTTGGAGGAGCAAGCTAATGAGGCCAAAAGATCCGCAATTTTATTTCCTTCTCTGTAAGTGTGAGCAATCTTGTCAAACTGGGTAGTAGATCTTCAAATGTCTCTTGCATAAGGAAGAATTGACCATGGACATTGGTAATCCTTGTGAATAACTCGAACAAGAACTTGGGAATCACATTCAATATAGGCAGGATGATTTGAAATAGTATGCAAATAATGAATACCATCAATAAGAGCTCTTGCCTCTGCTACTAGGCTGTTGGCCTGGCCATAGAAGTGGGAGAATGCTAAGAGAACACTGCCATTATGATCTCTGATGACACCACCTCCTCCAGAGGTACCATCGGATTTGCAGGCCCCATCAGTATTTAATTTTAAGAATGGCCAAGGGGGAGATACCCATTTTATTGCTTTTAGCTGAGCACCAATTGAACTTGGGATTGAGATCCCTAAGGAATTAAGAATCCTCCTTTTGCTAATATCATACTCTTTGTAAGATGCACTTGTGCAAGCCTGCTTCACTTTAGCAATAACTTGGTGGAGAATACGGCAGTTGGATATAGTGCTGCCTTCATATCTCGCAGAATTCCTAGCTCTCCAAACATCCCAGCAACCAAAGCCAATCACTACTAGGATAAGGAGCCCATGAGCTGAATTCACCTTTATGTGGCTAGTAGCATTTGAAATGAAAGATGTGACAGAATTTCCTTCCAATGGCAGCCCCATGGCTTGGAAATAAGACCATAAGTGAGATGCTAATTCACTGTGAATGAATATATGGTTTATGCTTTCCCCCTGATGGGCCTGACAGCAGGAACACATAGAACACATTTGAACACCCAGTCATTGGACATTTGTGTCAACAGGGAGGCTGTTATGTAGAATTTTCCATAGATGAACAGAAATTTTGGTAGGGAGCCATGGAGACCAAAGCCTTTGCCATTGAGTGAATGACTGATTGAAAGTAGTTTCAGACAGTACTTTGTAAGTGGAAGCCACCGAGCAATGTCCTGTAGAGGACAGACTCCATGCTGGGAGGTCAGTATCAGAGGTGAGGGAGGTTTGAATAATGGCTGTTTTGAGCTTATCGGGCATAAATCTGTCCATTAGTTCGGTTTCCTGTCTTGGGGGGTGCAGCAGGAAGTCATTTACTGTAATGTTTGGATGATGTATACTGTTGGAAGGTACAAAGTCAGATAAACAGTTCTTTCCAATCCAATTATCATACCAAAAATTTGTTTGCTTCCCATCACTAATGATTATCTTTTGATATTGAAGAACAATCAGTTTTGCCTTTGTCCAACTACGTCTGGTAGGTCCAACCATGTTATTAAAATTTACATCTCTCAAGTGTCGCTGACCAATATACTTAGCTCTGAAGAATGTTGCCCACAAAGAGTTAGAATGCAAAGCTTGCCATAACATCTTAACTCTTAGAGCAATGTCCATCTGCCTAAGAGACATAATACCAAGGCCTCCCTGAGAAATAGGTCTGCAGATTAGGTCCCAGGATCTCCAATGTCTTTTATTCCCATTTGGTGAGGATCCCCAGAAGAAGTTTGCAAAAGACTGCTCCAGCTGGTGATGTGTACCAGAGTGAAGAGGTGCAGTGGATAGGGAATAAATTGGAATTGAGATTAGAACATGCTTTATCAAAGTCAATTTGGCACCTTGTGATAGGAGACTGGATTTCCAACCAGAGATCCTTTTTTGAATGGAGTGAATGATACCTGCAAAGTGCACTTTTTTGCTGCGGCCTAGAACCAGAGGAAATCCAAGATATTTGAGTGGGAAACTGTGTTTGGTGAAACCAGTTAGCCTGGATATCCGCTGGGCAGTGGGATCATCTGTCTTAGGGTGTAAGAGAAAACCACTCTTACTGGTATTGATAAGTTGGCCTGACCCCCTTTCATAAGAATTTAGCAGCTTCAGTAGATGTCTGACAGAGGCAAGGCTAGCCTTACTAAATATCAAAGTGTGTTCTACAAATAAAAGATGGGAGACAGTGGGACACCTCCGAGGCCCTTGATAACTTTCAATTTGTCTATTTAACTGAGCTTCTTTTAAAGATCTGCTCAAGCTTTCCTCAGCAATAATAAATAAGGAAGGTGCGCGCGGGGAGTCACTTCTGGTTTCTTCCTCGCGATAGGGGGCGCACACTCTCCTTTTAAGGAAGGTCGAGATAGGTTGACTAGGCACGCGGGGATTCCGGGGGTATTGAGAAGAAGGCAGAGAGAATGATATGAACGCGCTGGAAGGGATGGCGTATGGTTCATAATTTTGGGAGACTGGGACAGGGATGGCTCGGTGGAATGCGGGCGTGTCAGTCGATTTCTCGACAATCACCTATGGAACCAATGATTGACCGGGGAAGCGTCGCTAGGACGCGACATGTAGCTCGAGAGATCGGGTGACACATGGATAGAAGGGGTTCCACGGGTGCGAGTGAGCAGGCGATCATAGGGATTCATGTGCTGGATGTCTTTCCCCATCGGTCGCAAGTAACCGATGTTTATTTTACATCGTATTGAATCCGAATACCTTTGTTTCTATTGCCGAAGAGAGAGTCAGGGACCCTGGGAGCCGCGACATCGGGAGGGCTTAGTCCGTGCAATAGTGACAGGGCAACAGCAACACAACAGGGATAACTGGGGGCAGAGAGACTGGTTCCACCGAGGAGGGGGGTCCGCTCCCCGATTGGATTACATGACTTATATGCCATGAAAGGCATTTATATGGGGAAATGAGAGCCCGATTACAATTGCTTGCAAGCCACGGGACAATTTCGACATTCATGATGGTCCCTGGGTCATTGCATTATTGTGTAGGTAGTTCTGTATCTGTACATAGTGTCCGTTAGAGGACCTACGACTCAGCAGGATGGCATCCGAGGGGCGTCACGATGTAATCCTGACATGAGACAGTGTCGAGATCGAGGCAGTAGGGGTACCGTGGGCACCGTTGTGCTGGGGAAGTTGAGTGGTCGGGTGTCGTGGGCCCCGATGTGACCAGAGTAGCTAGCAATCGGGTGTCGGGGGTACCGTTGTGACTGGAGTTGTTGAGTGATCGGGTGCCGTGGGCCCCAATATGGCTTGACTAGCTGGCAGTCGGGTGCCGGGGGCACCGTTGTGATTGGAGTTGTTTAGTGATCCGGTGCCGCGGGTCCCGATGTGACTAGAGTAGCTGGCAATCGGGTGCCGGGGGAACCGTTGTGATTGAAGGAGGCGTGCATCGGGAGACCTCGATGGTCGTGCTCGGGGCCCGGTGTGACTATCAGTCAGGTGATCGGAGGCACCATTGTGACTGAAGGAGGCGGATACCGGGAGACCTCAATGGTCGTGCTTGGGGCCCGGTGTGACTGGCAGTCGGGTGCTGGGGGCACCGTTGTGACTGAAGGAGGCGGGCGCCGTGAAGAGGCTAAGACCCGAGTACATGTACATGTACATGTGCTCAACTGGTTTCATGCTGTATGAGAGTCACGTGGGCTTTACAAATGGGCCAAGGAGGCCAAAGTACAACTGGAGCAAGCCACGGGACAATTCCGACGTGCAGGTCGGTCCCTGGGTCAATGCATAATAAGGCGGATATCCGTGTGTTTTACAGAGACTCTCCATGAGGAGATCGAGACAAGCCCGATTGCCTAGGTGGCAGGGGTGGTCATGGGCTGGCGTTTGATGGAGGTCAGACGTGGTACAAGGTGAGCAGTCGGGTTCGGGCATCGGAAGGCTAGTGTCGTCATGCTGGGGAGTCGAGGTTGGCCCCGAGAATATTACTCCCGGGCCAGGGTCCAGCTAACTCGAGTCATCAGTCAGAGCGGTCGACGGCCAGCTCAGGGCCAGCAGTGGGCACGCGGTTCTGTGTTGGAGGTAGGTGCTGCATCATGGCATATGCATAGCCACCATGGGTTGTCATACGTGGGCGGACCCGTTATGCGGGTGTGTACGCCGTTGCCATAACGCCTTATACGCGATGGGCATGGACTTGTGTGAGAGGGCTAGACGTCGCGTGAGGGAAGTATGTGTGACATACCCTCGACTTGTACGAGCCGATCAACAAGCCAACCATGTGCGCACTTAGTTTCTCGCGTTCTGCGTACGACCCTCGCTGGGTGCCTACAGAGGAACTCCGAGGGTGCAGCGGTTAGGTCATAGGTTCTTGCATGCATTCCATTCCTATCCCTTGAGCTCCATAGGGGGGGGGGCTTTTATAGGGAATGTGAAGGGTTGGGGAAGGGTTTAGGCGGACTAAGTTGGGGGCCCAACTTGGTCCGGGTAAACCCTAAAAAATACTTTTTTTTGTTATGGAGTGGGGGAGGGAGGGTTTAGGTGGACCAGCCCAAGGGGCTGGTCTGGTCCGCCTAAACCCCTCACGGAGGGGTTTTTTTCATTAAAAAACCTTTTTTTGGGATGGGTTTAGGCGGACCATACTGGGTATGGTCCGCCTAAACCCTTGGCTTTAGGCGAACTGGGTATGAGGTTGGGGGCTTTTTTATTAAAAAATTTTATTTATTTTTTTTTATTTTATGGGGGTTTAGGCGGACCAACCTTGGGGGTGAGTCTGGTCCACCTAACCCCTCCCCCAGGGGGTTTAGGCAGGTTTGACTGGGGGGTTTTACCCGGATTTGACCAGGGGTTTGACTAGGGGTTTGATTACGGGTTTGATCGTAGGTTTTACCCGGGTTTGACCGCGGGTTTGACTAGGGTTTGATCCACGTGCGACACCGCACGATGGTGGTGCATGACGCGGTGGGTTGCTGGGAGTCCCGAGTCGAGCTTCGACTTACTGTAGAGTGGCTGGAGCATACGCGCCCACCAGGTGCTTGTAGTCAGGGCGCCCCCGGGTCGGCTCGTGTAGCTGTATTGAATGCGGGTAAACCCGCAAGTTGAGTGATCGGGGGTGGGCCCGATCAATTGTTGATGTTGCCATGAGTCACGGCTAGCTGGTTAGGACCCTTGGTTGAGCCTGGTGACTGGGGCATCGACATGATGATGCCGTTCATCTGGTGGTCAGGGTGACCCTCGCTCCTTGGCGAAGAGTCGTATGATGCGGCAGGCTATTCTGTGTCCAGAGTTAACCCGGTTGTTGAAGCGTCGACGGTGTGATACCGTATGCAGGGTGTCCGGAGGTGATCCCCAAATCTTCACAGAGTGCCGTAACATACGGCAGGTTGTCCCGAATCTCGAAATTGACCCGGTTGCCGGGAAACTGGCTGGCATAGTGCCGTTTGCTCGGGGCCAATCCCCGGTTGTTATGTTGCGCCGCTTGACCAGACGAAGTGTCTTGATTTCCAAGCCCAACTTGATTGGTAGAGCAACTTTGGCGATGTGCCATTTTGCTCTATTTAGGGAGCATTTCCCTATGCTTAATCCTCAATTAATTCGAGAAAATAAGCCGGTGCCAACAAAAGTATTTGAAAATAAGATTTATAATTCCTATGTGGATGTGAATGCTTCATCTTCGTCATGTTCTTCACACAAAAAGAATGAAAAATGCACTTCTGTTCACAAACCCTTCATGAATAAAAATAAGAAAAGGAATCCTAACAAGAAAGTTATTTCATGTTTCTACTGTGGAATGTATGGCCACACCATGTATACATGCAGATTAATGTTGGCTGATGATGAAAGTTTTGTGAAAAAATCAATGTGGTTAAATGGATCAAGAACTTCTAACCATTATGGACCCAAGCAAGATTGGGTACCAAAATCATAGAAGTTTTCTTGTCTTGATGGTTTTGTAGGTCTGCATGAAGGCTCAAAGAAATAAATGGTGCCTCGATAGTGGATGCTCGCAACACATGTCTGGGAACAAGGAAAGTTTTGCAGACCTCAAAGAAAAGGATAGTGGACTTGTTGCCTTCGGGGGCAAGGACAAAGGAAAATTCATCGGCGAAGGTATGATTGGTAAGGGATGTACTCATAGTGTGGAAAACGTTTTGTTGGTTAAAGGTCTCAATCACAACTTACTTAGTATTAGTCAACTTTGTGATAAAGGGTGCAATGTGATTTTTGACTCCACGCACTGCACTGTTGTAAATAAAAACACACATGAAGTAATGTTCATAGGGATTAGACAAAACAATGTATATATGATAGATTTAGATGATATATCACACAATAATCTTTGCCTAGTTGCTAATAATTCAGATAGTGTTTGGTTGTGGCATCACCGTCTTGGGCATGCCAGTTTTAATATTCTAACAAAGCTCTCGAGAAATGATCTAGTCATTGGAATGCCAAAGCTGAAGTTTGAATCGGACAAGTTGTGTGAGGCGTGCAGCAAAGGTAAACAAACAAGAACATCATTTAAAAGCAAGAATGATGTGACAACTTCCAGGCCCCTTGAAGTTCTTCATATTGATCTATTTGGACCTAGTAGAACTCACAGTCTAGGTGGAAAGTTATATGGGCTTGTCATTGTAGATGATTTCTCACGATTTTGCTGGGTATATTTCTTGTCACATAAAAATGATGCCTTGACGGAATTTGAAGGTTTTTACAGGAAAGTGCAGAATGAGAAAGGATATTCCATCAAGAAAATTCAAAGTGATTATGGTAAGGAGTTCGAGAATAATGACTTTGAAGAATTTTGCAGGAGGCATGGGTACTCGCATACATTTTCAGCACCAAGAACTCCTGAACAAAATGGCATTGTAGAGAGAAAGAACAGAACCGTCATTGAGATGGCTCGGACGATGCTGAGTGAGAACAACCTACCTAGATATTTTTGGGCAGAAGCCGTTAGCACGGCATGCTACATTATAAACCAAGCCACGGTAAGACCCAGCTTGAGAAAAACACCATATGAACTTTTCAAAGGTAAGAAACCCAACATCTCCTATTCGAAACCATTTGGATGCATATGCTATATTCTTAATAATGGAAAATCTGATTTGGGAAAATTCGATGCAAAAAGTGAGCGTGGAATTTTTCTTGGGTACTCTCTTATCTCCAGAGCTTATCGGGTTTATAACCTGAGAACTTTTGTATAGAGGAGAGCCCACATGTTATTGTTGATGAATCATGTAGTATAAATGTTAATAGAAACTCAAATTCACAGGATGAAGAAGGAGAAACCGGTGAAGAAATTGCGCCAAAGGCTTCACAAGAACAACCAACTCAAGGTAAAGGATTAGAAATTGAGGATCAAGAAAATCAACAAGGATAGCGGCTTCCTAGGCAATGGACATTCCACAAAAGCCATCCAGCCGAGAATGTGATTGGTAATGTTGAAGATAAAGTGAAAACATGTTCTTCATACAGGGAAGTAGACAATTCGGATTATCTTGCAATATTTTCTCAATTTGAACAGTGAAGGGGCGTGATCTCGTGCGGCTCCTGAGCTGGGAGAATGATCACCAAACAGTGAACTGTAGAGAAAGGGAAATGGATCAGGGGGCCCAGAGGAGATTCCCTGGGGAAAACCCTCCGATGTCTAAGTTAGTAGAGAAATGATGGAAGATAGGGAGGGAGGTAGAAAGAGGTGCACGAGATCCCCCTACACCAAGGTGGTGAGGTGGTTCCTGCTCAGGGGATTTTAGGCATGTATTTCTCTTACCTTTCACTGGAGGGAGTCCCTTGTTTATATAGTGTGCTCACCTTATGAGTCCCGTAAGCTGAGGAGTTTCAGGCGGGAGTTACGTCCTCATCGTGGGATCTTTATGTCCTCATCGTGAGATCTTCATAGCCTTGAGGGATCATGGGTCTCTTATCCTCATAAACTCCTGCTCATAAAGGGCTCTCAACGGCAGCATGGATAAGCAGTCGTCGGTCGGTCCGAGCATAAAAGGTGCCAACCCTGTCCGGGCGATAGGCATAGCTCGGATGAAGATAGGTCGAAGTGGGCGCTGAGCGCTTGCCTCTATCCCGATGAGGGGATAACTCGGGCTTGAGTCTTCCTCCATTCTGACCGTCGCTCGGGCCTTCCAAGCCTAAGGGCCGTCAAGGAAGGATGAGATCCCGAGTGATCTTATTGGGATTTTTAGCCTAAGTGGGCCCTATGGGGATGTCACTTGGATGAGTTGAGCCTCGTTTGGTCCTGATGGACCTAGTTTGGCTGCTCTTAGATGGGCTACAGAAATCTCCCACTCCACTTGTCCCCCTCCTACTCCCGAGCTTTAGTAAGCTCAGAAGAGTAGCTGTTGGGGTTTTAGACCAGCGTGGCTCAGGTGGGTGGAGATCTGACGGTGTTAGGAAGCCACGTGCCGTGGTCACCTGGGCCCGTAATAATGATGATCCTGATGGATTTGAACTGAAGGGCCCCCCTTTTCTTGGAGGTTGGAACGACGCGCCGCCTCCCGCGTGGGGATATAGGCGTTGGGCGCTTGCTATCTTTCCAGACTTCCTCCATCTTTAGGGTTTTGGCTCTCCTCCATTCTTACTTTTGGGCTCTTCGATGCGTCGTGAGGGCACGACGGAAGAGCAGAGGCTTGAAGCGGTGTTCGTGGAGTTGGCGGAGATAACTGCGGAGGCGGTCCGGTGGCTTCCTCCTCCCCCGGAATCTTCGGGGTCCCGAGATCACCTTTCCTCAAACTCTTCTCCGATCTCCATGACGGACCAGTGTTCGGATGCTGAGGAGTGGGAGGACGAGCCAGTGGTGAAGGCGCCGGTTCCAAACTGCAGTGAACTAGGGGAGGCGGATGTGAGAAGGCTGGAGCACCAGTATCGCCTGCCCCACATGTTCCGCTTTGTCGCGGCTTCCCCCCACGAGATGAGCCTGGACTCTCGTACGGGCCACATCTGTACCTTCCTTCTATCGTGGAAGGGTGGGTTCCGCCTTCCCTTCGAACCTTTCGTTCTTTAGCTTCTCAATTTTTTCCTGTTGGCACCCATTCAGTTGGTAGCCAACTCTTATCTTCGCCTTTCCGCCTTCCGCATTCTCTACCGCCAGTGCGGAGTTCCTCCTTCCTTGGACCTCTTTCACTATTTCTTTGAGTTGAAAGCACATCCTTCGGCCGGGAAGGGTTTCTATTTCATCCAGGCGAGGCGGAACAAGAGCTGCTTCTCCTTGGCGGCGAAGGATTCTTCGCATAAGGGGTGGAAAACTCATTTCTTCTGGGTGGGGATTTGATCAGTGGAGGAAACCTGGAGGTGTCTAGTAATCCCCAATTTCCACCCGAATATCCCTCCCAGGCAGGATGAGTTCACTCCACATGTGGAGAAATATGCGGCCATCTTGCTGAAGCACCGCCAATCCACCGAAGAGCTGGTTACTCCAGAGAATATCGAGCGGTGTCTTCTTGCGCGGCTGCATCCGTCGGGCTCAGGTGCCACAAACTAGGTTCTCCTTTCGATGTTGGGATCATTTTTCTTTTCCTGAATAAGTTTTCTTCTTCGCGCAGACACCAGGCGGGAGGTTTTGAAGGAGGCCGCAGAGGTGATCGAGCTTGGCGATGACTCGGCTGCTGATGAATCGGCTGCTCCCACGGGTCGCTCCCGAACCAGAGATAAGTGCAAGGGGGTGGCCCAGGGTGAATCCTCCAGGCCGCGGGGGTCCAAGCGCAAGGACCCCGTGGAAGGCATGATCCGGGCTGCTGCGAGGGCCAGGAAGCGGGCCAAGAAGGCCGGGGTCATACCCGCAGTCGAAGGCGACCTTGCCATGGCTCGCCCCTCTGCCGAGCATGATGGGGCCAACCCTACCGGGCGAGCTCTCCCACCTGCCGAGCAAGAGGGGGCCGAGGAGGTTGGGGCTGCTCCTGCAGGCGGTGACGATGCGGGCTAGGCTCTTCCTTCGGCCGGAGCCGAGGGGGCCGGGGCTGCTCTTGCGACTGGCAACGGTGCTGGCCCGGCTCTCTCCTCGATAGGAGCCGAGGGGGCCGTGGCCGAGGCTGGCGCTTCAGGCGGTGGTGCAGGTGCCGAGCCGGTCCAGGTTGGGGGGGCACAAGAAAATCCGGCCGAGGCACGAGAGGCGATCGAGGCTGGGGCTTGGTCCGAGCCACTCGGTGGGGCGCCGGGCGATGGGGGGTTCTCTGTTCCGGTAGCCTTGGAGCGGCTTGGTATCTCGGGCCCTCTGCATCGGGTATGCCGCGATATATCCGCGAAGGTGATGGGGGGAGGTAGGCAGTACTCTCCGTCCACGGCCCTCGCTGGGGTTATGGAGGGCGGCCTAGCCCTGGCCCAGATGGGGGCCACTCTGGCAGAAGCGTACGCTCGGTCAGAGTGGGAGCGAGCGAACCTGGCCTGGACCCTTGGTGGGTCTGACAGGAGGTTGGCTCGGCTTGCCGAGGAGCGTGATGGGCTTCGGCGGGAGCTTTCCCCAGTCAGGGAGCTGGTGCGGTCGAGCCAGGTGGAGACCCGATCGATAATCGAGCAGCTAGCTAAGGCCCGTGAATCGCTCGAGAGGAGGAACAGGCTTCTTGAAGAGGAGCGCCTTGCACGCGTTGAGCAGGATGGCCGGTGGGAGACCGAACGTGTAGAGCTGGTCGACCGAGCGGAGGAAGCCAAGCGCCTTCGACGGGAGGCCGAGGCAGATCGGGCCGAGGTGGAGAAGCAGGCGGCGGAGGTCGAAAAGCGGACGGTTGAGGCCGAGTGAAAGTCAACCGAGGTGGAGCGGGAGAAGGTCGAGCTCACTGGTAGGGTGGGATGGGCCGGGGTGGAGGCTCTCGAGCAGTACAAAAGCTCAGAGGCCTACCGGGTTGACCTTAAGGAGGCTGCCCTCCCCTACTACGAGTTAGCACTTCGTCGGGGCATCCACAAGGGGTTCAAGCAAGGCTACGACTGGGCCGTCTCTTATGCCGAGGAGTAGGCGTCCGGGGTAGTTGACTTCCCGTCCGGGCAACATTATGACTCAGACTTGTCATCCTCCAGTCCCTTTGCTTCGGCACAGGATGAAGAGGATCCTGGGGGCTCTTCGTTCGAGGGGTCGCCAACTCCGGATGCCTCGGGAGGGCACACAACCGAGGCAGTTCCCACGCTGGTGGGGTCAGTGCCAGGGTCGGCCATCGCCGAAGATGCCGGGGGCAGACCGTTCGAGCCGTCAACTTCCGGGCTTCAAGGTGGGCCGGAGGCCTGATGTATCTGCTTTGCTTCCTCTTTTTGTATGTCTTTTTCCTTTTTGAAGAAAAAAACTTGCACATTTGTGTAGAGAAATAGACAAGGCAGTAGCGTTATGATGAAGACTTATCTGTTCCGTATCGCCATTACCGTATTTTGTTTAGCGTATCTGCAGTGGTTGGAAAGAGCCGATACTAGCTTTCTGCGTGGATCTCGCCTGATGGTTGGGTGAGCGTCTGACAGGGTGTCTTTCCATTTTCTCATGCTTTGAATGCCTGGCCGCTTCGTGTATCCCGCTGGGGCGAAAAATGAGAAGTTTGAGGTGACTGTTCGTAGGGAGAGATCCCTTTGGCGTGTTTTCGAGGAGAGAATCATTTAAGGCAAATAGACTCCCTTCGCCTATAAAAGGTCTGAAGGGCGTCCCTTCCTCTCCACCGCTTAGGGGTTTCCCTGACAGTCTTTCCTCATTCTTTCTTCACGTAGCATTGTGCCGTTGTATTTGGAGCATGGAAGACGCTCCGGAAGATGAGGCTACCGACGACGGGGGGCAGAGAGTTCTTGCTGCTTCGGGTTTAAAGAGGGTTTGACGGCCGACAGACATACTTAAAGAGGGTTCGACGTGTGGAGGCACGTCATCTTATTTTTATCAGTTCTGGCGGTGCTTGCAAGGGGGGCGAGATGGTGGACAGATGGGGGCATTAGGCATCCCTGCCGCCCGTCTATCCTTGCTCGCTCCATGGAGGGGAGAGGAAGCCAACTAAGCTCCCTCCTTTCCGGGCTTTCCCCTACCTCCTCGTCCAGCTCTGCTGGTTTCTTTCTCCCCCTGCAGCCTCTTTTTCCCTCTTCTGCTCTTCTCATCATTTCTTTTACTCTTCGGAGGGTGCCTGCACTCTCTTTCTTCCAAAGAGTTGGCAGGTTGGCGGGGAGGATGTGATGGGGACATCACCTCCCATGCCTACATTCACAGCTCGTCTCCTCGCCCCGGTTGCATCCGGCATGGTCTAATTATTTAATTTTGAGTCCTATGTATTTTTTATTTGAGTCATTTGAGGTATTTTCCATTTTATTTGAGTCATGTTCCTAGGTCTTGTGTTTATTTTCCTAAGGTTGAGGGTCATTATGTTGTCTAGTTAGATATTGGGCCCAATTCATTGGGCTTGGCCCAAGGGCTCCCCCCTACCCCCTCGATTATTTGTCATTGAGTCAATTGTCAGGGTCTTATTGTAAAATGTGGGATGCCTATATATAGGGCCCCATTCCCTCCATTTGAAGAAAAGGAATCAATCAATGAAAAATTGTCATTTTGTGAGTTCTATCTTTATTTTTATGGTGGAGTGAATCCATTAGTGAGGTGGGAAGCCTTAGGGAGAGAATCCCACCCATCCCTCTCTTAATCTCTCTCTTTCACTCCCCTTTCTCTCTCCTCCACACCCAATTTTGAAAATTTTCTCTCCCCTCCCTTCCCAACCACCACTCTCCCACCTACCCCCATTAAAGGCCACTCCCCTTCCCCACACATCCCATTACTCCACCCCCTAGTCCCAAGGGAGCATCCCCAATCACTAAGCCACCCTCCAACCACCTCATCCCTTTCCTAAGCACCCTTCCCTCTCCCCCATGCAACCCTCCACCTCCCAAGACCATTTGAATTTGAATATCCCCTTCCCTCCATAGCCCAAAGTCGCCCAACTCCCTTCCCCATTGAGTAGGCCACCCCCATCCCCTTCCCTCCACTCCACTCTACCAAGAGCAGCCACCCCATCACCCTTCCTCCACCTTGGCTGAGAGCCTGCAGAGAACCAGTGGAGTGCAGCAGCGACCCCATCTTTCGCCAAGCGTCCCTAGAGGTCCAAGAGCTATCGTTGGAAGCGTCTGCCTGTCTTCTTAGCAACGGAAGTGGTTTCGTCATCGTCCGAGCACCGTGCTGCTCGGGAGAGCCGTTCTCCCTTGACTGCGCGAAGCTCTCCTGACAGAGCACCTGAACGTGATTGGAAGCTCTGCCACGACAAATCCATCGTGAATCAAGACAAGAGCCCTTATGAAAATTTTTTCCCCCTTCCATCTACTTTCAGAATCAAGAAGCGAAACTCCGTTCGGCATCCTGTATCAGGAGTTATCAATTTTCTCCCTCAGCCACGCGGTTCTACTTCCCACAGTCTGCACCGACCTATCGTCATTGTTCAGAGTCCCTGGTCTTCTCCGGTATAGTTTGGCTTCTTCGTCAGTTTTGATACGAAGAGGACTCGTCCACGGTTCCAACGACTCCAACGGTGCTCGATTCTGAGTTCGGGAGCTGTCGGGGCAACCTCTGTAACCTGCTGTTGGAAACCAGGAGCTGCTAGTCTGAGACTCTGCCTCCCTGTTCGGGCCTCCACCCGGACCAGCATCGACGACAGAAGAAATTAATAAAATTTGTACAACTTCCCCGGCCTACTAAGAAGATTTTCCAGGTGGTTTCGTCCCCAAAAAAATTCGGTAGCAGTTGCAGCAGTCAATTCATCAGTCTCCTGTCAGCACCCACAGAATTGGGCAGAATCGGCAACCTCCCATCTTCGGTGTTCCCTTCTCAAATTCCCCTCCCCGCTTGGCCGGCTGAAGGCCCCTCCCTATGTGGAGGTAGTGTTTGGATGTAACTATCATCTTCCCTTCCCCACGATCCCCCCCTTGCATGGGGTGTAGTGTTGTAATAGCTTAAACAGGTCAAGCTACCCCGGCGCGGCGTGTGGGGAACCCACGCTCCACCGCTCGCCCTCGTCTCCGAGCGGGACCGGTTTCTTCAAACCGGTCGAGTGAGTGCTCCAAAACTTTGCTCTAATTCATAATTGTTCTTTCAATATTAGTTCATAAACTCCGCTGGCTATGACGAGAGCCTGATCCTTAAGCTCATTTGCTATAAGTGATCATCGTGGGAAGAGAGTGGAACCCGTGCCCTTTGGCACTTCGTCGGACCCTTGATTTGGGCAGCCATACCCTTGGGGAATCAAACCTTGGCCTTGTTGGCCCTCTACCAGCAAGGACCCAGCCCACACAACCTCCCCTTGGCATTGCCAAGTTACCCCGGGTCTTAGTGAGCATCGGGTGAGCGGTTGCCCATATCGGTCCGTTTTGAATGCTTAATTGTGCTTGCTTGTTGAGTCCTAGGTTGTGTCATATCAATTGGTATCAGAGCAAGTCATTGACTTGTCTCTATCAAGTCAAGTCCTAGGGCACGTTTGCATTGGAGTCTTCATCAGTCCGACCCTTGCATTTATCCCCCCGATTATCATGGCCACCTCCTACTTAGCCTACTCGCCACCCATGGACTTCATCCTAGATAGGGATATTACCTTTGACGGATCACATTCTAGTGACTATCTTAGGTGGGAGGCTACCATAGAAAAGTACTTCGAAAAGACTTGGGTATATGGACTGGCGAGAGTCCGAAAGGCCAAGGGACGACTTCGGGGTCAAGCCAAGAGTAAGTGGGAACACATAGAGGGCTTAAGGAGGGTTGGAAGCCAAGAACCTATTCACTCATGGGAAGAGATGAAGGTAGAACTTAGAAAGATCTACATCCCCAAACATTCCCACCCCTCCTACTCAAGCACCCCTAACCCGAGGAGCACTACCTGATGGGGACATCACCTCCCATGCCCACGTTCACAGCTCGTCTCCTCGCCCCGGTTGCATCCGGAATGTTCTAGTCATTTAATTTTGAGTCCTATGTAATTTTTATTTGAGTCATTTGATGTATTTTCCCTTTTATTTGAGTCATGTTCCTAGGTCTTGTGTTCATTTCCCTAAGTTTGAGTGTCATCAGGTTGTCTAGTTAGCTATTGGGCCCAATTCATTGGGCTTGGCCCAAGGGCTCTCCCCTACCCCCTCGGTTATTTGTCATTGAGTCAATTGTCAGGGACTTTTGTAGAAATGTGGGTTTCCTATATATAGGACCCCATTCCCCCCATTCCAACTTAATGAATCAATGAATGAAAAAATATGTCATTTTGAGAGTCTACACTTCTTATCTAGTGGAGAGATTCTATTTTTTGGGTGAGAAACCCTAGGGGAGAGATTCCCCACCCTTCCCTCTCTTAATCTCTCTTTTTCACTCCACTTTCTCTCTCCTCAACACCCAAATTCAAATTTTCTTCTCTCTCCTCCCTTCCCAACCACCTCCACTCCCCACCTACCCCATTTAAGCCTCTTCCCATTCCCCACAACCCTCATCAATACTCCACCCCTTCCCAAGACCCCCTCCACCAATCCTATCCTCACCATCCAACCCCCAACTACCCCTCCCACTTTTCCAAGCACCCTTCCCACTACCCCAAGCACCCCTTCCCTTCCCCAACACAACCCCACCATTCCCAAGACAAAAAATTAACCCCACCCTTAAACCTATTTTCGAATATCCTTTCCCTCTCTCCATTCCAACCAAATTCACAGCCCCCACTACCACCATCTATTGGACCCTCTTCCAGACCTTATTCTTCACCTCCCACACCTTAGAACACCCCCTCCAAGACCCCCTTACAACATGGGGTCACTCCTACACTCATCTACCCCCTTCCCCTTCTTCTTTCTTGGTCATTGGAAGCTACTTCGAAGTTACAGTTTGCTGTCTAGAGGTTGCAGATGAACCAGCAACTTGCAGCGGCCACCACGACTTCCTCCGGACGAGTTTGAAGACCCAAGAGCCATCGTCGGAAGCGTCTACCAGTCTCCTTCGCAACAGAAGTGGTTTCATCTTCTTCTGATCTCCGAGCCATCCAGGAGGTCCATTCTCCCACAACTGCACAGTTCTGCCTCGGCTGAGGACCTGAGCCAGATTAGAAACTCTGCCACGATGAACCCCGAAGGAATCAGTCCACGAGTTCTTCTTCAACGTTCTCCATCGCCCAGTCTACTTCCAGAATCAAGAAACAGAACTTCATTCGGTATTCGTGATCCAGAGTTCTCATTTTTCTCCCTCAGCTACGCAGATCTGCTACTCATAGTCTGCACCGACAAGTCACCATTGTTCTGCATCCCCTAGTCTTCTCCGACATCGGTTGGCTTCCCCGTCAGTTTTGCTGCGAAGAGGACTCGTCCATGGTTCCAACGACTCTGACGGTGCTCGATTCTGAGTTCGGGAACTGTCGGGGCATCCTCTGCAACCTGCTGTTGGAAACCAGGAGCTAGCTCTGCAGAGATCCTGATCCAGAGAGAAAGCTTCGCCACGACAAACCCCGGAGTAATCAATCCATGAGCTCTTCTGCAAAGTTCTTCCTCTCCCTGTCTACTTTTAGAACCAAGAAGCGGAACTCCGTTCGGCATCCGGAAGCAGAAGTTACGAATTTTCTTCCTCAGGCGTGCGACTCTGCTTCCCACAGTCTGCACCGACCCCACTCACTGTTCTGGGTCCCCTGATCTTCTCCGGCATCTTTCGGCTTCCCCATCAGTTCTTTTGCAAAGAAGACTTGTCCACGGTTCCAGCGGCTGCGGCACCTGATTCGGAGTTCGGGAGCGGCCGAGGCAATTTCTTCTTCCTGCTGTTAGTAACCAGTTGCTGTCAGTCCGAGAATCAGCATCCCTGTTCGAGCTCCTGCCCAGGCCAGCAGCGACCCCAGAAGAATTCAGAAAAATTCAGAAGCACTCCAGTTCCAGTAACAAAGATTTTCCCACTGGTCTCGCCCTCGGAAAAATTCCTGATCACGTTCTGCAGCCACAGTACCGACTATCTGTCCACAATTACCGAGAGAAGGCAGATTCAGCATATTCACTTCATCATCGTTTTAGCCCTAGTTTTCCTCACCCCGCTTGGCCGGCTGAAGGCCCCTCCCTGCGTGGAGGTAGTTTTGATTGTAACTATCATCTTTCCTTCCCCACGATCCCCCCCTTGCATGGGGTGTAGTGTTGTAATAGCTTAAACAGGTCAAGCTACCCCGGCGCGGCGTGTGGGGAACCCACGCTTCCCCGCTCGCCCTCATCTCCGAGCGGGACCGGTTTCTTCAAACCGGTCAAGTAAGTGCTCCAAACTTTGCTCTAATTTGTGCTTGTTCTTTCAATATTAGTTCATAAACTCCGCTGGCCGTGAATGAGAGCCCGATCCTTAAGCTCTTGTGCTATAAGTGATCACCGTGGGAAAAGAGAGAAACCGGTGCCTTTGGCACTTGGTCAGCCCCATTGTCTTGGGCTTCCACATCCATTGGGAATCAAGTCTTGGCCTTGCTGGCCCTCTACCAGCAAGGGCCCAACCCCTCAACCTCACCTTGGCATTGCCAAGTTACCCCGGGCTTGGGTGAGCGACGAGAGAGCGGCGGCCCAAATTGGTCCATTTAGATTGCGAATGTGCTTGCTTGCTTAAGTATAAGGTCGTGTCACATCAATTGGTATCAGAGCAAGTCATTGACTTGTCTCTATCAAGTCAAGTCCTAGGGCATGCTTGCATTGGTGTCATCATCAATCCGACCCTTGCATTGATCCCCCCGTTCATCATGACCACCTACATAGCCTACTCACCACCCATAGACTTCATCCTAGATAGGGATATTACCTTTGACAGATCACATTCTAGTGACTATCTTAGGTGGGAGGCTACGATAGAAAAGTACTTCGAAAAGACTTGGGTATATGGACTGGTGAGAGTCTGAAGGGCCAAGGGACGACTTCGGGGTCAAGCCAAAAGTAAGTGGGAACACATAGAGGGCTTAAGGAGGGTTAGAAGAAAAGAACCTATTCACTCATGGGAAGAGATGAAGGTAGAACTTAGAAAGATCTACATCCCCAAACATTCTCACCCCTCCTACTCAAGCACCCCTAACCCGAGGAGCACTACCACTCCTCCATCCCCACCCGGCCAACTTGAGACCGACCTTTGGTCTCCACCCCCACCACCCCCAACAATTCATCTCTCAACCATCATAACAACACTTCGCGACCAAGTCCTCTCCCTTAAGACCCAAATAAACCAAACAACCACCTCTCCACAAAATCCCATGAGGATCCCCACACTCCAACCAAAACCTCCTTCTGCAAACCTATCTATCCAAACTCAATTGGTCCCCACTACCACCCCTCCACAACCAGCCGATCCCAAGGGGAAGAGACCCCTAACCGACCCGGTTTCCCCAAAAAGGACCACCACTCACCCTATTCTCACCATTCAAACCCAAGTAGACCCCGTGTCCATCCCTCCACCTAGAACCATGACGGCCACCACCACCCAACCCAAATCATGTCACCCAACCCACCTTCCACTTCCAAACCCAACCCTACTCTAACCTAAGCCACCACTACTTCCACTCCCAACCCAAGTTCGACCTCACTCACCACCCCGGGTGCACCATGCCCCAACCATCATCACCCCATCTCCAAAAGACCCTCCCATTCCTTTAAGAAAAGAGGCCACACCCACTCACATAGGAATAGTTGCTAGCCCAGACCCTCTCCCCACCCATGAGGAAACCCAAGTTCACACCAATGGTGAGGAAGAGCTTCAACCCTTTACCACTTCAAATTGTCCGAGTCTTCAAGAGCCACAAACCTTCACAAATGGCACCATAATCATAGATGGGCCCCTAGCTAGATGGCTAAAGGAGAAACCAATTCACCCCATCACGTCCAATGTCTACCCTCTCATGGAGCTAAACCTCCTCATAGTACCCTTCTCCACCTATCACACCACCATCCAATCATCCTACCAAGTGGAAACATTAGGGGATCTTCTTAAGGGCCTAGCATGGCAAATTGAGTTCACTAGCATGTTGACCCCTATGGCCGAACAACCTAGGAGCCTTGGCCTCCTACACCTATGCATCGGGTCTATCACCTCGGTTTGCACCATTGGTTGCTACACTAGCGACCTCCTTCTATTCCTCCCCACACCCGATGAGCCCGACCTTCTCCTCCAATTGGAGCTTTTTATATCGGGTAGAGAGCCAAGCCCTCCCCTCATGGCCAACCCACTCACCAAGAACATTGACCCAATTATCATTGAGAGGGATGACTTAGCACCTTTTGAGGACCTTGAGGACATGGAGCTCCTTCCCCTTAGTAACCCATTTTATGATCCCTATGATCCATTACAATGGGAGTCAAGGAACCCGGGTGACCCAACTACCTTAACCACCACCTACCTTTCCCTATCCCAACCCACCATGTTTGACCCAATCCACCCCATCCTAGACCCGGGTTACACCTTGGGAGCCATGACCTTGAGCCACATATCCCTAGGTAATAAGGTTGTGCCCCACCCCATGATGACCACCTTCTTAGATCCATTCGATCCTTTCCAATGGGAGTTCAAAGGTTGTCCCACACCTATACACATGGAAGTCACCTTTGGAAAAGCATGCATGTGTCTAGGCTTACCATACCCCTTGGCATGAACACTATGTTGGGTCCATTCATTCATATCACCCACATGTCAAGTAGAAAGTATGAGTGGTCATATTCGGATGTCATGGTCCACCTTCATTCATCATGGGTCTTAAGCATGTCAAAGGCATCTACGGATGTCCGGGTCCCCCAATATTTATCACCAATTTGCATGATAGGGCCACCTACGAGTGCCCCGGCCCACCTAGGCTAACCAAAGTCTACACTGCATCATTACACGATAGGTCTACTTTTGGTTGCCCAAGTCCACCCATCACCCCCAGAATGTCTGCATACACAACATTGCATAAAGAGATCCGCAAGCACATTAGCAAGAAGAATGTGACTTATAAAAGGCAAGCTGACTCTCATCGACGTCACCAAGAATTCCATAAGGGTGACTTTGTGATGGTAAGGACGGAGAGGCTCTCCCCGGGAGCCATCTCCAAATTGAGACCACGTGGGGCTGGTCCCTTCCAGGTCCTGAGGCGCATTGGTGCAAATGCCTATGAGTTAGATCTCCCTGAGGAATATGGGATAAGTCACATATTCAATGTCGCCGACCTAGTGCCATACAAGGGACCCACGGTGGTATCTAGTGAGGATATTGAGCATATTCCCTCTGTTGAGAGAGCACCCACCCGTGAGGAGAGTCCACCAGCCAAGAGAGCCTAGCGTGAGCACATTGAACGAATATTGGATGAACATGTCACTACCACCAGGAGCAAGGTATACGAGCGCTATCTCGGCAGGTGGATAGATCGGTCTCGTTCGGAAGACTTGAGGAAAGTACCACTTCTACACCCTCCGAGGAGGGAAGGACACTTACTCGACGGAGTCGAGTTCTCCGCACCCCGAGAGTATGATGGGGACATCACCTCCCATGCCCACGTTCACAGCTCGTCTCCTCGCCCCGGTTGCATCCGGAATGTTCTAGTCATTTAATTTTGAGTCCTATGTAATTTTTATTTGAGTCATTTGATGTATTTTCCCTTTTATTTGAGTCATGTTCCTAGGTCTTGTGTTC
Source organism: Amorphophallus konjac (assembly GCA_022559845.1). Classification (NCBI taxonomy): domain Eukaryota; kingdom Viridiplantae; phylum Streptophyta; class Magnoliopsida; order Alismatales; family Araceae; genus Amorphophallus; species Amorphophallus konjac. The sequence goes on from CM040128.1 coordinate 115,029,696, forward strand.
ATTTCCCTAAGTTTGAGTGTCATCAGGTTGTCTAGTTAGCTATTGGGCCCAATTCATTGGGCTTGGCCCAAGGGCTCTCCCCTACCCCCTCGGTTATTTGTCATTGAGTCAATTGTCAAGGACTTTTGTAGAAATGTGGGTTTCCTATATATACTACCCCATTCCCCCCATTCCAACTTAATGAATCAATGAATGAAAAAACTTGCCATTTTGAGAGTTTACACTTCTTATCTAGTGGAGAGATTCCATTTTTTGGGTGAGAAACCCTAGGGGAGAGATTCCCCACCCTTCCCTCTCTTAATCTCTCTTTTTCACTCCACTTTCTCTCTCCTCAACACCCAAATTCGAATTTTATTCTCTCTCCTCCCTTCCCAACCACCTCCACTCCCCACCTACCCCATTTAAGCATCTTCCCATTCCCCACAACCCTCATCAATACTCCACCCCTTCCCAAGACCCCCTCCACCAATCCTCTCCTCACCATCCAACCCCCAACTACCCCTCCCACTTTCCCAAGCACCCTTCCCACTACCCCAAGCACCCCTTCCCTTCCCCAACACAACCCCCCATTCCCAAGATAAAAAAATTAACCCCACCCTCAAACCTATTTTCGAATATCCTTTCCCTCTCTCCATTCCAACCAAACTCGTAGCCCTCACTACCACCATCTATTGGACCCTCTTCCAGACCTTATTCTCCACCTCCCACACCTTAGAACACCCCCTCCAAGACCCCCTTACAACCAGGGGTCACTCCCACACTCATCTCCCCCATTTCCCTTCTTCTTTCTTGGTCATTGGAAGCTACTTCGAAGTTGCAGTTTGCTGTCCAGAGGTTACAGATGAACCAGCAACTTACAGCGGCCACCACGATATCCTCCGGACGATTTTGAAGACCCAAGAGCCATCGTCGGAAGCGTCTACCAGTCTCCTTCGCAACAGAAGTCGTTTCATCTTCTTCCGATCTCCGAGCCATCCAGGAGGTCCATTCTCCCACAACTGCGTAGTTCTACCTCGGCTGAGGACCTGAGCCAGATTAGAAGCTCTGCCACGACGAACCCCAAAGGAATCAGTCCATGAGTTCTTCTTCAAAGTTCTTCATCGCCCCGTCTACTTCCAGAATCGAGAAACAGAACTTCATTTGGCATTCGTGATCCAGAGTTCTCATTTTTCTCCCTCAGCTACGCAGATCTGCTACTCATAGTCTGCACCAACCAGTCACCATTGTTCTGCATCCCCTAGTCTTCTCCGACATCAATTGCTTCCCCGTCAGTTTTTCTACGAAGAGGACTCGTCCAAGATTCCAACGACTCTGACGGCGCTTGATTCCGAGGTCGGGAGCTGCCAGGGCATCCTCTGCAACCTGCTGTTGGAAACCAGGAGCTAGCTCTATAGAGATCCTGATCCGGAGAGAAAGCTTCACCACGACAAACCCCCGAGGAATCAGGCCACGAGCTCTTCTGTAAAGTTCTTTCTCTCCCTATCTACTTTCAGAACCAAGAAGCAGAACTCTGTTCGGCATCCGGAAACAGAAGTTACGAATTTTCTTCCTCAGGCGTTCGACTCTGCTTCCCACAGTCTGCACCGACCCCCACTCACTGTTCTGGGTCCCCTGATCTTCTCCGGCATCTTTCGGCTTTACTGTCAGTTCTGTTGCAAAGAAGACTCGTCAAAGGTTTTAGCGGCTCTGGCGGCACCTGATTCGGAGTTCGGGAGCGGCCGAGGCAACCTCTTCTTCCTGCTGTTAGTAACCAGTTGCTGTCAGTCCGAGAATAAGCGTCCCTGTTCAAGCTCCTTCCCAGGCCGGCAGCAACCCCAGAAGAATTTGGCAAAATTCAGAGGCACTCCAGTTCCAGTAACAAAGATTTTCCCACTGGTCTCACCCTCGGAAAAATTCTTGATCACGTTCTGCAGCGACAGTACCGACTGTCTATCCACAATTACCGAGAGAAGGTAGATTCAGCATATTCACTTCATCATCGTTTTAGCCCTAGTTTTCCCCACCCCGCTTGGCCGGCTGAAGGCCCCTCCCTGCGTGGAGGTAGTTTTGATTGTAACTATCATCTTTCCTTCCCCACGATCCCCCCCTTGCATGGGGTGTAGTGTTGTAATAGCTTAAACAGGTCAAGCTACCCCGGCGCGGCGTGTGGGGAACCCACGCTTCCCCGCTCGCCCTCGTCTCCGAGCGGGACCGGTTTCTTCAAACCGGTCGAGTAAGTGCTTCAAACTTTACTCTAATTTGTGCTTGTTCTTTCAATATTAGTTCATAAACTCCGCTGGCCGTGAATGAGAGCCCGATCCTTAAGCTCTTGTGCTATAAGTGATCACCGTGGGAAAAGAGAGAAACCGGTGCCTTTGGCACTTGGTCGGCCCCATTCTCTTGGGCTTCCACATCCATTGGGAATCAAGTCTTGGCCTTGCTGGCCCTCTACCAGCAAGGGCCCAACCCCTCAACCTCACCTTGGCATTGCCAAGTTACCCCGGGCTTGGGTGAGCGACGAGAGAGCGGCGGCCCAAATTGGCCCATTTAGATTGCGAATGTGCTTTCTTGCTTAAGTCCAAGGTCGTGTCACATCACTACCACTCCTCCATTCCCGCCCGGACAACTTGTGACCGCCTTTTGGTCTCCACCCCCACCACACCCAACAAATCACCTCTCAACCATCATAGCTAAACTTCGCGACCAAGTCCTCTCCCTTAAGACCCAAATAAACCAAGCAGCCACCTCTCCACCAAATCCCATGAGGATCCCCACACCCCAACCAAAACCTCCTTCCACAAACCTCACTATCCAAACCCAATTGGCCCCCACCTCCACCCCCCCACAACTGGCCGATCCTAAGGGGAAGAGACCCCTAACTGACCAAGTTTCCCCAATAAGGACCACCCCTACCCCTCCATTTTTCCCTATAAGGGACACTCCCCCCAAGACCGGCCAACCCAAGCCACCCCAACAAACCCATCTCCCACTCCCTCCCCCAAAACTCCCATCTCCTAGTCCCCCACTACTTCCCCTCCCTATCCCAAACCAAGTTTCCCTTTACCTTCCACCCCGGGTGCGCCATACACCAACCCTCATCACCATACCACCAAAAGACCCTCTCACCACCTTAAAGAAGAAACCCATACCCGATCCAATAGTGGTGAACACCCCAAACCCACTCCCTACCTTGGAGGAAACCCATGACCAAGAAGAAGAAGAAGAAGCATCACATGGTGACCTTCACCTTACACCACCCTCTCTAGTTAGGGCCAAACTCATCTTAGAGGAACCCCTTATTAGTTGGCTAAAGAAGAGCCCAATAAGAGAGATCACGGCCCACGATTACCTTCCCATAAAGAAAAACCTTCCCATAGTGCACATCTCCTCCTATCACACTATAATCTAAACATTCTACCAAGTGGAAACCTTAGAGGATCTTCTCAAGGGCTTAGCTTGGCAATATGAGTTGACCGACTTGTTGACCCCCATGGCCCACCAATCTAGGAGCCTTGACCTCCTACACCTTTGTGTCGGGTCTATCACCTCGGTTTGCACCATTGGATGCTACACTAGTGACCTCGTTCTATTCCTCCCCACACCCGAGGAGCCCGACCTTCTCCTCAATTTGGAGCTTCTTATATCGGGTGGAAAGTCAAGCCCTTCCCTCATGGTCGACCCACTCACAAAGAACTTCGGCCCAATTGTCTCATTAGAGGAGGATGACCCACCACCACTTGAGGATCTTGAGGACATAGGGCCCCTCCCCCTCGATAACCCTTTTTATGATCCCTTTGATCCCTTCCATTGGGGGTCAAAGAACCCATGGGACCCAACCACCTTATCCACCACCCACCTTTCCCTATCATAACCCACCATGTTTAACCCAATCCACCCCATCCTAGACCCGGGTTGCCCCTTGGGAGCCATGACCTTGGGCCACATATCCCTAGGTAATAAGGTTGTGCCCCACCCCATGATGACCACCTTCTTAGATCCATTCGATCCTTTCCAATGGGAGTTCAAGGGTTGTCCCACACCTATACACATGGAAGTCACCTTTGGGAAAAGCATGCATGTGTCTAGGCTTACTACACCAATTGGCATGAACATTATGTTGGGTCCATTCATTCATATCACCCACATGTCAAGTAGAAAGCATGAGTGGTCCAAATTCGGATGTAGTGGTCCACCTTCACTCATCATGAGTCGTAGGCATGATAGGAGTATTCATGGATGTCCGGGTCCCCCAACATTTGTCACCCCCATGCATGACCAGATCACCTATGGATGCCCCGGTCCTCCCCATTCCATCAAAGTCTTCTTAGCGTCAAAGTATGATTGGTCTACTTTTGGTTGCCCAGGTCCACCCATCACCCCTCGAATGTCAACATTCACAAAATTGCATGAAAGCCTTTGCAAGCACATAAGCAAGGAAAATGAGATCTATAAGAGGCAGGCTGACTCCCTTCGGCGTCACCAAGAATTCCACGTGGGTGACTTTGTGATGGTGAGGAAGGAAAGGCTCTCCCCGAGAGTCATCTCCAAATTGAGGCTACGTAGGGCTGGTCCCTTCCAGGTCCTGAGGCGCATTGGCGCTAGTGCCAGTGAGTTAGATCTCCCCGAGGAGTATGGAGTGAGTCACACATTCAATGTAGTTGACCTAGTGCCATATAAGGGACCCACGGTGGTACCTAGTGAGGATATTGAGCCTATTCCCTCCGTTGAGAGAGCACCCACCCGTGAGGAGAGTCCACCAGCCAAGAGAGACCAGCGTGAGCGCATTGAACGAATATTGGATGAACAGGTCACTACCACCAGGAGCAAGGTATACGAGCGCTATCTCGGCAGGTGGATGGATCGGTCTCGTTCGGAAGACTTGAGGGTAGTACCACTTCTATACCCTCCAAGGAGGGAAGGACACTTACTCGACGGAGTCGAGTTCTCCGCACCCCGGGAGTATGATGGGGACATCACCTCCCATGCCCACGTTCACAGCTCGTCTCCTCGCCCCTGTTGCATCCGGCATGGTCTAATTATTTAATTTTGAGTCCCATGTAATTTTTATTTGAGTCATTTGAGGTATTTTCCCTTTTATTTGAGTCATGTTCCTAGGTCTTGTGTTTATTTCCCTAAGGTTGAGTGTCATTAGGTTGTCTAGTTAGCTATTGGGCCCAATTCATTGGGCTTGGCCCAAGGGCTCCCCCCTACCCCCTCGGTTATTTGTCATTGAGTCAATTGTCAGGGTCTTATTGTAAAATGTGGGTTGCCTATATATAGGGCCCCATTCCCCCCATTTGAAGAAAAGGAATCAATCAATGAAAAATTGCCATTTTGTGAGTTCTATCTTTATTTTTATAGTGGAGTGAATCCATTAGTGAGGTGAGAAGCCTTAGGGAGAGAATCCCACCCATCCCTCTCTTAATCTCTCTCTTTCACTCCCCTTTCTCTCTCCTCCACACCCAATTTCAAAAATTTTCTCTCTCCTCCCTTCCCAACCACCACTCTCCCACCTACCCCCATTAAAGGCCACTCCCCTTCCCCACACATCCAATTACTCCACCCCCTAGTCCCAAGAGAGCATCCCCAATCACTAAGCCACCCTCCAACCACCTCATCCCTTTCCTAAGCACCCTTCCCTCTCCCCCATGCAACCCTCCACCTCCCAAGACCATTTGAATTTGAATATCCCCTTCCCTCCATAGCCCAAAGTCGCCCAACTCCCTTCCCCATTGAGTAGGCCACCCCCATCCCCTTCCCTCCACTCCACTCTACCAAGAGCAGCCACCCCATCACCCTTCCTCCACCTTGGCTGAGAGCCTGCAGAGAACCAGTGGAGTGCAGCAGCGACCCCATCTTCCCCCAGGCGTCCCTAGAAGTCCAAGAGCTATCGTTGGAAGCGTCTGCCTATCTTTTTTGCAACAGAAGTGGTTTCGTCGTCGTCCGAGCACCGTGCTGCCCGGGAGAGCCGTTCTCCCTCGACTGCGCGAAGCTCTCCTGATAGAGCACCTGAACGTGATTGGAAGCTCTACCACGACAAATCCATCATGAATCAAGACAAGATCCCTTCTGTAAAGTTTTTCCCCTTTCTGTCTACTTTAAGAATCAAGAAGCGGAACTCTGTTCGGCATCCTGTATCAGGAGTTATCAATTTTCTCCCTCAGCCAAGCGGTTCTACTTCCCACAGTCTGCACTGATCTATCGTCATTGTTCAGAGTCCCCTAGTCTTCTCCGGCATCGTTTGGCTTCTCCGTCAGTTTTGATACGAAGAGGACTCGTCCACGGTTCCAACGACTCCAACGGTGCTCGATTCTGAGTTCGGGAGCTGTCGGGGAAACCTCTGCAACCTGCTGTTGGAAACCAGGAGCTGCTAGTCCGAGACTCTGCCTCCTTGTTTGGGCCTCCACCCAGACCAGCATCGACGACAGAAGAAATTAATAAAATTTGTACAACCTCCCCGGCCTACTACGAAGATTTTTCAGGTGGTTTCGTCCCCAAAAAAATTCGGTAGCAGTGGCAGCAGTCAATTCATCAGTCTCCTGTCAGCACCCACAGAACTGGGCAGAATCGGCAACCTCCCATCTTCGGTGTTCCCTTCTCAAATTCCCCTCCCCACTTGGCCGGCTGAAGGCCCCTCCCTGTGTGGAGGTAGTGTTTGGATGTAACTATCATCTTCCCTTCCCCATGATCCCCCCCTTGCGTGGGGTGTAGTGTTGTAATAGCTTAAACAGGTCAAGCTACCCCGGCGCGACGTGTGGGGAACCTACGCTTCCCCGCTCGCCCTCGTCTCCAAGCGGGACCGGTTTCTTCAAACCGATCGAGTGAGTGCTCCAAAACTTTGCTCTAATTCATACTTGTTCTTTCAATATTAGTTCATAAACTCCGCTGGCCGTGACGAGAGCCCGATCCTTAAGCTCATTTGCTATAAGTGATCATCGTGGGAAGAGAGTGGAACCCGTGCCCTTTGGCACTTCGTCGGACCCTTGATTTGGGCAGCCATACCCTTGGGGAATCAAACCTTGGCCTTGCTGGCCCTCTACCAGCTAGGGCCCAGCCCACACAACCTCCCCTTGGCATTGCCAAGTTACCCCGGGTCTTAGTGAGCATCGGGTGAGCGGTTGCCATTATCGGTCCGTTTTGAATGCTTAATTGTGCTTGCTTGTTGAGTCCTAGGTTGTGTCACATCAGGATGCTTTCATATGCATTCCCTCTCCTCCTTCTCTTCCAAGTTCAACTTGGAAGGTAGCCTTCTCCTTCCTAATCCCTCTGTCACCTTTGTCCCGAGCTGCCCGAGCCAACGGGGTCGACTATCCTTTATCCGAGCCAGTTTCTACACGAGACAGAGTCAGTGGCTGGACGCAGGAAGGTCACCCGAGTCAGCCGAGCGATGGGCTCATACGGCTGCGCCAGATGGATTTTTTGCTTTTTTGACATGTATTTTTCTGACTTCAGCCTTCCTAATGTACAAGCGAGTTGTTTGAATAAAAGAAAAGGAGCCTTTTTATCTCATGTCGTTTACACAATGCTCAGTATTCAGAAGTAGAACTTTTGTAGTGTAGTCGCGTTCCAAGTCAGAGAGATGAGCTCTCCTTCCATCATGGATAGACGGTATGCTCCTTTTTCGAGTGTCTCGACCACTCGGTAGGGGCCTTCCCAATTAGGGTATAACTTGCCTGCCGTCTCAAGTGGTCGAGAGGCTTCGGCTTTCTTAAGGATGAACTCTCCCGGTTGAAAGTGTCTATCTCAGACTTTGGCGTTGTAGTCTCGAGTGAGGCGGCATCGGTATTCGGTTGCTCGGATGCTGGCAATCTCTCGGACTTCATCTGCTAGGTCGAGGTTTTCAAGCAGTTTCTGGTCGTTTGCCTCGGACGAGAAGCAGATGACTCGGAGGGAGGGGTTGCCAATCTCCAATAGGATCACGGCCTCGGTACCGTATACCAGCTGAAAGGGACTTTCACCGGTTGCCGTTTTGGGAGTCGATCTATGTGACCAAAGTACGTTCGGTAATTCCTCAAGCCAGCTGCCCTTGGCTTTACCGAGCCTAGTCTTGATGCCTTTTAAGATAGTCTTATTGGCATTTTCGACCAGCCCGTTAGCCTGAGGGTGGGCGACCGAGGTGAAGTGATTGCGAATGCCTAGGTTGGCACATCTGTCTCGAAATAACGAGAATCAAATTGTCGACCATTATCGCTTACTATCACCCGGGGGATGCCGTAACGACAGATGATCGACTTCCAGATGAAATTCTAGATGACTGTCTCGGTGATCCTTGCTGTGGCTTCGGCCTCCATCCACTTAGTGAAGTAATCGATGGCGACGATAATGAACTTCTTCTGGGCCTGGGTCATGGGGAATGGCCCGAGGATGTCGATTCCCCAGTGAGCGAAAGGATAAGGCTCGGCTAGGGTGATGAGCTCCGTTGCTGGCTGATGGACCAAGTGGTCAAATCGCTGGCACCGGTCGCCGTGTTGTGTGTAGGTCGAGCAGTCGCGCTGCAGAGTGGGCCACCAGTAACCTACCCGTAGCAAGATCCTGGCAACCGACCTACCTCCTAAATGTGCTCCGCACAGACCTTTGTGAACTTCTTCGATCACTCGGTTGGCTTCGTCGGTGCTGAGGCACTTCAAGAGAGGACCGGAGAAGGATCTCCGGTAGAGAGCACCATCCATAGTGACGAATCACCGAGCTTGGTACTTCAATCCTCCAACTTCCTGAGGGTCAGGAGGTTCCTGAGAGTCTTGGAGCCACGACAGGTACGGGGTACGCCAGTCGCTTGGGGAGGCCGAGTCAACAGCTAGGAGCTCCGAATCGATGCTCGGCCACTCTAGCTCTTTGAGAAGAACCGATCGAGTACCCTCGGGGTCAAGAGAGGAGGCCAGTCGAGAGAGGGCATCCGCTCGGGAGTTTTCCTCCCGAGATATTCGGACTACCTCAAAACTCTCGAACTGTTGTGCCATGGTCTTGACCAGCTGAAGGTATTTGATCATCGGTGCTTCTCAAGCTTCATAACTACTGTTGACTTGGCTAGCGACCAGTTGGGAGTCAGTGTGAATCCTGACTCGCTCAGCCCCTAACCGCCGGGCCATGCGGGCTCCCGATATGAGGGCCTCATACTCGTAAGCGTTGTTAGATGCTTGGAAGTTGAACTTCAGGGCGTACTGTAGCTCTGCTCCTTCGGGGGACTTCAGGAGGATCCCGACGCCGCTCCCAGTTGAGTAGGAGGATCCGTCGACGAATAGTTCCCAGGTCAGCCCGGGCGTGGACGGAGATCTTTCTTCAGTCGGGATGGTGCTCTCGGCGATGAAGTCAGCAAGCGCCTGGCCTTTGACAGCCCAGCGAGGCCGATACGATATATCGTAGGTCCCGAGCATGATGGCCCACTTGACGAGGCATCCCGAGGCTTCAGGGTGAGCGAGGATCCTCTTCAATGGTTCACCGGTCAGCACGGTGATGGAGTGCCCTTGGAAATAGGGTCGGAGGCGATTGACTGAGGTAACCAATGCTAGCACGAGTCTCTTGGTTGCGGGGTGCCTTCTTTCAGCCTCATTGAGCACCTTGCTGGTGTAGTAGACCGGTCTCTCGACTCCCGAGTTATTTCTGACTAGGACCGAGCTAACTGTAGATGGAGTCGCCGAGAGATAGAGATGCAAGGTTTCACTTGGGACAGGCTTGGAAAGCACCGGGGCCGAAGCCAGGAACTCTTTAAGCTTGGCGAACCCTTTCTGGCATTCCTCATCCCATGCTAACGTAGCAGATGCCAACTTGGGCCCCCTCAATAACTTGAAGAAGGGCCGGCATCGTTCGGCCGCACGGGACAGGAATCTGCTGAGCGCTGTAATGCGTCCAGTTAGGCGTTGAACATCTTTGACGCAGGTGGGTGGGCGCATGTCCAGGATGCTGGACCTTGTCGGGGTTGGCCTCGATCCGACGCTGGGTGACTAAAAAGCCCAAGAATTTCCTGGACCTTACTCCGAAGGCGCACTTGGCAGGATTGAGCTTCATGTTGTACTTCAGGAGGGTGTCGAAGGTTTCCGCTAGGTCGGCGAAGTGGTCCTCGGCCTTGGGGGTCTTCACGAGCATGTCGTCAATATAGGCCTCGACGTTCCGATCGAGCTGTCCCTCGAACATATGATTGACTAGCCTCTGGTACGCGGCTCCAGCGTTCTTCAACCCGAAAGGCATCCGGGTGTAGCAGTGTACGCCGAAGTCGGTGATAAAGGCGGTCTTCTCGATGTCTTCTGGATTCATTCTGATCTGATGGTAACCTGAATAGGCATCCAGGAAGCTGAGTATCTCGTTGCCTGAGGTTGAGTCAACCAGTTGGTCGATGCTCGGTAATGGATAGTAGTCCTTTGGAGTAGCCTTGTTCAAGTCAGTGAAGTCCATGCACATTCGCCACTTTCCCGAAGCTTTTGGCACCAGGACGACGTTAGCCAGCCACGTCGGGTACAGGATTGGTCTAAAAAGACCAGTCTTTTACCCCTTGGTGACTTGCTCCTTGATAATCGCCTGCTTCTCTGGCGCGTGCTTCCTTCTGCGTTGTTGTACGGGCTTCATGGTTGGGTCAAGGTTGAGCTTATGCATCACTGTTTCTTCTGGTATCCCAGGGAGTTTATCATCAGACCATGCGAAGACCCGGATGTACGTGGAAAGAAACTCTTTGTATTGCTGTTGGACTCCAGATGTTAGGTCGGCTCCGATCTTTACTCCTAGGGTCAGGTCGGCGTTTAGGAAAACCGCTAGCGATTCACCTCCAGGCTCGGCGGTTGCGGATTTTTCCTCGACTTCCCGAGGGCCCTTGTTCTTCCCGTCCGGCCTTGTGGCTTCAACAGAGATATTGTAGCACCTTCTGGCCATGGCCTGGTTGCCTCGGACTTCCCCCAACCCATTTTTGGTGGGGAACTTCATCTTTTGGTGATAGGTAGAAGGCACCGCTTTCATTCGGCTGAGGATTCCCCGGCCGAAGATTGCGTTGTATGCTATCATACCTTTGATCACTATGAAGTCCACCATGACCGTAACGGTTTTGGGTGGGGTGCCGAGAGTAATCGGTAGGCTTAGGGCTCCCTCGGGATAAGTGGCCTGGCCATTGAACCCGCAAAGAGGGGTTCGGATCGGGCGGAGTCTAGACGGATCCTCCCCCATCTTAAGGAAACATTCATAGGATAATACATCAGGGGCACTTCTATTCTCAACTAGAATCCTGTCTACGTTACAATGGTTTATTGTGGCCGATATGACTAGGGCGTCATCATGCGGGGTGCTTAGCCCTTCCAAGTCTTGGTGAGAGAAGACTATGACCCGGGGCTCACTCAGAGGGGCCCTGGGAGGCTCGATGGCTTGGCTCACCCGCTCAGCATAACGCTTCCTTCCTTGGCCGCTGTCTCCTCCTGATGCAGCTCCTCCGGCGATGACGTTGATGTGGACCCCTCGGGGGGCATTGTCGATTTCCTCTGGGGCACCTCGGTCTTCTTTGTGCCCGGCCACGAACCAGGAGAGGTGCCCCTGACGAATGAGACGCTCGATCTCATCCCGGAGCTGATGGTAGTCGCCGGTGTGATGTCCATGGTCGCTGTGGAACAGGCAATGCTTGCTGCGACTGCGGTTCTTCGACCTCATTGGCTCGGGTTGGCGGAGGAGGCCCGAGCCTTTGATGTCCTCGTAGATCTCGTAAACCGGAGTGGTTAAGGGGGTGTACCGCTCGTACTTCCGTGACGGTTCCTTGCGTTCCCCGTCTTGGTTCCACCTTTTCTCCGAAGCCGAGTTTGGCTCGGGTGCCCGCTTCTTGTCCCCCTCCCGACCCGAGCCGGTTGCGTCTCGACATGTGCTAAGCACTTCTTCGCACTCGGCATGGCGCAATGCCAGAGTCACTAGTGCAGCAAGGGTCGAGGGAGGATGGAGGACAAGCTCGCGGCGGAGGTTCTCGGCGTGGGTGCCCCGGTCAGCGCGGTTATGGCCGAGGTGACGTCAAGGCGGGGGATCCTCAGGGCTTCCAATTTGAATCGGGTAATGTAAGCCCGAAGTTTCTCCCCTTGCGCCTGTTTGAGGGCCAAAAGCCCCGCTACTGACCTTGGGGGACCACTGTCGGTGAAACTCTCCTTGAATACTCGCCTGAATTGCTTGAAGTCCGGGATGGATCTAGGGGCGAGGGCCCGGAACCATGCTTGGGTGCCTTGGACCAAGGTGGTCACAAAGGGTCGGCATTTGATGGCGTCGGATGCTCCATGAAGGGTCATCAGGGTGTCAAAGCTGTCGAAGTGATCGGCTGGGTCGCCCTGGCCGTCATAGAGCTTGAAGGTCGGGATAGAGGTTCTAGGAGATACCTCTGCCTTCAGGATATAGTTGGAGAACGGGGATTTCTCCTCGTCCTCCGCAGAGGAGTCTTTCTGCAGGGCGCGTAGCGCGCGCTCCTGCTCTACGAAATGCCTCTCGAATTCTCGTAGTCGGAGGGATAGCTCCGACTGCCGCTGCGCCATCGGGCTGGGGGGGCTGTATTGGCGTTCCCCAGGGACTTCGGTCTCTGGGTTCAGACGGCGTGCCCCAAGTTTTCCCTTCTTCGGCTTGGACGAGGCTTCCTGCTCCGAAGGGGGGGCTTGTGAAGGTCCTCCTGACCTGTTACAGATGATCTGCCGGCCCCGGAGGGTGAAGTGACCTCCGGAGGTGTGCTGGGACACGTTCTCGCGGCGAGGGCTCTCCGGAGGGGTGCGTGACCTTCCATCCCTGGCCGCCTGGGTCCTCATGAGTTCCACGAGGACGTCCAGTTTTGCGTTGAGGGCTTGGAAGGCGTCAGTGCCGCCATTAAGCGGCAGCCCTACCGCCACGGGGGGAGGGGGCGGTAGCCCTACCGCAGGGGAAGGGGGCAGTCCGTCGGCGGGAGTGATGGCATTGGAGGGGGGATTTTGTGAGGCTTAAAAAGGGCCTTCTCCCACCACCACCATGGTCTTTCCCCTGTCGCCGGTAGACCTCCTCCCTGAACGTCTTTGCAGCATACTGGCTCTTCGATCGTTTCCCACAGACGACACCAGATGAAGGGGCGTGATCTCGCGCGGCTCCTGAGCTGGGAGAATGATCACCGAACAGTGAACTGTAGAGAAAGGGAAACAGATCAGGGGGCCCAGGGAAGATTCCCTGGGAAAAACCCTCCCATGCCTAAGTCAGTAGAGCAATGGTGGAAGATAGGGAAGGAGGTAGAAAGAGGTGCACGAGATCCCCCTACACCAAGGTGGTGAGGTGGTTCCTGCTCAGGGGATTTTAGGCGTGTATTGCCCTTACCTTTCACTGGAGGGATTCTATGGTTTATATAGTGTGCTCACCTTATGAGTCCCGTAAGCTGAGGAGTTTCAGGCGGGAGTTACGTCCTCATCGTGGGATCTTTACGTCCTCATCGTGGGATCTTCATAGCCTTGAGGGATCATGGGTATCTTATCCTCATAAACTCCTGCTCATAAAGGGCTCTCAACGGCAGCGTGGATAAGCAGTCATCGATCGGTCTGAGCATAAAAGGTGCCAACCCTGTCCGGGCGATAGACATAGCTCAGATGAAGATAGGTCAGAGTGGGCGCTGAGCGCTTGCCTCTATCCCGATGAGGTGATAACTCGGGCATGAGTCTTCCTCCGTTCTGACCGTCGCTCGGGCCTTCCAAGCCTAAGGGCCTGCCGAGGAAGGATGAGATCCCGAGTGATCTTATTGGGCTTTTTAGCCTAAGTGGGCCCTATGGGATTGTCACTTGGATGAGCTGAGTCTCGTTTGGTCCTGATGGACCTAGTTTGGCGGCTCTTAGATGGGCTACTGATGCGCACCGACTAGTGTCGTTAAGAAAGCCATGCCACAATTTCAAAATGTTCACACTCACTCACTTTAAAAGATTGGAAAATCAAATTATATAGTGGTAAGCGGAGTCGATCCCACGAGGAGGAAAAATCTTTATTTTAACAAGTGGGAAAAACACCTTATGCTTTGAAAAATGAATTTTTGAGTGTGATTAATATAAGGAAAGATAAATTGCATGAAAACTATTTAAAGAACATGAGAGGGTTTAAGAAAAGAATTTGAAAGAGATAGAGAGAGGAAAGATCACAATTTACTCAAATGATGAATTTCATTAAGATGATAGTGGAAAGTCACACTATGAAGATAAAAATTACAACATAGGAATATCAAAGGGAAAAGAGAAGAAAATGTAGCCAATGAATGAAGAATAACGTCGCCTCCTTGCCAAGCCTTGGATGAAGATCGCCTCGCCTTGAATGCCGACGCCGTGAGAGGACCAATTGATGAAGATCCGCCAAAGGGATGTGTGGATGAAATATAGGAGATGGAGAGAGGAAGGTGGAAGAAAAGTTTGAAAACCAAGTATATGTGATGTGTGTGTGAGTGTGCTGTAAACAAAGAGAGGGAAGGAGGATCGGTGGGAAGAGATGAAAAAGTGTAGTGAAAGAAAATATAGTGAAAACAGAGGGAGATTGGAGGAATAATAACTTTGAAATTAGAGGGAATTAGAAAATGTGAAAGAAGAGAAAGTTGGAGATCAGAAAGAGAGGAAGAAGATTGCTGAAGAACACAGAGGGAGTAAACAAAGGGAAGATGGTGAAAAACGTGGAAGAACACAGAGTGGTTGCCGCGGATGAACAGTAAAAAGTGCCGGACTGAACTTTGGAAAATTGACTATAATTTGAAAACTGTTGAGAATTTGAAGAAGTGGTAGAAGAAGAAATTGAAGAACTTTTAAACACCTACAACTTTTATGAATAACTCAGAAGCAACAGAAGACCAGAAAGGGAAGAAAAATGAGATATAGCATAATATTTTAAAATCGGATGAACAGTAAAAACGCATAGACAGATCTTTGGAAAACTGGAAATAACTTTGAAAACTGGAAGAATTAGAGGAAGATGAAGAAGAAGAATTTGTAGAAGACTAGAAAACGAAAACTTTGATGAAGAACTTAACTGCAAAAGATGAAAGAAAAAACTTCAAAATACATCCCTATGGCAGACCTCCAACCTCTCCCTTCTGCATCATCGGCCATGGCATCTATTTATAGGGTACAGAACCCTTCCATGATCGTAGGTTCCCAGTTTGATACAAAAACCAATTTTCAACAATGCAACTTGACCCATTAGACTCCTTTCCATCATTAAAGTCCTCCTTTCCATAAAATGTTGCTTAGATAAGAGCAAACATGGAAGAACAGTTCGATCGAGAGCCTGCAGTTGCCTTTTCTAGTTCAACTTTGAATAGCGACTTATATTGGGGCATCCTTTCTTTAAATGACGCCTTAATCTAGGGCGTCCTTTCCTGAAGTAGCGCCTCTTCACTCGGCGTCAGTTTCCTTATTTCCTCATTTGCTTTTTTTCTTTATTTTTCGTAAAATAGAAATTGACGACTGTTCATATGGGCGTTCTTTCAATGATTAGCGACTGCATCTCGGGCGCTAATTCTTTTTTTTTCTTTTTCCACTTTCTTTTTTTTTTCAAATGAATTGACGCTTTGTCTTATGTCACGTCTTACTGAGTATGCGCCCTTGAAGATGTCGTTAATTAAATAGCGCCCTGATCTAGGTCATTGTTTCCTGAAAATTAAAATATCAATCTATTTAATTCCAAAATAATTGTGCAAATATTTAAATATTTCTCACATGGTCTTTTAAGATCAAAAAGATGATAAAATACATGAAGACTCAAATAATGTGTGAGAATGTAATTAATGCTCATGTTGCATAAATATACTCAAATAATGCTCAAAGATGATGGATGTGATGTAAAATATAACACTTATCACACCCCCCAACTTACTCATTGCTAGTCCCTTAGCAATGTAATTAAATTAAAATTTTGGACCAACAAGAATTCATAAAGATCATACTCTTATATCCAGCTCTCCCTTCATAGAATCAACCAAAGATTAGGAATCCAGAATCATTAATGCTCATACTAGCTTTAGATTGGAAATTAAAGCACATGACTTAAGAATACAAATTAAAGTTCAATAACACTTGTGCATGTGCAATTCTAAATCTGCAGTTAAGACAATTGCATTCTCCATTTGTTATTCTAAGTAAGTACCTTTCAACCCTACACCTCTTAGATCAGAGCATTTAAGCATACTAGCTTTTGTCTGCATTTTTCTTTTGTCCCTTTGGAATTTTTTTCATTTGCACAACCATAATGCTGCACTACCCTTCACCTTTTTGCGCGAATCTCAACACGTCTTAGGTGAAGCAGGCCCGGTTACTCAGATCAGGGGCATTTTTCATGGCGTGATCTTTCTATTTCACCATTTCTCTTTTTTTCAACAATATGCCTTTGCATTTTCTTTTCTTTTTTCTATAAAACTTGGCAGAAAGCTTTTTCTTGAAATAGATCTCCTCCTCAAGAAATGCAGAGTATCAGATACAGTTCCCAAAATAACAGAGGGCTTATCTTATTTTGCTTCATCAGAGTGCATAGTGAATATTTTTTCTAATAGTGCGCATGAACTTTTTAAAGAGATTCTTATATCAGTTTTCCATGGCTAGATCAAATTTAATTTTCCTTCAACCTTCTCCCTAGTCTTTTCTAATCCAGAATTATTTTCAATTTAAGCATGAAACAATAAAATTCTGTCAGGGATTTCATCTTTTCACTTTCATGCAAATTTGCAAAAAATGATATGCAAGAATTCATGTAAAATCCCTTTCAGTTTGTACTATATGCAATGAAAATTTTCTGCCCTCTCCCCCCAACTTGAATGGCATTGTCCTCAATGGCATGTAACATTAAAATGAAAGAACAATGTATCAATGAAGTTTAATGAGTAGGAAAGAGACAACCTGGCGTGTGGGGTAGAACCTCCTTTGGCGACAACTTCCTCTCCTTGGCTTGAATCTAATAACTAAAACACACTAAAACAAAAGCATTAAATAACAAAAACCTTGGGTTGCCTCCCAGAAGCGCTAAGTTTTCCGTCTTCAGCCAGAGGCATGAAGGCTCACAAATAATTACTCCAAATCACACAAAGCAATTGATTCTTTTGCAGTTAACTATTCATTCTCCAAGTAAGGTTTTAACCTTTGGCCATTGATAGTGAAAATGTGATCATTTTTAGGATCCAAAATCTTAACAGCACCATGGTCAAAAACTTTAACAATAATGAACGGTCCATCCCATCTGGACTTTAGCTTACCGGGGAACAAACGCAGCCTTGAATTAAATAGCCAAACCTTTTGATTTTCTTTAAAACTCTTTCTGTGAATGTGTTTATCATGAAATTCTTTGGTTTTAGCTTTGTAAATCCTTGCATTTTCATAGGCTTCGTTCCTTAATTCCTCCAGTTCATTAATTTGCAAAGCTCGTTGGGATCCAGCTTGAGTTAAATCAAAATTAACTTGCTTAATGGCCCAATAAGCTCTATGTTCCAATTCTACGGGTAAGTGACAGGCTTTACCAAAGATCAAGCGATATGGTGGCATACTAATGGGAGTTTTGAAAGCAGTCATATATGCTCATAATACATCATCTAGTCTTTCAGACCAGTCTTTTCTATCCGGCCTAATAGTTTTATGCAGAATGTTTTTAATCTCCCGGTTTGACACTTCAACCTGACCACTAGTTTGGGGATGATAAGGGGTAGCAAGCTTGTGAGTGATACCATACTTACAAAACAAAGCTCGGAATTGAAAATGAGTGAAATGAGAACCCCCATCACTAATTATAGCCCTAGGACAACCAAACCTAGAAAAGATATTCTTCTTCACAAATTTCATAACCACCTTATGGTCATTTGTCCTAGTAGCAATGGCTTCAATCCATTTGGAAACATAATCGACCGCCACCAAGATATATTCATTACCGAATGAAGATGGAAACGGTCCCATAAAATCTATTCCCCAAACATCAAAAATTTCAACCACCAGAATGGGATTCAGCGGCATCATATCTCTCTTTGAATTATTGCCCACAGCTTGACATCTCAAACAAGATTTAGAAAATTCATAAGCATCCTTAAATAACGTGGGCCAATAAAATCCACTTTGTAGCACCTTTGCCGCTGTCTTCTTTCCAGAGAAGTGTCCCCCACAAGCTAAGTTATGATAAAAATTCAATATTGATTGCTGTTCTTCCTCAGGGACACATCTTCTAATGATCTGATCGGGACCCATATGAAACAGCTCAGGGTCCTCCCAGCAATAGTGTTTAACCTTAGAAAAGAAGTGATCCTTCTCCTGTCTAGTCCACCCTCCCGGGATCTGACCTACCGCCAGGTAGTTGACAATATTAGCATACCAAGGAGTTGAAGAATGAGAGATGGAAAGAATCTTCTCATCGGGAAAAGAATCAGACATTGGAGTACTTTCAGGGATCACTATCCTGGATAAATGATCAGCAACTACATTTTCTAACCCCTTCTTGTCTCTTATTTCTAAATCAAATTCTTGTAACAATAAAATCCAACGAATGAGACGGGGCTTAGCATCCTTCTTGGAAAGCAGATATCTTAAAGCAGTGTGATTAGAGTAGATGATAACCTTAGCCCCTAAAAGATATGATCAAAATTTTTCTAGGGCAAAAACAATAGCTAGTAGCTCCTTCTCCGTGGTTGTGTAATTCAACTGAGCATCAGCGAGGGTGCGACTCGCGTAGTAGATTACCACGGGCTTCTTATCTATCCTTTGACCTAAGATAGCTCCAACAGCATAGTCTGAGGCATCACACATAATCTCGAAAGGAAGCGACCAATCTGGAGAATGAAGAATCTGAGCTTGAGTAAGGGCCGCTTTCAAGGAATTAAAGGCCTTCAGACAAGAATCATCAAAATGGAATGGAGTATCTTTAGCAAGCAATTGTGTGAGGGGACGAGCAATGGTAAAGAAGTTGTGAATGAATCTTCTATAAAATCTAGCATGGCCAAGAAAGGATCTGATTTGCTTGACAGATGTAGGGGAAGGAAGATTAGAAATCAAGTCTACTTTGGCTTTATCGACCTCTATTCCCCTTTCCGAAATTATATGGCCTAAAACTATACCTTCTCTCACCATAAAGTGGCTCTTCTCCCAACTTAACACCAAATTGGATTCAATGCACCTTTTCAAAATCTGAGTCAAATTTTCCAAGCACCCCTCAAAAGAATTACCAAACACCGAAAAATCATCCATGAAAACTTCCAAAGTCTCCCCCACCATGTCAGAAAATATCGACATCATACACCTTTAAAACATGGCGGGAGCATTGCAAAGCCCGAAAGGCATCCTTCTAAAAGCAAACGTGCCATAGGGGCATGTAAAAGTGGTTTTTTCTTGATCCTCCGGATAGATAGCAACTTGATTATATCCGGAATAACCATCCAAAAAGCAAAAATATTGTTGCCCAGCCAGTCTTTCCAGAATTTGATCAACAAACAGGAGTGGAAAATGATCTTTCTTTGTAACTGAATTCAATTTCCTGTAATCAATACAAACCCTCCATCCCGTCTGTAATCGCATCGGCACTTCTTCTCCTTTCTCGTTTACAACCACAGTCAGCCTCGATTTCTTAGGTACAACTTGTGTCGGGCTGACCCATTTACTGTCAGAAATGGGATAAATTATCCCAGCGTCTAACCACTTAACAACTTCCTTCTTCACAACTACCTTCATATTTGGATTCAACCGACGCTGCATTTCTCTTCTCGGCTTGGCATTGTCCTCCAAGTAAATATAATGCATGCAAACATCTAGACTTATACCCTTCAAATCTGCCATAGACCACCCTATCGCCCCCCTATGCTCCTTAAGAACTTCTAAGAGTTTAGATTCCTGAGCAGAGGTAAGATTAGAAGCAATGATAACATGAAAGGTATGATCTGGGCCTAGATAAGCATATTTCAACGAGTCCGACAGAGGTTTAAGTTCCAAAACGGGCGGCTGATCAAGAGATGGAAGAACTGGTTCAGATCTTAATGGAGGAAGAGGCTCCACACTAGAATAAGAAAGAGGTGAATCCTGAATCAAACTACCCTCTTCAATTACATTCTCATTCATATCCGCACTTTCTTCAATTATTTCCTCAAAAATATCAATGACATTACATTCTCCCTCATGATTCGGGTATTGTGAAGCTTTAAAAACATTCAATGAGACCTTCTCTCCTCCAAAGGTAATATCCATCATCCCTGCGGCACAATTAATATTGGCCTTCGCCATAGCCAAAAACAGGCGTCCCAAAATGATTGGTGTATGTTTTAACTCTTGAGATGGGGCCATATCTAAGATTAAAAAGTCCACTGGGAAATAGCATTCATGAATTTTCACTATCACATCCTCCAACAAACCCTTTGGTGTTTTAACAGACCGATCCGCCAGTTGAAGGATAATAGAAGTGGGCTTCAATTCCCCTAAATCAAATTGCTCATAAATGCATGCGGGTAACAAATTAACACTAGCTCCAAGATCTAGCAAAGCTTTATCAAATGTCACCCCACCCATATCACATGAAATTAATGGAGCACCAGGGTCCTTCAACTTCTTTGGTAAAGAATTCATTAAAACAGCACTAACATCTTCAGATAGACGGATCTTCTGTGTTGCCGCCTTCGGCTCCCTTCTTGGTGTACAAAGCTCTTTCAAGAACTTGGCATATGCCGACACATGTTTAATAGCATCCAAGAGTGGAATATTAATATTGACTTGTTTAAATAATTCCAACATCTCTTCTTGTTGGACCGGCTTCTTTTGAGCTTTTGGCTTTAATGCATCCGGAAAAGGGACCTTAGGAACATATCCTTGAAAACCTTCATCAACCTTGACCTTTCCTTTGTCCATTGTCTTCTCCCCCCCATCCGGCTTTTTCTCTTGAACAATGATCGGCTCTTCTTCCTCATTATCACTTTCCTCTTGGATATCTTGGCCCGAACTACCACCCACATCCTTAGCCTGATATGGATCATTAAGAACTTTCCCGCTCCTAAGGGTAGAGATAGCTTTGGCATTCTCGAATTGAGGAACGATAGGAGGGGGTGGCTGAGGTTGATTGGGCTGATTTGGAGGGGGAAGAATAGGAGCTCTTGGCTGAAAACCCAGAGGTTGTTGATTGTGGGGATTAGCTATGGGTTGACTAGGTAACTTCCCAACATCTCTCCTCATATTACTAGCCGCCAGCTGACCTATTTGACCTTCTAACTTAGCAATTGATTGTTGCTGAGAGAGAATAAGTTGCTGAAGTTGGTCAAATTTATCCTCAAAATGAGGCTGAGGGGGTTGAGGAGGCGGTTGATAAGGAGCTTGAAACGGGGCTTGAGGTTGATAACGATGTGATGGAAATTGATTATATTGGTCCTGGAATGATGAAGCTTGTTGATATGGGGCCTGAGCATGATGGAACGATGGTTGCTGAAATGGAAGTTGTTGTTGATTATGTTGAAAAGGATTTTGAAGATGTTGGTGAGACTGGTTCGAAACTTGAAAAGATTATTTTGGATTTGAGCGATTGACTTGAGTGGATGAACTCACTTGAGATTTCCAAGAAATATTCGGGTGATTTCTCCAGCCCGGGTTGTAAGTATTGGAATATGGGTCATAATTAGGCTTGGAGACTCCCTGAGCAGCAAAGACTTGTTCTTGGATAAATGGGGGAAGTTGGGACGCCATAGGGCAATCAATGACGCATGATTTGGGCTAGAACATAAAGCACAAAGTTCTTGAAGGTTGGAATCTGAGAAAGGTTGATTTTGTTGGATTGGTGAAAAAGAAGGTTCTTGCTTATTCATGGATAATAATTGATCTAGTTTTTGTGCTACCAAATCTACCTTCTCCATCCTTTGCGCCAGCAAGTCCACTTTATTCAACTTTTGAGTAAGTACATTAATATCCATCCTATTCTCCAACTCTCCTTGACTTTTGACTTCATATAGCCCACCCTTCTTGGAAGGTCCAATCATCCTTTCATAGGAGGAAAGTGAAGCATGACTAATAGAATTTTCACTTAACATCTCAAACAAATCATAAGCTTCATCCTCACTTTTACTCATGAAAGCCCCCCCACATGAGGCATCTACCATTTGTCTATAGTTTTCCGTTAATCCCTCATAAAATACTTGCACAATTTGCCATCTAGATAGGCCATGATGGGGACATTTCCTTAATAAATCTTTCAACCTGTCCCAGGCCTCATGAATTTGTTCCCCAAAATTTTGTGTAAATCCAGTGATGGCCCTTCTCATGGTATTAGTCCTACCAATGGGGTAGAATTTCTTCAAGAACTCTTTTTGCATCTCTCCCCACGTGTCAATTGTTCTACCCAAGACTCCCAACCAATATTTAGCTTTGTCCTTAAGGGAGAATGGGAAGAGAGTAAGCTTAAGGGTATCATCCGAGAAGTTTTGAATTTTGACAGTTGAACATATCTGGAGAAACTCATCTAGATGTTTATATGGATCTTCATTAGTATTGCTATAGAAGGATGGCAACATCTGGATGGTACTTGATTTGATTTCATAATGAACCGCCTAGTTCTGAGGTACTTGAACATAGAAGGATGGTTGATATTGGTTCGGTATGAAATAATCCTTCATTTGCTTGGGGGCTTGTTGGTTTTGATTTTGATTATCCATGAGGTTAGGTTGGGGTTGGGACTTAGAATGCACTAACCTTTCAACTTCACTAATGGGTCCTATCAAATGAGGGTGGAGGGATCTCCTACCTTGCATGCAATGCAAAGGGCCCAAAAGGTAATGATGATTTTTTTTCTTTCAAAATGCAATGAATCCCTATATGAATGAGTTATGCAAATGCAAGGATTAACTATATGAATGCAAGAATGATGATTTTTTTTATTTTTTTATGGAAAACCTTCTAAGGGCACTCTAACTCCAAGGTACTTCGTGGTACAACCTGCCCGGCGTTCGTGAGGGAATCCACGGGTGTGGGGACTTATGGAGATCTTAGAAATGAAATTTCAAGTCCAAAGAGACGGAATGCTCAATGGAGTGTCCTTCCAAATCCAAGAGGGGTGTAAAGATCCTAATGCCCTTAAGGAGGAGAAATAGATGAGAAGAGAATTTTTTTTCAAAAGATGTTGTAAATAAAGAATGAAAAATAAAAAGAACAACTAAGTGCACAAATGCATGAAAGTAATGCAACTAAGATGGAGATATGCTAGCATGATGAATTTTTTCTGTTTTCTGATTTTTTTAAAAAAAATTAGAATTTTTTAGAATTTTTTAGAATTTTTCAGAATTTCACAAAAAAGGGCATTTTCCTACGTATACTGACCTTTGAGCGACGCTTGATTTTCCTAGATTTTTCTGAATTTCTACTTTCTGTGACAGATCTGGGCTTTAGCTACGCTTCCTATGACAGATTTTTTTCCTTAGAATTTCAGGTCCGGATTTCTTTGAATTTTTTAATTTTTTAATTTTTATTTTATTTTTCTTACAAAATAAAATAGAAAAATAAGTAAAACTATATACAAATCAAACACAAGGAATTTCCCAACATAAAAATTAATTTCCTCCCCCACAACGGCGCCAAAAATTGATGCGCACCGACTAGTGTCGTTAAGAAAGCCGTGCAACAATTTCAAAATGTTCACACTCACTCACTTTAAAAGATTGAAAATCAAATTATATAGTGGTAAGCGGAGTCGATCCCACGAGGAGGAAAAATCCTTATTTTAACAAGTTGGAAAAACACCTTATGCTTTGAAAATCAAATTTTTGAGTGTGATTAATCTAAGGAAAGACAAATTGCATGAAAACTATTTAAAGAACATGAGAGGGTTTAAGAAAAGAATTTGGAAGAGATAGAGAGAGGAAATATCACAATTTACTCAAATGATGAATTTCATTAAGATGATAGTGGAAAGTCACACTATGAAGATAAAAATTACAACATAGAATATCAAAGAGAAAAGAGAAGAAAATATAGCCAATGAATGAAGAACAACGCCGCCTCCTTGTCAAGTCTTGGATGAAGATCGCCTCGCCTTGAATGCCGACGCCGTGAGAGGACCAATTGATGAAGATCCGCCAAAGGGATGTGTGGATGAAATATAGGAGATGGAGAGAGGAAGGTGGAAGAAAAGTTTGAAAACCAAGTATATGTGATGTGTGTGTGAGTGTGCTGTAAACAAAGAGAGGGAAGGAGGATCAGTGGGAAGAGATGAAAAAGTGTAGTGAAAGAAAATATAGTGAAAACAGAGGGAGATTGGAGGAAGAATAACTTTGAAATTAGAGGGAATTAGAAAATGTGGAAGAAGAGAAAGTTGGAGATCAGAAAGATAGGAAGAAGATTGTGGAAGAACACAGAGTGGTTGCTGCGGATGAACAGTAAAAAGTACAGGACTGAACTTTGGAAAATTGACTATAATTTGAAAACAGTTGAGAATTTGAAGAAGTGGTAGAAGAAGAAATTGAAAGAATTTTAAAAACCTACAACTTTAATGAAGAACTCAGAAGCAACAGAAGATCAGAAAGGAAAGAAAAATGAGAAATAGCAGAATATTTTAAAATCGGATGAACAGTAAAAATGCATAGACAGATCTTTGGAAAACTGGAAATAACTTTGAAAACGGGAAGAATTAGAGGAAGATGAAGAAGAAGAATTTGTAGAAGACTAGAAAATGAAGAACTTTGATGAAGAACTTAACTGCAAAAAATGAAAGAAAAAGCTTCAAAATAAAACCCTATGGCAGACCTCCAACCTCTCCCTTCTGCATCATCGGCCATGGCATCTATTTATAGGGTACAGAACCCTTCCATGATCGTGGGTTCCCAGTTTGATACAAAAACTAATTTCCAACAATGCAACTTGACCCATTAGACTCCTTTCCATCATTAAAGTCCTCCTTTCCATAAAATGTTGCTTAGATAAGAGCAAACATGGAAGAACAGTTCGATCGAGAGCCTGCAGTTGCCTTTTCTAGTTTAACTTTGAATAGCGACTTATATTGGGGCGTCCTTTCTTTAAATGACGCCTTAATCTAGGGCGTCATTTCCTGAAGTAGCGCCTCTTCACTCGGGCGTCAGTTTCCTTATTTCCTCATTTGCTTTTTTTCTTTATTTTTCGTAAAATAGGAATTGACGACTGTTCATATGGGCGTTCTTTCAATGATTAGCGACTGCATCTCGGGCGCTAATTCTTTTTTTTTCTTTTTCCACTTTCTTTTTTTTTCAAATGAATTGAGGCTTTGTCTTGTGTCACGTCTTACTGAGTACGCGCCCTTGAAGATGTCGTTAATTAAATAGCGTCCTGATCTAGGTCGTTGTTTCCTGAAAATTAAAATATCAATCTATTTAATTCCAAAATAATTGTGCAAATATTTAAATATTTCTCACATGGTCTTTTAAGATCAAAAAGATGATAAAATACATGAAGACTCAAATAATGTGTGAGAATGTAATTAATGCTCATGTTGCACAAATATACTCAAATAATGCTCAAAGATGATGGATGTGATGTAAATTATGATGTAAAATATAACACTTATCAGCTACAGAAATCCCCCTCTCCAAATAGCATTCTATTGATGATGCTCTAAAAGACAATTCCTAGACTTTAGCTATGCAAGAAGAACTACATCAATTCCAAAGGAACAAAGTGTGGTTCCTTGTGTCTCGTCCTAAAAACCACTCCGTGATCGGAGCCAAGTGGATTTTTTGAAACAAGTTAAATGATTAAGGAGTGGTAATTAGGAACAAGGCCAGGATAGTAGCCAAAGGCTATAGCCAAGAAATAGGAATTGATTTTGATGAGTCCTTTGCCCTTGTGGCAAGACTTGAGGCTATGAGAATTCTTCTAGCTTTTGCATGCCATTATGATATTAAACTCTTTCAAATGGATGAAAAAAGTGCATTCTTGAATAGTTTCATACAGGAGGACGTGTATGTGGAGTAGCCTCTAGGGTTTGAAGATCACGCATATCCAGATCATGTTTACAAATTGGACAAGGTGCTTTATGGGTTGAAACAAGCTCCCCGCGCCTGGTATGAGAGACTAAGCTCATTTCTTGTTGACAATGGGTTCAAACGAGGTAACATTGATCAAACTTTGTTTACCCAAGTAAAGGGTAAGAAAATTCTAATTGTTCAAGTATATGTCGATGACATTATATTTGGTTCTACTGATAACACCTTGAGTGAGAACTTTGCCAAACTTATGCAAGGTGAGTTTGAGATGAGCATGATGGGGGAAATGACTTTCTTCTTGGGCTTGCAGGTCAAAAAAATGGTGTAAGGAATATTCATATGTCAAAGGAAGTATGCTCGAGATCTTCTTACAAAGTATAATTTCAGCAAGGTGAAATGATGGGGACATCTCCGACCACTCCACATTTTTCGAGGCTTCTGATGATCGCCAGCAGTGCTACATCTTGTTCGCCACTTTATTTCGAGTCGTATGATGTATTTTTCATTTTCTTATTTAAGTCTTATCATGTAATTTTTCTTTTAATTGAGTCAAGTACCTAGGTAAATAACTCATTAGAGTGGTTAATGTGTCATTTGGGCCTAATTAAGTGGCCTAGGCCCAGGGGCTCCCCTCTCCCTTTGATTTGTATGGTCATTAGTCTAAGAGTTAGGGACTTATTGTAAAATGTGGAATTCCTATAAATAGGACAACATTCCCCCATTTGAGAACTAATGAATATTTGAAATTTTCAGAATCCAATTTAAATCTCTTTCTTTTGGTGAGAAGCCATTAGAGTGGGTGAGAAGCCCCTCCTATCCCCCCCTCTCCCCCCTCTCTCTCTCTAGGGCGCAAGTCCTTCTCTCTACTCACCCCCCAATTTTGAAATTAACTCTCTCTACCCCATTCAATCCTCATTAAATCTCCTCTCCCCTCCCCATACTCCATTCAATTTTCCCTTTACTTCCCCATCTACCAAAGCAACCTTTGGTGCTCCTAGGCACCCCTTCACTCTCTCCAAGCCATCTTTCCCCTTCCCAAGCCACCCTTTCACCTCCACAAGGTCCCAATTGAATTCCCTACCCCTTGAGGGCTGTGCCCAAGCCTCTCCCTCTCCCCCAACCTCCCTTGGTCACAGCCCCCACCTCCCCTCCACCTTGCTTGGTCGACCTCCCCCATCTCCCTCCCTCTCCCTTGTGCTGGCTGCAACCAGCCTATTCCCCACCGCCTGTTCCTCTTGCACCATACAGCTCCAGCCCTAACCTCCCTCACAGCCTCTCCACCGCCCCTATCCACCCCCCAGCCAAGCCCCACAGCCATTAGCCCTCACCCCAATGCAGTCCCTTCACCCCTTCCCACCACTATCAACATCTATCCCCAACCTGCTCAGTCCAATTCGCAGGTAGCAGAGAAGCTTCTGGTTGCAAAGGCTGTCCCATCGTCTCCATGAAGTTCATGGTGGCAAGCCCTATATTTCTGGAAAGCTTGTCAAGGCTGCTTCATAGGTGAGGTGGTCTCGCCGTCATCCGAGGTCCCAACTGCCCAGAGGATCCAATCTCCCTCGACTGCGTAGAATTGCTCCGGCGGGGAACCTAAGACCAAGAGAAGAAGCGACCACGGCTACTCCAGGACTACTTTGGATGTGATTTTTGGCTGAGGTCTTCTCCTCCAAGCCCTCTGTCAGCACCAACAAGAAGGGAGCCATTTGGATCCCGGAGCACAGATTACCAAATTTTCTCCTCGAAGTGCGCAGGTCAGCTTCCCCTGAGCCAGATCCGACCTTTCCCACTATTCTGGTTCTCGCGGTCTACTCCAACCTCCTCCGGAGACCCCGTTTGTCTCTGATCGAAGAGGACTCATCCACGATCGCAATGGCTATGGTCCCGCCCTCATTACACCCTAGGAGTGTTCATGGCGGTCACTTCTTACAGCAGTAGAAGTTCTGGGACATCCAGCGCCAGGTCTAACTAGGCCTGGTCCCGACCCCGCCTTGGCCACCGTCAGCATCAGAATAATTTCCAAAAATTTGGACGTCTTCCTAGGCCAACCCAGGACATTTTGGCACTGGTCCCATCATTATCTGAAGTCGGTGAAGTCCATGGTGGCGCCGTCATCGCCTTCCTGTCTGGCTATTCCAGAAGCGGCCAGAACCGATGTAGCTCGACAATTCGACTTTATCATAAGTTCCCCGACCCCGCCTGGCCGGCGTAAAGCCCCTCCCTGCGGGAGGTAGTGTTTGCTTGTAATCCTTTAGTCCCCCACCCCTAGTCCAACCCCCTTGCAAGGGGCGTAGTGATTGTAACTTGTTATTTTCAGGTTAGAGCTACACCGGCGTAGCGTGTGGGGTATTCCCACGCTTCCCCGCTCGCCTCGTTTCCTACCGGGATCGGCATCTTCATGCCGACCAGGTGAGTTTCATGCCCCATCCTCTGCTGGTTTTATCATTGCTTAGCTTAGTATTATTTCTAGTTGCCCATCGGACAGCGAGTGAGTGTCCGTTCCAACTTTCCATACATCGAGTGACCACCGTGGAGCGAGGCGAGAGCAACCCCTTACATCACACGCCCTTGGCGTGCTGGCCGCCTGCAGAATTGGGCATCCTAGTCCCTTAGGGGTCCATCCTAAGCTAGCCTTACCCTGGAATGTCAAGGTCCCACTTCGGACCCTCTCCACCATCGCCGAGTCATCTACGGGCACTAGTGTGTGCTACGTAAATGAGTTCGCTAAAGTGAGTCCGCTGCTCAAGTTGCTTGCTTGTGATTGTAGGTCCAGGGGCATCGGTCGAGTGGCTGCCACCCCCAAGGTGATGTCACATCAAATTGGTATCAGAGCAAGTTCACAACTTGTCTCTACAAGTTGGTCCTAGGGCGCATATGCATTTAGAGTCACCCGGTGCATCAACCGTGCCCACTAGCATGGCTACCTCTCTTTGGTCATATCCGTCCCACTCGGCCCTCCACAAGGGTCCGATCGACCCCCCCTTTGACATAATTCTATTTAAGGATCTCCTCCTTGATGGATCATGCCCTACTACCTACCTAAAGTGGGAGAGTACCATAGAAAAGTACTTTGAGAAGGCAATGCTATATGGACCTGCGAGAGTCTGTTTTGCAAAGCGTCGGCTTTTGCGAAAAGCCGGGGATAAGTGGCAGAACTTTGAGGTCTTAAGGAGGATTAAAAGGCAAGAGCCTATTGACACATGGGAAGACATGTCAACTGAACTTAGGAAGATCTATGTTCCCCGAACCTTCCCCTCCTACTCGGATAGTCATAGCTCAAGGAGCACTACCACTCCTCCTTTCTCTCCCAGCCAGTTCAAGGCCACCATAAAGGCCCAACCTCCACAACACCCATCACCTCCTATCCCGACCAACACCTCTACACTCCACCACCCAACCCCCACCAATTCTCCTCAAAACCAAGGGTGACCCACTTCCACCCCTCCACAGTCGGCCGATCCCAAGGGCAAAAGACCCTTAACTGACCCGGTTCCCCCCATGAGGGCCGCCACCCCCCAACCCAAACTCCCTTATCCAACCCACACCCAAACCCAACTAGCCTCCACCTCTCCATCATCACCCATAAGGGACACACCTCCGAAGACCAACCAACCCAAGCCTCCTCACCCAACCCATCTCCCACTCCCTACCTCGACTCTTCCATATCCTAGGCCTCCACTACTTCCCCTCCCCATCCTAGCCCAAGTCCCCCTTTTCCCACCACCCCGGGTGCACCATGCACCGATCATCATCACCCCTCCCACAAAAGACCTTCCCATCCCCTTGGTAGAGGAGATCATCTCCCCCACCCTCGAGGAAACCCAAGTGCACACTAATGGTGAGGAAGAGCCTCAAACCTCCCCCACTTCACATAGCCTGGACCTTCAAGAGCCACAAACCTTCACACATGGAACCATAACCATAGATGGCCCCCTGCTTAAATGGCCCAAGGTAGACCCCGTCTCCATAGCTTGCACTCATACCCTCTACCCATGGAGCGACACCTCCCTCTAGTGCCCCTCTCCTATCACACCACCATCCAATCATCTTACCAAGTGGAGACATTACGGGATCAATAAGGGCTTAGCATGGTAAATGAAGTTGACCGGCATGTTGACCACAGTGGCCAACCAACCTAGGAGCCTTGACCTCCTACACCTATGTGTCGGGTCTATCACCTCAATTTGCACCGTTGGTTGCTACACTAGCGACCTTCTGTTATTCCTCCATACACCCGATGAGCCCGACCTTATCTTCGAATTGGAGTCTCTTATATCGGGTAGAAAGCCAAGCCATCCCCTCATGGCCGACCCACCTACCAAAGACTTCGGCCCAATTATTTCATTAGAGGAGGATGATCCACCACCACATTGTGAGGACCTTGAAGTTGATGAGATGAACTTAAAGCTCCTTACTCCCGGGTACACTTATGTTGATCCTTTTGACCCCTCCCAATGGGAGCCCGGGAACCCATGTAGCCCACCCGTATCACTTACCACCCACTCCTTCCTACCCCCACCCACCATGTTCGACCAAGCCCACCTCTTCCAAGCCCCAGATGACACAAAGGAAGCCATGACCATAGGCAACCTACACCTTGGAAATGAGGAAGTGCTCCTCTCCAAGATGCCCACCTTCCTAGATCCATTCGACCCCTATGAGTGGAAGATAGAAGTCCATCCCATGCCCCCACACAAGGAAGTCATCTCTGGGTTAAGAGTGCACATGTCATGGCATATCACACCACTTGGCATGATCAGTACGTCGGGTCCACTTGTTCATATCACCCACATGTCAAGACGGAAGCATGAGTGGTCCATATTTGGGTGTAACGGCCCTCCCCTATTTACCGTTGGCCTAGTGCATGAAGGATACACGCATGGATGTCCAGGTCCCCCGGCATTTGGCACCCCTTTGCATGATAGGTCCACCAATGGATGCCCCGGCCCACCTAGGTTCATCAAGGTCCATAAACCGTCAATGCATGATAGATCCACTTATGGTTGTCCCGGTCAACCTTTGCATACCACACCGCACAGTAGCGCATGGCATAAGCATTCAAGCAAGCATCTAGCAACGAGCGGTAAGGTTTATGATGAGCGGGCAAAAGCTCGCGAGCGCCACTTGGAGTCCCACGTGGACAATCTAGTGATGGTGAGATTGGAGTAGCTCTACCCTAGGGTCACCTCTCAATCGAGGGCATGAGGACTTGGACCTTCCCAAGTTCCAAGTGGCTTTGGCAACCCAGCTTACGGGTTGGACTTACCGATGGGTTTTGGGATACACCCCATTATATATATATATATATATATATATAGCTACCCCTTTGGTTTTGTTTAAAAATAACACTCAATAACTAAGTTTCTCAACTAAGAGACCTTGAGAATTTTTTATTTTCAGTTTCAGAAGGACAGAAACCGACACAACATGTAAAGGATGGTTGAGAGCTATTAACTGTAATGAACAATCCTTTTTCGTTGAGCAAACCTTTAGACTCTAAGGTTCATTAAGCATAAATCATCAATTCATTCATGGTGCATTCATAGTCTTATAGAAGTAGGTATCTGATTTTAGTAGCTTAGAGTAGTGAACTTATTATCAGTTTGTCATTCTTTTATATTCTCAACAGTGAAAGTAGATAAGAGGCAAGGTGATGTCCAGTTGAAGGTCAAGGTGTTGAAGATCAAGATGACAGTCATGTGCTGCCAGGTGTTGATACAGAGGGATCCCAAGTGAATTTATCTCAAGAGAAGTAATCTGAATATTAAGTGATACTCAGAGATATTGACTGAATGAGATTTTGGTTCAGAGAAGTTCAGATATGAAAATAAGAAATGATAGACAGATTATGAACTTTCTTTAACAAAAAGAAACACAAGCTCCCCCCGACACTATGCAACACTTTTGGACACAGCATGTTGACCTATCATACTTCTATGACAATGCTAGACACATATGCATGACTTAACATATGAATCTTGACTCAAGGTACCAGGTGGAGGACTAGCCTCTACACATGATGTGGGTTTCTAGACAAAAGATATCTGCCCTTCTCCCAACTATCATTTTATATACCTTTGAGAACAAGATGGGTATGATGCAAGGTATGCAGTTATGCTTTAGACAGATTAATTCTAAAGACAACATGAAGCATGTGCAAATGAAGTATTCATTGAGAGGCAATTTATTCAGAATAGATAGGAATGAAAATTTATTCATCATGCTAAAATTTACATAAGCCTAGTTCCCTTCTCAAGAATTTAAATCTATCATTTCCAAGGGGCTTAGTAAAGATATCAGCAATCTATTTTTCTGATTCAATGAAGTGAAACTCGATTTCATTCTTACTTACCTCATCTCTTAAGAAGTGATGTTTAATCTCAATGTGCTTAGTCCAAGAGTGATGAACATGATTTTTGGTTAATGAAATAGCACTAGTGTTATCACACAAAATAGGTGTGCATCCTAGATTGATGTGATAATCCACAAGTTGGTGTTTTATCCATAAGACTTGGGCTACATAATTCCCTGCTGTAACATATTCTGCTTCAACAGTGGAAAGAGCAACAGTGTGTTGCTTCTTAGATGCCCAAGACACTAGACAACCACCTAGGTATTGACAATACCCACTAGTGCTCTTTCTATCTATTCTGCACCCAGCATAATCTGCATCAGTGTAAGCTACAAGGTCGAGCTCACACTTAGTAGGAAACCATAGACCAAAGTCAGGGGTGCCTGAAAGATACCTAAAAATCCTCTTCACTACTTTCATGTGAGATTCCCTAGAACTAGCCTGAAATCTAGCACATAAACATACTGAAAACTGAATATCAGGCCAAGATGCAGTAAGATACAAAAGGGATCCGATCATACCTCTATAAAGCTTGGTGTCAACCAATTTACATTTTGGGTCACCATCAAGACTAGTTGAGGTGCCCATAGGTGCTGTTATTGCCTTGAGGTTTTCCATTTGATACTTCTTCAGCAGGTCCCTTAAGTACTTGGACTGTGCGATGAAGCTTTGATGTGACACGACCCCTTGGACCTAAATTTGCAAGCAACCGGACAGAACGGCGATATCTCACAAGCGGGTTCACCCGCGTCGCGTGCACCCGGGTCCGTAGGCGGACCGGCGATGATGGTGAGGGTCCGAAGTTGGACCTTGGGGTTCCAAGAGTATGGCTGGCTGGGGATGGACCCCAATGGGCTAGGGATGCCCAATTTCAAGGGCGGCCGGCACGCCGAGGGCGTGGGATGTAGTGTCTCCCTCACAACTCACCCACGGTGGCACTCGATTAGATGGAAAGTTAGAACGAGCCCTCTCTCACTACCGACGGCCTAACTAGAGATAATACTAAGCTAAGCAAAGATAAGAAACCAGCAGAGGAGAGTGGTCCGAAGCTCACCTGATCGGTGTGAAGACACCGATCCCGGCCGGAGACGAGGGCGAGCGGGGAAGCGTGGGCTACCCGCACGCCGCGCCGATGACGCTTCGGCCGAGGACCTGCTAGTACATGCACTACTCCTCACGCAGGAGGGGGAACTTGGGGTGGGGAGATTAGGGTACAAGCAAACACTACCTCCACACAGGGAGGGGTGGTAAGCCGGCCAGGCGGGGTGGGGAGTGGGGCTAAGGAAGAAGCCGAATGACCCAACGTGGTTCTGCCCGCCTGTCTGCCCGTCTGATAGGTGCTCGCTGTTGACGCTCCCGAGGACGTTCCCAAACTTAGAAGCCGACGAAACTAATGCCAAATTGTCACTGACTGGTCCAGGATGACTCCTGAATTTTTCTGAGCTCTCAAAGTATCACTGGTGGTCGGAGCAGGTGCTGGACCAACGCTGTCTGGTTCTGGTTTGAGCAGGTTTCAGGATGCTGCCGTGGGAAGATGAAGCTGCCCCGGGTGCTCCCGTGATCAGAACGGCACGGGACTAAGACGGTTGCGAGCGTGGCCGCGTCCTTTTCGATCAGCAAGCAAGAACGGCACCAGGGGAGGTCGAGGTCGAGAACAGCGGCCCGAGTCGGGACAGGCCCTGGCTGACCTGAACGATGCTCCGGTGGTAGAAAAATTGGTGCAAGAAGCTCCAAAGTCCAAATGACTCCCCGCTGGTTGGGTTGGATAGGGGACTGGTGAAGGATCGTCCCGGTCAAGTGGCTCACCAAGGGGTGCGAAGGTGTGGCCGCAGGAGCTTCTGAAAGTCGCCTCTGGTTGCAGTCTGGGCCAGGTCTGCGCAGTCGGGGGAGAAAGGTTCTCTCGGTCTACCCCGAACTCGGAATGGAGCGGGATCACCTCGCCTGCGAAGCCACCTAGAAGACCTTTCCGGCAATGTATGGTACACCTCCAGAGGATGCCGAACGACTCCGAGGCAGGTTCTGCAAGTCGGGTCCCAACTGCTACCTGCGAACTGGGCAGTGCAAAAAGGGGGGGAGGGGTTGTTGGTGGAGATGGGAGGGGGAAATGGAGCGGGAAGTGGCTGGGGCGTCCCCTGGTTGATAGGGGGTCAAAGGGGGGTCGAATTAAGGGGTGAGAGGGGGGAAATGGGGGCTGGAAGGGGTTCTAGCAGGTGGGGGATTGGAGAGCTACGAATTTTGGTATTGGATGGGAGAGGGAGAGGGAGACCTTTGGCTTGAATGAGTGATTAATGGAGGGTTATTGTTGCTTTGGGGAGGGGAAAGGTTGTGTTGGGGATGGGAAGGGTTGTATGGGAAGGTGGTGGGGTGTGTGGGGAAGAGGGAGGGATACTTGGGGAAGTGGGAAGGGTGCTAGGGAAGTGGAAGGGTTGCCTTGGAATGTGAAAGGGGGCTTGGGGCTTGGTGTGATTAATGGTGGTATTGAATGGACCTAGGGAAGATGAGGGGTTGGGGCTGATGTGGAGGGTGAGGTGGCAAGGGGGAGAGGAGAGAGAGAGAGAGAATTGCACCCTAGAGAGAGAGGGGGTCGCCCCTTTTAGAGAGAGAGAGAAGAGAGAAAGAGAGAGAGGGGAATCCACCCCTAGAGAGAGAGAGAGAATCTCACACAATTTTGGGGGATTTCAAAATTTCATTCAACAATTCATTAGCTCCAACTGGTGGGAGTGGGGTCCTATTTATAGGATTCCCACAATTTAACATAAGTCCCTGACTTTTGGACTACTAACACTAAACCAAGGGGAAGGGGGCGCCCCTGGGCCTAGCCCATATAATTGGGCCCATTAACCCATCAAACCAACATAATGACTCAAGACTTAGGTAAATAGCTACTTAACCTAGGTATTGGACTCAAATAAATGGAAAAGTACATGATAAGAAAATGAAAATTACATCATATGACTCGAAATAAAGTAGCGAACAAGATGAAGCATAGTTGGCGAGCATCGGGATCCCTGAACAAATGGGATTGCTGGTGATATCTGTAGACACGCCAAAATTGACGTTTTGTTGATCAAATCTCATGTTATTATATAAATGCCCCAAGTGGACTTCAATATTCTTATAATATGAAGTTTTTCTATTTTTGTGATTTTTTCTGCATTTTTGTGATTCACGACTTTGGTAAGGGCGTTAATTTATAAAGTCACGACCTGTAATAAGGCGTTTTCACAGAAAGGACGACCGTGCTACAGGGCGTCAATTCTTGGTATTATACGCTAATTTCTGGAATTATCATAAAAGGCATTTTCTGAGTAACGCCTTTCCTCAAGGCGTGTTATTAATAAACGCCGTAATCATAGGCGTGTTATATCAGCGTTTAAACAGAGCAAGTTTTTTTCTAAAATTAAATCCAGGAAGAAACGTCCTTTTCTAGGTCGTGTTTTAAGAAACGCCTTTGTTGCGGTCGTCAATTCATCAAGAGACGTCCTCGATTAAGGCGTGTTTTCGCTCCAGAGTCCTACCTTTTTCGAACTTTCCCTCACAGTTCCCTATCGTAATTTGGTCTCTTGCTCGATCTTAATCCTTCCTTGAATGCCTCATTACCCGTTCTGATCTTACCTTGCTTGATCACATCCAATCGAGGCTATAAATTGAAGCCTGGATCGAACGGTTGAAGGGTTGAACGGTTGAAGGGTTGAAAGGTTGAAGGGTTGAAGCGTTGAAGCATCCGTAAAAGAGGTTGAAACGCTTGTAAGAGGGTTAAGCATTTTTTTTCACGAACAGAGCCTTCTTCATCCGGCTTCATCCATATATTTCTGTCGTCTTCATTCACTTTTTCCTTTACTGTCGCCAGGGACAGCAGGATTTCACCCCTTTTCATCTCTTTATTTTATTTATTCATATCACTCCATTCATCATACACGTTCATCCTTTATATTTATTCACACTTTATTGTCATACTCCCCCTCCCTTAAGTTTTGTTAAGGGGTTTTGAAAACAGCCAAAAAATAAGGTGCGCATGTGCCTTTCTTTCCTTCATGATTACATGTCTATTTGGATAGATGCTACTGCGTTTTGGGCTGACCCTTCTCTTCTTGTTTGTGTTTACTGTCCGTTTTGCAAGGTAATCAACTAAGAAGACCCACTTCATCGGCCGGCCGATTGAAGTTGGAGGAAGAAATCCACATCCATCCCGCGTCTCAAATTCCACCAGGTATACGCGATCACTTTTCTTCTTATTGAGGTAATCCCTCTGGCGATCACACACACTCCACATTAGCACCCCGTGCTATTTTATTGCTTTCATCATATCTATTGCTCTTTATATTTAAGTGTGGATTTTAATTAAGATCTACAATATCCCCATCAAGCTTCCTTCTGAAGTTTGATTTACCTGTCTCTGCATTTTCCTCCCCTTGAGTTCTAGACCCACTAGTCTCACCAACTTCTGCAGGTTCAAGATGTGGCTCTTCTTTACTCTCAAGGATATCACCATCAGCCTTGTCTCTACAAAAATAAGTTTCAGATTTATTAGAATGTTCATCAAAGAAAACATGAGGTGATTCCTCAACAGTTTTTGAATTAAGGTTATAAATCCTATAGGCTTCGGACACTTCAGAATAACCTAGAAAGATTCCAGGTTCACTTTTAGGTTCAAACTTATCAAGATCTCTTTTAGAATTTACATGAATAAAACACTTACATCCAAAGACCTTGAAATGTGCCAGTGAAAGTTTCTTACCTTTAAGTATCTCATAAGGAGTCTTTTGTGTGGAAGGTCTTACCAGAGCTTTGTTAATTATATAACAGGATGTGCTTACAACCTCGGCCCAGAACTTCCTTGGCAGATTCCCTTCAACCAGCATTGTCCTAGCCATTTCCACCAAGGTTCTATTCCTCCTTTCAACTACTTCATTCTGCTCTGGAGTTCTTGGAGATGAGAACCTGTGGTTGATTCCATTATCCCTATAGAAATCATCAAATTGTGAGTTTTCAAACTCACCTCCATGATCAGACAAGATATTCAGAATTGAATGCTCACTAATCTGATTTATTTTGTGATAAAATTCCTGAAATTTCTCAAATGCATCATTTTTATGAGTCAGGAAAAATACCCATGTAAACCTAGAGAAGTCATCTATTAAAACATAACCATATCTTTTACCAGATAAGCTGGTTGATCTAGATTGTCCAAATAAATCCATGTGTATCAGCTCAAATGGTTTAGAAGATAGGCTCTCAGTTCTTGACTTAAATGACTTTCGAGTTTACTTGCATTGAGTACAGGCCTCACAGATTTTATAGTTTTTCTTAAATGAGATTTCAGGGAGACCTTTTACCATGATGTGTTTATTTAATTTGTGCAACAAATGATAGCTAGCATGACCTAACCTACGGTCCCAAAGATAGGCTAAGTCATCCTTATTGACAGTGAGGCATAAATTTGTGTGTGCTGCATTATTTAAGTCTACCATGTAGATGTTATTGATTCTCTTACCATAAAATTTGATAGATTCAGAATTAGGTTCGAAGATTGTGCATGCAAGAGAGTCAAAAACTACTTTGTGATCTTTATCACATAGCTGGCTTATGCTACGCAAATTATAGGCAAGGCCTTCAACTAACAGCACTTCATCAATGCAACAAGAAGAACACTTACCTACTTTACCTGATCCAACTATTTTCCATTTGGTATTACCTCCAAAGGTAACATGACTTGCATCCTTCTCTACCAGCATGCAAAATTTATCTTTATCCTTGGTCATGTGCCTAGAACAGCCACTGTCAAGATACCATCTATTTTGATTGGCTGCCAGGCATACCTGCATGGAAAATCAAGTGGAAAGATTTGGAACCCAAAACTGTTTGGGCCCCAGAAAAGCTTTTATTTCATGTAGACTAGAAACTAGATGTTTTGTTATCCACATTTGTTTTGGTTTCTTCATTGAAGTTGTGGATTTTTTATCATTCAATTTAGTCTGCCTTTTCTTGCCACTATTAATCTTGGAGGATTGCTTTTATGGTGTGGCTTGTTTCTTCTTTTTAAAACTATTTTGAAATTTTTTCTGCCAGCGTTTAGTCCAATAGGCATTGGGAGTAGTGGGTGCTCTATAGACCCTAGACTGACTGGGCATGTAATTGACAAAGCCATAAAAGTTCTGGCTTCTGAAATTGTTGTGCCTAGTCTACATGTAGGAATTCCAAGGGTGAGACGGATGCATTTGAGTGGAATATGGATTCTGAAAATGATGATGCATTGGCCTCATGTAGAAGCTACCTAGACCTCCCTTTTTAGAGTGATGATGATAAGAATTGTGAAATGTAGAGTAGGTCAGAGATGTATTGTAGTAGCCTCCACCTGAGGTACTTCTACTCGGCCCTTGGTTCCTAAATGACTTGTACCCAGAAGAGGTAGAGGTTGATGCACCTTGATGGGTGCCTCAACCATTCTGTGGTGACTGGGTAGTTTTGGCCTTGGGGCTTCCTTGAACTCTAGCCTTTCCCTTGGTCTGAGGCGTGGAAGTGTATGAGCATGATTCCCTAGACACCTCTATCTTCCTTTTGCCCTTGTCCTTGGCATTGGGCTTAGTTTTCTCAATATTTTTCATTTTGTTCTTATTCTGACCTTCTTCAGAAGTCATGTTTATCAAGGGTTGAAATGTCCCCTTTTCAGCCACAATGGAGATGGTTCTCAAGTCAAACCTTTCCTTGTTAGTTGGGTTGAAACCCAAACCTTCCTTTCTGAAATTACTTTTAGTTCCCAAGATGGCATTCATATTTTTTGTACCTTGTGTCATGCCCTCAAGGGAGTTTTGTTTGTCTATATTTTCTTTTTCTAGATTTTCTATTATCTTTTTCAATTCAACATTCACACCATTGACAACTTCATATTTTTCAGTGGCTATCCTAGTTTCTTCCTGAAATTCATGTATTCTAAGTTTGAGTTCATCAATGGTGTTCATCAGATTTTCATTTTCAATTTTTAAGTCAATCAAGATGACTTTATCACACTCGGTTTCATCAAGAGATTTTTTCAAATTGAGATTTTCAATTTCCAGACATGCAATTTTATCATTCAGAGAGATATCATGAGTTACAGAATTAGTTTTCCTTTTCAAATGTCTGTATTCTTTTCTCACATCTTCATATTTATCAAGTAACTCAGCATATGTTTCTTGCCAATCATCATGAGTAAAATTTCGAAAGGTAAAGTTACCTCATCATTGTTTTCGTTGTCTTCACCACTTTTGGCCATCAAGTATAGATTGTCTTCTTTCTCACTGTCAAAGGAGCTGCTCTGACTTCCTTCATCTTCATCGCTCCAGGTGCTAACCATAGCCTTTCCTTTCTTGTTCTTCCACCTGGGCTGCTTGTCTTTCAACTCAGGACAGTCTGCCTTGAGATGTCCTGCCTTCCTGCAATTGTAACAAACAATGTTATCAATTTTCTTGGCAATATCATGTTTATGCTTTGACTATCTTTTGCCAGAAAAATACTTTTTCCTAAACCCCATTCCTTCTTTCCTCAAAAACCTTTTGAAATTCCAAGTAAACATAGAAAAATCATCAGTGTTTTCATCTGACCTAGAGGAGCTATGTTCACTGGATGACCCTTTGTTGCTTGAGGTAACTTTAAGAGCAAGGGGTTTCATTCTTTTCTCGGACTGATCTACCCTCTTAAGGTTCAGCTCATAAGTCATAAGAGAGCCAATGAGCTCATCCACGGTCGTGGTAGCAAGGTTCCTTGACTCCTCTACTACGGTGGCCTTGGTATGCCAAATAGGTGTCAGAGACCTAAGGATTTTCCTAACCAGCTCGTACTCACTATATACTTTACCCAAGTTTCTCAAGCCATTAGTGAGCACCATCAGACGGGCATACATTTCAGACACGGACTCATCAGGCTTCATTCTCAATGCCTCATACTCAGAGACCAACATGTTGGCCTTGGTTTCCCTAACCTAAGAAGTCCCTTCATAGATAACCTTCAACTTATCCCACATCTCCTTGGTTGTGGTACAGGAGAAAATTCTGGAGAATTCGGTGGGATGGAGTGCACATTGTATAGCATTGATGGCCGCCCAATTCAAGGTGGACCTACGGATATGCTCCTTGGTCCAGAACTCTTCATCTGGAGGTAAATCGAAAGGACCATTACTGACAACCTTCCAAATCTCATAGTCCTTAGCACGAAGGAATACCTCCATTCGATTCTTCTAATAAGAATAACTAGATCCATCAAAGAAAGGTGGCTTACTAGTGGAGTGGCCCTCAGCAGTTAACCCTCTAACATCCATTCTAAACTCTCCGGGATGTAAAGCCCTAAGGGAGAGGTAGGCTCTGATACCAAGTGATGGGTGTGTAGAACGGATGAATGCAGATCTAGAGGGGGGGTGAATAGATCTACCCTCAAAGAAATCACCAGCCTATAGCAGTTTAAACATAATGCGAAACAAACTGAACTGCTGTAGACACAAACTCACAGATGATGAAAAAATAGAAATGAAATCTGCAGAGGAATTACATATAAGCAATGTAGATATTCAACTCATTAAAACTAAATTTTAGAGAAGCAATCTTTAAGAGATTCCATCAATCATAATTATAGCGAAGACACAATCTCATCTATTGAGTACCAGGCAGAGGTACCAACTAGGATTCCTCACGCAAGAAACATCATTCCAGAATGGCGTGACCAAACTTTTTTTCCACAGCTTTTGATATACTCGATGTAGATGAACTTGTAGTTCGTTCAAATGATGATGAGAATGAAATCTACTATAAACTGTAAAGCAGTATCAAAGCAGATGATATAGGCAGATGAAAGATTAATCAATCAAACTCATGCAAACCCGTTAGGCGATCCTAAGCATTCATCTACCGGAGAGAAGATAGAAAAGCAATCACACAAGATAAAATAGTTTTAAGGTAGTTCGATCTCTATCCAGAGATCTACATCCACCCCTTACTCAACCGAGTAAGGCTTCCTGCTGACACACAGCTTGAACACCGCTGATCCACAGCTTTTGGGATAGAAATCCTTACAACCGCTGAGCAGCACAACTTGCTATCCGCTGAGCATTACAGCTTGGCTATCCGAGGAAACACCCTCATCTGCAGAGCAATACAGGTTAGCTCTGCTGATTCACAGCTTTACAAAGGTTTCAAAAGGAAAACAATAAAATGAAGAAAATCGTGTAAGACAAGACGGTGGAAAATAGAAATGTAGCTCTTTGAATAGAGCAAACTGACTCTGGATTTGATCCAGAAGACAGGGAGAGTCAGCCTCTTTCAGACCCTCTTCTTCCTCTCAGCTCACTTCTTCTTCTCAACTCTCTTCTACGAGACTCTGTTTTCTCTCAAAAGGTGGCTCTAACTAATGAGCTCTCTCTTCTCTTCTGTTATTGAACTCTCCTCTTCCTCTTCTTCTCCTTTGCTTCTCTCGCTCTTTTTCTTCTCCAACTTCTGGCTGGGCTCATGCGTCTGACGTATGGAAGGTTCGTTTCTACTTTTTCAGAGAGGCCACGTGTCAGCAATGGATGGGATAGTGATCCTCGTAGAGGAATGTCCCATGATTATGCCCCTAGGATCACGTGCCAATCATTTGTCCCTTTTAATCCACGAACTCATGCTTCAGGTGTGTGTTCAAGTGATCACGTGATAGACGAAGATGTCTGCACGTTTGCCGTTCAGGTGGTCGAACGTATGCCAAGTTGAAAGAAATGCCTTAGCCTGTAGAAGAAAAGTGAAACATGGTTAGACCTTATGTACGTTAGCACAGACCTTGGATGCATTACCCTACATACTAGCACAGACTTTATGTGCACAAAACATGAACTAGCACCGACCTTTATGAGCATAATGCAAAATGTGCACAAACATTATATGGCTATATGCAAGATGTGCACGGACTTGCTATAGTGTGTACACAGTTGTTATATGCATTGAAAATGAACATGCATGCAAGCAGATGTGCACAGACATGTATGAACATGCACAGACATCATGCAGCAAATAGTAACGTGCACTAACCTTAGTTGAGTGTGCTACAGTACGTGCACAGACTTGTATACGGAAGGCAAAAAGGTGCACCGACCTTATTTTTGCCATATGCACAGGCCTATATGCACGTGAACAGTAATATGCACCGACGTTACTTATATGAGACCTAAACTAGCTTTGACCTTAGTTGCTTTGAAGGCAAACTAGTGTCGACCTTAGTTGTGCACTTGGCCAACTAGCACCGACTTTCCTATGCATGCTACAATGATGTGCACAGACCTTCTTATGAAGACTAGCAAATATGCACCGACCTTATGAAGGAATCAACAGTGATAGCACTGACCTTAGTTGTGTGAAACCACAACAAGCACCGACCTTGTTGAAACGTGCACGGATGTTATATGAAGGAGGAAAACATGCACCGACCGTTTATATGCCTTAGACAAAAATATGCACATACTCTAAATAGTGAGGTGCACGGACTTTATGTAAATGAGGAGAAACATGCACCGACTTTCATATGCTTGCAACAAAAACCTGCACCGACTACGTGCTGACTGGCATAGATAGCTAGCACAGACTCTGGAGAATAACCCAAGCTAACTAACACTGACCTTGTGTCAACCAGCACAGACTTTATATGCAAGACATGCTATACTAACATCGACCTTCTAATAGCAACTGAGACAATTCTGACTTATATAAAGATGATGTTGTCAAAGTCAACTAGTGGTCAAACCACTATTGCCAATGGTCAAACCACTGTGCCAATCATTAAAACCAGACATAAATGACACCAAATCAGAGGAGACACAACACCCCACTTTTCACGTGGAGGATCCGACACCCTCTAAGGGCCCCGCGGTGGATCCTAGAGAGCACCTCGAGAATATACCCTCCTTTGAGACAGACACCCTCGGAGAGCCTCCACATATCTGCCTGAGAGCCCGACATGTGCACACGGAGACAATACTAGGCAAGCAGGGTACCATCACTAGCAAGAGGGTGTGCCCGAGCCACCTTGAGAGGCTGAAGATCCGTTCCTCGGCTAAGGACGCGGGGTTGAGTCAGGAGATCGTGGTTCGCCCGGAGCTGCTTTGGAGGGCCACTTTCCCGGTGGACCCATATCGACGGAGTTGAGTTCTCCGCACCCCGGGGGTATGATGGGGACATCTCCGACCACTCCACATTTTTCGAGGCTCCTGATGATCGCCAGCAGTGCTACATCTTGTTCGCCACTTTATTTCGAGTCATATGATGTATTTTTCATTTTCTTATATAAGTCTTATCATGTAATTTTCCTTTTAATTGAGTCAAGTACCTAGGTAAATGGGTCATTAGAGTGGTTAATGTGTAATTTGGGCCCAATTAAGTGGGCTAGGCCCAGGGGCTCCCCTCTCCCTTTGATTTGTATGGTCATTAGTCTAAGAGTCGGGGACTTATTGTAAAATATGGGATTCCTATAAATAGGACTCCATTCCCCCATTTGAGAACTAATGAATATTTGAAATTTTCAGAATCTGATTTAAATCTCTTTCTTTTGCTGAGAAGCCATTAGAGTGGGTTAGAAGCCCCTCCTATCCCCCCCTCTCCCTCTCTCTCTCTCTTAGGGCGCAAGTCCTTCTCTCTCCTCCCCCCCCATTTCGAAATTCTCTCTCTCTCTACCCCATTCAATCCTCATTAAATCTCCTCCCCCCTCCCCATACTCCATTCAATTTTCCCATTACTTCCCCATCTACCAAAGCAACCTTTGGTGCTCCTAGGCAACCCTTCACTCTCTCCAAGCCATCTTTCCCCTTCCCAAGCCACCCTTTCACCTCCCCAAGGTCCCAATTGAATTCCCCACCCCTTGAGGGTTGTGCCCCAGCCTCTCCCTCTCCCCCAACCTCCCTTGGTCGCTGCCCCCACCTCCCCTCCACCTTGCTTGGTTGACCTCCCCCATCTCCCTCCCTCTCCCTTGTGCTGGCTGCAACCAGTCTATTCCCCACCACCCATTCCTCTTGCACCACCCAGCTCCGGCCCTA
Source organism: Amorphophallus konjac (assembly GCA_022559845.1). Lineage (NCBI taxonomy): Eukaryota > Viridiplantae > Streptophyta > Magnoliopsida > Alismatales > Araceae > Amorphophallus > Amorphophallus konjac. Next base: position 115,073,904 of record CM040128.1, read on the forward strand.
ACCTCCCTTACAGCCTCTCCACTGCCCCTATCCACCCCCCAGCCAAGCCCCACAGCCATTAGCCCTCACCTCATTGCAATCCCTTCACCCCTTCCCACCACTATCAACACCTATCCCCAACCTGCTCAGTCCAGTTCGCAGGTAGCAGAGAAGCTTCTGGTTGCAGAGGCTGTCCCATCATCTCCACGAAGTTCCTGGTGTCAAGTCCTATATTGCTGGAAAGCTCATCAAGGCTGCTTTGTAGGCGAGGTGGTCTCGCAGTCATCCGAGCTCCCAGCTTCCCATAAGAGCCAATCTTCCCCGGCTGCGCAGAACTGCTCCGACGGGGAACCTGAGACCAAGAGAAGAAGCGACAAGGCTACTCCAGGATGACTTTGGACGTGATTTTGGCTGAGGTCTTCTCCTTCAAGCCCTCTGTCAGCACCAACAAGAAGGGAGCCATTTGGATTCCGGAGCATAGATTTCAAAAATTTCTCCCCGGAGTGCACAGGTCAACTTCCCCTGAGCCAGATCTGACCCTTCCCACCATTCTTATTCTCGCGGTCTACTCCAACCTCCTCCAGCGACCCCATTGGGCTCTGATCGAAGAAGACTCGTCCACGATCACAACGGCTCTAGTCCCGCCCTCATCGGACCTCAAGAGTGTTCGTGGCGGCCACTTCTTCCCGCAGTAGAAGTTCTGGGACATCCAGAGACAGGTCCGACCAGCCCTAGTCCCGACCCCGCCTCAGTCACCGTAGGCATCAGAATAATCTCCAGAAATTTGGGTGTCTTCCTATGCCAATCTAGGACATTTTGGCGCTAGTCCCATCATCATCTGAAGTCGGTGGAGTCCGTGGCGGCGCCGTAATCACCTTCCTATCCGGCTATTCCAGAAGTGGCTAGAACCGGCGTAGCTCGACAATTCGACTTTATCTTAAGTTCCCCCACTCCGCCTGGCCGGCGTAAAGCCCCTCCCTACGGGAGGTAGTGTTTGCTTGTAATCCCACAGTCTCCCACCCCTAGTCCAACCGCCTTGCAAGGGGCGTAGTGATTGTAACTTGTTATTTTCAGGTTAGAGCTACACCGGCTGATGTGACACACCCTTGGACTTTAACAAGCAAGCATAATTCGCAATAGTAATGGACCGAAATTTGGCGGCCACTCACCCAAAACCCGGGGTAACTTGGCGATGCCCAGTGGAGGATGTGAGGGCTGGGCTCTTGCTAGTAGAGGGTCAGCAAGGCCAAGATTATTGCCAAGGGTATGGAAGCCCAATTCAATGGAGCCGATGTCGTGCCGAGGGCACGGGTCACACACTTTCTTCCACGGCCATCTCTTGATGCAAAGGAGCTTGCGGATCGAGCACTCACTCTCACGGGCCAGCAGAACTATGAGCTAATATGGGAAGAACAAGCACTAAAGAGAGCAAGGGTTGGAGCACTTACTTGACCAGTTTGAAGAAACCAGTCCCGCTCGGAGACGTGGGCGAGCGGGGAAGCGTCAGTTCCCCACACGCCGCGCAGGTGTAGCTTGAACCTAATTAATAATTTACACAATTACTCCCCATGCAAGGGGGTTGAACAAGGGGAGGGGAAGCCATAATTACATCTAAACACTACCTCCCACAGGGAGGGGTTGTAAGCCGGCCAGGCGGGGAGGGGAGAGTGAAGCTAGGAACTAATTGAAAGGATGATGACTGTTATGTCCACTCTCTGGAACAGAGGACAGACAATCAGTGTCGGCACTGCTGTGAACTCCCCCGAGCTCCGTTGGCGACGAAACCAGTGGAAAAATCTTTGTAGTTGACTCAGGAAGACGTCCAATTTTTGGGGGAATTTCTGAATGACGGTGATGGTCGGGGTAGGGTCGTGAACATTGCCTCTGCTTTCTAATTCTGACAGCTACGGTACCACTGTAGCAGGAAGATGAGGTCACCAAGGGTGGTCCTGATCTCTAATTAAGGCGAGGCTCAAATCGCTGGATTCGTTGTCGAGTCCTCTTCGAACGGAGACCCACGGGGACGCCGGAAGAAGTCGGAGTAGATAGAGACAGTCCGAACAGTGATTGAATGTCTGTTCAGTCCCAGAGTGGACAGAACAGCGCACCTGAGGGAGAAAATTGAGAACTCTTAGCTCCGGATGCCGAACGGGATGCCGCTTCTTGGTACTGGAAGAAGACGTGTAGACGAATCTCTCAGTCAAGCCCCACCTCCAAATCTTCAAGGGGTTGACCGTGGGAGGCTCTGCAAGCGGCCTCAGGTTGTTAGTCTGGAGGAAGACGGGCAGTGTGGGGAGATCAACTCCCCCGAGCAGCCACGAGCTTAGGTTGGGACGAGACCGCTGCCGTTGTGAAGAAGACATGAAGACGCTTCCGACGGTATCACTTAGACCTCCAGGGGCGTCGAGATGAAGTCGAGGTCGCCTCTGCAAGCTGCTGGTGAAATAAGAGAGGGATGCTTCCGGTATTTGATGCCAAGAAAGGAAAATCGTGGAAGACCTGGTTTTCGAATGAAAATTATCCTACTACGATAATTTATATAGGCGTCGTGGTCTACAAGCCAATCAACTCCTAATATGGCATCGTAGCCTTCCATATCAAGGCATACGAGATTAGCGAGAAGATTATGCCCTTGTACAGTAACTTCACTATTGGGGAAAAGGGTTTTCAATTCCGTTCCCGACCCTAAAGGAGTGACTATGGTTAAATCCGATGGTAAGGGAACATGTGAAATAGGCAATATTTTTACAAAGGAACTAACAATAAAGGAATGAGTAGCACCCGTATCAAATAACACAAAAGCAGGATGTGAATAAATATAAATTGTACCTTCAATGAGCTCCCCTCCTTTGGTTGGTTCATCCTCCAATATGGCATTCAATCTAGCTTGCCGCTTTCGTCCACCATTGCTCCTTGTGGATGATTGCTCTTTCATCAGAGGCGTGTCAGGCATGCGGTGCTCTCGACTTCCACATCTTAGGCATGTGCCCAATCGCTTCCAACATTCTTCGGTCACATGACCGAATTTATCACAGAACGAGCAAACCGTCATGATTTGCTTATCTTCTTCCATAGCCTTCTTGTTCCGAAGATCATCCTTGCCGTCCCCATTCCGGGATATCTTCTTGCTATCCCAAGAGTTATAGGTGATGTTGAACTTTTCTTGCTTCTTACCTCGTCGATCAGACTTTCGGCTCGGCTCCTCTACTTTGACCTTGAGTTTATCGACCTTCTCAAGGTCTGTTCACATAAGTGTGCCCGTTGGACCATCTCTGCGTAGGTCCGAATGTTTTGCGGGCCAAGTTGCTAGATAAAAATGGGCCGTAACCCGTCCATAAAGTGATTTGCTTTAATAAGATCCGTGCTCACTAGATGTTGAGCATAAGGTGCCAGGGGAGAGAATTGTAACTCATATTCTGCCACCGTCAACATGCCTTGATGTAGTGACGCAAATTCAGCTGCCTTCCTCTCCTTGACATGCTCGAGGAAATACTTGGCTCGAAAAAGAGTAAGAAATCCATCCCATATGTGAGGTGCATCTGCAGGCGGTGTCGGAATAGACTTCCACCATGTACGTACGTCTTTGTTTCATTGGAACGTAGCAAGACGAACCTTCTCTTGATCGGCACATTGCATGACCTCGAATATACGGTTTATTTCGTTAATCCAATTTTCTGCCTCATCGGGGTTAGAAGAACCCGAAAACCGCGGAGGGTTTAAACTCCAGAAATTATGGTGCAGATCACCAGCTCCTTCTCTAGCGCCAGCTTGAGCCATATTTTGCAAGGCCTATGTGAGACCCGCAATAGTTTGTTGCATTCCACCCTAATCAACATGGTGAGCCATTGTAAGAGTAAAGTACCTGGAGAGGGGGGTTTCTGTAGCCCACCCAAAGAGCAGCCCAACAAGACTCAACAGGGTCCAACGAGGCAAGCTCACCCGAGTGATAGCCCACGGGGCCCACTCAAGGAAGAAAAGCCCAATAAACAGGCACTCGAGGAACCAACCCTCCCCGGTGGCCCCTAGGCTCGGAGGGCCCGAGTGATGGTCAGGTCACAAGGAAGGTCCGGCCTAGGCCGCTTTTCCGCTCGGGAGAGACAGGCGCCAGCCGACCTATCCGAACCCTCCTTCGACCGAGCTATCCTCCTCGCCCGGACAGGGCTGGCATTTTAGGAGCTCAGACTGGACGCTAGCCGTTCGCGCTGCCTTTAAGAGTCCCCAACGGACAGGGGAATCAACCAGCCACCGGGTTTCAAGGCGATAACGCCCCCACGATAAAGGCCATGAAAGCCTACGTTGAGGACGTAACTCCCGCCGGAGACCCCCCAGCTGACAGGACTCCTGAAGGCGGCACACTATTTAAACCAGGGATACCCTCCGGTGGAAGAGAAGAGAAAAAAAGGAAGGTAAAACTCCTGAGCAATCCACTTCACCCCCCTTTTTGGTGGAGAGGAGTCTCGCGCATCAGCTTTCCTCCTCCCTTCATTGCTTCCACCATTGCTCTACTGACTTAGCCATCGGAGGGTTTCGCCCCAGGGAAATCCCCTGGGCCCTCTGATGCGTTTCCCTGTCTTACAGTTCATCTTCTGGTGATCCCCGGCCCGCTCAGGACGCAGCGCGAGATTTCGCCTCTTCAGTACCTAAGAAGAGTAATGGATTTGTTAATCATAATGGAATTTATGGGTTAATCCTAAAGATAATTTCTAATTACTAGCTCATACCATGTTCTACCTAATTTCTCTCATGGGTTGGGAATTTCTGTAGCACCCCTGAAATAAAATTCCTAAATAAATTAAACTTACATGAGAAGGACAAATAAGTTATAAATATAAAAACTTAATGGGCCATGATAAATTGATCATCTTGGTCCATTAACACAAGATATCTAAAACCCAAACACTCGTGCAACCGACCAATCCGAACACCATTGTACGCAATCGAAACCCACACACACTGTAAGGGCCCTTGAGTCACAACCCCCGACACCCTAAAAAGTCAGACAAAAGAACTCATGGACACTACTATAGTATTATACTAAATTTAATAATAACATTTTATTTAATGTAAGCATTAAATGCACAACATAATTTTTATTGAATTAAGAATCATTAAATCTTGAAGAAAAGGGTCAATTTATATTTTTTACTAATTTAGTAAATTTAATATTCCACATTTATTACATTATAAAGGGAGGATATATAAATACAAGATTTACGTATAGACTTTGGACTGATGTGCAGACTTTATGGATGAAGGAATGTGTAGACTTTGAAGAATGAATGAATGAATGTATAGACTTTGGATGAAGGAATGTGTGGACTTTGGAGAATGAATGGTAGAATGTATAGACTTTGGATGAAGGAATGAATGTATAGACTTTGGATGAAGGAATGTGTGGACTTGAGTGGGTAGAATGTATAGACTTCAGAAATGCAAAGACTTTGACAATGTATAGACTTGTGTAATGGAATGTATGGACTTGAATGGATGTATGGACTTATGAATGTATAGACTTGGAGATGAATGTATAGACTTGGGGAAGGAGTGTGTAGACTTGGAGGAATGTATAGACTTATGCATTGTATGGACTTACGGATGTATAGACTTGGAGAATGAATGTATAGACTTGAAGAGTGTATGGACTTGGGGAGTGAGATGCTCTGGAATGTACAGACTTAGGAATGTGCAGACTTAGATGCTTAGGCTTGTGGAATGTATAGACTTGGATTAGATGGATGTACAGACTTTGATGAAGAATGCGATGTATAGACTCTATGGAGAATGTATGGACTTGTGCAGAGTAATAGGGATATATATATACAATAATAGTCTTCTGAAGGGCATGGAGAAATGCCAATTACCAATTGACGCCCATACGTATAAGCATTGATTCCATAAGAAACGACTTAAACAAAGTCGTTATTTTGTTGTAAATGAATAGTGCTAATTTTTCAATTAAAGATTAGTGGAAAACTAATTACATGGAAACATAGAGAAAAATGGAAAACTCATACCCCTAAAATTTCCCAATAAGATCACATCAAGAAAAAAAGATAAAAATCCAGGAAGATCGTTACACCTTAAATTAACAAATGCTGAAAGATGAAGGACGCCTCTGAGCAAGTCGCCAATTAAAGAATTGATGACTATGTATACAAGCGTCACTTATTGAAATAACGCCCCAATCCTAGGCGTCATTTCCAACAGAACCCATTGGTATTTGGATCGAACAGGGGTGTTCTTCGGGGTAAGTATTGATTAGGGAAAGAGATTGCTACGTGTATAATCAAGATTAGTAAGGACTCTACCAAGGAAATTTTAGTTCTAATAGAACTCATTAGGATTCCTTTCCTATAAATACTCCCTTCTATCGAGCTAACTTGTTGGCTCTTTTCTTCGTCAAATCTACTGCTACGAGAAGAACGTCACAGTTCTTCATCTTCCGCACGAAGGACGCTCTTGTTGTCTTCATCCTACGACGTGAGAAGCCTCTGTTTCTCTAATTCTTCCGAAGGGGGGGTGCTGCTATTGCCTTTGCTAAGAGCTGTTGCTCTTGTTGATTCATCCAAGCTTCGTCTTCATACTACTGCTGTCAAGATCTCTGTTGGAAACAGAGTATCGGAATATTACATATTTCATCACTAACTTTCATTGTCTGACAACCAAATCGACACCCAAGGTAGGTGTTCTCTCTTATGGCTAAACTCAATTAACAAAGATGGTACATGCTCTTATGATCATAAACAGCATGCTCATGTTCGAGTTCATAGTATCTAGTTTCTCGTAGGTGATCTCTCTAATAGTTAAACAAGTGCTAAATAATCCTCTTTATTCCTGTCAAGCATGCATATAGGTCTATAGTTTGATTTCTGTGAAAGTTTTACAAGTTTAAAGGATTACAGTAAAAGACGCCCCAGATTAAGGCATCATTTTGATTTAACGCCGGGCAAACAGGCGTCAATTGACCAGATAATTAATAATTACGTATGTTCAAAAATTAATAACTATAAACCCTGATATAATAACCAATGCATGATTATATTAGTGAGTTCCTGTTATTTTTCCCAATCTATCCATGTCTCTAGTTTCTTGATTAGAAATACTCCAAAAAAATCCATGTGTCTGTGATCTGACCACATGAGAATAAATGACGACCCTATCCATGTCGTCAAATTGAAGGGACACCCTCGCACGCAGCCGTCAAATTGTGAGATTCTAAGATAATTATGAAGATGTTCATAAACACCTGGATCTTGGAAATAATGACATACATCCTGCCGTCTCTTTGATATATGACGCCCCTGACAAGGACGTTATTTACTAAAGTGAAGACTTGGTCTAAGTCGCCCTTTTTATAATTGGAAAGTATTTACAAGATGTAAATTCACAGTAATCTGGATGAAACGACTGTGCGAATAGTCGTTAATTATTGAATTGACGACCCTAATGAGGGCGCCAATTTCCAAAATGAAGACTTTACCTAAGGCGTCAATTCTCTGTTTCTTGTTTTCGTGGATTTCTATAACCTACTGTTAGTAAGTTATGTTTTGACACATAGTTCCACGTTTTACATTATTTTACCGATTGCCCATATTTCTTGGTGATAGATGAACCCTCCGTCGGACATTCCGTTCCTTCAAACTTGTGACTTTATCATAGAGACCTCCATAAGACTCCGCTAGCCTTGGATTCCCTCAAGGCAGCCGAGCAAGTTGTACTCTTTAAACCCATGTTACTACTTGATGGCCATGTCACTCTAATAAAACATGGTATACCGGTCCTCATGACATATTTTTAGACGCCATGAGATTATTTTGAACAAATAGAATGGAAAACCATGCCATTGATATTTCTGGAAAAATTACGTGCCTACCGTACCTTAAGATCAAGTGACCACATGAAGTATTGTTAACCGGTTCATCTCGGATTTATCTCGAGTTAGATATCATGCATAATCATGGTCATTTTCTCTAGCGTTCTATGACACTGAGATCCTTGGAATCTATTCTTAATTGAGAACATAACCCTTTGACTCTGTATTTGGCCATATCTGATTCTGAAATATTAAAGGGCTCTGGGTCCGTGACTTTTCAGTGCCAGATAGGACGGAAGTCCAATTCTGTAAACCATGGGAATTCTGGGCGTGACATTGCACCAAACTCTGTACATCTGTTATTCTGTTATTCTGTAAACTCTGTTAATTCTGTTAAATCTGTTATTCTGATAATTTGTTGCTTGGTTATTTTGATAAATTAGATATTCTGCTAGATTGTTAATTCTGCTTATATTTATTGGAACTTTGTTATAATCTGGCCAAATTCTGAAGTTATGTTCATCTAAGTATCTGTCCTTGTTATATTCTGATAGCTTGTCCTTGACTCTGCATGGGAATTCATCCCTATTTCTCTTGAGCTCGTATCCGCCTTTGACTTTGATATTCATCTTTTCTATTAGATTGATCTTCATGATTTTCTAGTTCCATGCATTGCATCGTCACGAATACGTTAATTGGCTAATCACTTATATTCTGCTTGAAGAGAGATGTAATTCCTACTGAGCGTTTCGCTCACCTGCCTATCTTTAACGTTTTTCAGGTAATGACATTGAAGATAGTCCATCAGATGGGGAAGGGCAAGAGTGAAGAGTGAAATGGAGAATCGTGTCGGTGTCTTTTATTCTTTCTTGGAGTCTCGTCCTGTTATTTGAGTCCTTTCTCTTTATTAGAATGTAATAGTGAGTCCTTCCTACACTTATGTAAGTTCAGTCAAGATATGTAATTTGAATATTTGATTATCAATAAAGATTAAATTGGCCCACATTGTCCAGTGTGTAATTTTGTGTCTTATGTTTGCTCTGATCATTCATGACTGTATCACTGCCGCGTTCCGAACTACACGTTACGCTGCTATCGGTTCGGGGCGTGACAGTTTGTGGTATCAGAGCCTAGGTATATTAAACCCTAGGTCTTGACTATAGGTTGCCATAAGTTCTAGGTTCAACCCCATTATTGCCCGGTGAGTTTGGGTAGAACCTTGGATTAAGAGCTGAAAAGGAAGTTAGAATACTAATAAGATTAGCTTATGAAGATAGCTTAAGTAAAATTTCACGAGAATTACTTGATAATCTTACATGAGATTGTTTGTGTCTTATAGAACTAGATAGATAACAATGGCCGCTGAGCGTGCCCAATGGCGTGAGATGCAAAGGACGGTTCAAGGATTGACTCAAGCTCTTCAACGAGTAGCCGATGGTGGAGCCAATCGTGGAACCGGAGAATTGCATCGTGAATTTCGGAGCCTCAATCCCCCTAGGTTTAGTGGGACCCCTGATCCGGATGTGGCGGAAGATTGGACTAAGGAGATGGAGAGAATCTTTTGAGTAATGCAATGCTCGGATCAAGATAAGGTCCTTTTGGCAACATTTCAACTAGAGAAGGACGCAAGGGCTTGGTGGGAGTCTGTAGAAGCCACTTTGCCAAACATTCAAGTAACTTGGGTTGAATTTTTAGAACAATTCAACGAGAAGTATTTCTCGGAGAGAGTTTGGGAGAGAAAGGCAGGGGAATTTGCCTCGCTCAAACAAAGAAGCATGTCTGTGGCAGAATATGAGGCTCAGTTCTCGAGGTTATCACGGTATGCACCTCACTTGATTTCAACAAAGAAAATGAAAGCTAGAAGATTCTTGAATGGGTTAAGACTACAATATATACCCCAATTAGCACCAATGGATATTCAATCATATGCCGAGATGGTTAAGAGAGCTCAGCTATTGGAAGATGCCATGGAATTATCTGACAAGGTCAAGGCTAGAATGGAAAAGAAAAAGGTAGATAATGGCAACAAAAGGCCCAATAATGAGAATGGAGTTCCGAGTGGCAAGAAGCCTAAAGGAGATAAGTGCAAGCATTGTGGGAATGAGGGTCATCAATCCAAGAAGTGTCACCGGAAGAGTGGAGCTTGTTTTCGTTGTGGAAGCCAAGAACATAAGGTAGCCGACTGCCCCCTTCCCAAGGATCAACCTCAGCAGGCAAATGATCACAGGGAAGCACGGCATCGAGGACAATTACAAGCAATAAGACAAATCGAACCTGCTGATGATGAAGTAACTAGAGGTACCCCTTTTACCTTGGCCTAGTTCATTGGGTTGTTTTATTAGCATGCCTAGATGATTTTGTCTTATGAATGGAAACTAGAACTAGATACCCCACTGATATATATTGGAGAGAAATTTCAGTTGAATTTGGGGACCAAATTCTTTTAAGTGGGGGAGGGTGTAGCACCCCCGAAATAAAATTCCTAAATAAATTAAACTTACATGAGAAGGACAAATAAGTTATAAATATAAAAACTTAATGGGCCATGATAAATTGATCATCTTGGTCCATTAACACAAGATATCTAAAACCCAAACACTCATGCAACCGACCAATCCGAACACCATTGTACGCAATCGAAACCCACACACACTGTAAGGGCCCTTGAGTCACAACCCCCAACACCCTAAAAAGTCTGACAAAAGAACTCATTGACACTACTATAGTACTATACTAAATTTAAGAATAACATGTTATTTTATGTAAGCATTAAATGCACAACATAATTTTTATTGAATTAAGAATCATTAAATCTTGAAGAAAAGGGTCAATTTATATTTTTTACTAATTTAGCAAATTTAATATTCCACATTTATTACATTATAAAGGGAGGATATATAAATATAAGATTTACGTATAGACTTTGGACTGATGTACAGACTTTATGGATGAAGGAATGTGTAGACTTTGAAGAATGAATGGATGGATGTATAGACTTTGGATGAAGGAATGAATGTATAGACTTTGGATGAAGGAATGTGTAGACTTTGGAGAATGAATGGTAGAATGTATAGACTTCAGGAATGTATAGACTTTGGATGAAGGAATGAATGTATAGACTTTGGATGAAGGAATGGTAGAATGTATAGACTTCAGGAATGTATAGACTTTGGATGAAGGAATGAATGTATAGATTTTGGATGAAGGAATGTGTGGACTTGAGTGGGTAGAATGTATAGACTTCAGGAATGTATAGACTTCAGAAATGCAAAGACTTTGACAATGTATAGACTTGTGTAATGGAATGTATGGGCTTGAATGGATGTATGGACTTATGAATGTATAGACTTGGAGATGAATGTATAGACTTGGGGAAGGAGTGTGTAGACTTGGAGGAATGTATAGACTTATGCATTGTATGGACTTATGGATGTATAGACTTGGAGAATGAATGTATAGACTTGAAGAGTGTATGGACTTGGGGAGTGAGATGCTCTGGAATGTACAGACTTAGGAATGTGCAGACTTAGATGCTTAGGCTTGTGGAATGTATAGACTTGGATTAGATGGATGTATAGACTTTGATGAAGAATGCGATGTATAGACTCTATGGAGAATGTATGGACTTGTGCAGAGTAACAGGGATATATATATACAATAATAGTCTTCTTAAGGGCATGGAGAAATGCCAATTGACGCCCATACGTATAAGCGTTGATTCCATAAGAAACGACTTAAACAAAGTCGTTATTTTGTTGTAAATGAATAGTGCTAATTTTTCAATTAAAGAATTTTGAAAAACTAATTACATGGAAAACTAGAGAAAAATGGAAAACTCATACCCCTAAAATTTCCCAATAAGATCACATCAAGAAAAAAAGATAAAAATCCAGGAAGATCGTTACACCTTAAATTAACAAATGCTGAAAGATGAAGGACGCCTCTGAGCAAGTCGCCAATTAAAGAATTGACGACTATGTATACAAGCGTCACTTATTGAAATAACGCCCCAATCCTAGGCGTCATTTCCAACAGAACCCATTGGTATTTGGATCGAACAGGGGTGTTATCCGGGGTAAGTATTGATTAGGGAAAGAGATTGCTACGTGTATAATCAAGATTAGTAAGGACTCTACCAAAGAAATTTTAGTTCTAATAGAACTCATTAGGATTCCTTTCCTATAAATACTCCCTTCTATCGAGCTAACACATTGGCTCTTTTCTTCGTCAAATCTACTGCTACGAGAAGAACGTCACAGTTCTTCATCTTCCGCACGAAGGACGCTCTTGTTGTCTTCATCCTACGACGTGAGAAGCCTTTGTTTCTATAATTCTTCCGAAGCGGGGGTGCTGCTATTGCCTTTGCTAAGAGCTGTTGCTCTTGTTGATTCATCCAAGCTTCGTCTTCATACTACTGCTGTCAAGATCTCTGTTGGAAACAGAGTCTCGGAATATTACATATTTCATCACTAACTTTCATTGTCTGACAACCAAATCGACACCCAAGGTAGGTGTTCTCTCTCATGGCTAAACTCAATTAACAAAGATGGTACATGCTCTTATGATCATAAACATCATGCTCATGTTCGAGTTCATAGTATCTAGTTTCTCGTAGGTGATCTCTCTAATAGTTAAACAAGTGCTAAATAATCCTCTGTATTCCTGTCAAGCATGCATATAGGTCTATAGTTTGATTTCTGTGAAATTTTTACAAGTTTAAAGGATTACAGTAAAAGACGCCCCAGATTAAGGCATCATTTTGATTTAACGCCGGGCAAATAGGCATCAATTGACCAGATAATTAATAATTACGTATGTTCAAAAATTAATTACTACAAACCCTGATATAATAACCAATGCATGATTATATTAGTGAGTTCCTGTTATTTTTCCCAATCTGTCCATGTCTCTAGTCTGTTGATTAGAAATACTCCAAAAAAATCCATGTGTCTGTGATCTGACCACATGAGAATAAATGACGACCCTATCCATGTCGTCAAATTGAATGGACGCCCTCGCACGTAGCTGTCAAATTGTGAGATTCTAAGATAATTATGAAGATGTTCATAAACACCTGGATCTTGGAAATAACGACATACATCCTGCCGTCTCTTTGATATATGACGCCCCTAACAAGGACGTTATTTACTAAATTGAAGACTTGGTCTAAGTCACCCTTTTTATAATTGAAAAGTATTTACAGGATGTAAATTAACAGTAATCTGGATGAAACAACTGTGCGAATAGTCGTTAATTATTGAATTAACGACCCTAATGAGGGCGCCAATTTCCAAAATGAAGACTTTACCTAAGGCGTCAATTCTCTGTTTCTTGTTTTCGTGGATTTCTATAACCTACTGTTAGTAAGTTATGTTTTGACACATAGTTCCACGTTTTACATTATTTTACCGATTGCCCATATTTCTCGGTGATAGATGAACCCTCCGTCGGACATTCCGTTCCTTCGGACTGGTGACTTTATCATAGAGACCTCCATAAGACTCCGCTAGCCTTGGATTCCCTCAAGGCAGCCGAGCAGGTTGTACCCTTTAAACCCATGTTACTACTTGATGGCCATGTCACTCTAATGAAACATGGTATACCGGTCCTCATGACATATTTTTGGACGCCATGAGATTATTTTGAACAAATAGAATGGAAAACCATGCCATTGATATTTCTGGAAAAATTATGTGCCTACCTTGCCTTAAGATCAAGTGACCACATGAAGTATTGTTAATCGGTTCATTTCGGATTTATCTCGAGTTAGATATCATGCATAATCATGGTCATTTTCTCTAGCGTTCTATGACACTGAGATCCTTGGAATCTATTCTTAATTGAGAACATAACCCTTTGACTCTGTATTTGGCCATATCTGATTCTGAAATATTAAAGGGCTCTGGGTCCGCGACTTTTCAGTGCCAGGTAGGACGGAAGTCCAATTCTATAAACCATGGGAATTCTGAGTGTGGCATTACACCAAACTCTGTACATCTGTTATTCTGTTATTCTGTAAACTCTGTTAATTCTGTTAAATCTGTTATTCTGATAATTTGTTGCTTGGTTATTTTGATAAATTAGATATTCTGCTAGATTGTTAATTCTGCTTATATTTATTGGAACTCTGTTATAATCTGGCCAAATTCTGAAGTTATGTTCATCTAAGTATCTGTCCTTGTTATATTCTGATAGCTTGTCCTTGACTCTGCATGGGAATTCATCCCTATTTCTCTTGAGCTCGTATCCGCCTTTGACTTTGATATTCATCTTTTCTATTAGATTGATCTTCATGATTTTCTAGTTCCATGCATTGCATCGTCACGAATACGTTAATTGGCTAATCACTTATATTCTGCTTGAAGAGAGATGTAATTCCTACTGAGCGTTTCGCTCACCTGCCTATCTTTAACGTTTTTCAGGTAACGACATTGAAGATAGTCCATCAGATGGGGAAGGGCAAGAGTGAAGTGTGAAATGGAGAATCGTGTCGGTGTCTTTTATTCTTTCTTGGAGTCTCGTCCTGTTATTTGAGTCCTTTCTCTTTATTAGAATGTAATAGTGAGTCCTTCCTACACTTATGTAAGTTGAGTCAAGATATGTAATTTGAATATTTGATTATCAATAAAGATTAAATTGGCCCACATTGTCCAGTGTGTAATTTTGTGTCTTATGTTTGCTCTGATCATTCATGACTGTATCACTGCCGCGTTCCGAACTACATGTTCCGCTGCTATCGGTTCGGGGCGTGACAATTTCCTTTCCTTATTTCATAGGCATGGGTCCTTAATCCTTGGACTTAACCTATGACATGACATCTTTTCCTAGGACTTCTAGGCCTATGCTCTGATACCACTTTAACTGTCACGTCCCGAGGTTTTAATATAGCGGAAGGAATATCGGGAACGTGAATAGCCGACATGGTAAGCCTCTCGCAAGCAAAAATCAGAGCGCAAGATAATCACATAAAAGTAATTGCACAAGTATATTTCTTTTCAAAATTATAACTTTACTTCCTTAATAGAATAATCCAATTACATAAGATCATCACTACGACTCAAGAAATCAAAGATTACATCTGACTCGACTAAACACTTGACAACTAGGTCTTCTCTCGATCCATTTGACCTTCATTCACTCTCAGACCCGCTACTTGTATACTCTGAATCCGATCCATCAGTACTTCCTGAAAAAAAAATGAGAAAGTAGGTATGAGCACACTTGCCCAGTAGGTATCTTCGCATCAACATGAAGGTAATATTTAAATAATTAATGTCTTAGTTCTAAGATCTTAAGGTAAAAATAAGAGCGCGATAATCAAGCGATATAAATCAAGATAACCAAGAATCATGAAATAAATGAGCAAGTAGATGTGAGCGAGTATAGACCATGAACAAGCAAGATTAATCATGTAGATGTAAATTTGGCCTTTCATGAACAAGAATGTACGAGCATGTAACTAGAAAGTACTTTACACAACCTTGTAAAGGCTATGTACTAGATTGACATTTATCAAGCATGTAATTTCCATAAAGAGCCTCGTGAATTTCACTCATTTATGAGAGAAAGTACTCCTAGCGTAATGTGACGCCAGTATCATCGTACCCCATGGTTTATAGCACGTTTTTGACAATCTGTCGAGAGGACTAGCATGGAGCCCTTGGACACAATCCATGCCCGGTCTTGCATCTTCAAGTTATAAATCCAGCTACTTCCACGAGATATAACAATAATTTCGGCCAACAATTCAATTCCAAATAATAAGTTTCATGACCAAGTAACAAAGGTATAGATCGTACCAAAATTGATATGAGATATCAAAGAAGAATTAAAAGAATATTATACTACGGTGGCATTTCGACAGCAAAACAGTATTTTCATTAAATTTCATATCTTAATATTAACTTGTTAAACATATGTTGGGACTCTAGATAATCTGAAGACCATCTAGGAACTCAAGAAAACTAACCCCAAAGGTTAAACCTCGGGTTATACAGGTTCAGAGATAAAGTGGTCGTTTACTAGACCGTTTCATGAAGAAAGCGGTCAGAGTCTAGACCGTTTCATGACTAGAGTTGACGCATGAAAAAGAAGTGTCGATGCAGGAAAATTTTCTGGAGCTTTGCGGTCTAGTAAATGGCCGCTTGGTGCCTTTTAGCGGTCGTCCATATGGCCGCTAAGGTCCAGAATACATAAAACACCGGTAAAGTGCTTTCTAGATAATTGGCTTTGATGGTATAACTAGCTCGGCGTCCTAGTGGGAATCCCAGGCTCACGGAGTCTTACGGAGGCCTTGAAACATAATCCCTTAGTCTGATAGAAGGAATATCCAGCGGAGAGGTTCATAAGTCCAAGAAAGTGTGCCTATAAGTGTAAAGTGTAACTAATTGTCACATACCGGTGTATATGCCATGTACTTAAGAAAATGACTCATAGATGAGAAAAGATCGTGATAAAACAGCGATCAAGTTAAAACTAGACAAGTCATGAACCATGTGAAATTTAATGTAAATATAAGAGTATATGGTTTTGGCATGAATTTAACATAAGTTTAAAATAATCCCAACGTGTATAAGGAACATGAAATCAACTAGGATGATTGATTAACATATCCAAGTACAAGAATACAACATTTAAAATAGGTGTAAAACCTAATTAGCTAAGCTTATTATATGATATTTAGGGCTATTCTGCATTATGTCTCGGATTAACATAAACACAGAACTCAGAAAACGTAAACGGTCATGTGAGGACCATTTTATCGGGCCTAGCAGTCTATCGCAGGGCCGCTAGTGATTTCAGGCGGTCTTCAGGAAGACCGTTTCTCCCTGTTTACGATAAATAGCAAAAAACTGAAATATGGTTACTCTAAGGTAAATGGATGCATGGAAAACGACGTAAGAACATGTAATAAAACCTGCCAAAAGAAAGTTGGGCGAAGAATATGCATAGGGGAAATGTAAATTAAGTAAGAATTACATCATTTTCATTAAAGGGTTAGACTCGTGCATGAAAAATGAACTAGTTAATAAAACATAAAATACTCCACGTGAAATGCATGAAATCGACTGAAAATTGAGGGCTTTTACTCCTAAGATCATGTTTAATCCGTTCATAAGATAACCTACCTCTAATCTGGGCTTTAATCGTCGAATTTAAGGCTGGAAGTCAACCCTAATTTCTGCTCGTTCAGAACCAAACCAGCAACTTCGTGGCCTTCTAACTTCTGATTCTCTTCACCTATGACCACGAAACTTGGAGGGTAAGAAGATGGTACTAAGAGAAACAAATAACTCTAAAGAGTCCCTATATAATTACCTCGTTTAGGGCTTCTAACTCGCTGATCAATCTGGCCCGGTCACACAGGTTCTTGAGTTGCTTGTACCGAACCAGGGACTTTGGATGCCTCTAACTCCTCGTGGGCTTGATCTCCTAGAATGAAATTTTTAGGGTAGTTAGACCTTAGTATTATGAACCAAATATTCTAAAGAACCTAACTCGAAAAATGCATCCTTACCTTAGTTCTACGTGAGCCAAACATAAGGGTCACGCAGGTTGGTTCCGGGGTCTATTTATAGGTTTAGCTAGGGTTTCCATGGATTAGAATGAATATAGAGTCCTAATTAAGTTTTCAATTCGATCCTCTAGCATTCTAGACCCTTCTAACTAAGGGATATCATCGATCCTAGGTGATTTGGATGCCAAAGTTCCCATCTTTTTATGCCTTCTTCCATTCACTAAATCTGCAGGTAGTAGCGGTCCAGTCTAGACCATTTTCAATCCCCAAGCGGTCGCCCGATAGACCGTTTTTGGCTTTGGGCGTCGAGTTTGAAACATTTCAAACTCTTTGTCATATATCCATTGATTTATCCAATAATTAGTATATTTATCCCCTAAATTTCGTAAATATCCTATTTTAAGTTTCTAGAATGTGGGCCAAACCTTGTGGGCTTGGTTTTGGGCCATTTTGGTCTTATTTAAAAGGCTAGGTTAATTAATAATTATTGGGCCTTATTATTTGGTTTTAAATTAACTCAAATTCTTTTAATAATCCATTTATCTCTAGAAAATCTTAAAAAATCTAAATAAATTCTAGAAAATTCTAAAATATCATATACAAAATTTTGGGGTATTAGGGCGGCCGCTTCGATGGCTGCCAGATCCTCTGCTGGGCAGCCAGGTTGGCCGCCCAACCTATTGGGCAAACAGTCATGTGGTCGCCATGCCCAGTCTCACCCAGGTGGGTGGCCCAACATGTGGCCGCCCAACACTAGTGGGTGGCTAGAGTCTTGGTCGCCCAATGAAAGTGCTGCCTGGCCAGCCAAGAGGTTGGCCGCCTAGCCCTGGTAGGCAGCCAAGTATGTGGCCACCTAGTCTAGGGAGGTCCCGGACACCCCGTCGATCCGGTCCCAAGTTTTTGGGTGTCCATAGTCTCTGTGGTTCTGTGGGAAGCATGTCCTCATGATTCCATGTACTTGTATAGATTTCGTATGTTTGTAGAGGGTCTTTCCCACATGACTTGTGGGTCGTAGAGGGTCATTTCCGTGTGGCTTAGGTTATAGCGGAGGGTCATTCTCACGTAAGTTAGTGGGGCCGATATTCACTGGTTTCCATTTTCCAGCCTAGGATAGTTTAGCAGCATAGGGCTGTATAGTACTATAATCTTAGCGTATATAAGTATGCCGGTGATTTCCATGTGACTGCATGAGTTAGAGTCCTTTTGGAATAATACCCTGCTAGCGTAGCTCCCTGGGTGTCTTGAATACACCGGCTACGTGGTCGAGAGCTATAGCTCCTTGAGTGTAGATACTTTCGACCATGAGGTCGAAGGTTTTCTTGAGAGACAGTGTAAGCAGATTACCATGGGACCCCTCTTCTACTGCAACCTGAGTCTGGATTTAAGGGGAAAACTGGATATAGGACCTTGACAAAGGAGCAGTCTGTCTATGTGTGCACACATGGTTGGGGGCTCCGGAGCCGTACTAACGAGTATGACCCCAACTAGTCCTAGAGTTGTCAAGTCTCTGCCACACTCCTATGAGGGAGGCGGACAGACTGAGACCATTATTTCTTTCCCAAACTCCTTTGAGGGAGGCAGACAAGCGTGAGTTAGGTGGTACGGTATAAGACTTCACGGGATGCATCTGAACCAGTTCCTTTGCCATACTCTTTAAGAGAGGAGGACAGGCTATGGACAGTAGGCGTGGTGTAAGACGTCAGTAGACACATCCATCTGGTACTAGCATGTGGGTTCTCTAGTCACCCGTGATTCTAGATTTCCTGACAGCGAGGTCGTGGCTCTCCCGAGAGTGGAGGTGGTTCTTCTTGACCGGATGGCTTAGCGTAGTTTCTCGACGGTGAGGTCGAGGTTTTCCTGATAGAGGCATCGTGGGTTCCAGGCGATGTACTCGTGGTTCCCTCATCGACTAGTTAGATAGATTTTCTGACCATGGTAGTCGAGGCTTCCTTGTAGAATATAGAAGGACTATCACCATGATTCTGTGTGATTGATGGGCATCGATATGACAGTGTTTTAGTAGATTGTGGTAGTGTTTCTCCCGTCACCTGCTATTACTATTGTTATTGTTCCTGTTGTTGTTGTTTATTGCCATTACTTGTGGTGGGGATCTGCAGGACCCCTACTAAGCCAATGAGATGAGGCGCACCCCTTCTTGTCAGGTGTGACGGCTCCTCCATGTGGTTCAGAGGATAGGTGCGGTGCCTGCGATGGTTTCTAGTTACCAGCTTGCCAGAGCCAGGGTATGCCCCGTGTTAGTGTACGCTTCCATTTTGTTGACTGTACTATATGGACTGGACTCTGTAATATATTTATTTAATTAAAAATATTAATTTTATTTCGATAACATTCTGAAGAGTAGTAGCTTTCGATACTTAGGGTGTATCATACAAGAGAATGGGGAGATTTATGATGACGTTACACATAGGATTAAGGCAGGCTGGTTAAGATGGAGAAGTGCATCAGGTGTCCTTTGTGATCGTCGTATGTCTGTGAAACTCAAAGGGAGGTTTTATAGAATGGCTATGAGACTTGCTTTGTTATATGGTATCGAGTTTTGGGCAGTACGAAAGGAACACATCCATAAAATATGTGTAACAGAGATGAGGATGTTGAGATGGATGTGTGACAAGACTAAGAAAGATAAGATTAGAAATGAGTGCATCCGTAAGGACTTAGGGATAGCTCCAATTGATAGTAAAATGAGAGAAAATAGACTCAGGTGGTTTGGACATGTGTTTCGTCGCCCCAACTCAGCGTCGGTTAAAAGATGTAATATCCCGGACCTTTCGGATCCTTCTTCGTGGGTCCCAGATCTGGTTTTCGGAGCGTTCGGCTCTATTGTGTCCAAAATTTTGTTTCGGACATCTTTCGTGTTCGGATCGGCGCGATCCGGAGTCGTTTCGGAGGCCCGGAGGCGTTCCGCGGCTTTTGCCGTGCGTGATTTCCGATTTCCGGCACGGGTTTCGGCTTTTCTCTTCGGACGCTCGCTACGGGTGAACCGGGCTGTTCACACGGGCACGAGTGGTACCGTCGCGATCGGTACGTTCCGAGGATCGTGGGGGTGTAATTTCCTAATTTTTGGAATTTTTCAGATTTTCCGGGTTTTTCTATAAAAACCCTCCCTATTTTCTCTCTCCCCCCACTTTCTTCTTCCTCTCTTCTTCTTCCTCCTTCCTCCTCCACCGTGTCTCCCTCCCTCTCCCTCTCTTCCTCCCGATTGGCCACGGCGAGCTCCCCTCCGGCTGCAGACGGCGGCGGGGTGACGGCGCGGTGACGTGGGCGGCGGCGAGGCGGTCGTGGGGGCGTGCGGCGAGCGTGGGAAGCTTAAGGAAGAATGAGGGTTTTCAAGCGTTCTTCGCGATTCGTGGACGATCCGGTGGAGCATTTGCTCCATTGAGGTAGGGTGACGTTCCCTAGCTCTTCGCCGTTCTTTTCCGTGGTTTGTAGGCCGCGGGGAGGCCGAGAGAGGCATGTTTGGGCATTTTTGGGGTTTTTCCATGTTTTGGGGGTGAGCCGCCCGATCTATGGTTTTAGCCCATGATTCTATGTTTTGGTGGCTTAGATGCATGCTAGGGGTCCCCAGGGGTCTTCCCCCTTGTTTTCCCCCTCTCCGGTGGAGGTACGGGGGCGCGGTCGATGTTTTTGGGGTTTTCCCGCCGTAGCGTGCTCGGAGGAAAGCGACGGTCACTCCAGTGACCGTCACTTTCTTGTGACGCCCCCGGGGGGGAGCGTTACTTCCTCTGGGTGTTGGCTTTGGGGTCTGGGGCTGTAACGGCCCTACGACGGACCGCCATTTGCCTGTGACGCCCCTGGACTGGGCCGTCACATGCTTTCGACCGTTGGTTTTTGACCGTTGGGGGTCAGGCCATGTAACGCACCGAGATAGGCGCGTTACATGCGTGTAACGCACTGGGGCAGGAGCGTTACTTCCTGTTGTCCCCCAGGTGGATGGGCCAAGCGACGCACTGGGCCCAGCGCGTTACTTACTAGTGACGCGCTGGGGCAGGCACGTCACTTCCCCTTCCCACCCCGAGTGTAGGGCCATGTGACGCGCTGGGCCGGGCGCGTTACATGTGAGTAACGCACTGAGCCCGACGCGTTGCTTGCAAGCGACACGCCGGGGTAGGCGCGTTACTTTCCCTGTGGTTTTGGAGGGTGTGGGGCGCCGTGTGACGCCCTGGCCTAGGTGCGCCGCTTCCAAGCGATGCACTAGGGCAGGCGCGTCGCTTCCCCTATCCCCCCTGGCCGTGTGACGGTCTGCCTTAGACCGCCATTTTCAGGTGACGGCCCTAGAGTGGACCGCCATTTGGCTGTGACGGTCCAGGGTCGGACCGCCACTTCCTGGGTTGCCCCATGAGGGTGGCAACCTTGCTTTTCTCCGACCGTGGTCTCCGTGTGACGGGACTAGTGCGTGGGGTGATTCCCACACGTTGTCGGGCTTGGGCGTTGTTTTCCGTGACTTGAGAGTCTACTCCTTTAGCGACCCTCCACTAGTCGTAGCCCACCAGTACGCGGTGCTGGTCTCACCTGGGAGTGGTGTACGGGCACCCACCTTTCGAGACGGTTTGTGGACCGGTTACCGTAGGCCCCTCGTCGTAGCCAGAGTCCGGCTGCGGGGGAAAACCGGTCAGAGGGCCAGACCTAGGACGCGTGGTCTGTGTGTGCACACGTGGTTGGGGGCGGTTGGACCCACGTCGACGGGCGTGACCCCAGCTAGTCACTTGTTGTGAGTTACTTTTCGGTGTTTGCGCCTCGGGTAGGACCTACCACGTCAGGCGGTTCACCTGCGGTGCGGTGTAAGACGTCAGGGGACGCTACCGGCTGTGCTTCTAGTGGGTGGTACTCCTGTCGAGTACGGAGTGTCAGACTGTCAGTCGTGTGTTTCCGACCTTCGGGTTTGTCGGTGACCGTTGAGCTTCGGTCTTCTCTTCGTAGCACGTGTGTCGGTTTGCGTGCCGTAGAGTCTTGCTTTGTAGAGTACAGGGCTTTTCTTTCCGAGGTACTCTCCTACCGCTAGAGTAGTGGTTTCTCGCTTTGCGAGGTAGGGTTCGAGTGATCCCTACTGAGTCTTGTTCCGAGACTCATTCCCTGCGTGTTTTCACCGTGTTTCAGGTGAGACGCCACCTTCGGGGAGCGCGTCAGGAGCGCAGCGTGGTGCGGGTGCCCAGAGATAGTGCCAGAGGTCTGAGCCGGGGGATGCCCCGTGTAGCTGTACTTTTCTTTCTTGTCACTGTACTAGTCGTGGGCTGTTGTCGTGGTTATTTTTATTTTGTGGACCATGTAAATTGTTATCTTATTTCCTGCTTATTATCATAATTGTTTAATTTCTGCAATTACTTGTGATAACTATGTAGTTTCCACACCATCCTTTTTTAACCCTTCCGAGTCTTCGGACTCGTGGGTGGCGGTGCGAGTCTCGGGTTATCGGGCCTTCCCGGTAATCGGATTCTCGGGTCGTTACAGCTGGTATCCGAGCGCGGTTGTGGAATTACATGGGAATCATAGGTAATTGTAGTGGTCCAGTAGTCCATGGCGATGATGTACAGGTGACGCTGGCCTTGGGCACCGCGTGTTTTATTCTGACATTACCGTTTTCGTGTTTTCTATCTTGTGCTTCAGGAGCGTGGATGGCGCCGAGGAGGAGTTCTCGCTCTCAGCAGGGGCAGTCGGCTGGAGGTCAGGAGATCCAGCAGGGGGTCCAGAGGGACCAGGAGGAGCATAGCAGAGTTCCGGGAGCTACCGAGGCCGCGGATGCTGCGAGAGCTCCGGGGGCCGAGGATTTCTTCCATGGCATGTACCATCTCATGTCTCAGCAGTTTGGCGGAGAGGTTGCTGAGGGCTCGTCAGTCAGGGGTGGGCCGGGCCGAGCAGTGAGGGACTTCATGCAGTTCCATCCACCTTACTTTAGCGGCCAGGCAGACCCTGATGCGGCTCGTGATTGGCTCGATGAGATGGAGCGGGTGTTCAGTTCTGCGAAAAGTACTGCCGAGGACAGAGTGGTGTTGGCCTACAACCAGTTGCAGGGTACGGCTCGGAGGTGGTGGTCTTCTGAGTGGAAGACGTCCTTTCAGCTTCGTCCACTTGAGCAGGTCGAGTGGGGTGACTTTGTCAGTGCTTTCGAGCGTACGTACTGTCCAGACGTCGTTGCTACGCAGCGGATGCGGGAGTTTCTGGAGCTGGTGCAGGGTGACATGTCCGTGTTGCAGTACAGGGCCCGATTTGTCGAGCTGGGTCGGTACGCACCTCATGTCATGGAGCATGAGAGGGTGAGGACCACGCAGTTTGTACAGGGCTTGAGGCTGGAGCTGAGGCACCATTTGATCGCGAATGGGGCCACTGATCTAGAGACTGCGTCTCGTGTTGCGATTTCCTTGGAGATGGATATGCAGAGGACTCGAGGACCGATCAGCTAGGGGCAGTCCGTGTCAGGTCGCAGCCAGCAGTCGGCTACCCAGCAGCAGAGTTTCTTCCAGCATGCGTCGGGTGGTTCAGGAGTACCGGCATCGGCAGCTTCAGTGACAGGATCTGCGTCTTTTAGCTCGAAGGTCAAGAAGTTCTTGAAGAAGGGTTTCCGTAAGAAGCCCAAGGATCAGGGACAAGCTTCATCGGGCAGTGTACAGCAGCCGATTCCTTTTCAGCGTCAGGGATCAGGGGGTGGATCATGAGGACCTTGTCCACGGTGTGGTGGGACCCACCCAGGCAGGCAGTGCACGGCGCCGATTATCTGTTTTCGGTGTGACCAGCCAGGGCACATGGCGCGTGACTGTCCACAGAGACCGCCGCAGCAGCAGTTTCCCCAGCAGCAGAGGCAGCAGCAGCAGCAGCAGGGACAGTATCCGCCGCTACCCAGGTCAGCCAGCGTGGGAGGCAGGCAGAGGGCTCGAGGCCAGATCACGCACATGACCAGGGCAGAGGCAGTGGCGTCGCAGCTCGTGGAAGGTACCGTTCAGATTTTGGGTTGTGCGGCTCGGGTTTTGTTTGATTCTGGCGCGTCTCATTCGTTTATTTCGGAGGATTTCGCGTCGAGCGTCGAGGAGCCGGTGACCCAGTTGTCCTGTGATTTGGCAGTGGAGTTGCCTTCGGGTGACTTTATGGTCACTCCGTATTGCTTCGACCAGGTTCCGGTGTGGATCGATGGCCGGAGTATGCCAGGCAGATTGTATGCGTTGCAGCTTCGGGATTACGATGTGATTCTAGGCATGGATTGGCTCGAGACTCATGGAGCGGTGGTGGATTGTGGGATGAAGAGGGTCTACTTCCAGCATCCGAGCAAGAGGACCTTCTATTTCCAAGGTATCCGTTCCACCTCTTCTCGATTCCTTATCTCTGCTATTCGAACCCGTCGGTTGCTTGATTCAGGTTGTCAGGGTTTTCTCGCGTCAGTGATTGTGTCTGACCGGATGGAGCCGGATGTCGAGGACATCGCGGTGGTGTGCGAGTTTCCGATGTTTTTCCTGAGGAGTTGCCTGGATTACCTCCCCAGCGGGAGATCGATTTTGTGATCGAGGTTGTACCTGGTGCGGGACCTTTGGCGAAGGCTCCCTACCGTATGGCCCCCGCTGAACTGAGAGAGTTGAGGGCGCAGTTGCAGGAGCTGCTGGCCAAGGGGTACATTCGTCCGAGTTTTTCCCCTTGGGGTGCGCCCGTGTTGTTTGTGAAGAAGAAGGACGGTAGTCTGCGGCTGTGCATTGACTATCGGCAGCTGAATGAAGTGACCGTTAAGAACAAGTATCCGTTGCCGCGGATCGATGACTTGTTCGACCAGCTTCAGTCTGCGCGAGTGTTCTCGCGGATTGATTTGCGGTCAGGTTACTATCAGCTGAGGATTCGCGAGTCCGATGTGGAGAAGACTGCATTCAGTTCGAGGTACGGGCATTATGAGTTTCTGGTGATGCCATTTGGGCTCACCAATGCCCCAGCTGCCTTTATGGACTTGATGCAGAGGGTGTTTCATCCGTATTTGGACCAGTTTGTGGTCATTTTTGTGGATGACATCCTTGTTTATTCGCGGTCTGCTGAGGAGCACACGTACCATTTGAGTGTGGTACTGCAGACGTTGCGAGATCACCAGTTGTATGCGAAGCTCAGCAAGTGCGAGTTTTGGCTCAGCGAGGTGCACTTTCTGGGGCACGTGATTTCTGGTGATGGCATTTCCGTGGATCCCGCCAAGGTCGAGGCTGTGATGCAATGGCCGAGGCCGAGGTCGGTGACGGAGATCCGGAGTTTCTTGGGGCTTGCGGGTTATTATCGTCGGTTTATCCGGGATTTTTCCCGCATTGCGACCCCGATGACTAGGCTCACGCGGAAGGATATACCTTTCGTTTGGTCCGAGGAGTGTGAGCAGAGCTTCAGGGAGCTGAAGAGATTGCTCACCTCGGCTCCGGTGTTGGTTTTGCCTTCTGGATCGGGAGGTTTCGTGGTGTGTACAGATGCTTCCGGCGTTGGACTGGGTGCTGTTCTGATGCAGCATGGTAGAGTGGTGGCTTATGCATCTCGGCGGCTAAAGCCTCACGAGGAGAACTACCCTACCCATGACCTTGAGTTGGCGGCTGTGATCTTCGCGCTGAAGATCTGGAGGCATTATCTGTACGGTGAGAAGTTCGAGGTGTTCACTGACCATCAGAGCTTGAGGTACGTGTTCTCGCAGAAGGACCTGAACCTCAGGCAAAGGCGTTGGATGGAGTTCATGAAGGACTATGACTTCACCCTGTCTTATCAGCCAGGCAGGATGAATGTCGTCGCCGATGCCTTGAGTCGAAAGGTTGCGGTCAGTGCCTTAATGTTGAGGAGGTGGAGGCTCTGGGAACAAGTGCCCGAGGTATCTTTCAGGCTCAAGATTCCCCAGGAGCCAGGGTTGGCTGTGCTTGCGAGTCTGACTGTCACTCCTGCTATCCGTCGTCAGGTGACAGAGGCTCAACATGCAGACCCTGAGTTGCCCCGGATTTTGGCTATGGCTGACGTAGAGCTCGGCGAGGACGTTGCTGCGAGGTTTCGTGGCAGGTTGTACGTCCCAGCTGAGGAGCAGGTTCGTCGTGCGGTGTTACGCGAGGCTCATGGGAGCAGGTACACTGTACACCCGGGTGCGACGAAGATGTATCGGAACTTGCGGAGGCAGTTCTGGTGGCCTGGCATGAAGAGAGATGTCGCAGAATTTGTGACCAGGTGCCTGATCTGTCAGCAGGTGAAGGCGGAGCATCAGCGACCAGGCGGTACTCTCCAGCCCTTGGATGTTCCTGCTTGGAAGTGGGACCATGTGACCACGGATTTTGTGGTGGGGTTGCCAAGAACCCCGAGTGGGCAGGACAGTATTTGGTTGCTGGTGGATCGGCTGACGAAGGTGACTCGGTTGCTACCGGTCAAGGTCAGCTGGAGCGTGCCTAAGTTGGCTCGTCTTTATGTGGAGCGGATCGTTCCGTTGCATGGGGTTCCCATTTCGATCGTGTCGGATCGGGATCCGCGCTTCACTTCTGGATTCTGGAGGAGTTTCCAGCGAGCTCTTGGCACGGAGTTGGCATTTAGCTCGGCATATCATCCTCAGTCAGATGGTCAGTCTGAGAGGACCATTCAGACTTTGGAGGACATGCTGAGATCCTGCTGCCTGGAGTGGCAGGGGAGTTGGATACATCACCTACCGTTGGTGGAGTTTGCCTATAACAACAGCTATCATTCGAGCATCGGCATGGCTCCTTATGAGGCATTGTACGGGCGTCCTTGTCGGACTCCACTCGATTGGTTTGAGGTGGGTGAGCGTGTTTTGACGGGACCGGAATTGGTGCAGCAATGTGTGGATGTTGTGCACCTGGTTCGTCAGAACATGTTGGCGGCCCAGAGTCGGCAGAAGAGCTATGCTGACCGTAGGAGGCAGCCCCTCGAGTTCGCCGTGGGCGATCATGTGTTCTTGAGAGTTTCTCCGATGAAGGGGGTGATGCGTTTTGGACGGCGTGGGAAGCTGAGTCCCCGCTATATTGGTCCTTTCGCGATTATGGAGCGCATCGGTGAGGTTGCTTGCCGGTTGCAGTTGCCTCCTGAGTTGGCGTCGGTGCATGACGTGTTCCACGTCTCGATGTTGCGGAAGTATATGCCCGATGACTCTCATGTGCTCGAGTTTTCCGTTTGGCCTGAGGTGACTCCAGATCTTTCTCTCCCAGAGTTTCCGATCCGCGTGGAGGATAGGCGAGAGCAGCGCCTGCGGAACAAGGTCATTCCCTTGGTAAAGGTCGTGTGGCAGCGACACTCTGGTGGTGAGGCTTCTTGGGAACGTGAGGACGAGATGCGTCAACAGTTCCCGTATCTGTTTGAGTGAGTCTTCCTCTTCTTTCCCCTCTGGTTGTTCTCAATTTCGAGGACGAAATTCCCTAAGGGGGGAGGGCTGTAATATCCCGGACCTTTCGGATCCTTCTTCGTGGGTCCCAGATCTGGTTTTCGGAGTGTTCGGCTCTATTGTGTCCGAAATTTTGTTTCGGACATCTTTCGTGTTCGGATCGGCGCGATCCGGAGTCGTTTCGGAGGCCCGGAGGCGTTCCGCGGCTTTTGCCGTGCGTGATTTCTGATTTTCGGCACGGGTTTCGGCTTTTCTCTTCGGACGCTCGCTGCGGGTGAACCGGGCTGTTCACACGGGCACGAGTGGTACCGTCGCGATCGGTACGTTCCGAGGATCGTGGGGGTGTAATTTCCTAATTTTTGGAATTTTCCGGATTTTCTGGTTTTTCTATAAAAACCCTCCCTATTTTCTCTCTCCCCCCACTTTCTTCTTCTTCTTCCTCTCTTCTTCTTCCTCCTTCCTCCTCCACCGTGTCTCCCTCCCTCTCCCTCTCTTCCTCCCGGTTGGCCACGGCGAGCTCCCCTCCGGCTGCAGACGGCGGCGGGGCGACGGCGCGGTGACGTGGGCGGCGGCGAGGCGGTCGTGGGGGCGTGCGGCGAGCGTGGGAAGCTTAAGGAAGAACGAGGGTTTTCAAGCGTTCTTCGCGATTCGTGGACGATCCGGCGGAGCATTTGCTCCATTGAGGTAGGGTGACGTTCCCTAGCTCTTCGCCGTTCTTTTCCGTGGTTTGTAGGCCGCGGGGAGGCCGAGAGAGGCATGTTTGGGCATTTTTGGGGTTTTTCCATGTTTTGGGGGTGAGCCGCCCGATCTATGGTTTTAGCCCATGATTCTATGTTTTGGTGGCTTAGATGCATGCTAGGGGTCCCCAGGGGTCTTCCCCCTTGTTTTCCCCCTCTCCGGTGGAGGTATGGGGGCGCGGTCAATGTTTTTGGGGTTTTCCCGCCGTAGCGTGCTCGGAGGAAAGCGACGGTCACTCCAGTGACCGTCACTTTCTTGTGACGCCCCCGGGGGGGAGCGTTACTTCCTCTGGGTGTTGGCTTTGGGGTCTGGGGCTGTAACGGCCCTACGATGGACCGCCATTTGCCTGTGACGCCCCTGGACTGGGCCGTCACATGCTTTCGACCGTTGGTTTTTGACCGTTGGGGGTCAGGCCATGTAACGCACCGAGATAGGCGCGTTACATGCGTGTAACGCACTGGGGCAGGAGCGTTACTTCCTGTTGTCCCCCAGGTGGATGGGCCAAGCGACGCACTGGGCCCAGCGCGTTACTTACTAGTGACGCGCTGGGGCAGGCACGTCACTTCCCCTTCCCACCCCGAGTGTAAGGCCATGTGACGCGCTGGGCCGGGCGCGTTACATGTGAGTAACGCACTGAGCCCGACGCGTTGCTTGCAAGCGACGCGCCTGGGTAGGCGCGTTACTTTCCCTGTGGTTTTGGAGGGTGTGGGGCGCCGTGTGACGCCCTGGCCTAGGTGCGCCGCTTCCAAGCGACGCACTAGGGCAGGCGCGTCGCTTCCCCTATCCCCCCTGGCCGTGTGACGGTCTGCCTTAGACCGCCATTTTCAGGTGACGGCCCTAGAGTGGACCGCCATTTGGCTGTGACGGTCCAGGGTCGGACCGCCACTTCCTGGGTTGCCCCATGAGGGTGGCAACCTTACTTTTCTCCGACCGTGGTCTCCGTGTGACGAGACTAGTGCGTGGGGTGATTCCCACACGTTGTCGGGCTTGGGCGTTGTTTTCCGTGACTTGAGAGTCTACTCCTTTAGCGACCCTCCACTAGTCGTAGCCCACCAGTACGCGGTGCTGGTCTCACCTGGGAGTGGTGTACGGGCACCCACCTTTCGAGACGGTTTGTGGACCGGTTACCGTAGGCCCCTCATCGTAGCCAGAGTCCGGCTGCGGGGGAAAACCGGTCAGAGGGCCAGACCTAGGACGCGTGGTCTGTGTGTGCACACGTGGTTGGGGGCGGTTGGACCCACGTCGACGGGCGTGACCCCAGCTAGTCACTTGTTGTGAGTTACTTTTCGGTGTTTGCGCCTCGGGTAGGACCTACCACGTCAGGCGGTTCACCTGCGGTGCGGTGTAAGACGTCAGGAGACGCTACCGGCTGTGCTTCTAGTGGGTGGTACTCCTGTCGAGTACGGAGTGTCAGACTGTCAGTCGTGTGTTTCCGACCTTCGGGTTTGTCGGTGACCGTTGAGCTTCGGTCTTCTCTTCGTAGCACGTGTGTCGGTTTGCGTGCCGTAGAGTCTTGCTTTGTAGAGTACAGGGCTTTTCTTTCCGAGGTACTCTCCTACCGCTAGAGTAGTGGTTTCTTGCTTTGCGAGGTAGGGTTCGAGTGATCCCTACTGAGTCTTGTTCTGAGACTCATTCCCTGCGTGTTTTCACCGTGTTTCAGGTGAGACGCCACCTTCGGGGAGCGCGTCAGGAGCGCAGCGAGGTGCGGGTGCCCAGAGATAGTGCCAGAGGTCTGAGCCGCGGGATGCCCCGTGTAGCTGTACTTTTCTTTCTTGTCACTGTACTAGTCGTGGGCTGTTGTCGTGGTTATTTTATTTTGTGGACCATGTAAATTGTTATCTTATTTCCTGCTTATTATCATAATTGTTTAATTTCTGCAATTACTTGTGATAACTATGTAGTTTCCACACCATCCTTTTTAACCCTTCCGAGTCTTCGGACTCGTGGGTGGCGGTGCGAGTCTCGGGTTATCGGGCCTTCCCGGTAATCGGATTCTCGGGTCGTTACAAAAGATGTGACCAAATTTTAGTTGATGCTAGTAAAAGAGCTCGAGGAAGGCCTAAAACGAGATGGTGCGATGTTATTAGGAAGGACATTAGTTCCTTGAGTTTAAATATGAATATTGCACTTGATAGAAATCTTTGGCGGAACAGGATTCATGTAGACGACCCCAATTAATTGGGATAAGGCTCTGATGATGATGATGATGATGATTAATTTTATTTCCATCATTTAAGTAATTCTATAATTGAATTTATTATATTTATTTTAAATTCTAATGCACTTCCACAACATTGATCTAACCCTTTCAAGCTTTGTGGCTCGTGGGTGACGGGTCAAGATTTGGGTCACGTCGGTTACTTTTCGGTACTAGGATGTTGGGTCGTTACAGTTGGTATCAGAGCAAGATTGTGGGTGTGCATGGGAATTTAAGGTAATTGTAGCGCCCAAGAGTCCAAAGTGTCCAGTACAGTCGACAGCTGGCTTAGGGTATTTTTTTTATTTACCACATTATTTTTGTGCATGTGCTAGAAGAGGGGAAATGGTGCCAAGAGGGCAAGTTCAATCATTGCGAGAGTTGTGGGCATGGGCTCTGGATCGAGGAGCCGAGTAGAGGTTATCTCCTTTGGTGGCAGCGGCCCCAGGTATGTCGAGTCAGGCGGAGTTCTTCACCGGCATGCATCAGTTCCTTGTGCAGCAATAGAGTCAGTAGCGCCATGGTCAAGAGAGTGGCAAGGGTAGTTCGTCACGAGGTGGCCGTGGGTGTGTTCTAAAGAAATTTTTGCAGTCTCAACCACCATAGTTCGAGGGCCAACCAGATCCTGATGCGGCGAGGTCGTGGGTTGATGCAATGGAATGAGTGTTCCGATTGATGGAGTGCGCTGATGATGAGAGAGTCCTCCTGGTGAGTTACCAATTGCAAGGTTTAGCTCTTTCGTGGTGAACCTCGGAGTGGGAGACGACCTTCCAGTCTCGACCGCTTCGATAGATTTCGTGGCAGGAGTTTACAAAATTGTTCAAGCTAGCTTTTAACCTTGTGTATCTGTGGACAGAGAGGTTGTTCCAGTTTTATGGATTTAACTTAATTAGGGTGATATGGCGGTTGTTCAGTATAGGGCCCGATTTATGGAGTTGGGCTATGATGCCCCGGACGTGATGGCAGACGAGGCTATAAGGACACATCAGTTTATTCAGGGTTTTAGAGCAGAGTTACGATAGGCATTGATCATAGTTCGAGCTACATATTTGGATGTGGCATATCAGATAGCAACAGCTCTAGAGGCAGATATTTTGAGGACCCAGGAGTCTAGAGTGGGATAGACCTAGTAGGGTCAGTTCAGCAAACTGATGTTTAGCACATGGATGTCTAGCAACCTTTGAGCCAACCATCTTCAGTGGCTTCTTCGCCCTCTAGCAGGCATCCTTGGAGGTCAGGGTGGAGGTTCAAGTAGTGGCTTAAGGACCAAAGGTAGGCATCAGTGGGGAACGTGCAGTAGTCGACAGTTCAACCACTACAACAGAGTATGGTTGAGGATCAGGGTCAGTGCCTGAGGTGCGACAGGTTGCATCTAGGTAGCTCATGTCCGAATGTTGGGAGGTACTACAGGTGTGGTCATGCTAGACACTTGGCACATGAGTGCCCTGAGGGGCCACCCCACCAGCAACAATGGTCTTTCGGCATGGCGAGGCAAGGTTCCCATGGCACGTGAGGTGCATAGCCTGGGCAGGCATGGAGGCACCTCACATCGTGGAAGGTATAATTATATTTTATTTAATTGTGTGCTTTGGGTGTCTTTATTAAATTCAATTGTTTCCCATTTTATTTATATTTGTGAACTTCCTCGAGCGTATCAAAGAGTTTGTGAAACATCTTGTGTGTCGGCAGTGGAGCTGCCTGTAGGAGTTTTATGCTCACCCTTCTTTATGGTAGGGTGAGTTGGTGTTGTCAATAGCAAGTAGAGTTACCAGCCGAGCCACATGTGTTATATCTTATGTATTGGATTCCTGGTTGATTTTTATGAATTGTTTATTTTGATAATAACAAATATTGGTCCGAATGAAATTTATTTTTACATTGAAGGTCTAACATGTTTTGGAGATTTGTTGCAGCAAACCCCTATCTAGTGTCAAAGAAACCAATCCAAATCCTCAAGGTAAGATCATATTATATGCCTTAGAATATTAAACTAACTTCTATTAATTGCTTATGTGATGTAGGGCATAGGTCGACCAATTCAATCAGATAGGTCGACCTAAACCAGTCAGTGAACCCCTTCTTTAACAAAGTGTTGCAGAGGTCGACCGAGACCTCTCCATAGGTTGATCGAAAACTACCAGAAAAGTTGTGCTCTATCCCAAAATTTGCATAGGTCGACTGATATCTTTCTATAGGTCGACCAAAAACCACCAGAAGGTTGTGCTCTGTCCCAAGATATGCAGAGGTCCACCAATGCCGTTCCACAGGTCGACCGAAAGTCGACAGAAGAGTATGCTAAGTCTCAAAGAGTGCAGAGGTCGATCGACCTGAAGAACAGGACTACCGATTTCATCCATCGGTCGACCAATGTTTAGAATAGGTCGACTGATTCCCAATTTTGCAACCTCTATCCATTCTTACTCTATTTTGCAGGTGAAGCGTTGGTCGACTAATCCATTCTACTGGTCGACTGATTACGGTTACGCGTTTGTGAATGCATCCCAACCAGCGTGTGTCCACCATGTGTGGATGAAAGAAAAGCTACCTTTGAGTGATTATTCCTTCCTGCCACATGTGAGACTCAAAGGATAGCTTCTAGAAGCCCATATATATGCATTTAGAGCATCCAAAAGGTGAGGATTGCAAAAAATGGGGTGGTCGCCAAAAATAGAACGTGAGTGAGGAAGGAAGGCTTTCTAGCTTTCAGAACGTGTGTTCTATCACATACAAGGAGGAAGCTTCGATGTTGGTGCTAGTTTGAAGGATACCTGAAGGAAGTATGCGTGGATCATCATGGAGATGCTGAGCTGTGTAGGAAATTGAAGAAGCTAATCATTCTTGGATGAAATTGGGATAACATCCAACAGTGGGAGCTTTCAATGGCATTTAGATTTTCATTCTGCATTTCTCATTGTCATTCTATGATTAATCTGTACTCGTCTTGTATTCTGAGCATAATTGTGTGTGAAGACCGTAGTCTTCATATGTGTGGGAGAACTGGCACTCTCTCTCTCTCTCTCTCTCTCTCTCTCTCTCTCTCTCTCTCTCTCTCTCTCTCTCTCTCTCTCTCTTTGTGTGTGTGTGTGTGTGTGTTGGCGACTACTGCATTGTGGGTGTGGCTATCCGCGTGTTGATGTTGAGCATCTGTGTTAGAGATTAAATTTCTAAGTGTATGTAGTTGTGTGTGTTTTCATAGTGTGTTTAATCCTCACACATAATAAGGGGTGGACGTAGGTTGCACAGGGGTGCATCCAAAACACCTAAAAATCTAGCGTCTTGTGATTTGCTCCATTTCTCCTATCTCCATTCATAGGGTTCCTGTCACTTGTTTGTTGATTTGAATCTATTGAGCGTAATTCTGTGTGCATGGCCACTATATCTTCTAGGCCTTAATTTAGAAGAATTAAATTGTAGTCAATTCATCTTGTTGCAATTTAAAAAAGGGGCAAATATAATTCACTCCCCTCTTCATTTGCCGTCCCTGTCGGGACTACAATTGGTATCAGAGCCTCGCTCTTTATCTAACTAGATCTAACGATCTAAAGAGAGATCCACAAGGATGGCAAACAAGGGAATGATGCCGAAGGGTCATTCTATCCATCGTCCCCCGTTCTTTGATGGCACAAATTATCCATATTTGAAAAATCGCATGCATGCCTTCCTTAGAGCTCAAGATCATGAAGTCTGGAAAATTGTTAGTAGAGGTCCATATGATTTGCCTGAAAATGAAGATGAG
Organism: Amorphophallus konjac; assembly: GCA_022559845.1. Lineage (NCBI taxonomy): Eukaryota > Viridiplantae > Streptophyta > Magnoliopsida > Alismatales > Araceae > Amorphophallus > Amorphophallus konjac. The sequence goes on from CM040128.1 coordinate 115,108,208, forward strand.
TGGGATGATAATGACATTAAGAATTGCAGTGCTAATTTTAAAGCAATGAATATTATTCAATGTTCTATCCATCTAAATGAATACTCATGAATTTTTGTGCTCCTTAGCTAAAGAGATGTGGGATAAACTGAAACTCATTTATGAAGGAACATCGGAAGTCAAGGAAACAAAGGCAAATCTATTAGTCAGAGACTATGAATTGTTCAAGATGAAGTTTGAAGAATCTATCTCAGAAATATTATCACAGCTGATAGAGATAACAAACGGACTTAAAGGCCTAGGGAAGAACTACAACAACTAGGAGCTGGTGAGGAAGGTACTCAGATCACTCTCCCCTGTATGGCACACGAAGGCCACAGTTATTGAGGATTCAAAAGATCTGTCCACCTTGTCCCTAGATGAGCTGATAGGGTCGTTAATGACCTATAAAATTAACATTAAAAGGAATGAGGAGAATAGCAAGAAAAAGAAGATAATTGCATTAAAGACCAATCAATAACTCACAAAGTCTAGTGGAGATGACTCCTCAGAAGACAATGATGATAAGGAAATACTAGTTATGATGTCAAGACATGTGAAAAAAATTCTGAAGAAGAACAAAAAGCATTGGGAAAATGTCAGAAAAGGGTCAAGAAAGCAACCCTTCAACAAAGTTGAAGGAAGCAAGCTGATTGAAGTCATATGCTATGAATGCAAAAAAGCAGGCCATATGAAAGGTGAATGCCCGGAGTTGCAGAAGAAAATCAATAAAAAAAAGTTCAAAAAACCAAAGGCCATGGTGGCCACTTGGAGCAATGAGGAAGGAGATCAATCTGAAAAGAAGCTGGAAGAACTTCTAGAGAACAAATGTCTCATGGCTAATGGAGAAGGATCTAGTGAAGTAAATTTTGACCCTGATCAGATTTCATGTGAGCAATGGGAGATAGTGTACACATCTCCATATGATAAGTACAAGAAGTTGAAATCTGAAAACAGTACCTCAAGAAGAAGGTTGACACCATAGTGCATAATTGACAACCTTGAAAAGTGCTCGGCCTTGAAAACTGAAATCTGATAATTTAAAAGATGAAAATGAATCTCTTCTTTCTAAGATATACATGACTGAAGGGGAAATGGAAAATATGCGTGAAGAATTTGATTCAATTGAAAAGTCCAATGAATGGAAAAAGGAAAATCTGGAATTAAAAAGGGAGAAAGATGAGCTTATGCTAAAAACCTCAACGTTAAGAAAAGATGCTGAAGATAAAATCAATGCCTTGCATGGTGAAATAAATTACTTATACGAAACCTTGGCTAAATTTGTTAAAGGTAAACAGAATTTAGACAATGTTCTTGGTATGAGGGTTAGTTTTCAGAGAGAGAGGTTAGGCTACACTCCAATGAATAAAAAAGTCACTTGAAAATAAAATTTCACTTTATACATGAATGAGAAGAATGATAACCAAATGGCATATCAAAATAATAATGTCATATTTGATTTGAAAAACTCGAAGTTTCATGCAAAGAAGAACTATTCTCTTGGAAGGTGTTGACACACAAAATATGATTGGGCAGTAACCATGTGCCCGAAGGAGTCAACCGGAAGTCAAAGATACATCCACTCAGACCGCTGAAGCCTCAGGCCACCTTACATGAAGTGCCAGGGACTCAACATTCCGTAATCTCCGGTTTACACACCCACCACAGCTCGCTTAAGGCCTATTTATGGTCAGAGCCTACGAAATCGGCATCGAGATGATCGTGCCAGATATACCTCTTACCCCGTCCGACCATGATGAGAATGTAACAGGCGGCTCCCGCCTGATGAAGAAGCCCCCCCGAGATGAAGAAATGTCCTTGGCCCCTTGGAATAGGGAACCGAGGGCAATGTCAGTGGAAAACTTGAGTCACCCGACAAGAGCACCCGGGACTCCAAAATGGTCCGTAAGCGACCGATGAATGACTCTGAAGGAACAAGAACCACCGAAGTGGTGGCTCATTCTATGAGAATGCTTCGCGCAAGCGTAAGGCGGCCCTGGAGAACCAATATTCCGCGTTAATAGCATCACTAGCGAAAATTCCGAGGTTTTCGTAAGATACACACGAAACACCGGAATGATCCGAAAGCAGCTTCAAAGGCATACGAGCCTAGCAGAAATCATCCCAGGGGTTACCATTTCAGTGAAGAAGGTCCACGTACTCTCCGAGAGAGGGTGGCAGCACAAATCGGTCTGCCGAAGGGCAAATCAGTGCAAATCTCAGGAAAATCGGTACGGGTTCCGCACGTCTCAGAAATCTGTGGAAGCCCCGAATCAACACTTCAAAACATATTCTGGGACTACTGCAGCAACTCCAAAGCCACTCCGGATGACGGGCTCTCACCAGGTTAATTTCGAGGTAAAATGTTAAAATTATGAAAATGCCCCTAAATGGCCGAGTCGGTGGCACTATCTTGCCTGAGTCGGCGGCGGCCTTTGGAGTTGATTCGGTGGCACCCCAAGGCTGAATCGATGGCGCGAAGGAAGCTCTAGGCGGTGGCGGCAATTGAAGCGGAGCCGGTGGCACTGGCACTCGAGGTGGCCATTCCCCCTGCGCGTTGAGGCGGCAGCATAGTCATGCACACGATGAGTCGGCAGCAGTTCACCCATCCAGTCAGGGTTCCAATGCCCTATTTTTGGACATTCGCCTATATAAAAGGAGGACGGACAGAGAACGGAGAAAAGAGAAAAGAAAGGACGGATAGAAGAGAACGTGAGCAATCGAAAGAAGCGAGAAGAAGAAGTCAGGGAGGAGAATCAGAGAGAGCAAGAAGAAGGTGGGTCTCGGAAGGGGCTCTACATTTTTCTTCGGCTTTGTGTTCTTCTTTTCTTAGCTCTTCCCTTTCCTTTTAAGCAGTTCTTTTTCTTTTCCTCTTTGGAATTCCTTCGAGCGCTATAATCCCTTCTCTTGATCTGTTGTAGCCAACAAAGATGTTGAATAGAATAAAGCTCCAGTTCTTTGTTGTAGCTCGAGTATATCTCCTTTTGTCATAATTTATTTTGTTGCTAACTGTAGTTGTTTCTACCGATTTCGCTTCAAGATTCTCAATCTTCCCTCGAGCGTGAGGAGGCCCTCTGGGCTAAATCAACTACGAATCATGTGACCGCTCACCTTGGGGATCTTTAACTGTCTTTCTGTGGGATAATGGCTTGCAGCCACGCCCTTTGTGGGTGACAATAAATTACCCCTCCCCATGGGCTGTTCTTTCACCGATAGCATAGTTTCATCTACGATCATGGGTTTCGTTTGAGTGAATGATGAATAAGAGACTGCTGAGTGCCCTTTAACTCGTTTCTGTCAGTTGTAAGGGCGCCAGTGCACTCTGATAGTCAATACGATAGTCATTTATTACTTTCTTGCGGAACTACCACATGCCCCCTCTCAGTGTTCGATGATTTATCCCTGAGGATCTCAACCCCCGTTCGTCTTATCTCGGGTGCCAGTGAGCACGAGTTTCCTATGGCAATCATGACCGCTCGCAGAACGGGGATTTTCTTATGGCGAAGCAGAGTGGTATGCTGTGTCCCTGAAATTGTTGCTAATCGATGAGCGGTTTTCTCTGATTGTTTCTAATCGTCCCTAACTGGGGAGGGGTATAGTCCTTTCACTCGTTTGCTTAATTTCCATGAACCAACGCCACTCCGGGTTCCAGGGGGTCTGTCGTCTTGTCACATGTTCCCCTGGAAGGCCATTGCACTGAGTGAGCAAATGAAATCACCATCTGTATGGCTACAATCAGAGGCCCATTGCACCCCTGGATCATCACGAGTCTCTAGTAGGCTGTCCCCTCGAGACTCTATTCGTGATGACCCCAGGGACTGAGGCAGTCCACCTGGGCTCCTCAGTGTTTACGGTTTGGCACCGTCTACCGTGTGCCATGCCACTTGTCTAATTGAACATCTCCCTATGCTGGGGAGATGCTGCCCAAATTTCCTCAGACGAGATTGTGTTTTCACGATGATTTTCTTTAAACCTCTGATAGAGTGTGGGGCTAGCTTATATGATTGTGCATGGTACTCAGAAGGGACCTATACATCAACAGCTGTCTAGTGCTGGAGTATGAACCTCGCATAGACGAACAAAAAAAAGGAGAGCAGATGAGTGAATAGATAAGAACTCATTATATAAAAGATGATAACGACAGAATTTCTCCTAACACCTGGGCAGTCATGCCTTTGGGTTCTTAAATCTTCACGGATTCTCATTCAAATGCCCTATTTGATGCGAAACCACAAGCAAAATTTTTCTTGCCCAGCTTAAATGGTGGATCCTTGTGACTCGGTGGCGTCGCCACCGAATTAACCCCCACGAACTTCGATTCGATGGCGACGCCCACCGAATCACCCTTTCTTCGCCGTCACTGACTCCTGCCATCACCTCTTCACTAGCCTTGACGCTGCACCAACCCTCCTCGTCGCTAGCACCGACTTAGCCATCGCCCTCCTCTTCACTAGCCTCGATGCTGCACCGACCTTCCTCTTTGCTAGCACCGACATGGCCATCGCCCTCTTCTCCATTAGCATCAACCTCACCCCTACCTTGCACCGACCTCCCTCCAGTATGCACTGACCATCACCTTCGTTCGCACCAATGCACCATCATTCCCCCTTGCCAATGCGTTGATGCATCGTCTCCCCTTTTCACCATCACCTCGACGCCACCATTGCACCGACCTTCCTCTTCGTTTGTACCGATGCACCCTTGACCCCATTCACCCTGCACCGACTTCTGTTGCCACTGCACTGACCCTTGCAGTGCCTGCCGTCGACTCGGTCCATCTACGGGCTTCTCTTGCTAAATACTTCTGGATAAATAGCCGAATGCATTATATGTATACATACATATGTATATATGTATATATATATATATATATATATATATATATATATATATATATATATGTCCATATGAACATGCTGATATCATGTGCCTTCCATGCTCCTGGTAAATAACTCTTCCTAATCACCAATGTTAGGGTCATAATGCCCGCTTGTGTGTTTGGTCAAACTTCGGTATATAAAATGGCGTCTAACAAAAGGCCGGGTCCCACCCAGCTGGAAGTGTCACTATGCGTGATGGTGGTCTTCGGACCTAAGTTCCCCGCCTCGTACCGAAGTGCGAGTGTAATAAATCTTAATTCATCTTGCATGAATAAAAGAAAACACAGGGGCCTACGTGGCTTCGTGTTTATGTCACTTCCGATACATCGTTATCATTCGGCCCCGAGTGGCGCTTAGCTTGGCAATCAATCAAGGGTTTTCCTCCTTCTCGGAGGATGTAATTAACGCTATAGCCTTTACAGTATAGCGGACTTCCAGTCTCGACCCTAACTTCACAATCGACTGACTAAGTCAGATCGAGCGCACAATAAAATTTGTCACTCCGGTGACTGGCACACCTACGCATTTTAAAATATGTGTCACCAAAGTGGCACGCCCGGTGGGACCAAGTCTCCCTTCATCTCTTTGCCAAGATAGGAAGCCACTTGGGGATTTCCCCAAGAATACTAATCGGCTACCTGTTTCTTTGATTACAGGAGAGCGAGATGGAGACCAGACTAGCTGCACTCGTGTTCGGTTCGGGTGTCTTCAACAACCATGTCAACCACGGGTACCTGGCGGTGCCCACTGTGTTTGGGTCCTTCCACCCGCTGTCGGCTTCCCCAACTTTTTGGGGCTGGCCTTTACTGAATTATTGGGAGTCGAGTCTCCCGAGCCGACGAAGGTCAAGAGGGCTGAAGAAATCAAAGTCCCCGAGGCCCCGCGCTGTGAAGGCCCATCGAAGAAGCCGACAAGGGAGGTTAGCTGCATGGTGCATCACGCCACCAACAGGGTTTGCCCCATTTGCAACAAGAAGTCCGGAGGCCGTCAGCAGAGGAGTATCCGGAAGAGAACTGATACTACTGTCACTGGGAGCCTCTCGGCGTCTGGGAAGTCTATTCTTATTGGAGGTGTCTGCCCTTTCCTCGACGGACGTGATGCCCAGGCCATCCCTGACCGGGTAGTCCCTACCGTGCCTATTCACAACTCCTTTCAGGCCTTGTCCGGAAGGAGGGCAGAGAAGGAAGAAGAAAGTCGCCAAGACCAAAGAGAGCTCGCCACACGGCCAAGGAAGTTTAGACAGGTGTGGGTCCCCAAAAGGGTCCAGCCCAGGAAGGAAGACATGCCCATCCGTCCGTACGAGCCCAGATCAAGGGAGATCAGGAGAAGGAGAAATGAGAGGGGTGCGGCCCCAGAAGAAGAGGAGTATGCGGTCACGGAGCTTCCGCGCCGTGAAGTTTTCCATGCCTGCGCTAGGCAGGCCGATATCCCAATTGTGAGGGGAAGGTTCCATCAGCCACCGGAGAGAGCCCGATTGGCATATCTGCCTCAGGTGCGAGGCCACACGCTATCTCCCATCCTCTGCAGAGGGTGTGATCGAGAAGAGATGACCGATATGGTCAGGGGGTATTTCAGGGGCTTAGGCAACCCCTCACTAGGCCAACATCGCCTGCTCCAAGCAGCTATGGCTGAAGAAGAAGAATACCCACCGAGGGAGAGTGGGGAAGAAGAAAATAGACAAGCCTCGTCCGTGGATGATAACGGACATGAAGACCAGTTCCAGCAATACTATGATGCTACAGAAACCCCACCACAACAAGGGGAGAAGATGAGGAGAACGTCAGTCTTTGAAAGATTGGCCTACCCAAGCCGAGTGAAGAGAAGTGTCTCCAGATGTAGGAGGAATTTGAATATTGTACTTGCAATATGGCCGGAGTGGCCAGAAGATGTGACCATTTGCCAGACGAACCACAAGAGTTAGCTCGTCTAGCCAATCGGCCCGGGGTAGATACCAGGATGGTCACAGCTGCTAGAGAAAAGCTACAGATGATTGAAGAAGACTGGGACATTCCCGAAATAACCGCTACCCTGGCTGTTAATATGGTGACCACCGAAGAAGATGAAGTCTTGTTGAATTCCTCGACTGAGGGAGCTTCGGGAGAAGCAGTGGAAGGCACTTCAAGCACGGTGACTATGGACCCGTTTGTATTGATGTTGCTGCAGAAATATCAGCAGGAGATTGAACTCTTCAAGAAACAATTGCAAGATAAAAATGAACAAACATCCACCTCCAAGCAGCCGAAAGTGCTAGCAGAATCTTCGCAAGGAGGGATTCACCCCCATGATTTCCCACCTCTATACACTCTACCTCAGCCAGCCGAGCATAGCCAAGCTGCTCCGTTGCAAAGGGCTCCTCAGCCATTGATATCGCCAATATTGCCACAATTGCATCAGGCACCTTTGCTGCGCCCGCTCCCGCAGGAGACTATACTAAACACACCATACCGGCAGCCAGCCCACTTCTATCCGGAGCCAGCAGATCCTGCAACAGTGAACCGACTTATGGTTGAGAAGATGATAGAAATGAAATTGGCGGAGCGGGGCGAAGGTGGGTACATGGCTTTTGATGCCTACCGGGTGCCTTACCCACCACACCATGTTGCCAAGCAGCTTCCCCCGGGAGTCAGCAAGCCCCTGAAGTTTGAAAAGTTCAACGGGCAGGGGTCCCCCAAGGAGCACATAGCCTATTACATGACCGTCATGGGGGATTTGGCCTCTGACGAGTCATATCTACTGAAATTTTTCGGGTCCTCTCTAACAGGGCTCGCATCTGAATGGTATTCAAGCTTGCCGGCCGAGTCGATCAACGACTGGTCAGATATGCAGAAGAAATTCCGAGAAAGGTTCCATGTGACCGAAAGGAAAGTTACTATAGCCGAACTCTGTGCTACCCGTCAAAGGCCAGATGAGACGGCTCTTGATTATATTCAGAGGTGGAGGAATCTCGGAATGAGGTGCAACCAGCCCCCGCACCAGGAGGACGCTGTACAGATATGTAAGCAAAACCTCCGTAGAGAGGTGATGGAAAGGATGATTGGAATGGAGATTAGGTCATTCGACCGTCTTAATAATGTAGTAGTCGAGATTGAAGCCTTCCTGGCGAAACATTCAACTACCACATCCGGTACTTCTATACCAAAAGCAAAGGCAGCCGAGCGACGCCCGGCACCTAAAGAAGCCAACACCATCGACTTTAAGGCCTTTGAAAAGCAAAGGGATAAAGCTAAAGAAGTCATTGCGCCTCCACCGGATAAGGCAGGTGATAAGAGGACAAGATGAAGAAGTCTTACTCTTTTCCCACGGAAAAGACTAAGGTGTTGTTTGATTGGGTTACCCAGTATGACATAATTACTCTGCATGAGCCAAAAAGGGAAGAAGATCTAAAGAAGCAAGATAGTCCCAGGTTCTGTCCTTATCACCGAATGTTGGGGCATCCAATTGAAAATTGCTATGTCTTTAAAGATATTATAGAAGGTCTGATAAGGAAGGGAGAGATAGATATGAGGGAGTACAAGGTTGATCCCCCGCAGCCACATGAAGTTCAACTGAAGCGGACGGTTATTAATATTATATCACTATACCAGGCATTACCTGAAGAAATGGCAGAGGTCAGTACGCAGCATACATATGAGACATGTTTTCTCACACCTCTAAAAGACCAACAGGGATGGCAGCAGGTCTCTGCGAGAAACAAGAAGAAGCCTTTACCCTAGTCAGCTAAAGGGGTACAAATTTGAGGCGTTACGCCCCAGCTAACCCCGCCATCCCCAACTCTGGTCTGGGTTGAGCAGCCCGTCAGGGTCAAAATTATTGTCCACAACTAGAAGAAACCGAGCCCCTTGCCCCAGCCTAAGAAGGTCGGCCCAGAGCTTCAACGGCTACAGGCCTATATAAATGGGCTAGAAGAGTATTAACAACCCGCACTACAGCCACTATTGGTGAAGGATCATGTTCCGTGGGAAGAACTGAGCAACTCTCCTTGCAGCAACAAGAAGAGTCCAAAGAAGTCCCTAAAGGGGATGAAAGCATGTTCTGGGGGCAGGCGCCTACTGAAAAGAAAAAGAAGAAGAAAGGAAGGGGTCGAAAGGCCAAGATGGAAATAGTGTTATCCTGTAACACACTATCCGCCCTCTTCACCCTGCTCGGGGATGAGGATGGAGACGAAGACATATGTTATACTCCCACTGCCGAGGCTAACCAGGCTGAGACCTCTCAGTCAGCACATGCGACCCGCTCAGGCCGAAGATGGGGGCGCCCGTCGCCCGCCAATCATAATATCATCTTCAGGGGTGAGCAGCCGTACAAGATACCTGCACCAGAAGTTAAGGGAGTCCAAATCCCTCCTCCATCAGGACTATACAACTAGGCTGGGGGCAGTAGCAGCACTCCCTCCTTTCTAGAATTTTTCAACAAGTCCCAGGGCAAGCAGCCCTGCCGTGAAGCTAGCCCCGCAGCTGGGAACCTACCCCCACGACCTCAGCAGCTGTCAAGCCAGACAAAGGGAGATAAAGCCAAAGTAGAGATAGAGGCCAACAAGCAGCCGGATGAAATTGCTAAGCCACAAGAAGACTCGAAACCGGAGGCTGATGAAGCAGGCCCATCAGGGGCCACTATGCAAGGCTCCTCCAGGCCGAGATGGGCAGAAGAAATGAAGCTGTCGAATGTCCGAGCGGGCAGCAAAATCATGAAACTATTGAAGAAGCTTCCTACTTGATTTACTATTTGGGAAATCCTATCCCTAAGTGAAGAAACCCGACAGGCGATTGTCACTGCTTTGCAGACACCTACCCAGTACGAGAGATGTTTGGCCGAGGCATTACCTTCGACAAATATCACATTCACTAAGGAAGACATGCTATTGCCGACTGTTGAGCACAACAGACCCCTATACATGAGGGGGCAATTGAATGGTCAGCCGCTGAGCCAGATTCTGGTAGACCCAGGGATAGCTATCAATATACTCCCCTACAAGATATTTCAAAAATATTACTTTAATGTTCACGTGGACAAGGTCGGGGATATGCACATCACGGGCTTCAATCAGAAGTCTGAAGTCCCGCTCGACGTGGCAGAATTCACTCTTGCTATGGCAGACTTCACTACAAAGGTCCAGTTCCACGTAATAAATTCAAATACCATATACAAGGCGTTGCTTGGCCGTCCTTGGCTACATGAAAATATGGTGGTACCTTCAACTCTCCACCAATGTATCAAATATAACCATGAAGGAAAGGAGGAAAGGATATTTTCCGACCTCCATCCATTTGAAGTATTTGAATGTCACATGCTGGATGCGCCATTCTACATAGAACAGCTGTAGAAAATGCCTAAGGCAGAGGTCTCAGTGAAGGCAGTAAAGAAAGCTTCCGGGGATGATTGGTTCCCGCCACCGCCGCCTGGCTATGTGAACCCCCGAGGGGTATCCCATATCGCCACCACAGGAGATGTGGGCAGGGCAGCACCTCCTGCTATTTTCCCATGGGCGAATGAACTCAAAATGGAGGATCGACAAGATCATATTAAGGTGCCGGAGGATCTCTTTAGGCCGATAGTCGGTCTTGACCACCCCACGGTCAGGCCTCTCAGGACCCTGGAAGTGGCCCATGATGAAGGTCCCCCCAGCTTGTTCTATGTTGCGGAAGAACACGTGGCGCGAGAAGATGCTGATTGTTGCCTCCCTGAAGACTGGGAGAGTGATGCAGTGCATGTTCAGAGGTTGCCTTTCACCTCGGACAAGATGGCTAGAATGTTCGTAAAATAGCATATCCCTGCTGGCCAATCTCAAAAGACGACTGAGGCCTTCCAAAAGCTCTGGTATCCTTCCAGCATTGACAAGGAGCTCAGACGCGTATCTCAGCATCCAGGGCTGGGATTCTCACTAGAAGAATATTATTACAGCGAACGATATGAGGTGGACACAATCTTTATCCTCTCGTCAATAGGAGAGGTGCCTCTGGGGGCAACTTACGATGAAAGCCCGGTGGAGGAGGAACAAGCTCAGGTGTTCCAACAAGAGGACCAAAATCTGGAAGTTGCCACCCTCTGCAAATGTTGGGAGCAACTCGGAAGTGAGGAGATAACTCTCCAAGCTAAATTCGATACAGCTAATAACAGCGAAGCTGAAGATGCTGAAGAAGAGGTGTACAATTCCTCCTGCAGTCCTTTCACTACCACCACAACAACTCATTCTCAGCCGGCCGATGCAGGGGCCGCTGTAACATGTCAAACAATTTTTGCCGATGATGACGTGACCAAGTAGGAACAACACGCCTCTCGCAGAGATATGGCAGTGCAAGCTGAAGTGGAAACCGAGCGGTCCCCACTTCCGGTGGAGTTGGAGAGCCGTCTTCCTAATCCAGCGATGAAAGAGCCAACTCCTACCAAAGCAGCTGATGAATCTCATGGAGAAGGAACTGGAAAAAACCTGATATCGGGACAATATATGCTCCGGTTGTCCCCTGAACTACAAACCCTTGAAGAGGTTGGAGGGAAAAATGATAATACTGTCGAAGTCCTTGAACACGAAGACATCGATGATGTTCCAGATTTTATTGACCTTGAACCCGCGCCTCCAGAAATTGAGGACGGGGGGCAGGTTACAGTGGATGAGCTGATAGAAGTCAACCTGGGGAGTGAAGATGACCCCAGACCCATCTTCCTTAGCGCTCAGCTTTCTTTAGTCGAGCGGGAGCTATATGTCCAATTGCTGCAAGAATTTCGGGATTGTTTTGCCTGGAGTTATAAAGAAATGCCCGGGCTTAGCCCCGCAGTTGCTCAACATGAACTGGCGATTAGCCCCGACGTGGAGCCAGTGAAGCAGTCACCACGGCGCATGAGGCCGGAGCTCATCACTCAAATATGCAAAGAAGTTGACAAGCTTATTGAGGTGGGCTTCGTCGAAGAGAACCAATACACTACATGGCTGGCCAACATAGTGCCCGTCAAAAAGAAGAATGGTCAGATCCGGATATGTGTGGATTTTCGTGATCTAAATAAAACTTACCCGAAAGATGACTTCCCAATACCGATAATAGAAGTCATGATAGATGTTACGACTGGCCATGAGGCCCTTTCCTTTATGGATGGTTCATCCGGCTACAATCAGATATGGATCGCGGAGCACGACCGCATTCATACTGCTTTCCGTACCCCCAAAGGTATCTACCATTATAAAAGGATGCCTTTCGAGCTGAAGAATGCTGGCGCCACCTACCAACGGGCGATGACCAGAATTTTTGATGAATTACTCTACCACAAAGTCGAATGTTACATTGATGACTTAGTGGTTAAGACCAGAAGGAGAGAGGATCACCTGCAAGATCTCCGAATAATATTCCAACGGCTCAGGCAGTACGAGCTGAAGATGAACCCGCTTAAATACGCCTTTGGAGTCTCCATCGGCAAGTTTCTGGGTTTTATTGTAAGGCATCGGGGGATTGAAATAGACCCTGCAAAGATTAAAGCCATTCAGGAGTTGCCTCCGCCAAGGAACCTCTCCGAGCAGTGGTCTCTCCAAGGCCGACTGGCCTATATCCGACGATTCATATCAAATCTATCCGAAAGATGCCACCCTTTTCACAAGTTGATGATGAAGGATGTCCCGTTTTATTTTGTTGAAGAATGTCAGGCGGCATTCGATAAGCTGAAGGAATATCTCAAGACCCCTCCTGTGCTCGGCGCACCAGTAAAAGGGCGGCCGCTGATCTTGTACATAGCAGCCACACATCGTTCTTTAGGGTTGATGTTGGCCCAGAATAATGATGAAGGAAAAGAGCAGGCCCTCTACTATCTCAACAGAAGATTGGTGAGGACCGAAGAAAAATATTCTTACATTGAGAAGAATTGCCTGGCGCTGGTCTTTGCGGTCAATAAACTCCGACACTATATGTTGTCGCATGAAATTAAGTTGGCCTCCAAGGCAGATCCATTGAAGTATATATTATCTCATCCAGCACTGAAGGGATGTCTAGGGAAATGGGCTGTCATACTTATGGAGTTCGATATCTCCTATGTACCGCAGAAAGCCGTCAAGGGACAAGCCATTGCAGATTTCTTTGCTGTACACCCAATACCTGAAGATTCTCTATTACAGGATGAACTGCACGAAGATGAAACACTAGAAGCAAACCAGGTGCAATCCACATTGTGGCAACTGTATTTTGATGGTGCTTCCAGAATTGACACTACGACCAGCGGGCCTGGCAGAATTAGAGCTGGCGCAGACGTAGTCCGGAAATCTCCAGGGGGGAGGTCGTGCACACCTATTGTTCGATCAACAAGCCTTGCATAAATAATGAGGCAGAATACGAGGCTTTGATTATCGGATTGCGAATCACCTTAACCATGGGGATTCGAATGCTAGAAGTCTATGGGGATTCCATGCTAATTGTTAAACAAGTCGAAGGAGAGTTCGATGTCCAAAAGCTGGAACTCCTCCCCTATCACCAGCTGGCGCTAGGCCTGATGGCAAAATTCTATTTCTTCCAGATAAAGCACATCAACCGAGGACAGAATGCTCAGATAGATGCCCTTGCAAAGCTAGCTAGTTCCCTGGCAGTCCCGCCGGATGAGAGTCTGAATGTGACCGTCATCAATAGGCGACAGGTGCCGAGTGTGATGGATATTCCAGTTACGGGAGAAGAAAATGAAGTAATGGTTGTAGAATAAGCTCGACAACCTGATTGGCGGGAGCATCTACTACAATGGTTTCAACGCCAGCAGCTGTCGAAAGAAAAAGAACAGAGAATGAAGTTAATAAGAATCAAAGATTCTTACGAAATGAGAAACGAGACTTTGTTCCGAATAATGGCAAGTGCCAGAAATAAAATCTTGTTGCGTTGCCTGTCTGCTAAAGAAGCCCTGTAAGTCATGAATGAGGTGCATGCCGGGTCTGCTAGAGTAAATCAGGCCGGTCCAAAAATGAAAATCGAGATAAAGAAATCGGGCTACTATTGGCCCACCATGTTTGATGACTGCTGCAAGTTCGCCAAGAGTTTTCAGAAATGCCAGGAGCATGCTAATATTTCGAGGAGGCCTCCGGCACCACTACATCCCACCATCCCAAGTTGGCCATTTGCTCAATTGGGCACAGACGTGGTAGGTCCTCTGCCACCCTCCTCCTCTGGATGCAAGTACATCTTGGCAGCCACAGACTACTTCTCCAGATGGGCAGAGGCGGTGGCATTAAGAGAAGTAATGGGGGAGCTGGTCGCCAGGCTCTTCCGCCAAAATATAATATTCCGGTTTGGGGTCCCCAGCCGAATCATTTCTGACAATGGCAGCCATTTCAAGAACCAGAAGGTATACCGGTTGGCTGATAAATATAAAATCAATTGGAGAACTTCGTCTCCCTATAACCCTCAAGCTAACGGGCTTGCAGAAGCTTTCAATAAAACCCTGTGCACCTTGCTGGCGAAAATCGTTAACTCCAGTAAGAGAGATTGGGAAGAAAGGATGTACGAGGCACTCTGGGCTTATCGTACAATTTATAAAACCCCAACTGGCTGCTCACCGTTCTCCCTCGTGTACGGGTCAGAAGCGGTGGTACCAATTCAATTGGAAGTCCCATCACTGCGGGTCGCCATGCAGCATGGTTTGGTCAGCAGCGAACAAGCTAATGTGGAGAGAACATTGGAGGAGCTTGCCGATTTGGAAGGAAAGCGATTCCGAGCACAACAAAATATTCAGCTATACCAAGCTCACATGGCCCGTGCTTTTGACAAGCTGGTCAAAGAGTGAGAATTCAAGAAAGGTGACCTTGTTATGGGCAACAGAAGAGAAGTTATGGCAGCCAACCCCAAGGGAAAATTGACTGAAAATTGGCTAGGCCCATATGTTGTCAACCGGGTCTGCGAAGAAGGCGCTTACGTCCTTGTGGATCACAAGGGCGCAGTTCAGTTCTCCCCTCTCAACTGGAAGCATATGAACCTATACCGGGCAGCTGCGCCGACGCCTGAAGACTAAAAACACCCATGGTCCAACCATAATCCCACCAGGTGATAATGCTTCCAACGGACCTTACGTCCGTTTGGGTAAAGAAAAACCTCCTCTTTGCTTGGCTATTAACCCCATCCCCGTGAATCTTACTTACATGACTTCCAACGGACCTTACGTTTGTCCGGAAGAAGAAAACTCTCTCTTTGCTCAGGCATTAAACCCATGCCCGTGGACACTATTTTCAAGACATCCAACGGACCTTACATCCGTATGGATGAAAAGGACCCCGCCTTGAATACTACCTCCAAAAATGCCCTCGATCGACCTTACGCCCGTAAGGGTAAAGAAAACTCTTTCCTTTGTACAGGCATTAACCCCATGTCTGTGAATACACAGCTTAGCGGCGCAAGGCTTCGTGCCCTAGCCAGCTCATATGTCATATTGCCATTACGAGCCTTATGCCCGAATCGACATCAATTCTATCCTTTGCGTTGGCATTCGTCCTTGCCAACGAATAAGCCCCTCTTTGGCGCAAGGCGTCGTGCCCTAGCCAACTATGTCCACAATGTTGCCATTGCGGGCCTTACGGCCGAATCGGCGGATATTCTCCCCTTTGCATTGGCATTTGATCCTGTCAACGAATAAGCCCCCTTTTGGCGCGAGGCTTCGGGCCCCAGCCATTCGCATATACACAGTGTTGCCATTGCGGGCCTTACGCCCGAATTGGCGAAACTTCTACTCCTTGCGTTGACATTCGCCCTTGTCAATGAACGAACCCTTCTTTGGCGCAAGGCTTCCTGCCCTAGCCAACTATATATACACAACATTGCCATTGCAGGCCTTACACCCGAATCGGAACTAATTATATTCCTTGCGTTGGCATTTGATCTTGTCAACGAATACACCCCTCGTCGGCGCAAGGCTTCGTGCCCTAGCCATTCATATATACATAAGGTTGCCATTGCAGGCCTTACGTCTGAATCGGCACTAATTCCTTCTCTTGCGTTGGCATCCGTCTTTGCCAATGAACAAACCCTCTATTGGCCGAAGACTCTAGGTCCGAGCCGATGATCATCTATTGTTCCCAATTGTCATCAAAAAAAAAAAAGAAGAAAGAAAAATGGGGATTAAAATAGAGGTGCCCCGCCAGACTTGTTCCTTCAGTAGGACAAGGGTAAAAAGGGCGATAACCCGGCTGTGGCGAAAACCCGTAAGGGCGCTACAGGCAAAATCGGGTACCCTGTCACGTGAAAACCCAAAAGGGCGCGTGGGCAAAAGCAAGAGGGGGCCGGTGCCGGTGAAAACCCAAAGAGGGCGCTTGCATCAGTAATGTGGTTTATATATATATATATATATATATATATATATGTGCTTTTTCCCAAGACACCCTCATAAGTAGGACATCACCAGGTGTCCCACCGAAAATAAACCACCTATACGGCAAAGTCCAATCGGAACCGCCTGTTTCGACGATAAAACCATTTCTTGCTTCGACATTTAACCCAATGTCGATGAATACACCTACCCTGATTGTCATCAGCATCGGTGACATCAGTGATTGAAACCTTTACTTGGACCTTCCGTCCTTGTTAATGATACTAAAACCACTTTTTGCTTTGACATTTAACCCAATGTCGATGAATACACCTACCATGATTGTCATCAACATCGGTGACATCAGTGATCGAAACCTTGACTCAGACCTTTCGTCCTTGTTAATGATACTAAAACCACCTCTTGCTTCGACATTTAACCCGATGTCGATGAATACACCTACCCTGATTGTCATCAGCATCGGTGACATCAGTGATCGAAACCTTGACTCGGACCTCCCGTCCTTGTTAATGGTACTAAAACCACTTCTTGCTTCGACATTTAACCCAATGTCGATGAATACACCTAGCCTGATTGTCATCAGCATCGGTGACATCAGTGATCGAAACCTTAACTCGAACCCTCCGTCCTTGTTAATGATATTAAAACCATTTCTTGCTTCGACATTTAACCCAATGTCGATGAATACACCTATCCTGATCGTCATCAGCATCGGTGACATCAGTGATCGAAATCTTAACTTGGACCTTTCGTCCTTGTTAATGAAGAAAATGACCCTTCTTTGCTTCAACATTCTACCCAATGTCGATAATACCCTGATTTTCATCATCATTGACAAAATCAGTGAATAAAATGTTAACTTGGACCTTTCATCCTCGTTAATGAAGAATCTACCTCTTGGCCCCGGTATTCGTTTAGCCGGTAAATATAATAATGCTCTGGCGTCGGCCTAAAAGAATATGTTCCACTTAATCTAGCCTAACCTTGATTTCGAGGGACATAGCGTGGCAGTGGAGCGACCTCCTCGCCCCTTCCCTGAAGGCGTGAGCGCTCTCCTGTCCTAGCAGCTAACACACCCCAAGATTGGTAAAGTTAGTCTTGTACCCCCGCTCACATTATGGAGGGAAGGAAAATAAATACACAGTTAAGGCTCGGCACAAGTATGTAAGGCAAGACTGAAGAAAATGTCATTGCACGGAAGGGGTGCATGAAGTTACTGCAATGATACACATTAAAAAAAGAGAGAAGACAAAAAGAGAAAAATACACATCATTGGCCTGGATGGCGAGAGATATCATCGAGTGCCAGAAGTCCGACAGAGGGATGAACAGCTAAGTCCTGCCACCGGTGCTCCTCGGCTTCCAGCCTCAATAATTCCTCCTGAAGAGAGCCAACGTGCTTCTCCGCTGATTCGGCCTCACCCAAGCATCGTGCCGCTAGTTGCTCTATGCAAGCTAGATCTTCTTCAGCCTGAGCCAGTTCAGTATGGAGTTCAGAAATCTGTTGTCGCAAGAAGGAAGCTCGTTCAGCAGCTCCCTCAACGATATTCCTACGCTCGCTAATGAGCTCTCTGGAAGCCCGCATAGCGGTATGGCATTCTTGCCGTTGAAGCGCTAGGGCGGTCAGCTGATCCCTCAAGACGTGCTCAATAAATTCTCGCTGATTTACATACTTAAGTAGCAATATTACTCGCGGCGCCCAGTCTTGCATGGGACAATCGAAGGCTATGAGGGTGCGTGATATGGACTCAACCAGCACCCTCAGCTGGGCGTAAGATAAGTCCCAACGTGCCAACATAGTTTGCTTGAGCATCTCCAAGTTCTGCCACACCATCTCGTCTGAAGACTTCAAGCCAAGTGACGGTGCATCAGGGAGATGAAACTCTACTCTGCTATCAACTTCGGCCTAGAGGTCATCAATGGGCTCCGAAGAAGATGAAGGTAGTGCCGGTAGGGAGACAAGGGGTGTCATACGATCTTCCGTCTGTACGATGGAGTCGATGGCAGTCAAAGTAGGTACTTCAAGACCTCCGTCCAACTGAGGGACAAAATCTACAGACTCAAAGCCCGCACTTTCAGAAGCAAACTCCAGCTGCCCCGTCGGTTCTGACATTTCCTTCAATTCGGTCCCGGGGGTGATAGATAAGACAGTTGTTTCTCCCGGGAGCTCTACGTCTTCCAGGGGAGGCTCTTCATGCCATTTAATCTGGGCCGCCTGCTCCGACTCCGACTCCTCTACAGATGGCAGGATTGTTATCCCACTGTCCACTTCTTTAGGAATTCCTGCACCTTCTAAGGAAGGCGGTTCGTGCTGTCCTACTGGGCCTGGCTGCTCCAATTCAACGCTGGCTGTTATGGTTAAAGCAGTGGCATCCCCGGCCGGTTCCTCTTCGGGCTCCACCCCTGAGGCACCCTCGGTAATGGCCACGCCAGCTAGTTCTGGCCCGCACTCCGCTGACTGGACCGGAAGTTGTTTTACCGAAGACTTACCTGTGTCCAACACAGAGCCGGGACCGCCTGGGAATTTCAAAGCAATCGGCCTTAATATGGGCACCATGCCCGCGATGGGGGCCCAGGCCGTCCCTGTTGCTTGAAAGGGGGAGAAAGCGGTGGTAGTAGTCATTGCTGGCAGATTCAACCCCACTGAAATCATGGGGTCCTGAGAAAAGGAACAAAGGAGGCAAACCAGGAACTTTGTCAGACCTTTAGATACACATGCTAGAAGACATGGCTAAAGCTCGTAGGGAAGAATACAAAGATTAGCTCCAGAGAAACGAGGCTTGAACTAGTGGCTCCCGGTGCTTCTAAGTATGGCCGCGTCAAGGCTGAGGAAATCTCCCGCCCGGGACTTAGTGCGCCTGAAGGGCCCAATGCTAGTCGAGGAGGGCTAAATGCAGCGAATTCGCTTCCATATGATAGGGAAGGAGTGCTAGCCTCCGACCCTACATCTTGCTCATCCTCATCACTAAGGGTTCATAGTCTATAAGTTCCTCCGAAGAAGAACTTTCAGATAATTCTGATGTCGCTGTGCCTGGGCCCGTAAGACGCACTGAACTGTCAAGCGACGCCCCTGAAGAGACTTTCTGAAGGGCTCGCACGGCCAGCCGTTCGGAGCACCATCGGGTTGGCTGGGTACTCTGAGCAGGAGATGCTACAGGAGGAACTTCAGCAGGTTCCAAAGGGACAATATCTGAATGATTAAATAGATAAGAATGATGAGTAAAAAGAAAAGCAGCAAGATGAGGTGCCTGTAATAGGGGTCCCGCGGGCTATAATATTACCTTCATCGCCATGACTAGGTGTTGGAGAAGGAAGGTCCATGGTGACCGGAACGGCAGGTGTCTCAGCGCCCCCAACTTCCTCCGCACCACCACTAGTTACCGCTTCCTCGACAGCTGGAATAGAAGAAATTGTGGTGCTTAAATAAAAAAAAAGTAGAAATAGCAAAGCCCCGAGGTTATACCCTGGAAAGGAGTTCAGGGGGGATATACCTACTGAAGGAAAAGTTTGCTCTTGTGCCGTCTCGAACTCCCTGAAGGTTGGAATAGTGGGCAATGACATGACGGGCTCCGCAGGCGCAGTCTTCTTTTCCACTACGACTTTTGCCCGGGCCCTCTTAGCCCGAGAAACTACCTCCTTGACCCTAGACCTCTCCCGCTTTCGAGAACCCCTGGTGGGTAAAGGCGTGGTAGTCGGGGCAGCAGGCGGAGATTCGAAATAGCTTGGCTTCTGAGCCTTAGAAATTAAAGACCGGTACTCTAGAGTTGTTTTGGAGGCCAGGAAGTCTACAGAGAAATAGTGCGTTCACGTGGTGATCATGTGGACACGATGCATATACAGGTAAAGGAGCAAGCAAGAATTAAACAACATGTACCTGGTGGGCCCGAATACAATGGAGAGAGAGTCCAATAATACAAGGAGGGCTCCTTGTTCCTGGAGGATCCCTCCCGAATCAGCTAGCAAATATCACCTATCTTGATGCAATGTTCAGCTAGGAGTGCCAAGTCTTCATGGCCGCGGGCTGATAGGCAGTAATAGAGGCCAAGATGGTCCATACCCCATCCATCGACATACTTAAAGGCGATGAAGAGAGGTCTCTCCAATATAGCATCGTCCTTATCAGTAATAGAAAGGCCATGAATGTGCAATAAGACAAAGAGCCAAGAAGTTTGGCTATACATGGTGGGACCCCGATCTTCTTTCCTCACGAAACTCCTATACAGATACAGGCGATCCGTCTCTGGACGCCATGAGGCCGGGGCTATTATAGGCTCTTCCACTGGTAGTGGAAACTGCTGAAGAGCAATCCTCTCGCTACTAACTTTACACAGGCCCCGAAGAGTCTCTATGAAGCTGTCTTTATTAATTTCCGGAAGCATCGGCTGTGGCTTGGACTTCTCCCGTTTGACAGCTTTCCATGTCGCCAAATAAGCTTGTACCTCAGCATCTTTACGAGACTTCAACCTCCGTAGATGATAAGGATCAATTTCAAACACGGCGGAAGGTTGGGAACTTAAGAACCGACGCTCGGGAATGTCCCAGCAATCGTTCCAAGAAAGCCGATAGAAGCCAGTACGAGCATTCCACCATTTAATATATTCTGGCGTCACCCGGGGAAAACGCCCAGGGGCTGGCATCCGAAAAGAAGTAGCCTCGCGGCGATGAAAATAATCCCACCACGTACGGGCTTCTTCGACAGCGGCTGATCCTCCTCTCGATCGACTCTCCAATGGGAACTGTGCTGAAGAGGAAGGAATATGTTGATCATAACCAAAATTTCTGCTGAACCTGAAGGGGTAATAGGGCTCTAAGTAAGTGCTGATGCCCTTTCTAAATACCAAAACACTGGGTCTAATGGACAAAGTCCAGTCTACCAGCTCTGGTTCCAATGACGGCTTATCATTGAGCTTGCCCGAGATAGGGTGAACATACGGCTCAACTTCGCCAAATTTGCATTCCCTCAGCCGATTCGCCAACGGGCTTGAATGAGCAGCCAAACACTAGAAATGCAAGGCCCCAGGAGCATTCATTGGCACTTTCATCAATTGCCCCCTGATTGAGAAAAGATGATCTGACACCTGCTGCGGCTCGGCATCGGTGAACTCTAGCATTCTCAAAAACAAGTTTGGAGACTGCAGTGACTTGGGAGCAAACTCCAAAAATAGTGAACACACCCAGGCATTGAAGAAATGAAGAGGGCCAACGGTCCGCAGGGTCCTTGGGAGGCGGCTACGGTGGATATCTCCCAACATCTTGTAAATCAAACATAACGCTGCAGGGCAGAGGGACAACTTCACACCCCATACCATTAAACACGCCGGATATATGGCTTCGGCGCGGATAATTATTTCATCGCCTTGCGGCATAGCAAATGTGCACAACCAATATGTCAAGTAGGCCACACAATGAGTAATGGGATCCAGTCCCGCTGGGTTAGGGCCACTCTGGTGCCCTCTGCGAAAAGAAGAGGATAAGTGAGTCTTCTGGCGAGACCGCGTCTTCAGTCTGTTCGGAGCCATTCCGATAGAAGGAAAATCTTTGTACTTTGGCTCGCCTTCGAAGAAATATTTCAGCCATAAGCCCAGGCGTACCCGTTTCCGCTCCTTGCGCGAACGGTACGAAGAAGACTCTGCAGTACCCTGAATGGATAGCCACAGTGTACGGTACACCTTCATGAGGTACTGATAGGCAAACCCAATATAATAGCGGCCCTCGCCCTCAGTGCTGTCTTTAATCCAGTCAGGCAAGCAGACCTCCTCATACGGCTCGCCATCAATTGGAAGACCAGAGAGTTGATGTAAACTCCATAAGTCCAAGGAAGTTTCCCCTTCCATAGTGTAAAAGGTGTTGTACTCTGGATAAAACACCTCCATCATGCCGCAGCACAAGCCCTTTGAGATAGGGTACCAAAAGTAGGATGCATACACACTCTGATATACTCCAGCCTTCATCAGAATGGAACCATAATTCTAGAGCACGTACTCAATAAATTCAACAGCCCATGTTGACACCCGTTTTATGCCGATAAGCTGAGTCGTTTCTCTTACTCCCATTAGTTGATGCCCTAAGTTGTCCATCATTCATTGGGCCATTTTTTGTGGCACGTCCTGGGCCCATTTTATGGGTAGCCTCCCTCCTTGGTAAAGTCCGTATCAATTCAGGACTTATTGGACCTTGGCTTTGATTAATTGAACGTGTTTTATGAAAGTCAAGTATCCAAGAGCATGAACGGTCCAACATCAGCCGTTCAGGACTGGGGCGGTTGACCTCAGACCGTTCATACATTTTGGCTAATTTCTGAGGATTTTCTGAATATTCACCGACAGGCTTTTGTGCGGCCCTATCAGGCCCGTTCAAACCAATGGGCGGGCGAATTCCAACCGCCCATATCTCAGAGTCCTACGCGTGCCAATTTTCTCAGATAATTATCCAATTATTTGAATTATCACCGACAGGGTTAGAACGGTCTCTGATTGCCCGCTCTACATTTGAACGGTCTTATGAGAACCGTGCATCTTTGAGGGTCCAACGATGGACGTTTCGGTCAGTTCGAGCGATAATTGGGCTAATTTTTTGATTATTTGAATTTCCACCGACGGGGTTGGACGGTCCAAATTGAACCGCCCATGATTTTGAGCGGTCTATCGTAAGACCGTTCATCCTGTCGGTTGGTGATTTTTAAACAGTTTTTATCCCTTTTATGCATGGTTTTATCCCCAACTTCTTTTGTCGATTTCTCCGTGGATAATCAACCATTTTTGAAGCCGTTTTGACTGGATGATAGATAATGATAATATCTACGATTTATCTTTTATAATCCTAACCTGAAAATGGCTCTAAACCCTAGTTTCGGGGCTGGCTTTCTAGGCTCTATAAATAGACCCTAATGGCCGGACTTGAAAAGGGGGAGATTTTGGTCGACGGCGAAGCCTTGCCGCATTCTTGAGCGACCTAGCACCAAGGAGGGAGGCTTTCTACGTCCATACAAGCCTCCGGTTCAGGGAGTAGTTTGGTTTTGAGTCTTTTCGTTTATAGTTTTCATCACTTTCCCTTCATTGCATGCATCACTTCTTCTTTGCGTTCCCTTCTTCCTCGTTACCATGCACACATCCACCCACATTTTTATCACCCTAGGGGTTTAAAACCCCCCAGGTACCCTCCTTTCCATTCGTTAATGTTCATCTCTTATCATTTTGGCATTTACTACATTGTTTAGTTCTAATCTAGGTCTTTTCTGTGTTTTTCTTACGTTGTTTCGCAGGTCAGCAATCATCAGCACGAGGCCCATCCCCTCTAGCCGGCCGGAGAGGGTGGAGGTTGGACCCCTTGAAACTTACTGTGTGGTAGATCTATGTGGTTTAATTCTCACCGTTCAACAGTACGTGCGGCTCAGTGAGGGCCATTCTTCCTGTTAGTGCGGTCAGCATAAAGCCGTTCATCTCTCAGTAGTAGTTCCCCCCGCACCTTCTGCAGCGCACTTAGGCGGTCTATCATAAGACCGTACATCGTAAGGCGGTTCTTCAAGAGCCGTTCATCTCTCCAACGCTGCAACTTAGGCGAGTATTCCCCCTCTTTCCAAGGTACGTTGTGTCCATCACGTACGGCACCTTGGTGGCGATCACGGTCTTTTGTTTTTTGTTCTCCTCTGAACGTTGTTATTTGCTCATCGCATATTGTTCTATTCATGACGCACATTGATCTTTAGTAGGAGGAGAAAAATATATCTACATCCCCTTTTGTGGCGATCACGGTGGGACGCCTAATGCCCATCGTGCTTTTGAGTTGCTGACCCCCCTTCGTTGTGCAAGTTTTCTTCTTGGAGTGACTTGCAGGTTGGATGTGTTTCCTGCCTCCTGGGACGTGCGCGGTTCTCCCAGAGCCGTCCATCTTCAGGAGCGGCTGATACTCAACCGTCCATCCCCTGCGACCACAGCTAGTCCCGTTTCTGTTCCCTGTTTCGCACGGTGCCTGGTATACCGTTCATCATTTTAAGCGGCTGGAATCTAGCCGTCCATCTCTTCGGCACAGGTACGCGTCACGGTGTTTCGATTGCAGGCACACGGTTGCTGGAGGATCGTTCAAGAGATTACGCGGTTGGTCACAGACCGCGCTTCTGGTATTTTCCTGTCACCGCTGCCTTGTATTTTCAGCATTCTGTGATCATTCTATTTTTTCCCTGGATTATACGGTCCCATACAGACCATTTTACCGTCTGAGCGGTCGCATCAGGACCGTTCATTTGGTGCCACAGTGCACTCACGGTCTATTTTGGTTCTCATATTCCATGCGATTTGTTGCTCGTGGTGCTGCTTGTTGATCTCCCCCTGCTCTCTTACCATTGTTGCATCATCATTTTCTTTATTGCTTTTATGTGTGCTTGATCATTGATTGATAGTTGCTAGGTTAGATTGTGCATGCACTCCGGTGCGCATAGGAGCATCCATCTCTTCTCATAGTAGTTGCATTCCTACCGAGGTAGGGCTTCCTCTCGTCTCCATATTCCTTGGAGCCGACTAGGGACCTTGCCGAGGACCTCTGTAAGCCCCCGTGAGCCGTGGATTCCCACACGGACGCCGGGCAGGTTGTACCACATCCACCCCCAGTCTAGGATTTGCATCCGCGAGTGAGAGATCCTCGTAGAGTCATACAGTTCCTCATTTCCTACCCCAGTTAGGCACCTAGTGGTTGAGAGAATCTATATTTTCGCTAACTCACTAAGATTCGAAGAGGAAATCATAAGAAATTGACGAGCATCATTTAATAACTTGATTGCATAATTGGGTGATTCTGCTCTCATCTCTTCCTTCCATTGCATGCTTGTTATTTGCTTTGTAGGTTTGGTCGGTTAGTTTTGTTGGTCCTAGTCCTAGGTGTCTTGGTGTATGTGGGATTGTCTCTTTCCCTCACGATCACCTCCTAGGGTTGGTTCTTATTTCCATTCATACTCCAACCCCTTGTTTGATTCATCATCTTCCATGTCGTCGTACGACTTATCTCAGTCCCACGAGGATTCCCTTCCTCGTGGCCTTCTTGAGGACCCACCCAGGGTCGCCCACCTGCAGGGAGGAGAGGAGACTGCTCCTCCACTCCCGACAATTCTTGGCGAGGGTTCCCAACCCTCTCTTTCAAATCCGTCCAATCAGAATTCAGCCAATCTAATCCTCAATATGATGGCCCAGCTGGACCCCACCCAGCTCCATCTCATCAGGCAAGCTTTGCAAGGGGGCGATGCCCCGACCTCAATTCCTCCTCATGGCACGACTGCTGTTGTCACCACATCTCCTATTATTGGGACCACCTCTGTGGCTCCCATCGACCTTACTCATGTCCGCCCTCAGACCCTTCGCTATTCCAATATGGAAATGGGCCAGGCTTCCACCTCGGCCCATCAGTAGCTCGATAAGGGAAAGTCTCCAATCCCCTCAGTTCCTTACCTTGATCCATACGCCACGATTTCTCCGTCGCCGCAGGCCCCCGTAGCCCCGGCGGATTTTGTTAGGTTGCAATCAGGGGCCGCCCAGCTGGCTCATGCGGATATGGGCCCTTCCTCGGCCCACTATCCATCTTACGGGCCGCCCCCTCAATCAGCTTATCCTTTGGCCACCTACCCCGGCATTACTCCTCCTGCTCCTTCTCCTCCTTCCCGGGAACGGGAGATTCTTGATAAATGGGCTGCTATGCAGCAACAAATTGACCTTCTCCACAAACGGGTTGGCCCGCAATCTCTTGCTGATGTCCCTATCCCTAACTTCAGGGACATTCATTTTTCTTCTCAGTCTGAGCTCCCCGTGTACCGCAAATATGACGGGAATGGCAACCCGTTCATTCATGTCCAGGAGTTCTTATATGAGTCAGCACAGTTCCGGCAAGACAATCGTCTGATGGCTTATTTATTTCACCGATCGTTGGAAGGGGTCGCCCTGGAGTGGTTCTATACTTTGCCCATGGAGGAGGCCGAGAGTTTCAAGACTGTTAAAGAAAGGTTTATTCAAAGATTTAAAGATCGGGTCGGACCCGAGTATTCTTTTACTGACTTAGTAGCTGAGAAGATGAAGCCGGAGGAAGACTTTGCAACTTATGCAGACTGATGGAGGCAGATGGCCTCGCGTGTGCCCGGGCAGATCCCGGAAGAAGAGAAAGTGAAGTTGCTGATCTCCAATGCCACGCCAACATTCAGGAATATCTTGGCAATGAATGACATTTCCAATATGCACCAGTTATACAGCAGGGCTCGGTTTATCCAAAACCAGTTCAAGGACTCCCCCATCCATTCTTTATTTGAGGCCCAGAAACCCAAAGCCGCCAGAAAATCCCAGGGGCCCGTCACCGAGGGAGTACAGATTAATGAGCGGGTCCAGGCTGTTCAGTTCCCCCACCAGGCCGCTCCACCCCGCTTCCCCCAGCCTTCATGCAACCCCCAGTTTGCCACTCCACAAGTTCCCCAGCCTACCTTCCAAGTCCCGCAATATCCGCAACAAGCACCTCTGCCACCCCAACAGCCTCAGCGGCCGCCACAATACAACAATGTTCCGCCACCCGCCGCCTATGGATCTGCTCGACCGAGTCCAAAGAGGGCCCATTACCCTCCTCTTCCTGAAACTTTGCCCGATATTTTCTCTGCTTTAATGTATACTAGTGATCTTCAGTTGCCTCCTGAGCGTCCAAATTGGAATCCGACAGCCGATCAGTCTCGATACTGCATATTCCATCGGCAACCCGGGCACACGATAGAACGGTGCTATCAGTTCAGAGACCTGGTGTATGACTTGCATGAGGGCCAGAGGATTGATTGGGCCCAGATGCACCAGTTGATTGAGGATATCAAGTAGAGACAGAAACAGGCCAGGCTGCAGCAGGCGGCACCCCAGCAGCAGCAGCAGCAGCAACCCCAGCAGCAACAGCAACCCCAGCAGCAACAACAAGACCTTGGGATCCATCAAAATCCCATGCCAGTACATCAACCCGCTCCTTAGCAACAACAACAGCCGCCGGCACCGGCTCCAGCACAAGTGAATATCATCCAGCACCCAGCCCCCAGCGCTGGGTGGACTTTTGATGATGAAACCCCCGCACACATTTTGGCCTTCCACTACAATCATTCCCCCGCGCCTGCTATTCCCGCCATCCTTAAGCCCGCCATTCTAACCACTACACCACTCATTGCTCCCTCCACATCACCCATTAGACCCGTCACATTCCCCTCCGCTCCACCAGTCCTTTCGCCACCATCCACTGTACCCTCCGTCATTACCTCCCCGCTTAACCCTTCACCCATTTCCCCTCCACCAGGGCCCATTAAACCCACTTCCGCCATCCTCACCCCCATTTCTACTCCTTTCACCTACCCCACAGGGCCAAGCGGGGGTCCATCTCAGGCCGTGTCGGCATCACAGTGCGCCCTTCGGAGTGGGCGTCCATTTCAGAGAATGTTTCCTCCTTCCGGTGCGTCGGCACCAAACCTCCAAATTCCTTCCGCCACAGTTGAGACAGAAGAGGTAGACCCCGTGCCGGGCACAAAATATGATTTATTACAGCATTTGGACCGGATGTCGGCCAAAATCTCAGTCTTGGAATTGATCAAGAGGTCGCCACTACACCAGGACGCCTTAAAGACTTTCCTGCATAAGGTCATGGTGAGCGAGGATGTGGCAGTGGATAGTTTGCCGTCGGTTTTGGCAACAATCACCAAGGGGCCTTCCATTTCATTTTCTGAATCAGAACTAGCACCCCCGGAGGCACGGCAGATGCCATTATGCATTACCATTTCTCTGAACAAAATGGCCGTAGAATCTGCACTTGTGGACACAGGAGCATCAATAAATGTGTGCCCACTAAGTACCCTCCGCTCCTGCAACATCTCAGAAGACATACTTAAGCCAACACTGACCACAATAGCAGCCTATGATAATTCCAGACGTGCTTGTCACGGGGTCGTGACTGTACATGCCGAGCTAGGACCCTTGGTTATGGATGTGGAATTTTATGTGCTAGACATAGACCCGATGTTCAAAGCTATTCTTGGTGCGGACACCAGGGCGATCACGTGACACGTCGGCGAACCGACGTTGCCATACGCGGAGCGCCAAGTGGACTACATCGGCTTATCTTCCAAATGGGGACACTTTGGCTTCTATTTGGACTCTTTTTAGCATTAAATTGGGCTTGTAATGTCACATTATATGTGGGTTTTCATATTGGGTTGGTTGTAAGGCTCTAAATGGGCCAACTGGTTAAGGCCCTTAAGACTTCATTAAGAAAGGGAGAGGCCTTGGTCCATTTGGATGGATCCATAGGCCATATATCGGCTCTTCATACATGGGCCAACTAGAGGAGAATGGCCTTGAGCCATATTGGATTCCTAGAGGGATGAGTGGGCTGCCATGACCAAAATGGCCCATTCAAGGCCCAAAATGGGGGGCGCCCCCTTTCTTGTCCTATTAGGCTAGGAAATTGTCTTTTTTTTCTTTCTTCTCTCCATTCACAACATGTGGTATTAAATGGCTGCTGGTCAAGGTTAATTGGCTGCCAACCTACCCCCCCTTTTACCTTGAATGTCAAAGGTAGGCAGCCAACATGTCTCTTTGTCCCCTCCCACTCCCTCTCATGGCCATGGGCGCATCCCCCTTCCCCTCCCCTTGAAACCCACGACCTCCCCACCCCTTATACCTCTTGTAATTGTCTATTTAAGGGCTTGTACATTGTGTGTGCAGAGGCTAATGATATTTTGTTGAAAGAAAATTGTTAAGAGAGTGATTCTCCCTCTTTCTCTTGCTCTTTCCCTTGGTGTGAATTTCCCAGAAATCTGGTCATGGACTCGACCTTCTCTTCCCATCCCCCTCTTATCATCTTGTTCCCTCCGATTTATCCTTGATACTACTACAAGATTGCAAGAATTCAGCGCTGGTTTGATGCCATTTGGAGTTCGGGAACAGCGGTGGTGATTTTTCTCGCGGCAGCGCGCAGATCTGTCCCAGAGTGCAGTCCAGATCTGAGGGTGACTATGTTTCGGTTTATGCAGCCCAACCACGACGTGATCAGGAGCTGGTGTCTGAAGATCAATTAAATTATTGCAAGTCATCTTCACGTTGCCTCTGGTTTCGTTGCATTTCAAGGTCTGTGCTGTCCGTGGCGTCAATTCTCATGAGGTCACGCAAGAAGATCTGAACAGACTCAGTCCAGATCCAGAGGCGACTTCCCACATCTGTCCCACCTCATCCAACCAATATCTGAGAGAGAGGTCTTCAGAGGATTTGTTCCTATGGACGTCACCAACAACCTCCCACAGACGGAGTTCCATTTCGACATCGGCAACCCTTTTTCCACCATTTATTTGTCTGTCTGTGCAGTTCTATGAACACCAAATCAGATGCTGAAAGAAATCATTGCTGCACCCAGATCCGAAAGGATCTGAATGCGCCCTCTGGAGTGAAGAAACTACGTCCAGTCACCGTCATTCTCCAACAAACGGCACTCCAATCAGACATCGTAGCTAGGAGTTACAGTCGTCGGAAGATCGCTGTGCAGGGTGCCTGACGTGGGCAGAACCAAGTCGACTCGCCCTCGGCGCGCTCGTTCGGCTCCAGCTCGCCTTCCTCGGCTCCGTTGCTTGCTGCCCGTCAACCCGGGACCCAGCAACCCCCAAACGCCATTTTGTAACCCTTTACCTCCTGTGTGGAGTGGGTTTCCAGATCTGAAATTGTAAAATTAAATCATTTGTATATCGGGGTTGTTCGGAAAACGGCCGAGAATTCTTCCCCACGCTTAGACGTGGAGGTACGCGTTCATTCCATTCTCACATTGCTAATTTAGTATACATTCTATATTGCTACGTTTGTGAGATTAGGGCCATTAGCTTGTATCTAAATCACCGTGCTAGTGACTTGAGAGTGCCTGTTCCGTAGCTCTGATCGAGCACCGAACGCGAATCGGTACCCTAGGCGACGGTGGTTTCTTAATCGCCGCGATCCCCACGTTTCCCTCGCAAGGGACGATCGCTGGGCTAAAGAGAGAGCGCTGTTGAGAGGCGTCTCCACCCGGAGAATACCACAGTGGCTAGCCACCTGGCTTGCCTTAACATGCTAGTGCTGGCCGCACTTGTGTCCGTCGTACGTCCTAGCCCGGTCGAGTCATCCGTCCCGCATCAATTTGGTATCAGAGCGAGTTGAGTCTAGGGTGTCACAAAAAAAAAGTGTGTCTTTTTGCATTTGCCTCCCTTTACCTGGTATATCAAAAGGTGTTGTCCGAACGTTAGGCTACGCCTATCGGGAAGGTCGCACACTTGCGCGAGTGACCTTCGGGTCGATTACCTCCGCCGCGTACCGAGTTTTGGTTAAGTCTAGGCGCATCATTTTGCATTAGTGTGTTTTGCTTTAGTCGGTGTCTTCTAGTCGGTGTGTTTGCATGCCCACTCGTCGGGGTATTCAGTACTCACCCCCACCCCCACCTATGGCCAACCCACGGGATACCTCGAGAGACTTCCACTCCCTACAAGAGGCGATGATGGCCATTATGACTAGGTTGGACCAATCCGATGCTAACTTTCGGACTTTCTCCGATAATATGGATGGTCGCCTTAGGGCCATGGAGGGACGCTTGGAGACCTCCGATAGGTCGGTCCAAGACCTCGTTGGGCGGTTAGATAGGATGTCACACGGGGACCCTCCTGGGGCAGCCCAAGGTCCACCCGCACCTCCTCCCGCGGTGGCCCAAGTCCAACCCGCTCCCATGGCCCAAGTCCAGGCCGCTCCCGCGGCCCAAAACCAGCCACCACTGGTTCCTCCACCCGCCCCTCCTCGGGTTCCCCAACTACCGCACCATGACCTTGGTCTCGAGGACTATGGGTCCGACAATGCCTACGAGGGGTATGGTCAACGCCGTCGTGATTTTCAGCCACAACGAGATGAGGATGATGATAGGGTCCTTAAGACCGTGCGAGCGGACCCTCCCGCTTTTTACGGGTCTTTGGATCCGAAAGTCTACCTAGATTGGGAGTTTGGCATGGACCGTTATTTTGAATGGTATGATATGTCAGAGCGTCGAAGGGTCCGATTTGCCACCATGAAACTCATGGGGCAGGCACAAACCTATTGGAAGAATGTGGAGAGCCTGCTACTTCAGCGGTTAGAACCCCCGATCGACACATGGGCCGAGATGAAGAATAAACTTCGATAAAAGTACCTTCCTCCCACATACCGCCAGCGACTCATCGATAGATGGCAAAGTCTTAGCCAGGGAGACTGGTCCGTCTCCGAATACATCACCGAGTTTGATGAGTACTTTCTACGATGTGATGTCACGGAGGAGAGTACCATGCCCGTTTCCCGCTTTCGACGTGGTTTGCGGCCACACTATCAGTATGAGCTTTTCCGCCGCAATGCCAAGACGTTGGAAGAGGCCTACCAGGTTGCTCTCGAGATGGAGCAATTTGAGGGAGAGTTCGAGTCTAGCCATCGGTTGGGCCCCACCCCTCTCTGTAGTACCGAGCCCCGTCACTCTATAGGCCCACATCAGCGGCCTCCCATGGCTCGACCTCAGGAGCCCACCCGTCAGGAGCACTTCACTCCACGGCCTCGCCCTCCTCCAAGGCACCTACATCTCCTCCACTGTTGCCTACACCCCCTACCCGACGGGATGATAAGGGTAAGGCCCCTTTTATAGGAGAGAGTAGTAGGTCGCGAGTGCAGTGTTTCCACTGTCACGGGTTTGGTCACATCGCTAGTGAGTGTCCCACTCGCACCACCCTAGCCTTAGGTGTTGGAGGATCCGCACCTCCCGAGCTTGAGTGTGTCAATTACGAGGCCGATGAGGCACTGGCCGATGAGTACTACGCCTTGGGGGAAGAGCTGGGCGACCCTTCGGCCGCCCAGGATGCCGTCACCTAGTGGGCTTGATGCTACCACCTTAGTCTAGAGTCGTGCATGAGTCAGTGTGTTTTCTTGTGTGGCTTGTTTGGTGTGTTTGTTTGTCTCTCTAGTTATTGTTTCATACATATGGTTTGCATGAGTCGCGTCCCAATCAAAGGCCAGTCGTGTGCGTAAAGGAATTCGCCGATGCATGCTATACGTCCGTGGATTCAAAGGGAGAGTACGTCTAGGTCAGGGTCATACCTGATTGGTTTTCTCCCGGAGACCAAAGCACCTCTAAGTCCACGATACCCACCTTCTGGGTTAAGAAACAAGTGGGTCCGAAAGCATACATTATTGAATTATCAGATGCCTATAGTGTCAATTCGATGTTCAATGCTTTGATCTGGTAGCATATTGGAACCCGCGGTGATTCCTAGTAAGTTTTGGGCTTTTCTCCTATTGTGAGTAATCCATCACCCGAGTATCCACCTCTTCCAGCCTCAACGCACGCATATAGATTGTATACTGGATGAGCAGGTGATCACCACAAGGAACGGCGCAAATCCACACGTCCTAGTGCGTTGGCGAGGATGCCCCACGATGACCAACACCTTGATCACATGCGGAGAATGCAAGCTTCGAGACCCTTACTCGACGGGGTCGAGTTCCTCCCACCCGGGGAGAATTGGTGCGGACACCAAGGCGATCACGTGACACGTCGGCGAACCGACGTTGCCATACGCGGAGCGCCAAGTGGACTACATCGGCTTATCTTCCAAATGGGGACACTTTGGCTTCTATTTGGACTCTTTTTAGCATTAAATTGGGCTTGTAATGTCACATTATATGTGGGTTTTCATATTGGGTTGGTTGTAAGGCTCTAAATGGGCCAACTGGTTAAGGCCCTTAAGACTTCATTAAGAAAGGGAGAGGCCTTGGTCCATTTGGATGGATCATAGGCCATATATGGGCTCTTCATACATGGGCCAACTAGAGGAGAATGGCCTTGAGCCATATTGGATTCCTAGAGGGATGAGTGGGCTACCATGACCAAAATGGCCCATTCAAGGCCCAAAATGGGGGGCGCCCCCTTTCTTGTCCTATTAGGCTAGGAAATTGTCTTTTTTTTCTTACTTCTCTCCATTCACAACATGTGGTATTAAATGGCTGATGGTCAAGGTTAATTGGCTGCCAACCTACCCCCCTGTTACCTTGAATGTCAAAGGTAGGCAGCCAACATGTCTCTTTGTCCCCTCCCTCTCCCTTTCATGGCCATGGGCGCATCCCCCTTCCCCTCCCCTTGAAACCCATGACCTCCCCACACCTTATACCTCTTGTAATTGTCTATTTAAGGGCTTGTACATTGTGTGTGCAGAGGCCAATGATATTTTGTTGAAAGAAAACTGTTAAGAGAGTGATTCTCCCTCTTTCTCTTGCTCTTTCCCTTGGTGTGAATTTCCCAGAAATCTGGTCGTGGACTCGACCTTCTCTTCCCATCCCCCTCTTATCATCTTGTTCCCTCCGATTTATCCTTGATACTACTACAAGATTTCAAGAATTCCGCGCTGGTTTGATGCCGTTTGGAGTTCGGGAGCACCGGCGGTGATTTTTCTCGTGGCGGCGCGCAAATCTGTCCCAGAGTGCAGTCCAGATCTGAGGGTGACTGTGTTTCGGTTTATGCAGCCCAACCACGACGTGATCAGGAGCTGGTGTCTTAAGATCAATTAAAGTATTGCAAGTCATCTTCACGTTGCTTTTGGTTTAGTTGCATTTCAAGGTCTGTGCTGTCCGTGGCGTCAATTCTCGTGAGGTCGCGCAAGAAGATCTGAACAGACTCAGTCCAGATCCAGAGGTGACTTCCCACATCTGTCCCGCCTCATCCAGCCAATATCTGAGAGAGAGGTCTTCAGAGGATTTGTTCCTATGGACGTCACCAACAACCTCCCATAGATGGAGTTCCATTTCGACATCGGCAACCCTTTTTCCACCATTTATTTGTCTGTCTGTGCAGTTCTGTGAACACCAAATCAGATGCTGAAAGAAATCATTGCTGCACCCAGATCTGAAAGGATCTGAATGCGCCCTCTGGAGTGAAGAAACTACGTCCCGTCACCGTCATTCTCCAACAAACGGCACTCCAATCAGACATCGTGGCTAGGAGTTACAGTCGTCGGAAGATCGCTGCGCAGGGTGCCTGGCGTGGGCAGAACCAAGTCGACTCGCCCTCGGCGCGCTCGTTCGGCTCCAGCTCGCCTTCCTCGGCTCCGTTGCTTACTGCCCGTCAACCCGGGACCCAGCAACCCCTAAACGCCATTTTGTAACCCTTTACCTCCCTGTGTGGAGTGGGTTTCCAGATCTGAAATTGTAAAATTAAATCATTTGTATATCGGGGTTGTTCGGAAAACGGCCAGGAATTCTTCCCCACGCTTAGACGTGGAGGTACGCGTTCATTCCATTCTCACATTGCTAATTTAGTATACATTCTATATTGCTGCGTTTGTGAGATTAGGGCCGTTAGCTTGTATCTAAATCACCGTGCTAGTGAGTTGAGAGTGCCCGTTCCGTAGCTCTGATCGAGCACCGAACGCGAATCGGTACCCTAGGCGACGGTGGTTTCTTAATCGCCACGATCCCCACGTTTCCCTCGCAAGGGACGATCGCTGGGCTAAAGAGAGAGCGCTGTTGAGAGGCGTCTCCACCCGGAGAATACCACAGTGGCTAGCCACCTGGCTTGCCTTAACGTGCTAGTGCTGGCCGCACTTGTGTCCGTCGTACGTCCTAGCCCGGTCGAGTCATCCGTCCCGCATCAATTCTGGGTCGTCCATGGCTGAACAGTTTAAATGCCGTCCCCTCAACCGCCCACCAATGTTTGAAGTTCCCCTTCCAAGGGCGGGTGGTCAAGGTAAAGAGCATCTCTACAGTCCAGAATGTTGATGCGATAGCAGCCAAGATTCTGCCTACATTGTGGCCAAGTAATAGGCCAGTTCTGTCAGTAATGGACTTGAATTACCCATGGGCATATGCGTCACAAAAGCCCACCACGGCACCAGTCAATGTGAAAGTCAAGTCCAAAATGAGAGATTCCAAAGGGTGGCACATGATTCTAAAATTAGGCTACCGGCCGGGTCTGGGTCTCGGCGCACAGTTACAGGTCTGGACCAACCCCGTTCCCAAAGGAAGGAAGATGGGCCGCCGAGGCCTCGGCTACCGCGAATCCTCAATGTCAGTATTGGGAGACTCTGGGCCATTAACATGGGACTACCGGAAACATTTTGTAAAAGGGCCGTGAACAGCCGGGTACCATGAAGGGATCGC
Source organism: Amorphophallus konjac (assembly GCA_022559845.1). Lineage (NCBI taxonomy): Eukaryota > Viridiplantae > Streptophyta > Magnoliopsida > Alismatales > Araceae > Amorphophallus > Amorphophallus konjac. The sequence continues at coordinate 115,143,536 of CM040128.1, forward strand.
CGTCCAGTCTCAAAGAAAAGGCAGATGAGGCCTGTGTTGTTACTGATCCACCACCATCGCTGCAAAGGCTGGTTGGTGACCTAGAAGATTTATCTAGTTGCTTTGAGAAGTAGTTTCAGGAAAGAGAAAGCAAGCCGAAGAAGAAGGAGACGCAACTGGTAAAGCGTCCTCCGATGCCATTGATCCGCCAGGGGCCGCGGGGAATGGGGAGCTCTGTCATTACCTATTCTATGTCCCCTTCCTGTCTCGCCTCTTGGTTTCAGCAATTGGGGTCTATTCCCCGTTCCCCTCCAATCCTGGTCGAACCACACTTCACGGAGAGGCCTGAAATTTTATTCGTTCCCTGTGCTTGCGGGCACTGCCCGCCTATTGATCTGTAAACGCTATTTACTCCTCCCCCCGGAGCTCAACTCCATGAAATGTGGTTTTCTTCTTCTGATCCTTTCTTTGACTGCATATTTCCAGAATTGTTCCCTATGCAGTTACCTCCGCCTTCTTCCTCCTCCTGCTGCATGATCACCTCCGGCCTCCAAAAGAAAACATCAATTTCAAAACGGAGGTCTCAATGGAAGATTACGCTATGTTCTGCTCAGGTTCCCAGGGGCACGAGACCCCTGTTTCTCTTCCAGTAGACTTCCTCTCTCCTAGGGTAGATGTACAGTGTGCAGAGTCTTCTAGGTTAGTCGAGTCAGTGGGAGTAGAGTCTAGCTCGAGTCTAGTCAGCCCATCCGCGTCTGCGGCGCGCCCATGACGCGTCATCCCAAAGCCATTCCCGATAGGTTTCTGTAAGATATGGCTGAAAGATGCCACGCCCTTCCGAAGTGCCCTGAATTTGTAGAAGCCGCGATTGTCTTGGAAGATGATGAAGAATTGGAGGGGGTATGGAGCAATGATGAACTAGGGGTATATGAAATCGTGAACGAGAAGGACCTAGCTGATGATGAGGAAAGTGAGGTGGGCGACACTGCTGATTTGCATGCACAAGGCTTAAAGAAGTTTGACGAACTTTCCTCGGCAGTGGATGAACCCACTAAGGAGATTAATCTCGGAACAGAAGAGGATCCCAAGCCCATACTTATTTCTGCTAACCTCCCTCCTCAGGTCGAAGAGGAGCTTATCAAGGTTTTGAGGGAGTACATCGACTCTTTTGCCTGATCCTATGAGGACATGCCAGGTCTTGACCCCGCACTGGTTGAACATCGATTAATCCTAAAACCAGGAGCAACACCCGTTAAGCAAAAAGTGAGAAGGTTTCACCCGCAGATGGCCTTGAGGATTAAGGAAGAGGTCGATAAATTGCACAAGGCCAGGTTCATTAGAGTTGTGCTATATCCACAATGGGTGGCAAACATAGTCCCAGTAATGAAGAAGGATGGTAAAATTCAGATTTGCATTGATTTCAGGGACTTGAATAAGGCATGCCCGAAGGACGATTTTTCGCTTCCTCACATCGATGTCTTAGTTGACAATACAGCTGGATACGAAGCTCTCTCTTTCATGGATGGTTATTCTGGATATAACCAAATCCTTCTAGCTCCAGAAGATCAAGAAAAGACCTCATTCACTACGCCTTGGGGCACTTACTGCTATGTTGTCATGCGCTTTGGATTGAAAAATGCAGGTGCCACTTATCAAAGGGCGATGATGGCCATTTTCCACGATATGATGCATGTCTACTTGGAAGCTTACGTGGATGATATTTTGGTCAAATCGAGGTCTCAAGAGGAACACCCCGCCATTCTAGCCAAAGTGTTGCAAAGGGCTAGGGAGTATAAGTTAAAGATGAATCCAAAGAAATGTGTATTTGGAGTTGCATCGGGGAAATTACTCGGGTTCATAGTTAGTAAACGGGGGATTCAGATCGACCCAAACAAAGCAAAGGCCGTCATGGAAATGTCACCGCCAAAGAACATTACTGAACTTCGAGGTTTGATTGGGCGTTTACAATTTATTAAGAGATTCATATCTCAACACTCGCAAAGATGCCGCCCATTTTATGAACTGTTAAAGGCAGGCGCGAAATTTGAATGGAATGAACAATGCCAAAAGGCCTATGAGGAGCTTAAGGTTTACCTTTCTAATCCCCCGGTTCTACAACCACCAGTCTCTGGGAAACCCCTGATACTATACATTTCTGTGATTAAGGACTCCCTAGGAGTTGTCTTGGCACAGGTAGATGACGAAGGAAGGGAAAGGGCAACATACTACCTCTCAAGGTTATTTAATCCTGCTGAATCTAAGTATACTACCATGGAGAAGACATGTGCCGCGCTAGTATGGGTAGCTCAGAAGCTTAAACACTATTTCCTCACCCACGAGGTTAGGCTGATCTCTAGAATGGACCCCATTCGTTATCTCTTGGAAAAGCATGTCCTTTCTAGCCGACTAGCTCACTGGAAGAGCTTTCTTTCCCAATTTGACATCACCTACATCGTTCAGAAAGCAATCAAGGGATATGCTATTGCTGAGCACCTCGCTCATTCTCCTATCCCTCGTACTGATTCAATCCAGGACGAGTTCCCTGATGAACACTTGGCAATAATTACTCATCTTCCTTTCTGGTCTCTTCATTTCGATGGTGCTCTCAATTCCCAGGGCAGCGGAGTTGGCGCCGTTCTTCTCACTCCGGAGGGAGTAACCATCCCTGTTGCTTATCAACTCTCATTCCCTACCACTAATAATATAGCCGAGTATGAGGCTCTCCTTACCGGTCTGAAGCACGCCTACCTCATGGGCGCGCTGTACCTTAACATCATAGGAGACTCTCAATTGGTGTTGCGTCAAGTTCTGTCAACTTACCGCACCCGTGACCCTAAGCTTAAGCCCTATCAAGATCTGGTCACGCTCTTGGCTAGGCAGTTCCGGAAACTTATCTATATTCATACTCCTCGTTCTCAGAACATCTTGGCTGACGCACTTGCGTCACTCGCTTCTTCCCTCGCGTTCCCCCTCAATTGTGCCACTGAGACCATTGTGGTCCAGCGGTTAGATGTTCCTTCCCCGCAGGATCCCTGGTTCGACAACCTTAGGAAGTCTGTAGAGAAGAAGATAGAAAGGGAGGAGGTGAAAGAAGTATCATTGACCGAGCTTGAGGAAATCATCGAAGAAGAAGAATTGCCATGGTTCTATGAAATTGAGCAATATTGCAGGGATGGCATATTTCTGGAGGCTGCGAATGCTGAACAGAGAAAGGCCATTAGAAGAGTCGCTGCAAGATATACGATTATTGCTGGTGAGTTATATAGGCGGGCTCTGAACGGAGTTCTAATGAGGTGTCTAGATGACGAAGATGCTTGGAAAGTAGTAGAAGCAGCTCACTCCAGCGAATGTGGAGGGCATGTGAATGGACAGGCGTTGGCAAAGAAGATTCTTAGGCAGGGCTATTACTGGCCGACCCTAGAAGAAGATTGCTCCACCTATGTCTGTAGGTGTCTCCAGTGCTAGCTCCATGCTGACAAAATCCATGCTCCTGCTTCTTCTCTTCATCCTCTTTCCGCTCCTTGGCCGTTCTCCATGTGGGCCTTTGATATCAGCGGACCCCTCGGTGACCCGAATTCCGCAATCAAACAGAAATCCTTCATTTTGATGGCTACAGAGTACTTCACCAAATGGGCGGAAGCTGAAGCTTATGCAGAGATCAAAGCCACCACAGTATGCCGCTTTATTATGAAGAACATCATCTTGCGGTTTGGAGTGCCAGGCGACATCGTCACCGACAACGGCCCTCAATTCGTATCACAAGAACTCCGGGACCTTTGTAAGAAATTCAATATAGCTTTGCATCATTCATCACCATACTACCCTCAAGGTAATGGCCAAGCTGAGGCCACAAATAAAACCCTTCTCAAAATTATCAAGAAAACATGCGAATCGCATAAATTTGCTGATTGGGCCGACAAACTGATAGAAGCTCTATGGGCCTATCGCACCTCCGTCCGCACCCCCAGAGGGCAGACTCCTTTTGCCCTCACTTATGGGATGGAGGCGGTACTCCCGTATGAGATTTTGATCTCTTCCCTAAGATTGCAGCTGGACAAAGAACTTAATCTCGACGAACGTCGAGAGGCGTTGCTAGTCCAACTGGAACTCTTGGACGAGAAAAGGCTTAATACGGCCAACCATGTTTCGGTTTATCAAAAGCGTGTCTCGCGGTATTTTCAAAATAAGGTCATTGAAAGAAAATTTCAAGTGGATAATAGGGTTTCGAAACGTAAATTCATCAGATCAGCAGGTCCCAGGTCTAAACTACAACCCAACTGGGAAGGGCCATTCGTAATCAAGGAAGCTTATCCGGGTAACGCGTATCGTCTAATCAACGCGGAGGGTGAAGAATTGCCAAACCTGTGAAATGGGCTGTATTTAAAATGTTTCTATCCATAGAGTCAAAACCAGCAACGGCTCGATGGCGGGGTGCACCCCACCTGACCGCGAAAGGAGGACCCTCGTCCAGCATCTCACACACTACACGGCCGCCCGTGGTTCGGTTTCCCGCTTTCCCGTCTGACACCGTTTCTCCTTTGGCCATGCCTGGGGAAAGTGAAGGTCCTTGTATTTCCTCTCTCTCGGCTGAAAATAGGGGCAAGTGGTGAATAAGGGGGCGAGAACTGACCTGGACCCCCCTCTAAAGGAGGTCTCAAATAGGGGCAGCCCGTTAAGACCTTATTCCGCAAAGAAAAGAAAAAAAAAGAAAAGCAAAAAAAAGGGGGGGGAAGAAGAGGGGCAAAATCAAAAAGTCAAGGCTGAGAGCACAAAGCTCGAAGCTCTCAAAATCTCCAAATAATACAACTAGGCATGGCAAGAGTGGCAGTACAGTTTCCCCACTGGACATCATGAGCCCGGTCGTATGCGTGCCTAGAGCGGATGTAGGTTCGATAAAGGACACAAAGCCCGGCGCAACAGACCGGATTCTTTGAAAAGGGGAGTGTCTTGGGAAGAACTCGAGCCCTAAAACCTCTACACCTACCACCTGTTGGGTTCGATGCTATGTATTCAAAGGGGGGGTGAATGAATACCCTTTAAAAATATTCGCTCAAATAGAAATTCTAATGCTCAGAACAGCGGAATAACAACACTAAGACTAACTAAGAAAAACTAGTTCAGTCATCTGTGAACCTGTAGGCAGAGTACTCCTAAGCAGACATCTAATGAGTGCAGCAATTAGACAATTCAAACAACACACAATACCAGTGTCAAACAGATAGCGTGCGCAGCTAATCAACTCTGTTGAACTGGAAGCAAACACATGAAGCGCCCCTATGCAAGCATCTAGTGGAAGTAATAAAACAGATGAAGAAATCAAACCACTGCACAGAGGTTTTTAGGTGGTTCGGTCCAGCAGACCTACATCCACCCCACACTCAAACCAGAGTGTGGATTCCTCTGACTCACAGCTTGAACAGCTGGGCATCACAGCTTGCCATACAACTGTTGGGCAACACAGCTTGCCATCTGAGGAATCCTCCTCACCCGCTGAGCAACACAGCTTGCTGTCCAGTGGAATCCACCACTGCAACCGCTGACTAACAGCTTGAAGAAAGGATAAAATGAAAAATGAAAACAAGATGAACATCAATCGGAAAGCTGTAAACATATAGCATAATATGGCTCTCAAAGAGTTGACTGGCCTGGATTTGATCCCCGGTCCAGTGAAGACTGATCTTCAAACAACCTCTCTCACACTCTTCTTCTCACGATCTCACTCTCTCTTTCTCTTTTACTTCTTTCTTCTTATGCTCACGATCACTTTCTTTCTTTTTCTTTCTCTCTGCCTCTCTTCTTTTTCTTCTGTCTAGATCGAAGGCTCTCTGGTGTATAGACTTTGCTGCTCTTCTTTTTGTCGAGCGATGAAGGCTTCAATATATACTGCAGCAATTAGGGCGAGCGTGTGCCTTCCACATCTCCCGCCAAAGGACCTCAGTCCACGTGTCAGCATTTCAGCATAGTGCATCCACGTGTCACGATCAGGGAACCTCATCCTCCTTGGATCACGTGCCTTCCATTTGCCTCTTCGAAGGGTGCCTGTCAGACAGATAAGAACTTTATCAGGTTAAGTGTAAACATAGCAGTGTATAGACTTCGTTGTACACACTTGTGAAGTTGAATGCAAGACAAGGCTATACAGACTTGATGAATAATGCAAGTTAGACGAATGTATAGACTTGCATTCATTAAGTAAATGGATGTACAGACTTTGTTCATGATGCATGCAAGCAACCCAATGTACAGACTTGATCAAGGCACAGGCGTTTGAGTGTATAGACTTCAAAGTGGAACGACGGTAGAGCCAACAGTGTACAGACTTCAAGAGAAACGACGGTAAAACCACCGATGTATAGACTTGAAGGGAAACGTAGGTGAAGCTTCCAATGTACAGACTTGGAAGAACACTTTTGGATGTACAGACTTGATCAAGAGTCCAAGACAGACTTGCCACCGACCAATGTATAGACTTGGTGGTCGTGAGACGGTGGCCAAGACACTGTACGGACGGATGTATAGACTTCGCCTAAACACTGTCCGATGTACAGGCTTTAGTCTGAAGCGTTGTATAGACTTGATGCAGAAGCCTTCAAGTGATGTGTTGACTTTGACCAGATGAGACGCTGCAAGAGACGGTCCACTGTATAGACTTCAACATGTAGACAAAGCGTGAATAGCACTGTACAGACTTCAAATGAGACGCAACCTTAGACGATGCTGCTACAGTGCCGATGTATATACTTGATCTCAAGGAATGGCTGTACAGATTTTGGATATGAAGACCAATGTATGGACTTCATGAATGCATGCTACAGTGCCAATGTGTAGACTTGATGAAACGTGATGCAATGTACACACTTGACAATGCTGAATGAATGAATGAGCAATGTATAGACATTGAAAGCTAACATGCGTCCTCAGTGTACAGACTTGCTGGATGCAGTCGAATGTATAGACTTGCTTCCACCGACCAATGTATGGACTTGCTCAGCCTGCTCGCTGTACATACTTGGGCAATATGAAGACTTAACAGACAACTGACGATGTATAGACTTCAGGTGTGAAGACCAATGTATAGACTTCACCAGACTTCACTCGATGTACAGACTTTGATGAACATATGCAATGTATGGACTTTACGAGACAATGCATGCACAACCCAACCGATGTATAGACTTTACATGAAAGCCCAATGTACAGACTTAAGGTTCCACTGTGGATGTATAGACTCTGAAGGAATGAGGCGATGTGTGGACTTTGAGGTTCAACAGTGGATGTATAGACTTCGATTTATATGAAGGGCTGTACATACTTGCTGAATTGTAAAGCAATGTGCAGACTATAAAGAACCTCACCCAATGTATGGACTTTAGATTAAGGCCGATGTATAGGCTTTGAAGCCCAAAGGCAATGTATAGGCTTCGCCTTAGAAGCGTAGGGAAAGACTCCAATGTATAGACTTGAGTGAAGTGAACGGATGTTCAGACTTTGAATATGAAGACCAATGTATGGACTTCGAATCTGAGGACCAATGTACAGACTATGAGAGCTAAGGCCAATGTATACACTTTAAGAACCTGACCCAGTGTATGGACTTAACATGATGCACGAAGACACAGTCCAATGTACAGACTTCATGAACAATGCATGAACGAGACGTTGTACAGACTTTGAATGAAGGTCCAATGTGCAGACTTGCCTTAGACTCTAAATGAGACGTACCTGGCTGTACAGACTTTGACTGATGCATGAGGATAGACACTATACAGACTTGGATAGCGTGAGACACTGGAAGAGACGGTGGAGTCTGTATAGACTTTGCCCAAAGCCTTAGACGCAACAGAGACAGACTGATGTACACACTTAGCCAATGCAATGTATAGACTTCAGAACAAATCCAGTGTATAGACTTCCACCATGATGCATGCAATGCAATGCAGATACTGACTGTATATACTTGATCAAGACAAGGCAGTTGAGTGTATGGACTTTGACAAGCAAACGGTTGTACAGACTTTGCCTAAATGCAGGACACTGTATGGACTTGCCACCAATGTATAGACTCAATGCAAGCAGATGGATGTACAGGCTTGGCGAATGCAATGTATGGACTTGCAGACAGAACACATGCAGTGAATAGACTTATGCAGACAGAACACATGCATTCTCCAGATAATATACCAGTCACAGTCATATGCATTTCCCACAGAGTATATCAGTTATAAACATGAATGTTGGTTATCATTCAATGTGGTGACTCATTCCTGTTGCTATCATTAAAACACCACAATCATCAAAGCACAAGGGGCTCATCAAAGCACAAGGGGCACAACACCACCAGCTTCACTACTCAATCTTTTTCAATTTTCCAAGGAACGAATCATACCCCGGGTATGGCCTCGGCAGAAACACCGTTGAGTAAAGTTGACCCCGGCCACGGGCGGCCCCCTTTTCGCACATGCTGGGTCCGGGAAGTCCATAGCGAGATGAGAGGGTCCCTGTTATTTAAGCTTGAGCTGGTTCCAAAACTCCAAAAAAAAAATCAAATATTCCAAAACTCCAAAAAAATCAAATATTTCAAAACTCCGAAAAAATCAAATATTTCAAAACTCCAAAAAAATCAAATATTTCAAAACTCCAAAAAAATCAAATATTTCAAAACTCCAAAAAAAATCAAATATTTCAAAACCCCAAAATTAAATATTTCAAAACCCAAAAAAAAATCAGATATTTTCAAAACTCAAAGAAATAAAATATTTCAAAACCTCCAAAAAAGATTTTGGTTTCTCATATGCATCACATGCATTGCACTTTGTCATTGTGTCTTTTTGCCTATGTTGATAAGGCTTGCCCCCTTGACCAAAATCAAGGATTGGTCACTTTCTAAACTTGCTGCGGGCAAGGGGTTAAGCCTAAAACAGATTTAACCTATTTTTCTTTATTCATTTTGTGTAAGCACAGGGGCAAACAGAAGATTGAAGATACAGCCAAGCCATGGACGCACGCAATCACAATATCCAAACTCAAAAAAACATCTCAATCATCAATCTTATTCATTCTCATACCAAACTCTAAACATCCATATCCATATCATCATGAAAAGATAAAACAATCACTCTGTCCCCCGCTGGGCATCCCCGCGGGGACGTATCTCTCTCAGCTCCCTAAGGTAAGCATGTCGTGTCTCTGGAACCTCCTCAACCTCTGCTGGTAGGGTGCGCACCCTGCTCACCTCCCACATAATCAGCGCGCTCCTGACCGCCTGCTCGTCCTCCTCTGTCCCGATCCTCCTCGCTTGTAGCACGGGAAGGTGGGGTAGCGTCGGTAGCACGATCCGGGGTAGTCCAATCTGTAGGTAGCACCTGTGTGGGCTGTACATCGCCAATGCAGTATCGCTCACGAGCCTCAAGTCCAAGCCCGCCCTCCGAGGTAGTCTGATAGTGGTGTCATGGAGGAAGTCCGGGCGCATCACAAATCTATCCAGGGGCAGTCTGTGGAGGTACGGGCGCCATTCGTCCCTGGTCTTCATCTCGGCCATCCTACACTCAACCTGTGGAGAAAACCTGAAGGCGCCTCCTATGAAGTAAAGGGGATGGCTCCCGAAGATCCTGCTGATAGAAGTAATATCTTCTCTCGGGATGAACTTCATCCTAACTCCCATCCAGCACTCCAATAGAATCATAGAGCCAAAGAGAGGACCTCCTAGGGCCACAGAGCTGAGACCCTCATACAAATAGGCTAAGATGGCCTGGGAGATGGAAAGCCCCTGCCACAGGCCGCTGATGGTGCTAAGTAAGGGGATCTCTAAGACATGGTCAGCCGAAGGGAAGAGGATGGCCCCGCACAGGCAGATAGATGCAGCTTTGGCTATGGCCTCGGCCCACCCACATTTATTCTTGCAATGCTCTACTACCTACTGACTAAGAGGAAGGAGGTAAATATGACGAAAACTTACAAAGGTACGAATGTCTTTGCTATCTGGTATGAACCCTCCTAGGATGAATTTTGGGTCTATAGGGGCAACAGTATGGCATATCAGGTCTTCCTCCCCTACCTTGGACCTAGGGAACCCGAAGTAGGTCTCTACCTCCTCCAACAGGATAGTGGCCTCGAAGGATGGGAAGAAGAAGGTATGGTTCTGAGGATGCCATGTTTCTATCAAAGCAGAAATGATATGCTAATCCAAAGAGAGCTTAGGGTAGTTTTGGCCTAGAACTAAAAGGGAGTGTAGGTGCCAAGATTTGAGAAGGTAAGTTACCCCTAGGGGCAATGCATGGATCATGGGAGCCACCCATTTCAAACCAGAATAGCGCCTCGGGCCCGGAAGGAGCTGAAAGAAGAAGAGAGAGAGCGTAAGAGAGAGAGGACACATAAGTGAAGTTGGCGTAAAAGAAGTTGAATGAACCATGATGAACTTACTTCTCTCATAGGAGCAGCACTGAGATGCCGAGGGATTGAGCTTAGCCGTTGGAGCACTTCCCGCTCCATTCTGGCCAGTTTTGGCCCTTCAAAAGATGCTCCCTCCATAGAACTTCCCTCTAGAACACTCTTCATGATGATTTGATGGTGAGAATCAAAGGTTTCAAGGTTTGGAAGGAAGGGGACGTGTGAGTTGCGAATTTAGACTCCTCTCCCACTTATAGGGATTGTTAGGAAGCCTAGGCCTCTTGAGATTTGGGTTGGATAAGTCTAGGACGGGTTAAGATAGGTTTAGATGGGTTCAAATCACCTTACCCTCGGGTTGAGGACTCTCCAGAGAGTCCCCATTAAGGCTTGCAGGGTATCCACTTGGACGGTCTTACGATAGACCGCCCATCCTATCGTACGGTCCTTAACTGACCGTTCATCTCCTACTAGAGAACTCGGATCCAACCACTTGTGCGGCCTGGTACAGACCGTTCTTAATCAACACGGTTAGTATTCAACCGTTCAAATCCTAGTGGAGCGGTCTATTGTGAACCGTGTGTCTTCTTAAAGCGGCTCTCTGAGGACCGTCCAACTTGTCCGCCCTTTCTATCAACCTACCCAACTTATAATCATGCTCCTATCTCACTCAAGTCGGCGTGTACGTCACTCGTCTCACTCAAGTCGGCGTGTACGTCACTCATCTCACTCAAGTCGGCGTGTACGTCACTCATCTCACTCAAGTCGGCGTGTGCATCACTCATCTCACTCAAGTCGGCGTGTACGTCACTCATCTCACTCAAGTCGGCATGTGCGTCACTCATCTCACTCAAGTCGGCGTGTACGTCACTCATCTCACTCAAGTCGGCGTGTGCGTCACTCATCTCACTCAAGTCGGCGTGTACGTCACTCATCTCACTCAAGTCGGCGTGAGCATCCCCCTCTCAAGACGCGCGCATCTCTCGATCTCACCTGTCTGTATCACCCCCTCGAGTAGCTAAGTCACATTCATTCATTCATGCATACATTCATCCCATGAAGCAAAAATCAAAAAAAAGCACGCATATCACTATCATATCATATCACATCATGTACAAAAGTCAGACCCAGTACAAAGTCAAACCTGTCCCTCTCCCTGGCCCCCGTCGCTGTCTCCACCGCCCTCATGCCTCTTTGGGCGAGGCATCACTGAGGTCGCCTCATCACGCCATCTCTGGTGCCGCTCCTCCTCCTCATTCCTCCGGTGGCCAGAAGAACTAGTGAAGTAACTCCTCACGGAGCCGTGGGTGCCATGGCTACCACTCGCAGTCGCCCTGCTACACTCCCGACTCGCCTCTCTCATACCCTCCACCTTGCCCTCCAACCTGGCAACCTGCAGCCGGGCCTGCTCTGCCTCAGTTCGATAGCGCTCCGCCTCGGTCCGACACTGCTCTGCCTCGGCCCGGTGGCGATCCGCCTCGGCCGCACCGGCCCGAAGTCGCTCGAGCTCGGCCTGGAGAAGTGCCGTCTCCAACGTATCCGTCGGTCGGCTCCGCGCAGCCTCCTCCCGCACACGGGCCACCTCCTCTCTGGCCGCTACCCGGTTCTGCTCCAGCTCTGCCTGGAGGCGGGTCAGCTCGGCCATCTGCATCCACACATCATTGTTAGCCAATTGCATAAGAATTGCATTTCATAAGCATAGTAAGTAAAAGAAGTTTGGAGTTGCGTACCCTCTCAGCGAGCGCCACCTCGGCCGCCTTGGCCCACGTCACCATCCGAGTAAACTCCGCATCTCTCGCAGCCCGGTCGGTCGGAGTCCAGGTCGTAGAGGAGGAAGGGGCGTCTGGTCTCGCCCTCTGAGCACCCTCGGCACGCTGCATCCAAATACTCCAGGTCCGTCACATGCATAATCATATAGAATTGCATAATTTAAAGAGTGTAAGGTTTAGAAGACTCACCAGTAAGGCAAGGGCCTACCGGGCCTCATCCCTCTCCCTGATGGTAGAGTGCAAAAGTCCCTGCAACTCCGCCACTCATCCCGCAGGGTCCAGCTGCATTTAGAAGCCCATGTGTCAGTACATCATCATATAGGAATCATAAGCATAATAAAAAGAGTTTAAGTCTAGAAGTCGTACCGGTCAGTGAGCACCCTGGAAAACCTGGTCCCGGTAGTGCCGGGCGTACGCTGTGTAGTACGTACTGTCGCTCTCTGCTCAGGCAGTCACTACTCGCCCTCGTGCAGTCCAGTCGGCGATCTGAGTGGCATTCCTCACTGTCCAATCAAACGCCTCGCGGAGTCCTCGTGTCGTCCTCGTCACTCGCTCCCCCGCCTTCTCAGGCGCAGGGAACTCCACGGCCGGCTGATGGACCCCGATGGTCCTCATCACCAACCTGAAGTGCAGTGGCTCCACCACATTCATGCAGTGAAGCCACACGTCTCGCCCGGAAAAGGCTAGAGCCTCAGCCACCCACGGCTGGCCCTCCTGGCTCTCCCCCGTATAGGGTGTCCACCGTACCTGCATAGAATAGAAAATCTCATCAGCATCATAATCATATAAGAACTGCAAGAGTCTGAGTTTAGAAGCATACCGAGGCATACGGTAGAGCGTCCAGGTCATCCTGCAACTCCCGGACCTGTCGTCTCAGGGCTGCCATCTCCTGAGGTGATGTCCACCTCCGTGCAATCGGCAGGAGCCCAGGACGGGTCTTCTCGCCTCTGCCCAACCCACGTAGGTATACGTAGGCCCACACCTACATTGTATCACTATGTCAGCATTTAGGAAACATGTAGAGTCGCATAATTAAGTCTAGGGCAAGAATCATACCTGGAGTAAGGTGGAGAAGCCCCCAAACATCGTTCGATGAGCCGTCGAACTCAGCGTGTCGAAGAGGAAGGCAAGAACTGCCGCTCCCCAGGCGTAGTCACCCACGTGCTCAATCTCCTAGAGGAAGGGAAGGAACCGGCAGCTCATCACGTCCGCTCGCGTGGAGAAGAGGAGTCGCCCGAACATCAGCATCAGAAACCGCCTCAGCACTCGGTCAGCCTCTGCTCCTGGTCCTGCAGCAACTCTCGGCCGTGCCAGCCCTATCAGCCGCTCCAGGTACTCCTCCGGCTGCTCGCCAACCGCAACGCCCGCTCGTCGTAAACCCAGGCTATCCTGGAGAGCATCCCGGGGTAGGAGGGTCGACTGCCTCTCGGGGCGCCGTAGCTGTAAGCCCAGCAACTCCCGAGCCAACCCCCAGTAGTCGGGAAAGGTAGTCCCGCTAACCGGTGACCCGTGCACGCGTAGGCCCGTGAGCCTGGCCACGTCCTCTAGCGTGGGGACCATGTGCCCCCATGGGAAAAGGAACGTCCGACTCACTGGGTCCCAGCGGTCGTGCAAGGCATAGAGCAGAGCTGTGTTGAAGCGACACACCTGAATACTCAGGAAGGGGGCGAACCCCATGGCAGTCAACCGCTCCCTCTGGAAGTCCGGCAGTGCCAAGTACACTGCGCGGACCTGTAGCCACAAGGTGCGGGTCCTACACTTCCCCTGCATTCATTTCATTCGTTTTAGATGCATTTTAGTAATTTAGTTTTGCATTTTGTGTCATTCAAATAAGATCCTCAAGAATTCAACTCTCAGCTTGAAGAACGGTCTTCTTTCCACCGTTCTTATCTTGGACGGGCCATCATGCGCCGTCCATATTTTCATCTTCCTAGGGTAGAACAGCTACTCCTGGGCCATATGAATAGTGGACGGTCCTAAAAGGACCGTTTAGTTTGGCATTGGATGGGCGTTTGGACGGACCTATATGGCCCGTTTGTTGATTGAACGGTGACCCCCTCACCGTCCTGGTTTGGTTTGGTTCGTTTGCTAAATGATGTTGAACGGCCGTTTCTAGGCCATATGTGCTTGGGCGGTCCTATGTGGACCGCTTGTTTTGGTCTGTGCGGTTTCTGTTGAACCGTTCACCATCGTCTTCCCCGACGACGGTGGACATTCCCCATACCGGCGGGAAGGCCGCCATGGCCTCCCTAACCGGCCCCTAGGTATCTAAAACCCCCCTAAACCTCCCTAAACTAGCATGCATGACTCGAAATAAAGGAAAAATGGAAATGGGGAGGGTTTTTAGTTTTTTTGACCTACCTCGGGGTCCCGTGGTTTTTTGGCCAGTTTCTCCGGCCGAGGTGCGTCCGCGGCGGGGGCCTCCTCCACGGCCACGATCACGTCAGCTTCTCCCTCGACCGCAGGAGGCGGTGTGACCCTCTCCGACGGCCATTCTTCGGTGTGTGCCGCGGCGGCGGTCGTCGACGGCGGCGGCATGGTTGTCTCTTCCCCGGCCATCCCGGAGTGTTGAGTACGGACTGAATAGATCTAGAGGAGGGGTGAATAGATCTAGCCCCTTTTTTTAATTAATAAACCAAGGATCAATTAGACCTTAAGCAAACGATGGATTGCAAAGATAACACTGATAACTATAGCGATAGCAAACAATAGGAAGAGCACACACCACAAGCAAAACCACAAGACAGGATTTTTTAGGTGGTTCAGTCTCTTCCTGAGACTTACATCCACCCCTTGCTCAACTTGAGCAAGGCTTCACTAATGAGAAATCATGATCTCAATCAATACACCGCTGATACACAGCTTCTTTCTGCTGACACACAGCTTGTACCCGCTGCCACACAGCTTGACACTAGTTGTAAAGATGAGTAGAAAAACTTGTAACAGAGCTGAACATAAACGTTTGAAGCAGAGTAATTAAGGAGTTCAGCTTGGGACTCAATCACATAGAGAACAAGGCAAGACTCCCTGTAGGACTTCCAGCGGGATGCCTTCAGCTGCCTTGCTGCTGGAACTTGCAACGCCTTGAGCCAGGTCTTCTTTCTGCAGCACCGAAGAGCACTTCTGTCTTCTGCAGCTTCTTGATTGTAGGAGAGCCACTCTTCCTTTTCTGATTAGAGAAACTTCTGATCCTGATCTTCCTTAGCTTCTTCTCTGTTTTTCAATATTCAGTTCTCTGTGTTCTCTTCTCCTTTTTGCACCAGTTCTTATCAAGCTCGGAGCTGTTTCCCGCGCAAGTGCAAACCTGTTCGATTACCCGCTAAAAAATAGGGAGAAGATTAAGTAAAAACTAGAAGAGGTTTGACCGGTTCTTAGCACGATTCTCTCCTTGAATCCCGTGCGGAATCTTATCCTCTGAACAGCCCAACAACCTGCAACAGCAACCTGCAGGTTTCAAGGAACCGAAACTGAATTCGGTTGGATTTCGGTTCTGGACGCTGAACCGCTTGTGGTCGACAACGACCCTGTCTCTGGTCGACAATGAGCGATGTCCAGACGGCTGGTTCTTCAGGCTGATGCTCGTATCCCTCATTGTTGTCAATAGCCCTGTCGCTGGTCGACAAGGGGCAATGTCCAGATGACGGGCAGTTCTGTCTGATGCTCAGTCTGTTCCGTGGTCGACAACGAGCAGGGCTCTGGTCGACAACCAGAGTGCGTACAGAGGAGAAATGACTTGGGCTGTGCTTGGTTGGATTCGTTGGTCGACAATGACCACTTCTCTGGTCGACAAGCAACCTTTGACATTTCTTCTGATTTACTGATTTCACTTATACTTCAGTAGACCTGAAATTACTTGAACTATCAGAAGTGACTTGAATTATCATTTTTACATTGAATTAGTCAAACATATCTTTTGTTCATCATCAACTTGCCATGAGTTCATTGCTTTATATTGAAGGATCAATCAAATGACTTGCACGTGTTATGAAGATAGTAGATTGTTGATTAGTCAAACATATCTTTTGTCATCATCAAAACTAAGGGATGCACAACATTCTCCCCCTTTTTGATGATGACAACCATGAGTCATTGTGATCATCAGGAGATTATTTCAACCAGAAAATGCATTTGATATGCCATTCAGAAACTATCATAACATGTATCATTATCACAGATTTCAGCCAAAAAATTCATTTGATATGCCTTTCAAAAGTATCATAACATGAGTTACATGAATGACTCAAAAACAAAGGCAAGGAAGCACGCAAGGACACCTAGACACACAATGACACACAAAGACTCTCTCTCTCCCCCTTTGTCAACAGCAAAAAGAGGAGTATCCAGACATTCACTCTGAGGAGGACGAAGAAGTCTCGGGCTTCACATTCTCTGCCATCCGATCCAGCTTGTCAACTATGTGGGCATAAGAAAGCCTAAGCTTCTGGATCTCTGAGATAGTAGCATGGTGATTCTGTTTAATCTGCTGGTTGGTGAACTCAATGCGTGTCCCCATCTCTGCTGACACTTCAGCTAATGTGGCAACCAGTCTGTTAAACCGAGAACTAGCATGTTCTGAGTGTTCCTGTTGCTTGATGAACCTGGTCTCCATCTACTGCTCTAGTCTTTGGACTTTCAGCTCCAAGCGCCCGGTTGCAGCATTCATACTTTCTTGAAAGGATTGGAATTGAGTTGAGAGGGAGGTCAGCTGAGATGCTATCTGGAGAAGCACTCCGTGAGACTCAGTGTTGGAGGTGGAAGGAGGTGGTGGAGCAGAAGTAGACGTAGGTGGAACAGACGTAGATGGAATATGAGTGGCTGCAGTGCCTGGTAGCCATGGCACAATAGCGAGTGAAGGTGGAGGATGGGTAGCAGTGGTGGTAAAAGTGGGAGTGTGAGTGGGAAGCACCACAGGTGGAGGGGTTGCAGCAGGGCTAACATGAATTGGTGTCTGTGGTGGAGAAGAGGGAGGCAATGGTGCTGTGGATTTACCCTTGGATGGTAGGGTGCGCTGGACTTGATCTCCTATCTTCTTATAGCCCAAAAATGTGGTCACGTAATGGAACGAATATACGTGCCGTTTGGGAATGACAACGCGCGGAGCGTGAGGAATGGGTATAGCTGCTGCTTCCAAAATGGCAGTTATGTGGGCAGCATATGGAAGAGAATTCAGGGGATAATGCAAGAGGGTTTTGAAAGTGTTCTGCATGAGCTTGGGAAGGCAGATTGGTTGACGTGTGATGAGGCCATGGAAAAGAAATAGGTGAAGTCGACTGACATGTTCCCTGGCGCCTCCTCGTGGTTGGATTATGGTGGTAAGAAGGTGATGGAGCAACCGATGAAGAGGAGGAAAAGTGTTGGCATTGAGGGATTTTGGGAGAACCTCAGGAACTGGTTGGCCGGTGACCACGGCATAAGCTGCTTTGAAGTCAAAATCCTCAGGATTGAAGGCAGCACCATGCCGGGAGATGTGCAGCGCCTTGTGGAGTAGCTTGAAGTCGAGGCTGACGACGACACCTTGAACTACTGAATAGACCTTATCATCCACGACTTGCAGGTTGTGGTAAAACTCTTGCACAAGCTGTGGGGAATACATAGTATGTGCAGAGACAAACTCTGTCCAGCCTTGGGCGTCCAAAACTTCCCGCAGCTCCGGGAACATCTCCATATGCTTTTCTACACGAGGAGACACGCTTTTTACACGCCAGAAACCTCGGCTACTTAGCATGTCTAACCATTCCACTTTTAACTGGGACACACCTTTTATCCGTGAGGATATACGTTTATCAGACGCCAATATCCCCAGTTACTCAGTATGCCCAATCTCAATAATTTTTGAGAGCAGCAGAGATAGATTGATTCTTCATGACACACATGCCTCTCACTTATTTTTCATCCAATTTTTTCTTTAACATGGGAGGCAGTAGTTTCTCAGAATCCAATCCATTGCTCTACCATGAAGACAGAATTATGGCGTATTCCACGTGCATTCATGCTATATTATTGGATTTATATTAACTGTTCAGAATTAGCACAGGTAGAGAAACCGACTCACTACTAAAAATCATAAGTCTTCAAAATCATGTGACAGAATCATAGTTATGGCTTGACTTTATTGAAGTAGTACAGTCCAAATCCTCATTACTACACTCAACCGCTACTCTTATTGATTACTTTGGTGATTTTAGTGGAAGATATGGTTAGGTTATTCAATGTTTTACCAAGGAATGAGTTTACACTTTTTCTCCCCCTCAATTTGAGAATCCATGCTGAAATAAACAATTATGTTGGCCAGGATAAGATAGAAAGACACAAGGAATGGAAAGTATGGATGAAGATGATTGAGTGAAGACGGATCAGTGCCCAATTTAGTTTAATCAAATCAGACGATTTTCTACCTTCCATTGTCGACCATGGAGCTGTCTCTGGTCGACATCTGCGCAGTCACAGATCCTGCCTGAAATTGACATCTGCTTGCTGACAAGTCTGTTGTCGACAATGGGACCGCCTATGGTCGACCACCAGAGCTAACCAGTAGCAAAGCCAGGAATTTGCAGAACTTGCTGGAGTAAACAGTTGAACCCCCAATCCTACCGGTAGTAGACATTTAACTGACACAACTACTTGCAGAAATGACAGAAAGCCAGAAACAGAACATATCAATATTTCAATAATTTTTAGATGATATTCTGCATAAACCCAACTCCCTTCTTAAAGTGGAAAATCTGTCATTGTTAAGGGGTTTAGTGAAGATATCTGCCAATTGTTTTTCAGTTTCTACAAATTGAAGCATGAAATTTCCTTTGGATACCTCATCTCTCAGAAAATGATGACGGATCTCAATGTGTTTTGTCCTAGAGTGTTGAATGGGGTTTTTAGACAAGTTAATAGCACTAGTGTTGTCACATAAAATGGGTGCACAGCCAAGATCTACATTATAGTCGTGGAGTTGATGTTTTATCCACATAACATGTGTACCACAACTTCCTACTGCGACATACTCAGCCTCAGCAGTGGAGAGTGCCACAGAGTGTTGCTTCTTAGAAGCCCATAATATTAAACAGCCACCTAAGAATTGACAATATCCACTAGTACTCTTCCTATCAATTTTGCAACCAGCATAATCAGCATCCGAATATGAAATCAGATCTAGTTTGCAATAGGTAGGATACCACAAACCCAATTCTTGGGTGCCGGCAAGGTATCTAAAGATGCGCTTGACAGCTCCTAAATGTGATTCTCTAGGACTAGACTGATATCTAGCACACATGCATACACTGAACTGAATATCTGGCCTTGATGCAGTTAAGTATAGTAGGGATCCGATCATACCTCTGTATTTCTTGGCATCTACCATGTTACCTTTTGTATCTGCTTCCAAGGTTGCACTTGTACCCATGGGTGACTCGATTGGCTTGCAGCTTTCCATGCCAAATTTCTTCAACATTTCTTTTATGTACTTGGATTGATTTATAAAATATCCTTCTCTGCATTGTGAGATCTGCAATCCAAGAAAGAATTGTAACTCACCCATTAGGCTCATTTCAAACTCATTAGTCATTAAATTTGCAAATTCAGTACACAAAGAGGTTTCAGTAGATCCAAACACAATATCATCCACATAGATTTGGACAATCAGTATATGCTTACCTTGGGTCTTGGAAAATAATGTTTGATCAATTTTACCTCTTGAGTATCCCTTTTTGGTGAGGAAGGAGCTCAACCTTTCATACCAAGCCCGAGGAGCCTGCTTTAATCCATACAAGGCTTTGTGCAATTTGAAAACATGATTAGTAAGTTCATCATTTTCAAAACCAGGGGGTTGTTCCACATAGACCTCTTCTTTTATAATGCCATTTAGAAAAGCACTTTTTACATCCATTTGTTGTAATTTGATTCCATGAGATGCTGCAAAGGCTAACAATATCCTGATGGCTTCTAATCTAGCAACTGGAGCATATGATTCTTCAAAATCAACCCCAAATTCCTGGTTGTACCCTTTAGCCACAAGCCGAGCCTTGTTTCTCATTACAACCCCTTCTTCATTCAGCTTGTTTTTATATACCCATTTGGTTCCAATTACAGGGTGAGATGTAGGTCTAGGGACAAGGCTCCACACCTGATTTCTTTCAAATTAATTTAGTTCTTCATGCATAGCATTTATCCATGATTCATCTTTTAAGGCTTCCTCTACAGATTTGGGCTCTATTTGGGACACAAGAGCAAGTTGATGCAGTTCATTTATGGCCTTAATTTGAGATCTAGTCTTCCTAGGATCATGTATTCCACCAATAATGTTATCTAAGGGATGATCTCTAAGAAGTCTCAAGTTTTCAAGATTGTTACCTGAGATGATCTCTCCTTCGGTCTGATCATTAGAATTACCTTGGTTTGTTTCTTGATCTTGTGTTTCTTCATTCTCCTTCGGTTCTTCTTTGTCTTTCAGAAATTCTCCATCTTCTTCCTCCTTGCTGACCTGTTCATTTTTAATAAGATCATTGACTTCATCAAATGAGATATGAGGGGATTCTTCAACAATTTAATCTTTGGTGTTAAAAACCCTATAGGCTCTTGATCGGTCAGAATAGCCCAAGAATATTCCTGAGTCACTCTTTGGTTCAAACTTGTCCAACACTCTTTTATCGTTGTTATGAATGAAACATCTTGCACCAAAGATTCTAAAATGAGCTAGAGATGGTTTCTTACCTTTGAGCATTTCATATGGAGTTTTTGCACTAGATGGTCTTACCATTGCCCGGTTTACAATGTAGCATGCTGTGTTGACAGCCTCAGCCCAAAACTTCCGTGGAAGATTAGCTTCAACCAACATGGTTCTAGCCATCTCGACAAGAGTGCGGTTCCTTCTCTCTACAACTCCATTTTGCTCCGGTGTCCTTGGTGAGGAGAATCTGTGGGTTATGCCCTTGTTTCTGCAGAATACATCAAAATCAAAATTTTCAAACTCCCCCCATGGTCAGATATGATTGTACACACTTTGGACTTACCATCCTGCTTCATTCTTTTGTAAAATTCCTGAAATTCATGAAAGGCATCACTTTTATGTGATAAGAACATTACCCATGTAAATCTGGAAAAATCATCCACTAGAACATAACCATATTTCTTACCACTCAGACTGGCAATTCTGGTTGGGCCAAAAAGGTCCATGTGTACAAGTTCTAGGGGTCTAGATGACTGACTTTCAGTTCTACCTTTGAATGATTTTCTTGTTTGCTTTCCTTGGGTGCATGCTTTACATACTTTGACATTTTGAGCAAACGAAATTTCAGGCAAACCAAGAACCATTTTATTTTTCACAAGTTTGTGCAGCACCCTATAGCAAACGTGCCCTAGCCTTCGGTGCCACAACGAGGTTAAGTCCTCCTTCTTGGCGGTTAGGCACAAGTTGGAGTGGGCTGGATCATCCAAGTCTATCATGTAGACATTGTTCACTCTCTTGCCCATAAACTTGGCTGAATCTGAATTTGGTTCAACAATCTTGCAGATCTTGGAGTCGAATATCACTTTATGGCCTTTGTCGCACAGTTGACTAATGCTCAATAAATTGTATTCCAGTCCATCCACCAGCAATACATTTTCAATACAGTTTGAAGGTTCCTTACCTATCTTACCTATCCCAATGATCTTTCCTTTGTTATTTCCCCCAAACGTCACATATCCTCCATCCTTTGAGCTCAGCTGGGAGAACTTGGTCTTATCTCCCATCATGTGTCTTGAGCAACCACTATCTAAGTACCACTTGTTGTGCATGGCTGCCAGACATTCCTGCATGATAAATTACACAGAAACTTTTGGACCCCAATGGTACCCGGGTCCAAGATAGCTTGTGAAATCATGAAAGTGCTGTAATAACATTTTGGGAACCCACATTTTGTTAGAGCAGCTCATTTGTTCATTTATTAACTTGTTCAGGTTGTGTTCCTTTTGATTTAATGTTCCTCTATTTTGAGTCCATTCTCTTAAATTTCAATTGCCATATTGTTTCAGCTGAGAGAAGTTGTGGTTTCTGTTTGTGTGTCTGGTCGACATCTGGTAAGTCTGTGGTCGACCAGGGTTTCTCCAGAAGCCAGCGCCTATTCTGGCAGATCCTCTGGTCGACATAGGAGGAGTCTGTTGTCGACCAGCCTGTTTCCAGACACCTTGTTTTACAGGTTTGGGTTTATTAACATGATTTAATGCTCTGTTTGTCTGGTTACTTCTGTGAATTTGAACTTCTCATCTGATATGGCTGTTGTTTTTAAGTTGATGTAGATTGACCATTTTCCCTTTAGAATTTCTCTCTTCCAAGGTGACATTAGTCTGTTTAGAGGAACTTTCAGCTATATCCTTTTGTTTGTTTTGATATAAGTTTATTAAGGGGCCTTTTCCTTTAGAGTCAGATGTTTTATTTAAAGTTTTTACTTGGAATTCCTTTTTAGCCGCTGGGTTGTACCCTAACCCCTCTTTCTGAAAATTTACTTTTATTCCTAACACAGCGTTCAAGTTTTCTTCACCCTTAGTCATTTTTTCCAATGTTTCCTGTTTGCTTTTCAGTTCACTTTGGATTCTTTCTATTTCTTTTAGAAGTTGACTGTTTTCTTCCTTGAGTGAGTTGTTTCTTTCTTGAGTTAGCTTAGTTTCCTGTTCATATTCTTGAGTCTTTAGTTTTAACTCATCAATTGTGTTTTTTAGTATCTCATTTTCTTCTAATAGCTCTTTGACATTTTCTTCATCTGTCTTGTGTTGATTCAGCTTATTTTGTAAGGTGGTGATTTCCAATTCTAGTTTAGTTCTGTTAGCAATTAAGTTGCTGTCATCATTGAGCTGATTAACTTTCTTCTTCAACCTTTTATTTTCCTTTCTTGTTGTTTCATATGTATCAAGTAAGTCTGAATAGGCTTCTTCCCAATCTGAGCTAGAAAAGTCTTGAAACTGGGAGGTTACCTCAAGGTCGTTGCTGTCTCCTTTGGCCATTAAACATGTGTTTCCTTCTTCTTCGGAGGTTGTTTCCTCTTCGCTGCTTTCCTCCTCCTCGCTCCATGTGCTTATCATTGCCTTTGGTCTCTTGCCTTTCCACTTGAAGCTTGATTTCTTAGGAGCCTATGGACATTCAGCCTTCATGTGTCCTGGTTTCCTGCAGTTGTAGCAGACAAGCTTGTTAGATGAAGCTTTGTTTTTGTCATACTTAAACTGGGATGATTTCCTTACCGTGCCCTTAGGATTTTTAAAACCCTTACCTTCCTTCCGCAGGAAGCTTCTGAACTTTCTTGTTAGCATGGCTAGCTCGCCAGTTTCCTCACCTGTGCTAGATGAGTTATCAGTGTCAGATAATTCAGAGGTGCCTATCTTAGTCTTCAGGGCAAGCTGCTTCTTTTTCTTGCCCTCGTCTTCCTTTCCTTTTAGATTGACTTCATAGGCCATTAGGGAACCTACTAGTTCATCCACAGTCATAGTAGTGAGGTTCTTTGAGTCCTCAATGACTGTGGCCTTGGTATGCCACATAGGAGTGAGGGACCTTAAAATTTTTCTCACTACCTCTTGCTCCTTGTAGGTTTTTCCTAGACTCTTTAAGCTATTTGTTAGTTGCACTAGTCTAGCATACATATCAGAAATATTTTCATCAGTTTTCATTCTAAACATTTCATATTCTGAGACTAACATATTTGCTTTTGACTCCCTTACCTCTGACGTACCTTCATAGATGATTCCGAGTTGATCCCACATCTCCTTGGCTGTTGCACATTGTGAGACTCTTGAGAACTCCGTGGGATGAAGTGCGCATTGCATTACGTTCATAGCCCCCCAGTTGATGGTTGATTTTCTGACCTGTTCTCTGGTCCAGGTATCCTCGTCTTCGGGCAGCTCATAGGGTCCGCGGCTCACTACTCTCCACATCTCATGATCTTGTGCTCTCAAGAACACCTGCATACGATTTTTCCAGTATGAGTAATCATTTCCATCAAAGTATGGTGGTCTAGTCACTGAGTGTCCCTCAGCCATTAGACTTCTAGAGTTCAGTCCGCTAGGTCTCTCCTGGTTGTTAGACCACATTTTCGGAAAGTCTAGCTCTGATACCACGTGTTGAGTACGGACTGAATAGATCTAGAGGGGGGGGTGAATAGATCTAGCCCCTTTTTTTTAATTAATAAACCAAGATCAATTAGACCTTAAGCAAACGATGGATTGCAAAGATAACACTAATAACTATAGCGATAGCAAACAATAGGAAGAGCACACACCACAAGCAAAACCACAAGACAGGATTTTTTAGGTGGTTCAGTCTCTTCCTGAGACTTACATCCACCCCTTGCTCAACTTGAGCAAGGCTTCACTAATGAGAAATCCTGATCTCAATCAATACACCGCTGATACACAGCTTCTTCCTGCTGACACACAGCTTGTACCCGCTGCCACACAGCTTGACACTAGTTGTAAAGATGAGTAGAAAAACTTGTAACAGAGCTGAACATAAACGTTTGAAGCAGAGTAATTAAGGAGTTCAGCTTGGGACTCAATCACATAGAGAACAAGGCAAGACTCCCTGTAGGACTTCCAACAGGATGCCTTCAGCTGCCTTGCTGCTGGAACTTGCAACGCCTTGAGCCAGGTCTTCTTTCTGCAGCACCGAAGAGCACTTCTGTCTTCTGCAGCTTCTTGATTGTAGGAGAGCCACTCTTCCTTTTCTGATTAGAGAAACTTCTGATCCTGATCTTCCTTAGCTTCTTCTCTGTTTTTCAATATTCAGTTCTTTGTGTTCTCTTCTCCTTTTTGCACCAGTTCTTATCAAGCTCGGAGCTGTTTCCCGCGCAAGTGCAAACCTGTTCGATTACCCGCTAAAAAACAGGGAGAAGATTAAGTAAAAACTAGAAGAGGTTTGACCGGTTCTTAGCACGATTCTCTCCTTGAATCCCGTGCGGAATCTTATCCTCTGAACAGCCCAACAACCTGCAACAGCAACCTGCAGGTTTCAAGGAACCGAAACTGAATTCGGTTGGATTTCGGTTCTGGACGCTGAACCGCTTGTGGTCGACAACGACCCTGTCTCTGGTCGACAATGAGCGATGTCCAGACGGCTGGTTCTTCAGGCTGATGCTCGTATCCCTCATTGTTGACAATAGCCCTGTCGCTGGTCGACAAGGGGCAATGTCCAGATGACGGGCAGTTCTGTCTGATGCTCAGTCTGTTCCGTGGTCGACAACGAGCAGGGCTCTGGTCGACAACCAGAGTGCGTACAGAGAGAAATGACTTGGGCTGTGCTTGGTTGGATTCGTTGGTCGACAATGACCACTTCTCTGGTCGACAAGCAACCTTTGACATTTCTTCTGATTTACTGATTTCACTTATACTTCAGTAGACCTGAAATTACTTGAACTATCAGAAGTGACTTGAATTATCATTTTTACATTGAATTAGTCAAACATATCTTTTGTTCATCATCAACTTGCCATGAGTTCATTGCTTTATATTGAAGGATCAATCAAATGACTTGCACGTGTTATGAAGATAGTAGATTGTTGATTAGTCAAACATATCTTTTGTCATCATCAAAACTAAGGGATGCACAACACGGAGTGTCTCGCTTGGTGCTTCTGGCGCATGGAGAGGGTGAAAGGGAACGAAAGGGAGATTGAGAGGTAGAGAGAGGGGTTGAGAAGGGTAGAATGGCCCTGGGTTGGCCTTCGTTTCGTTCCCTCCACCGTCGGTTACGGTGGAGGGAGACGAAGGGTTTGTTTTTTTTCGAAGTTACAGGAGTTGCGCGGTCTAGCGATAGACCGTCCATGGATTTGTGCGGTTCTCCACCGACCGTTTATACTCAACGGTAAGCTTCTTAAGTCGGTTCAAATTCCCTGATATATGCGGCTAACCCGTAACCGTTCTACTTGGAGCGGTTTGTTCTTAACCGTGCATTCTTTAACGTTGGTTGCACTTCAATTGATGGATTTTGATATTTTTGTAAAGCCTGCTAACAATTTCACGTACAGCAATCCAAGCTTTCACGTGACGTTTCACCTGCACAGGTAAGTCAGGTATGGCCTTCTATCCCTATATCCTTTACTGCATTACTATATGGTATTATGTCGTATTATCTCGAGAACCAGTCGGTTATCTACGTGTTCCAGGATCTGATGCTCCCCTTCAACAAAAACGATGATGATCCAGGACATGTACTTAATCTTTGGATAGGCCGTTAAGTTGGGATGTCATGGGGAGGATGGTTCTATCCTGCACGCTGTGGTTGCGGATGGTATCTTGACTCTGATATTTCCAGCTTAGCAATAGTATTCTCGAGTATTCTATATTTTAATCTTTCTTCGCATTTGTTTTAACGATTTCTTTTATTTTAGCCCAGCATGCATCATACGCATCTTTTGAGCTTTCATGCCCCATGGTTTGCTTGAAGTCAATGATGGTCAGCTGTATGTTCGAATGCTTGAGTAAGAAGGACTAATTCCACTCTGAATTGGAAGGTTTTCTTTAGTCGATTCGTTTTGTTTGGTTGATTGAAGGGTCCCCATCTGGAGCTTTAGCCTATTTTCTTTTGTGGCCCCCTCATTGGACCGCGGGATTGTGTCCCCCATGAGGTTGGCTTTGTCGATTTGTTTCATTCTTTAGTTTAGTTCCTCCAGATTGGCGTCACTTTTGGTCTAATCGCTCCTTACATTCGGTTCAGAGTTTTTCGGAAGATTCTCAACATTTGTTGGTAGAAACGGGTGTCGTTTTACCTTAACGCCTACTTTTTCGGTCCACTCCGCTGCATTTCCGCTCCAGCTCCATGTTCCATGTCACCTCCGCTTCACCTCCGCTCGCTCCCCTGCAAAGAGGATGTTAAGGAGGGGCATCTGTTGACACCCGTTTTATGCCGATAAGCTGAGTCATTTCTCTTACTCCCATTAGTTGATGCCCTAAGTTGTCCATCATTCATTGGGCCATTTTTTGTGGCACGTCTGGGCCCATTTTATGGGTAGCCTCCCTCCTTGGTAAAGTCCGTATCAATTCAGGGCTTATTGGACCTTGGCTTTGATTAATTGAACGTGTTTTATGAAAGTCAAGTATCCAAGAGCATGAACGGTCCAACATCAGCCGTTCAGGATTGGGGCGGTTGACCCCAGACCGTTCATACATTTTGGCTAATTTCTGAGGATTTTCTGAATATTCACCGACAGGCTTTTGTGCGGCCCTATCAGGCCCGTTCAAACCAATCGACGGGCGAATTCCAACCGCCCATATCTCAGAGTCCTAAGCGTGCCAATTTTCTCAGATAATTATCCAATTATTTGAATTATCACCGACAGGGTTAGAACGGTCTCTGATTGGCCGCTCTACATTTGAACGGTCTTATGAGAACCGTGCATCTTTGAGGGTCCAACGACGGACGTTTCGGTCAGTTCGAGCGATAATTGGGCTAATTTTTTGATTATTTGAATTTCCACCGACGGGGTTGGACGGTCCAAATTGAACCGCCCATGATTTTGAGCGGTCTATCGTAAGACTGTTCATCCTGTCGATTGGTGATTTTTAAACAGTTTTTATCCCTTTTATGCATGGTTTTATCCCCAACTTCTTTTGTCGATTTCTCCGTGGATAATCAACCATTTTTGAAGCCGTTTTGACTGGATGAGAGATAATGATAATATCTACGATTTATCTTTTATAATCCCGACCTAAAAATGGCTCTAAACCCTAGTTTTGGGGCTGGCTTTCTCGGCTCTATAAATAGACCCTAATGGCCGGACTTGAAAAGGGGGAGATTTTGGTCGACGGCGAAGCCCTGCCGCATTCTTGAGCGACCTAGCACCAAGGAGGGAGGCTTTCTACGTCCATACAAGCCTCCGGTTCAGGGAGTAGTTTGGTTTTGAGTCTTTTCGTTTATAGTTTTCATCACTTTCCCTTCATTGCATGCATCACTTCTTCTTTGCGTTCCCTTCTTCCTCATTACCATGCACACATTCACCCAAGTTTTTGTCAGCCTGGGGGTTTAAAACCCCCCAAGTACCCTCCTTTCCATTCATTAATGTTAATCTCTTATCATTTTGGCATTTACTACACTGTTTAGTTCTAATCTGGGTCTTTTCTGTGTGTTTCTTACGTTGTTTCGCAGGTCAGCAATCATCAGCACGAGGCCCATCCCCTCTGGCCGGCCGGAGAGGGTGGAGGTTGGACCCCTTGAAACTTACTACGTGGTAGATCTATGCGGTTTAATTCTCGCCGTTCAACAGTATGTGCGGCTCAGTGAGGGACGTTCTTCCTGTTAGTGCGGTCAGCATAAAGTCGTTCATCTCTCAGCAGTAGTTCCTCCCGCACCTTCTGCAGCGCACTTAGGCGGTCTATCGTAAGACCGTACATCGTAAGGCGGTTCTGCAGGAGCCGTTCATCTCTCCAGCGCTGCAACTTAGGCGAGTATTCTCCCTCTTTCCAAGGTACGTTGTGTCCATCACGTACGGCACCTTGGTGGCGATCACGGTCTTTTGTTTTCTGTTCTCCTCTGAACGTTGTTATTTGCTCATAGCATATTGTTCTATTCATGACGCACATTGATCTTTAGTAGGAGGAGAAAAATATATCTACAGCCCCGTCTCTAAAAGCATGAGCATCGGTGGCTTTACAATCAGCAAACCAGCCCACAGTAATCTGATGTTTGAACCCGACTGCCAAACAATCTAAAAGAAATGGCTCTTCTCTGAACCCGCACTTCAACGGGGCTAGGAAAAGGCCAAATACTGGCTTCTCTTTGTGAACGATGCCTGCTAATAAATCCCACCTGGCCGGAGTAAATTCAGGGGTGTGAGTCAACATGCCTTGTTTCGGACTCAATTCTAGCACGCCGGTAACGGCGTCCCATTGCCTGGTGCCTCCCGAGAAATAAATCGGTTCACTTCTCACTACTGAACCGATCAGGCTGTCTCGGCTTGAGAGAATACTGTACTTGGCTGCTCGCAGCTTGAGGATGTCCCGCTTTCCCATTAAGTTGAAAGCGTGGAGGAAAGCCATCAAGTGCTTGTCCTTTGGAAAATCAACCCGGTAGTTCTGACTCCGGTCGAAGGAGAAGTTATTCTTGTCAGAAATGGTCAGACGACCGACGTCCATCGAATCGATCTCTGAATCTGATGATTCTAAAACAATCTCCAGGCGGTCCTATCTTGATCAAGTTCATTAATGTTATGCCATGTCACTACTGGTCGCCTCGCAGAGGAGCCACTTGCCCCTTGCCCGGCCATGGAAGAGGTTGACGAAGCCATTAGCTGCGATTGAGAAAGGGGTAAAGTCAGAAAAGAAAAATAATATCGAAAGAAGTTCCTGAAGAAATTTTGGTAGAGTTTCCCCTTAGTCGGGAGCGTCTGAGAGCAAAGGGGAACACGTCCACTGGCTAGGCAGGGACAGTCCCTAAAAATAGAGCCACAGGTGATGAACACCTGGGCCGAATGGACGACGTGGATATTAGTTTCGAGGGCTAGCCTTCTAGGAACCTCCCGAAGCCATTTTATCAATTGAACCCCTCTAAGCTTGACTGAACTGGGCTTCTTAGCCCAATGTCGCTTCCCACGCCATCGAGGGCCCAAACCCCAGAACGATAGCGGCAGCCCCCGTCTCGACTCGCCACTGCCGCCGTTGATGATCAGAGGAGGAGATGGCCACGGGGCCAAGAGAAAGAGAGGAGGGAGGTTCGCCTTGCCGCCTCGGCTACAACGGTCGTCGCCGGCAAAGGCAACGGTAGAGG
Organism: Amorphophallus konjac; assembly: GCA_022559845.1. NCBI lineage: Eukaryota > Viridiplantae > Streptophyta > Magnoliopsida > Alismatales > Araceae > Amorphophallus > Amorphophallus konjac. The sequence goes on from CM040128.1 coordinate 115,173,380, forward strand.
CAACCCGCCGCCGCGATGCCCTCACCGACCGTGAGGAAGAAGAAGGAAGACGAGGGGAAGCCCACCGCTTCACCGATGAGCTCGCCTGAGTAGAAGAGGATGAGGACGCCCACCGAGGACCACCGCGAGGGAATGCCTCACCGAAAACGAGGAGGGAGATGAAGAGGCCTCTGCTGCGGCGGTGAAGATGAGGGGAGAGTGCGAAGGAAGAAGAAGGGTTTAAAACCATTGAAAAGATGCGAAGGTTTTCAAAAGAAGGGTTTCAAAAGAAGAGCGAGGGGGGTGAATCGATGGCCACTCCACCGACTCAAGCCCGAGCCTGTCGCCGTCTCGATGGCCAAAGTGCCACCGATTCGGCACATTAAGAGGGTCACCGCCTCAAGTCAAATGCCCACCGACTCGGTGGGCTGAAGCCCCACCGACTCAAGCTCAAACCCACATCATGGTCAAGGCCGCCACCGACTTGACGCACTGATGGAGTCACCGACTCGGCATATTGAAAGCGTTACCGACTCACATCCCCGAGTCGTGTCATCGACTCAAGGCGAAGTGGGCCCCACGTGTTAAAGCCCGATAAAGCAAATACATCCGTAGACCCCGCTCCGCTCATCCTTCGCACGCGACATCCGCAGCTGGGGGGCATTTGTTGACACACAAAAAATGATTGGGCAGTAACCATGTGCCCGAAGGAGTCAACCGGAAGTCAAAGATAGATCCACTCGGACCGCTAAAGCCACGGGCCACCTTACAGGAAGTGCCAGGGACTTAACATTCTGTCATCTCGGGTTTACACACCCACCACAGCTCGCTTAAGGCCTATTGATGGTCAGAGCCTAAGAAACCGGCATCAAGATGATCGTGCCAGATATACCTCTTACCCCGTCCGACCAGGATGAGAATGTAACAGGCGGCTCCTGCCTGATGAAGAAGCCCCCCCCCCCCAGATGAAGAAATGTCCTTGGCCCCTCGGAATAGGGAACCGGGGGCAATGTCAGTGAAAAACTCGAGTCACCCGACCAGAGCACCCGGGACTCCAAAATGGTCCGTAAGCAACCGATGAATGACACTGAAGGAGAAAGAACCCCCGAAGTGGTGGCTCATTCAATGAGAATGCTTCGCGCAAGCGTAAGACGGCCCTGGAGAACCAATATTCCGCATTAATAGCATCACTAGCGGAAATTCTGAGGTTTCCGTAAGATACACACGGAACACCGGAATGATCCGAAAGCAGCTTCAAAGGCATACGAGCCTGGCAAAAATCATCCCAGGGGTTACCATTTCAGTGAAGAAGGTCCACGTACTCTCCGAGAGAGGGTGGCAGAACAAACCGGTCTGCCGAAGGGCAAATCAGTGTAAATCTCGGGAAAATCGGTATGGGTTCTACACGTCTCGAAAATCTGAGGAAGCCCCGAATCAACACTTCAAAACATATTCTGGGACTACTGCAGCAACTCCAAAGCCACTTCGGACGACGGGCTCTCACCGGGTAAATTTCGGGGTAAAATGTTAAAATTACAAAAATGCCCCTAAATGGCCGAGTCAGTGGCACTATCTCGCCTGAGTCGGCGGCGGCCTTTAGAGTTGATTCGGTGGCACCCCAAGGCTGAATCGGTGGCGCAGAAGAAGCTCTAGGCCGTGGAGGCAATTGACGTGGAGCCGGTGGCGCTGGCACTCGAGGTGGCTACCCCCCCTGCGCGTTGAGGCGGCAGCGCAGTCATGCGCACGATGAGTCGGCAGTGATTCACCCATCCCGTCAGGGTTCCGATGCCCTATTTTTGGACATTTGCCTATATAAAGGGCCCTTGGCCCTCAGAAAAGGAGGACGGACAAAGAATAGAGAAAAGAGAAAAGAAAGGCCTGATAGAATAGAGTGTGAGCAATCGAAAGAAGCGAGAAAAAGAAGTCAGGGAGGAGAATCAGAGAGAGCAAGAAGAAGGTGGGTCTCGAAAGGGGCTCTACATTTTCCTTCAGCTCTGTGTTCTTCTTTTCTTAGCTCTTCCCTTTCCTTTTAAGCAGTTCTTTTTCTTTTCCTCTTTGGAGTTCCTTCGAGCGCTATAATCCCTTCTCTTGATCTGTTGTAGCCAACAAAGAAGTTGAATAGAATAAAGCTCCAGTTCTTTGCTGTAGCTTGAGTATATCTCCTTTTGTCATAATTTATTTTGTTGCTAACTGTAGTTGTTTCTGCTGATTGCGCTTCGAGATTCTCAATCTTCCCTCGAGCGTGAGGAGGCCCTTTGGGCTAAATCAACTACGAATCCTGTGACCGCTCACCTTGGGGATCTTTAACTGTCTTTCTGTGGGATAATGGCTTGCAGCCACGCCCTTTGTGGGTGAAAATAAATTACCCCTCCCCAGGGGCTATTCTTTCACCGATAGCGTAGTTTCATCTACGATCATGGGTTTCGTTTGAGTGAATAATGAATAAGAGACTGCTGAGTGCCCTTTCACTCGTTTCTGTCAGTTGTAAGGGCGCCAGTGCACTCTGATAGTCAATACGATAGTCATTTGTTACTTTCTTCCGGAACTACCACATGCCCCCTCTCAGTGTTTGATGATTTATCCCTGAGGGTCTCGACCCTCGTTCGTCTTATCTCGGGTGGCAGTGAGCACGAGTTGCCTATGGCAATCATGACCGCTCGCAGAATGGGGCTTGTCTCGTGGCGAAGCAGAGTGGTATGTTATGTCCCTGAAATTATTGCTAATCGATGAGCGGTTTTCTCCGATTGTTTCTAATCGTCCCTAACTGGGGAGGGGCACAACCCTTTTGCTCGTTTGCTTAATTTCCATGAACCAACGCCACTCCGGGTTCCAGGGGGTCTGTCGTCTTGTCACATGTTCCCCTGGAAGCCCTTTGCACCGAGTGAGCAAATGAAATTGCCATCTGTATGGCTACAATCAGAGGCCCATTGCACCCCTGGATCATCACGAGTCTCTAGTAGACCCCAGGGACTAAGGCAGTCCACCTGGGCTCCTCAGTGTTTATGGTTTGGCACCGTCTACCGTGTGCCATGCCACTTTTCTAATTGAACATCTCCCTATGCTGAGGAGATGCTGCCCAAATTTTCTCAGACTAGATTGTGTTTTCACGATGATTTTCTTTAAATCTCTGACATAGCGTGGGGCTAGCTTATATGATTATGTATGGTACTCAGAAGGGCCTATACATCAACGGCTGTCTAGTGCTGGACTATGAACCTCGCACAGACGAACAAAAAGGGAGAGCAGACAAGTGAATAAGAGAAGAACACACACATATATAAAATGATAACAGCATAATTTCTCTCAACACCTGGGCAGTCATGCCTTTGGGTTCTTAAATCTTCATAGATATTCTCATTCAAATGCCCTATTTGGTGCGAAACCATAAACGAGGCTCAGACGGTGGAGCCTTGTGACTCGGTGGCGTCGCCACAGAATTAACCCCCATGAACTTTGATTCGGTGGCGACGCCACCGAATCATCCTCCTCTTCGCCCATCACCGACTCCGCACGTCGCCTTCTTCTCTAACCGCACCGACTCTGTATATCGCCTTCCCCTTCACTAGCAACGACCCAGCTATCATATCTCTCCGCCACTAGCGTCGACCCACACCGCCTCCTCTTCACTAGCACCGACCCAGCCATCATCCCTTGCACCAACCCTCAGCGTCCCTTGCACCAACCCAGCTATCACCCCTTTGCTTTACTTGCACCGACTTCACAGCGCCTTCCTCCTCACCCTACACCGACCTCTGTTGCCATTGCACTGACCGTTGCAGCGCCTGCCGTCGACTCGGCTCATCTACGCGCTTTCTTGCTAAATACTCCCGAATAAATAGCCGAGTGCATTATATGTATATATATGCATATGTATATACGTGTAAAATATATATATATGTCCACGTAGACATGTCAATATCATATGTTTTTTCATGCTTTTGGTACATAATTCTTCCTAATCACCCATGTTAGGATCATAATGCCCGCTTGTGTGTTTAATCAAACTTCGGTATATAAAATGGCGTCTAGCAGAAGGTCGGGTCCCACCCAGCTGGAAGTGTCACTATGCGTGATGGTGGTCTTCAGACCTAAGTTCCCCACCTTGTACCGAAGTGCGAATGTAATAAATCTTAATTCCTCTTGCATGAATAAAAGAAAGCATAGGGGCCTGTGTAGCTTCATGTTTATGTCACTTCCGATACGTCGTTATCAATCGGCCCCGAGTGGCGCTTATCTTGGTAATTAATCAAGGGTTTTCCTCCTTCTCGGAGAATGTAATTAACGCTATAGCCTTTACAGTATAGCGAACTTCTGGTCCCGACCCGAACCTCACAATCGACTGACCAAGTCAGATCGAGCGCACGATAATTTGTCACTATGTGACTGGCACGCCTAACCATTTTAAATAAAATCGTTCCACCAGAAGGTCAACAAATGTCACATGCTTCTTCTATGATAAAGTTGGTCATGTAATTTCAAGCTGTTGGTTTAGGAAATATGCCCATCAAATGAATTTAGTTTGGATAAGAAAATATTGTTTGAAAAGTTACACTAACAACCATGCACCCAAACAAGTTTGGGTACCAAAAATCAATGCATGAGAATGTTATCTGCGTAGGTCTGCCTTGAAGCCAAAGAAATGAAGTGGTATATGGATAGCGACTGTTCAAGACACATGACTGGAGACAAAACCATGTTCATAGATTTCCAGGTAAAGGATGGAGGGTTAGTTGCATTTGGAGGACAAGATAAAGGTAAAATAATTGGAATCGGTAAAGTAGGTAAGGATACCTCGAACTCCATTGATCATATTCTGTTAGTTAAGGGTTTGAATCACAATTTGCTTAGCATAAGTCAGCTATGTGATAAAGGCTATAAAGTAGTTTTTAAAACTTCACATTGCTCAATAATTAATAAAAACTCAAATGAAATAAAATTTGTAGGTCACTTGAATAACAATGTTTACACCATTGATGTAAATAATGTTTCATGCAATGATATGTGCTTAGTTGCAAATAATTCTGTTGATGCTTGGTTGTGGCATCGTGGTTTGAGTCATGCTAGCTTTAGGGTTATTTCAAAACTTTCTTGAAACAATTTAGTTATAGGGTTGTCAAAAATAAAATTTGATAACAATAATGAAGTCTGTGAAGCCTATGCTAAGGGAAAGCAAACAAGATATTCTTTCAAATCCAAAAGCATAGTTACCTTATCCAGGCCACTTGAATTATTACACTTAGACCTGTTCGGTCCTACAAGGACTCAAAGTCTTGGTGAAAAATCATATGTTTTTGTAATTGTGGATGATTTTTCTAGATTTTCCTGGGTACTATTTTTGACTCACAAGAATGAAGCTTTGCAAGGTTTTCAATCTTTTTGCAGAAGAGCACAAAATGGAAAAGTGGTACTTCATCACAACCATTCAGAGTGATCACGGCAAGGAATTTGATAACATTGATTTTGATGAATTTTGCAGGAGTCAGGGGTACAAACATAACTTTTCAGCACCTAGAATCCCAGAACAAAATGGAGTAGTAAAAAGGAAAAATAGAAGTTGATTGACATGGCACACACAATGCTAATAGAAAATAATGTACCAAGATACTTCTAGGCAGAGGCAATAAATACATCATGTTACATCATAAATCGAGCCATGGTAAGACCTCTGGTTAACAAGACCCCTTATGAGCTGTATAAAGGTAAGAAGCCCGATATTTCATATTTCAAATCATTTGGCAATCCATGCTTTATTTTAGATAACGACAAGTCAAATCTAGCTAAGTTTAATGCTAAGAGTGATAAAGGCATTTTCCTCGGCTATTCTACAAATTCAAGAGCATACATGGTTTTTAATAAAAGAACATTAGTAGTTGAGGCAAGTCTTCATGTCCTTGTTGATGAGTCAGATTCAAAGATATCTAATGGATGTTTTGATTTCTTGAATGGAGAAAATCAGGGAGAGCAACAAAAAGAACAAAAGGAAGATCCAAGCACCTCATGTAATCCCCAAAATGAAGAAACTCACCCAAGGTTGGAGGAAGATAAAGCCCAAGAATTACAGCATCAGGATTTACCACGAGCTTGGAAATTTCTCAAGGATCATCCATATGAAAACATACTAGGAAATATGGAGGACGGGCTGAGGACTAGTTCCTCATTAAGGCAAGTTTTAGAACAAGATTATATTACTTTATTCTCTCAAATTGAACCTAATTGTGTTGAAGATGCTCTCAAAGATGGCTATGCATGAGAGCTACACCAATTCCAAAGGAATAAGGTGTGGACCCTCGTGCCTCGTCCTAAAAACCACCCTGTCATAGGAACCAAATGGGTCTTCAGAAATAAACTGAATGAACAAGGTTTGGTAATTAGGAACAAGGCCTGGCTGGTAGCCAAAGGGTGTAGTCAAGAGATAGGAGTCGACTTTGATGAATCATTTGCACCGATAGCTAGATTAGAGGCAGTTAGAATTCTTCTAGCATTTGCCTATTCTATTGATTTTAAGTTGTTTCAGATGGATGTCAAGAGCGCCTTTCTAAATGGCTTTGTGAAAAAGGATGTGTTTGTAGAACAACCTCCAGAGTTCGAAGATTTGAAATATCCTGATCATGTGTACAAATTGGTCAAGGCTCTTTATGGATTGAAATAGGCTCTCAAGGCATGGTACGAAAGGTTGAGTTCATTTTTGATTGAGAAAGGTTTTAAGCGAGACTTGGTAGACCAAACTTTGTTTACTAAAATTTGTGATAATGACATTTTAGTTGTTCAAATCTACTTTGAAGATATAATTTTTGGAGCAACTAACACATCTCTTTGTGAAGAGTTTGTTCAGATTATGCAGGGAGAGTTTGAAATGAGCCTCATGAGTGAGCTACACTTTTTCCTTGGATTGCAAGTCAAGCAATTGGAAGATGGGATTTTCATAAATCAGAAGAAATACATTTTGGAGCTTATGAAGGAGTTTGGCTTTGACAAAGCTAAGCCCCAAACAACCCCCATGGCAACTACATTAAAATTGGATCGTGATGAAAAAGGTAAATGCATTGATCAAAAACTATTTAGGGAAATGATTGGCTCATCATTGTACTTAACTACTAGTAGGCCAGATATTCAGTTTTGTGTTTGCTTATGCGTTGGATTTTAGTCCAACCCAAAAGAATCACATCTGGCTATTGTTAAGAGAATTTTCAGATATCTTGTTGGCATTGTAAATTTGGGTCTTTGGTATCCGAAAGGATCTGATTTCAAACAAGTTGCATTTACTGACACAAATTATCCTGGGTGTAAGATTGATCCTAAGAGCACTAGTGGTGCCTGTCAATTTCATGGAGGTTGCTTAATTTCATGGGCATCCAAGAAATAAAATTCCATGACACTCTCAATGGTCGAGGCTGAATACATAGCCGCAAGAAGTTATGGTGCACAAGTGCTCTAGATCAAACAGCAACTGCTTGATTTTCATGTTCATCTAAAATGTGTGCCTATTATGTGTGACAATACAAGTGCCATAAGTCTTTCAAAAAATCTAGTTCTGCTTTCACGATTAAAGCACATAGAGATTAGATATCATTTTCTAAGGGATCATGTAGCTAAGGGTGACTTTGAGTTGCAATTCATTGATACCTCCAATCAAATTGCTGACATTTTCATGAAACCTTGATTAAGGAGTGATTTTCCACACTTAGAAGAGAGCTTGGTCTATGTAAGATCTAAAACATTCTGAACACATGCATTGCATATAAGTCCATGCTCATTTCATCTTGCCTGAGTCATTTTATTTCTGCTTGAAAAAAAAATTCATGCATGCTTGTATGTAAATATTGGTTAGCAATCTTTCCTTGGAAAATTTTCTAAGACATACATCCCTTGAATAAATAAACATGAACTAGACACCATGGAGCTTGAATTAGGTTAATAAGGGGAGAAAAAGAAGATGACTTGTGAAGAAAAACTATTAAATCCTAGTGCATTTCTTGATTCTAGTGCATTTCTTGTTGAATCAAATTCCTTGGCATTTCTTTTAAAATCTCGTTCAATAGGCCAATTTGTTTCTTAGCGGTCGATCTATTATCCATTTTGGTCGACCTATTCACTACTTTTTCTTGACCGATCAACAGATTCTCTTGAACAGATCGACCTTTTCTGCTCATCAGTCGACCTCTCTAAGTTCTTGGTCGACTCATTCGGGCACCATGCCAGAACGGTCCAGTTCGGGTCGACCCAATACCCAATCTAGGTCGACCTAATCTGAAGACTTCTATAAAACCCAACCTTCTATCACATGTCCAGAACATTTGCATTCCTTCTAACAACTAAAACCCCCTTTCATAAACCCAAGCATCTCTAGCAGCCCTTCTCAAGGAGATTTGTGGGTTGTTCATCGTTTCTTTGTTCGAGTCTCCAAATGTTTCTTGTAATTCAATCAAACCTACGGTGGCTTTGTTCATTCTCGCAGTCAAGGTGTTTTTCGCTTCTCAACAGAGTCTCCACATGAAGATTTGAGGAGAGTGGTACGTTTCCTAGTAGATCTACTACGTTTTTCTGTCCAAATGGCCCCCAAGAGGACTTCTCTGGTCACATTTCCAAGGAAATCCACTAAATCTGGAGCAAGCTCTAGCAGAGCTCCACAAGAGGTGCACGAAGAACCTCCTCTTCCCAGTTTTGCTCCACGAAAAATTCCAAAATCTAGTTGATTTTGTTGATTTGGATGGAATGTTTCCCATGCTTCAAGTCTTATTTTCTATTCAAGTTGGATGGATAGAATTTATGTCTGCTCACACTATACTTTATCCTCATCTTGTTCAAGATTTCTATGGACACATGCACTCTAAAGGTCACAGAGTTTATACAATTGTGAAAGGAATTGAAATTCCTGTTAAGGAAGCTTTATTGAAGCATGCTTTGCGTCTCCCATGGGCTGGTTATGAGATACATAAAACTCCAATTGATGCTAGAGAAGTTTATACTATTATGACACAAGAAGACTTCATTGAAGGTGTCAATGATAAACTTCGATTAAATGCAACTGAGTTTCCTCCTCTTCAACACATTATTCATGTCACGCCCCGAGATATGCAGCAGAATTAAGTCGAGAGCGTGAACAACTGGCAAATGAAGTCTCTAGCTAGCAAGACATTCAGAGCACTACACACATTCACACAGAAGAATGGATGCACAATATATGGTCAAAAACTCAACTTTATTAAATGATAATCAAAGTTTACAATGACACTTGACTCACTTTAACATAGTAATTCACTAGACTCAATAAAGAGGACAATTACATCGACATATCTCTTTTGCTAACACACTTGGACTCATGACACTTTAACTATCTATGGCTTCTCTCTTGGGCTTTAATCACTCTCGGACTCGCCACTTGAATAGTCTGATTCCGACCCGCTAGAATTTCCTAAAAAGATTGGAAAAGTAGGGAATGAGTGCACTCACCCAGTAGGTAACTTTGTGTCAACATGATGGCAATGTTTAAATGATTAACATTTTAGCTCTAGAAAATAAGACAAAGAAAATTTGATAAAACACACAAATAAAACTATAGTAACAACAAGTAACAAGATATGAGCTATAGAGATATGATATATGAGAACATGGTCAAGCAAGAATGTAAGTTTCAGCCTTTCAATAACGAGAATGTACTAGCATGTAACGAGAATATACTTTTCATAACCATAATAGGTTATGCACAAGAAAGTCATGTAACTAGAATATACTTTTAACAAGCATGTAAATTTCATGAGATTACCTTGCGGATTTCACCCGTTTATAAAAAAAAGTACTCCTAGTGCAATGCGACGCCAGTAATCATCATATCCCATGGTTAATAGTATGTTTCCGGCCATCTATCGAGGGGACTAGACTGGAGCCCGTGGACACCGTCCGTGCCCGCCCTTGCATCTTCAAGTTATAAATTAAGCTACTTCCACGAGAAATAATAAAGTAGGCCAATAATATCAAGTTCAAACAATAGTTTTATGGCAAATGTAACCAAGGTAAGAACGCACCAAAATGAACATGTGAGGTCAAGAATGATTTAATAGGATATTACGCCACGAAGGAATTCTGGCAGCATAATGGTATATTTATCAATTTACATATTTCATTAATGACTTAATGAATAAGGTTTGGGTTTCATATAATCAGAAGACTACCTGTGAACAGAGCAAGATCAACCCTCGGGTTGGACAGCAAGTTGACATAACGCGGTTCAATGAGCACTGCTATCTTGAGGTAGCGGTCAAGTGCAGTCCGCTATCAGGAGTGGAGTCGACGCAGGAGAAGGAAAATGTCGACTCAACCAGAAGCCTGCTGACTTAACAAGGTCGCGGTAATGGGCCAGCCGCAATCGACAAGTAGCGGTCGCTTGATGGCCACAATTAGGACAGTTCACAAAAAATGCTAAAAACTCAAGTGCTCTCTAGACTTTTTAGGGTACAACCAGCTCAGCGTCCGAGTGGGATCCCAGGCTCGCGGAGTCTTACGGAGGTCTTGAAACAAGATAACCTAGTCTGACAGAAGGAATATCCGACGAAGAGGCACTCAAGTCCAAGAAAAGTTTCCTATCAAGTGCGGTGACTAATAGCGACGTACCGGAGTACGGGCTATGTGCAAGTAATGCAGAAATCATAAATAAGATAAGAAGGGATGCGTAAAAGCATAATATCCATGTAATCAATTGAAAACTCCTTTATATACAAACTATATAAGAGTTTTGCATGAAATTAACATATAATGAACTTAAGCCTTTAAAACATGCTAACACTAAACATGAAGTCATGCCACGATCAGGAAGTACAATTAACGAAATAAGAAATGCATAATAGCATAGATATATTGTGGAAATAAATAGGGTTGATCTGGTAACAGGAACTAGATCACGGTTTGTCGAGGACCGCTACTTGAAGGTAGCGATCTCTGGGGAACCGCTATCTGTCCATCTCCAGACAGAAGCAAAAGTCCAATGTGCAGAGCCTATTTCTAAGGCAATTAATGATGAAAACTATGTAAAAACTGAGAGTGTAGGCAAGATAACATGTAACTAATGCATGAGAAAGCATGGTTTTAATCAAAGTTGTTATCTTTTTGATTAACATGGCATGTACAGCATATACTGACGGGACCTAGTGCCGAGCCATGGGAAAACATGAAATTCATCGTGTATAGTGCATGAAATCAAGAGGGAATAGAGGGTTTTTGTTCCTAACAAGTTGTTTGAGCCATCCACGAGACAACCTACCTCTGGTGTTGTCCTTAAGCCTCAAATTTGTCGCCGGAAGAGAGCTCCCGTTCCTACACGTCCTGCGTAGAAATAGAAACTTTCACGCTTCCTAACTCCTTGACCTCTTGATCTCCTAACACGAATTTGGCAGAAGGTTAGAAGATACTAAGAGGAATAAAAACTTCTAAAGGATGAAGTAGAGAAGATGATACTATACCTTCGAATCATGCGATCTAAAATTAGGGTTCACGCAGGACAAATCTGGTGTCTATTTATGGGGAATGGCCTAGGGTTGGGGTTTTAGGTCGAATTAGGAGTCCTTTGGGGCGTCAATTCGATCCCCTAAGAGTCCTAGGAAAGTTCCCATGCCAGATCACATCGATCCTTGGCGATTGGGAGGATAAAAATCCAGACTTTCCTGGGTTTAAGTCTTTCCGTTTACGGAACTAGGTAGCGGTCTGGTCTGGACCGCTATCTCCAGAACGCGGTCGTGCGACTGACCGCAACCTGGTTGGGCTGCCGAAATTTGAATTTAATTCAAACTCTTTTCTAATTATCCCCTAATTCCCTTATTTATCCATTCTAATTAGGTAAATTATCCTTATTATGACCCTAGGGCTGGGCTTGGGCCTAAAAGACTTAGAATTAGGTCTTAAGGTCCAATTTAAGTGGGTCTAACTCTTTAGTTACTCATTGGGCCTATTTATCAAAAGGTCTTAACCTATTAATCAATTTATTAACCCATTAAGCCCTTAAATGCTTAAATAATGCGTAAATAATCTATTTAATTTCTAAAAATTCTAAAAAATTCTAGATAATTATTAGGGGTGCTACAATTCATCACATGATTACAACTATCATCTATCCTAAAGAGGTAGCAGAGACCAAGTGACAGATATTCATAAGTTTATCTTTTATTGTCTGTTCAATGGCAAGAAGATAGATCTGGTTCCATTAATGCTCAACTTGATCCTTCTGTGTAACAAGCAGCGTTACAGATCTTTGCCATATGCATCCCAATTGACTGCTACATTTTAGTATGTTGAAGTTGATCTATCTGATGAAATTTATGAAGACATCTAACCCAAGGATTATTACAACTGTGTCAAGATTATGAAATATATGGGCTACAATCAAGAAAATGATGGTGTTCATCGAGTGACCAAAAAGCAAATCAGAGATAAAAAATAAGATGAGTTTGAAAGTGATGACAATGAGCTTGATATAGACCTTGGACAGGAACACGAACAGGTCTAGCCTCCAATGGAGGAACCAGAATAAGATCAGACTCAAGTGCCTCATGAAGAGGAAATGGAAATAGTGAGGCAAATTGAATTTGATTCTAAATTCTTTAAGGAGCAGTTCACGAAGATGGATGCACAGCTTGCACTACTAGGGAAACAAGTCACTCAAATCAATATCGTTGTGGAGTCTCTTACTAGGGATCTAGCTGACATTAGACTGCATCAACAAGAATAGCTACAATCCTTCAACACCCACATGGAGACTCACACCTGAATGTACCAGGAGATAATGGACTATCTTCGAGGGTCCTCAGATGATCCCTCCTATTGATATGATTCTGTGTCCCTAGTGAATCTAGGACTGTGTCTTCTTGTTAGCCCTTCCCCATTTTTTGATGATGTCAAAGGGGGAGAAGTATGACTATCTTGCTATCTATTTATGTGTTTTTGTTGTGTGACTATGTAAGCATGATGCATTTCAAGTTGTCCATGTCATGTAGGTCAAGAGTCCAGTGTTAAGTGTCCAGTATGGAAAGTCTTCCAATGTAAGCCCAAAATAATGAAAAAAAATCAAAATTTTAAAAGAGATTGCCTATGCCATTTTTTGTGTGCGATTGATTTATTAGCCTATCATCCTTGTGATTAATTGGTTCAATTTCATTAGAATTTTGTCATCATCAAAAAGGGGGAGATTGTTAGACTCTCGGATGATTTTGATGAATTATTTATTTTGATGATAACAAATATTGGTCCGAATGAAATTGATGTTTACATTGAAGGTCTAACATGTTTTAGAGATTTGTTGCAGCAAACCCCTATCTAGTATCAAAGAAACCAATCCAAATGCTCAAGGTAAGATCATATTCTATGCCTTAGAATATTAAACTAACTCCTGTTAATTACTTCTATGATGCTGGGCATAGGTCGACCAATTCAGTTAGATAGGTCGACCCAAAATAGCCAGTGAACGCCTTCTGTAACAAAGTGCTATAGAGGTTGACCGAGACCTCACCATAGGTCGACAGAAAACTGCCAGAAAAGTTATGCTCTGTCCCAGAATTTGTAGAGGGACCGATATCTCTCTATAGGTCGATTGAAAACCACCAGAAGGCTGTGCTCTTTCCCAAGATATGCAGAGGTTGACCGAAAGCCGGCAGAAGAGTATGCTAAGTGTAATGCCCTGGTTCTTTCAGATCTATATCGGAGAGATTTCGGATCGCTTTTGTGGGTCTTGAGTTATGTTTTACGATCCACGCGGGTTTTCCTCTCGTACAAGTTACGGAACCCTGTGGTGAGTTTACTGTTGAGTTCATCGACTCGAGGACACTACAGTTACGTTATGCTCCTTCCGAGGATCGCGTAGACTATTTTTCAGTATTTTTACGAATTAGTGAATTTTCGGGCTAAAAATCAGATTTCATGAAAATTAGGAAATTCCGAATTTCCTTTTCTATTGCTTTCTTCACCCTCTCTCCTCTCTCTCATTTCTCACCTTCACTCTCTCTCTCCGTTCTCTCTCATCTCTTCTCCTCTCACCGCGGGGCGCGCGACCGTGGCGAGGTGGGCGAGATGGGAACGTCGTGGAGCTATTGTGGAGCGTGATGATGTGAGAATCGAGGCGTGGTTGGCGCGATCCTGTTCGTGGATTCAAAGCCGACGTGGGTGGTTCGTGTGACGTTTTCAGCGTGGTTTAGTCATTTCGACGCGCTAGAACTTCGGTGGAGGTAGGGAGATGGATGCCCTGCTCATGTTCTGCGTTCCCTCGCGATTCAGAGCCAAACGGTGTGAGTATGAGCAGGTTTTACCGCGTTTGGCTGAAATCATGCTTCGGGGTGTGTGAGATGAGTTCGCCTTTCCCGGTGATAGTTTCTAGCCTAGTTAGTTTCATTCGAACCCTTGGCATGCTAGCATTTCGTTCTCGCCAGTTTCGTTGTAATTTATTGTCATTTGGGACCGGTATGAGCTCGGGAACCCACGTGACTCATTTTGGGTCGATTCGTTAGAATCACCTGTTTCTTGTCGTTTATGCGTCGATTGGATCCCTTTCAACTTGTGAAAGGTTTATTTTGCCATTAGGATTGTTTCCCCGTCGTTTTAGGGCGAACGGGGCGTGGAAAGGCCGGGTTTTGGCCATTCCTACGGTTTTCTTGCCGTAGCGCCTTGGCAGTCCTTCCATAGATCATTTCTATATCCCAAGTGGTCCATTGGAGACTGCTAGGCTGTGTGGTGTGTCGATTTAGCTAAGCGGTCGTGCGATAGACCGTAAGGCTGGCTGTGGCAGTTCGTGGACGACCGCTAAGCTTCGTTAGAATTTGGTCAACGGTTTTAAGTCGGTTCGGGCTAGCGGTCTAGCTATGACCGCATGGTGTCCTTGGCGGCCCTTGGGGAGACCGCCAAGCTCTGTGAAACGGTTCTAGGTAGACCGTTTAGTGGTTTTGACCGGTTAAGTCAGTTTCACTGTGTGGAGTTTGACTGGACTTAGCGGTCTAGGCGTGACCGCTAGGGTCCCTCTTGCGACCATGAGGAGACCATTTTCTAGCAAGAGACGGTCTCAGGCAGACCGCAAGGCTCCTACTTTTCTGGGTTTTAAATCTAGTGTTTCTCTGGAGGGTAACAGCCCTTAGGCTGACCGCCTGGTTTGCTTAGCGGTCGGGCATATGACCGTCTCTTTCCCAGAGTTCTGTTTTTCTGATGATTTGGCCTCCAATTGTCTTGGCTTAACCTTGTGGTTTGCATGTCGTTCCATGGATGTCTTGGACGTCCTATGAGGGCTGTAACCATATTGTAGGGTGGACGGGAGTGCCATTATATCGAGTAATGTTCCATGATGCTTCAGAGTTATTATTGGGTTCTGGTCAACCCAGTGTGATCCAGTGGTTGACAGGTGACCTTGATGTTATGAATTGCTTTGCCATTGTTCAGAGATATTCTGACTATTTGGTGCGGACACACGCCGCAGTACACGATGGTGGACGAGGACACGCCGGAGTCCCTTTAGCTCGAGGAGGACGTGAACGTGTCAACCAAGTTATCACCTTTCTTTCACATTTTTAGGCCATGTTGGGCCCTATTGTAGTCCATGTTGGACAATTGTACTATTATATGGCAAATGGGCTAGGCTAGATTAATGGGCTAGAGTTAATGGGCTATGGGCTTGTAATGGGCTTATGGGCTTGGAACAAGTCAAAAAGGGTGGGAGATTAGATTTGAATGTGGTAATTTAATTAAATGGGTCAATGAGAAAGGGGCAGCCCCCTTCCTTGACCTCCTAGGAGATGGAAGCTTCCTTCTCCCCCCTTGGTCATCCTTCCCCCCTTTTCTTGGTCCAAGATGGGGACCGTTGCCCCCTTCCTTGACCAAAGAGGAGGAATCCTCCTCTCCCACTCCACCTTGGTCCACCTCAGACCAGCCCCCCTCTCCTACGTGATCTCTCTTCCTCCCTCCCCATGCCATTCTCTATATAATCCCATGTATAGTTTATTGTTAAAAGTTAATGAAGAAATTTTGAGAGAAAATTGTGTAAGAGAGTGACTCTCTTTTCCTTCTTAGGTGTGATGCCCTAGACCCCAAATCCTGTGACAGGATTTACTTGGTGTGTGACTCACCCCCCTTATTGTCCCCTTCCTGCATGTATCTGGTTCTGGAGATTTGATCAGTGAAGCACATGCAAGTCAGGAATGATCTAGCGCTGGTTTCGTCACGATCGGAGCTCCGGATCTCCAGCAACAATTCTGTTCGTGAAGTCGCGCAACTCTGTCCGAGCCTACTGTCTAGATCCTCAACTCCATGATGCAAAATTTCTACGGATCTCCTCTCAGATCCTTTGAATCTGAGATTCTGAGTGGTCGTAGGATTTTCTATCCTCGTCGCGTTGCCACTGAGCGCGTGTCGTTTTGAGGTCTGTGCTGGTCGTGGCGAGGACTTTCGTGGGACTGCGCCGACCACCTTGTGCAGATCCTTCCTAGAATCAGAGGCAACTTACAGAAGCTGCCTCGTCTCCTTCCTCTCAGATCTGCCCAAGCCCTTTGGTCTACGTCTTCCTATGGATGTCGCCGACAATCTCCAACAAGAAGCAATCCATTCCGACACTGGAGCTATTTTTTCTGTAATTTTTAGCTCTTCTGTGCAGTTCTGTGCGAGCAAAACCTAAGGCTGAGTACGGTTGCTGCCACGCCTAGATCTGATCACGCCATTCGGACCAGACATTCTTCATCCTGTCATCGACATTCTCCAACAAACGGCACCCCGATCGGACGTCGGATCTTGGCATATCGGCCTCCGCAAGTCTACTGCGTCGGGTGACCTACGCGGGCAGAACCCAGTCGGCTTCCAATCGGCTCACCCGATTGGCCCCGACTCGCCTCCCTCGCCTCCTGCGAGTGGGGCCCGTCAACCCGAGTTCCAGCAACCCCAAATTTGTGTTTGTAGCCCTTTACCTCCCTGCGTGGAGTGGGCTTCATGTTCTGAAATTGTATGGTTAATAATTGTATGTATCGGGGTTGTCGGATTCGACCGGGATTTCTTCCCCACGCGCTAGTCGTGGAGGTACGCGCTTCGTTCCTACACTCACATAGCTTATTTAGTATACTTTCTATCATGCTACTTTTGTGAGAATAGGGTCGATAGCTAGCTTCAAATCGCCGTGGTTGTGAGTTGTGAGCGCCCGTTCCATAGGCCCAGTCGAGCACCGAGCCCGAACTAGAAACCCCTAGGCGACAGTGGTTCCTTAACCGCTGGGATCCCAAGTTTCCCTCACAAGGGACGATCGTCGGGCTAGTTAGAGTTTCTGTTGAGAGTCGTCTCCACCCGGAGAACACCACGGTGGTCAGCCGCCTGGCTTACCTTAGTGTGCTAGTGCTGGCCACATATCAAGTCGGTCGTACGTCTTAGCCCGGTCGCGTCACCCGTCCCGCATCCAATTGGTATCAGAGCGAAGTTTAAGTCTAGGGTGATCTTTGTCTAGGTTGTCTTGTCCTAGGTTCCATTTCATCCCAATACTCGGTATATCAAAAGGTGTTCCAGGAACGATAGGTTACGCCTATTGGGAAGGTAGCACACTTGCATGAGTGCGATCTTCGGATCAAACCTCCGCCTAGTACCGTATATTGGTTGAGTCTAGGTTCCTCAGTTTGCATTAGTTAGTGCATTCCAACTTTTTTTCGTTGCATGCCCACCAGGCGAGGTACCCAATACCATCACCCCGCGTCTATGGCAAACCCACGGGATGCCGCCTCGGGAGACTTTCACTCCTTGCATGAGGCGATGAGGGCCATCATGGCCCAGTTGGACCAGTCCGAGGCTACCTTTCGGAGCTTCTCCGACAATATGGATGGTAACCTTAGGGCCATGGAGTAACGCATGGAGTCATCCGATAAATCTGTCCAAGGCCTGGTTGGACGGTTGGAAAGATTGTCACACGGGGACCCTCCTAGAGCGGCCCAGGGCCCACCCGCACCTGGACCGCTACTTGAAGGTAGCGATCTCTGGGGAACCGCTATCTTTCCATCTCCAGACTGAAGCAAAAGTCCAATGTGCAGAGCCTATTTCTAAGGCAATTAATGATGAAAACTATGTAAAAACTGAGAGTGTAGGCAAGATAACATGTAACTAATGCATGAGAAAGCATGGTTTTAATCAAAGTTGTTATCTTTTTGATTAACATGGCATGGACAGCATATACTAACGAGACCTAGTGCCGAGCCATGGGAAAACATGAAATTCATCGTGTATAGTGCATGAAATCAAGAGGGAACAGAGGGTTTTTGTTCCTAACAGGTTGTTTGAGCCATCCACGAGACAACCTACCTCTGGTGTTGTCCTTAAACCTCAAATTTGTCGCCGGAAGAGAGCTCATGTTCTTGCGCGTCCTGCGTAGAAATAGCAACTTTCGCGCTTCCTAACTCCTTGACCTCTTGATCTCCTAACATGAAATTTGGCAGAAGGTTATAAGATACTAAGAGGAATAAAAACTTCTAAAGGATGAAGTAAAGAAGATGATACTATACCTTCGAATCACGCGATCTAAAATTAGGGTTCGCGCAGGACGAATCTGGTGTCTATTTATAGGGAATGGCCTAGGGCTGGGGTTTTAGGTCGAATTAGAAGTCCTTTGGGGCATCAATTCGATCCCCTAAGAGTCCTAGGCAAGTTCCTATGCCAGATCACATCGATCCTTGGCGATTGGGAGGATAAAAATCCAGACTTTCCTGGGTTTAAGTCTTTCCGTTTACGGAACTAGGTAGCGGTCTGGTCTGGACCGCTATCTTCAGAACGCGGTCATGTGACTGACCGCAACCTGGTTGGGCTGCCAAAATTTGAATTTAATTTAAACTCCTTTCTAATTATCCCCTAATTCCCTTATTTATCCATTCTAATTAGGGAAATTATCCCTATTATGACTCTAGGGCTGGGCTTGGGCCTAAAAGACTTAGAATTAGGTCTTAAGGCCTAACTCTTTAGTTACTCATTGGGCCTATTTATCAAAAGGTCTTAACCTATTAATCAATTTATTAACCCATTAAGCCCTTAAATGTTTAAATAATGCATAAATAATCTATTTAATTTCTAAAAATTCTAAAAAATTCTAGATAATTACTATGGGTGCTACAATTCATCACATGATTACAACTATCATCTATCCTAAAGGAGGTAGCAGAGACCAAGTGACAGATATTCATAAGTTTATCTTTTATTGTCTATTCAATGGCAAGAAGATAGATCTTGTTCGATTAATGCTCAACTTAATCCTTCTATGTAACAAGCAGCGTTATAGATCTTTGCCATATGCATCCCAATTGACTGCTACATTTCAGTATGTTGAAGTTGATCTATCTGATGAAATTTATGAAGACATCTAGCCCAATGATAATTACAACTATGTCAAGATTATGAAATATATGGGCTACAATCAAGAAAATGATGGTGTTCATCGAGTGACCAAAAAGCAAATCAGAGATAAAGATTAAGATGAGTTTGAAAGTGATGACAATGAGCTTGATATAGACCTTGGACAGGAACACGAACAGGTCTAGCCTCCAATGGAGGAACCAGAACAAGATCAACCTCAAGTGCCTCATGAAGAGGAAATGGAAATAGTGAGGCAAATTGAATTTGATTCTAAATTCTTTAAGGAGCAGTTCACGAAGATGGATGCACAGCTTGCACTACTAGGGAAACAAGTCACTCAAATCAATATCGTTGTGGGGTCTCTTACTAGGGATGTGGCTGACATTAGACTGCATCAACAAGAATAGCTACAATCCTTCAAAACCCACATGGAGACTCACACCTGAATGTACCAGGAGATAATGGACTATCTTCGAGGGTCCTCAGATGATCCCTCCTATTGATCTGATTCTGTGTCCCTGGTGAATCTAGGACTGTGTCTTCTTATTAGACCTTCCCCCATTTTTTGATGATGTCAAAGGGGGAGAAGTATGACTATCTTGCTATCTATTTATGTGTTTTTGTTGTGTGACTGTGTAAGCATGATGCATTTCAAGTTGTCCATCTCATGTAGGTCAAGAGTCCAGTGTTAAGTGTCCAGTATGAAAAGTCTTCCAATGTAAGCCCAAAATAATGAAAAAAAATCAAAATTTTAAAAGAGATTGCCTATGCCATTTTTTGTGTGCGATTGATTTATTAGCCTATCATCCTTGTGATTAATTGGTTCAATTTCATTAGAATTTTGTCATCATCAAAAAGGGGGAGATTGTTGGACTCTCGGATGATTTTGATGAATTGTTTATTTTGATGATAACAAATATTGGTCCGAATGAAATTGATTTTTACATTGAAGGTCTAACATGTTTTAGAGATTTGTTGCAGCAAACCTCTATATAGTATCAAAGAAACCAATCCAAATGCTCAAGGTAAGATCATATTCTATGCCATAGAATATTAAACTAACTTCTGTTAATTACTGCTGTGATGCCGGGCATTGGTCAACCAATTCAGTTAGATAGGTCGACCCAAAATAGCCAGTGAACACCTTCTGTAACAAAGTGCTACAGAGGTTGACCGAGACCTCACCATAGGTCGATAGAAAACTGCCAGAAAAGTTATGCTCTGTCCCAGAATTTGTAGAGGGACCGATATCTCTCTATAGGTCGATTGAAAACCACCAAAAGGCTGTGCTCTTTCCCAAGATATGCAGAGGTTGACCGAAAGCGGCAGAAGAGTATGCTAAGTGTAATGCCCTGGTTCTTTCGGATCTATATCAAAGAGCTTTCGAATCACTTTTGTGGATCCTGAGTTATGTTTTACGATCCACGCGGGTTTTCCTCTCGTACATGTTACGGAACCCTATGGTGAGTTTACTGTTCAGTTCATCGACTCGAGGACACTACAGTTACGTTATGCTCCTTCCGAGGATCGCGTAGACTATTTTTCAGTATTTTTATGAATTAGTGAATTTTCGGGCTAAAAATCAGATTTCATGAAAATTAGGAAATTCTTAATTTCCTTTTCTATTTCTTTCTTCACCCTCTCTCCTCTCTCTCATTTCTCACGTTCACTCTCTCTCTCCGTTCTCTCTCCTCTCTTCTCCTCTCACCGTGGGGCGCACGACCGTGGCGAGGTGGGCGAGATAGGAACGTCGTGGAGCTGTTGTGGAGTGTGATGACGTGAGAATCGAGGCATGGTTGGCACGATCCTGTTCGTGGATTCAAAGCCGACGTGGGTGGTTTGTGTGATGTTTTCGGCGTGGTTTAGTCTTTTCGGCCCGCTAGAACTTCGGTGGAGGTAGGGAGATGGATGCCCTGCTCCTGTTCTGCATTCCCTCGTGATTCGGAGCCGAACGGTGTGAGTATGAGCGGGTTTTACCGCGTTTGAGCGAAATCATGCTTCGGGGTGTGTGAGATGAGTTCGCCTTTCCCGGTGACAGTTTCTAGCCTGGTTAGTTTCATTCGAACCATTGGCATGCTAGCATTTTGTTCTCGCCAGTTTCATTGTAATTGGTTGTCACTTGGGACCGATATGAGCCCGGGAACCCACGTCACTCATTTTGGGTCGATTCGTTAGAATCACTGTTTCTTGTCGTTTATGCGTCGATTGGATCCCTTTCAACTTGTGAAAGGTTTATTTTTCCATTAGGATTGTTTCCCCTTCATTTTAGGGCAAACGGGGCGTGGAAAGGCCGGGTTTTGGCCATTCCTATGGTTTTCTCACCGTAACGCCTTGGCAGTCCTTCCAGAGATCGTTTCTATATCCCAAGTGGTCCATTGGAGACTGCTAGGCTGTGTGGTGTGTCAGTTTAGCTAAGCGGTCGTGCGATAGACCGTAAGGCTGGCTGTGGCAGTTAAGCTTCGTTAGAATTTGGTCAACGGTTTTAAGTCGGTTCAGGCTAGCGATCTAGCTCCGACCGCATGGTGTCCTTGGTGGCCCTTGGGGAGACCGCCAAGCTCTGTGAAACGGTTCTAGGTAGACCATTTAGTGGTTTTGACCGGTTAAGTCGGTTTCACTGTGTGGAGTTTGACTGGACTTAGCGGTCTAGGCGTGACCGCTAGGGTCCCTCTTGCGACCATGAGGAGACCATTTTCTAGCAAGAGACGGTCTCAGGCAGACCGCAAGGCTCCTACTTTTCTGGGTTTTAAATCTAGTGTTTCTCTGGAGGGTAACAGCCCTTTGGCTGACCGCCTGGTTTGCTTAGCGGTCGGGCATATGACCGTCTCTTTCCCAGAGTTCTATTTTTCTGATGATTTGGCCTCCAATTGTCTTGGCTTAACCTTGTGGTTTGCATGTCGTTCCATGGATGTCTTGGACGTCCTATGAGGGTTGTAACCATATTGTAGGGTGGACGGGAGTGCCATTATATCGAGTAATGTTCCGTGATGCTTCAGAGTTATTATTGGGTTCTGGTCAACCCAGTGTGATCCAGTGGTTGACAGGTGACTTTGATGTTATGAATTGCTTTGCCATTGTTCGGAGATATTCTGACTATTTGGTGCGGACACACGCCGTAGTACACGATGGTGGACGAGGACACGCCGGAGTCCCTTTAGCTCGAGGAGGACGTGAACGTGTCAACCAAGTTATCACCTTTCTTTCACATTTTTAGGCCATGTTGGGCCCTATTTTAGTCCATGTTGGACAATTGTACTATTATATGGCAAATGGGCTAGGCTAGATTAATGGGCTAGAGTTAATGGGCTATGGGCTTGTAATGGGCTTATGGGCTTGGAACAAGTCAAAAAGGGTGGGAGATTAGATTTGAATGTGGTAATTTAATTAAATGGGTCAATGAGAAAGGGGCAGCCCCCTTCCTTGACCTCCTAGGAGATGGAAGCTTCCTTCTCCCCCCTTGGTCATCCTTCCCCCGTTTTCTTGGTCCAAGCTGGGGACCGTTGCCCCCTTCCTTGACCAAAGAGGAGGAATCCTCCTCTCCCACTCCACCTTGGTCCACCTTAGACCAGCCCCCCTCTCCTACGTGATCTCTCTTCCTCCTTCCCCATGCCATTCTCTATTTAATCCCATGTATAGTGTATTGTTAAAAGTTAATGAAGAAATTTTGAGAGAAAATTGTGTAAGAGAGTGACTCTCTTTTCCTTCTTGGGTGTGATCCCTAGACCCCAAATCCTGTGACGGGATTTACTTGGTGTGTGACTCGCCCCCCTTATTGTCCCCTTCCTGCATGTATCTGGTTCTGGAGATTTGATTAGTGAAGCACCTGCAAGTCAGGAACGATCTAGCGCTGGTTTCATCTCGTTCGAAGCTCCGGATCTCCAGCAATAATTCTGTTCGTGAAGTCGCGCAACTCTGTCCGAGCCTGTTGTCCAGATCCTCAACTCCCTGATGCAAAATTTCTACGGATCTCCTCTCAGATCCTTTGAATCTGAGATTCTGAGTGGTCGTAGGATTTTCTATCTTCGTCGCGTTGCCACTGAGCGCGTGTCGTTCTGAGCTCTGTACAGATACTACCCAGAATCAGAGGCAACTTACAGAAGCTGCCCTGTCTCCTTCCTCTCAGATCTACCCAAGCCCTTTGGTCTACGTCTTCCTATGGACGTCGCCGACAATCTCCAACAAGAAGCAATCCATTCCGACACTGGAGATATTTTTTCTGTAAGTTTTAGCACTTCCGTGCAGTTCTGTCCGAGCAAAACCTAAGGCTGAGTACAGTTGCTGCCACGCCTAGATCTGATCAGATCTGATCACGCCGTTCAGACCAGACATTTTTCATCATGTCGCCGACATTCTCTAACAAACGGCACCCCGATCGGACGTCGGATCTTGGCATACCGGCCTCCGCAAGTTTACTGCATCGGGTGACCTGCGCGGGCAGAACCCAGTCGGCTTCCAATCGGCTCACCCGATCTGCCCCGACTCGCCTCCCTCGCCTCCTGCGAGTGCAGCCCGTCAACCCAAGGTCCAACAACCCCAAATTTGTGTTTGTAGCCCTTTACCTATCTGCGTGGAGTGGACATCATGTTCTGAAATTGTACGGTTAATAATTGTGTGTATCGGGGTTGTCGGATTCGGCCGGGATTTCTTCCCCACGCGCTAGTCATAGAGGTACGCGATTCGTTCCTACACTCACATAGCTTATTTAGTATACTTTCTATCATGCTACTTTTGTGAGAATAGGGTCGATAGCAAGCTTCAAATCGCCGTGGTTGTGAGTTGTGAGCGCATGTTCCATAGGCCCAGTCGAGCACCGAGCCCGAACTGGAAACCCCTAGGCGACAGTGGTTCCTTAACCGTTGCGATCCCACGTTTCCCTCGCAAGGGACGATGTCGGCCTAGTTAGAGTTTCTGTTGAGAGACGTCTTGTGGACGCAGATTATTTTCCGTCAGTATGTTTCATTGGTTAGATTTATTAGGCGTGCCAGTCACTAGAGTGACAATTTTTTATTATGCGCTCGACTTGACTTGGTCAGTCGATTGTGAAGTCCGAGTCGGGACCGGAAGTCCGTCATACCATAAAGGCTATGACGTTAATTACGCCCTTCCTAAGAAGGACAACCCTTGATTAAACGCCAAAATAGGAGGCCACTTGGGGCGGTTGAAAATGACAGTGCATAACATTGAAGTTCTTGTTATTCTAAGAAGGTAATTGAATAAACGACAAATTATTAAATCAGCATGACCCCTTTGTGTGGGTTCGTACCGGGCAGAGATAGGACACCGTCCACGCAGTGGCGGGGCGGGGCCTGGACGATCATCGGAGACATGTCCCCTTTCACGTTTCTCATCCGGCCAAGGGCCTCGAAGTATTTGTATCCCCCGAAGAATTGAGCCAGACGGGAGGCGTATGATACACGTTTCCCGGGGCTTATCGGGGTTAAAGCATCAATCGATATTTCGGCAGCATCTCCCTTTATCTGGATCATGCCCAGGGGGAAATAGGCTATCACCACGGAGTGCCGGGATGAAAGCCGAGAGAAAGAGAGGCCGGACCTCCCGAACTGCATATGTCTGCCATGGGGGCAACGTTCGATTTTCCCTTAAGGAAGCCGGTGGAACTCATGCAGTGGCAGAGACCTCCCGAGCTAAAGGGGTTACTCGTAAATCCGACGCGGGACGGTGGAACATAAGGGAGTTTGTCTCCCTTTGGATTTATCCCCGGGGCAGGTCTGGTGACTCATGGGTATCCCTGGATGAATCTGATCAAACCATCGGAGGCCCAACTGGATGGCAGGGTAAGTCCTCGACGCAGCTCAAGGTGGATGGGGTTCCCGGCGCAAGGGCAAGATGACCAGGGGTTCCGGCGCGCAGGCTAAGAGGCCAAGGGGGTTCTCGACGCAAGGTTCTCGGCGCAAGGGCTAAGAGGCCAGGGGGGTTCCCGGCGCGAAGGCAGGAAGGCCAGGGGGGCTCCCGGCGCAAGGTTCTCAGCGCAAGGGCTAAGAGGCCAGGGGGGTTCCCGGCGGGAAGGTAGGAAGGCCAGGGGGGCTCCCGGCGCGATGGTAAAGAGGTCAAGGGGTGGGGTTCTCGACGCCAGAAGGATCGCGCTGAGAACTATTCACCCCTTTTACTGTGCATGGGGCCGAGATGGGCGATGGCGCAGATATGGACTCTGGGATTTTACGGCGCCCTGTTTTGGGTTTCTTGATGATTCAGGCCAGGGCAGAGGGTTTTCTTTGGGATAAGAGTGGATCGATTCATCATAATGGGATTGGATTAGGTTTGAGTTCCAAAGGAAGGCCGGAATCGAAGAGGAATTGGGGGGAATCATAGTCTGGAGGATCCCTATCACCAGTGTCCGTAATGAGCCCCGAGGACAATTTTAATATACTCTTTCATCATCTGGGAGCCAAGAGATGGCTGTCTCTGGCCCCGGGGATGACTTCGACAGTGCCAATATCTAGAACCGAGCAGCGGTCGCTATATAGCTCTGCTTTGTTCCGGAGGCCAAGGGATAGTCTGTCCCTGGCTCTGGAATAAACACAGACAGCGTTTGAAAACCAGGCAAATCAACATACTATTAATCAAACTGGGGAGGGGGATAGCGTGTTACGAAGTCTAAGAGAAGACAGAAAACACGTAGAGATGGCAACAGAGCTTCAGAGAAACAAACAGCAGGCATCAACTGCAGCCTGTAGCATTCATCCATTCAAGCATTGATATTACATATGATCCATACATCAGAGGGGATGCGTAGAAAGGAATGTAGAGAGACGATGCATTATTCTAGCGGCCTAAAACCGGATACGATATCGTAGAATACATCAGAGGAGTAAGAAGGAGAAGCAATCGAGATTAAGAAAATGAACTACAGAAATGGGGGGGGAGGGCGGAGCATTGACTCCTCTCCCTCCCCGGCTGCCCACCTTCGATCAGCCTCTGGCTCTCTCCGCTCTGCTTTTTCTCTTCTCTGGCCCTCTTTCTTTCTTTTCTTTCTGGAGGAGGTAGGTTGTCTCTTCGATTATCTGGCCTCTCTCTTCTCTTTTCTATTCTCTCTTCTCTGCTTCTTCTTCTGTTGACGCTTCTCTTCTATCGTCCTCCTTTTTTTTCTTCGAGTGAGTGGGTTTATATAGACCCAGCCCCTCCTCACCTCTCGGCAGATGGGAGTCGATGTGACTTTTCATCTTCACGGCGCGCATCTGTCGAGTGCAGCAGCTCCCGGCGCGCTAGACATCCGTAGAGTATCCCGGCGCCACCTTCGTGAGCCCATTTCATAGGCCCATTTAGGGCCTTTTTTAAGGCTTCACATGGACTTGCTGTCTCCCTGAATATACTAGAACCGCAGCAGGCCTTTTGTTGGTGGACCCGGGTCTTAGTGGGATTATGGAGACCTTCATCAGTCAGTGGACTGGGATTTCATCAGCATCGTCACCTGAACGATGACAGAACAGGACATCATTTCATCAGCATTGTCACCCGCATGATGACAAAACCGGATATCAGCTTTAGCCTGAGAAGACTTCAGCTAGGTATATATAGCCCATGGAGAAGGTTCTTCTTCCGTTACGACTTTGCAGAGGTTTTCATAATCTTCATTTACCGGTTCTGATTTCATCTTTGTCTTTGCTCATATCTCATCCGTCAACAAGTTAACATCTGACTTAGTCGGATATGTTACCTGTAGACTTCCGGACGAGGCAGTAATATAGCTCTTGTTAAAGCGTGATAGGAGGTCTCATCAGTCAAGTGACTGCTATTTCATCAGTGTCGCCGTCTGGCTGACAACGAAACCGGACATCAGCTTGGCCGGAAAAGGCTTCAGCCGGGTAGATGGTTGACGAGCTTCACCATTAATTTTTCACTGTTAGTCTAATCTTCTTTTCAATTCTGTTTCCCCCCTTGCTCATTTTCAAGGTGTCAACAAATGCCCCCCACCTGCGGACGACGTAAGCACAGGAACAACGTCACGGGGTTTGCAGGTGCCTCTTTAGCATTCGAGGCTATCTTCTTCAATTTCTCTTTGATATTGTCCTTCAGCTTGATCATATTGCTGTAGCATCATTCGACATGCATAATTTTTATTTTCCATATTCTTCTAATTCTTTTTCTATTTTCAGCACTTTGGAGCCCTCTCGGCATGACGTTCATGGGCTTCTCGGCGCGAGGATTGGGCGGCTTCTCGGCGCGGACACTGTGCAGTTCTCGGCGCGCCCTGGTCTTGGCCCGCCCTTCTCGGCGCGGGGATTAGGCTGCTTCTCAGTGCGCCTTTTACACCAGAAGGAGGAGGGTTCTCGGCGTGCTAAATGCCGCGCCGAGAGCCCCTCTTCTATCTCCACTATTTATGGCGCCGGGAGGGCTTTTTCTTCTCATTTTCACCGGAGTTTCCTCTCTCTTCAATCTCTTCTCATCGGCGCGAGCTTCTCCCCCCTCTCGGCCGTTCCATTTTCTTCCCATCTGCATATACTTTGCTCGGTAGGACATTATTTCGGGATTGAATCCCACTTTATGTACGGGAGTCACTCCCTCTTGGTGGGTGACTCCCTATTCTTCTTGGGCAGACCCCGGATAAGGGGAGATGCTGCTGAAATTTAACCGGCATCATTTACTTAGTCCTTACAGACCCATTCATCTTCTCGAGGCTTATCTTCTCATTTTTCTTTGATTGCAGGTGCTGACATGGCTTCCGGCCCTACTGCTGCGGCTTCCATGACTGTGGGGGCGAGCTCATCGGCTCAGCCGGATATATCTCGGGCTTCAGTCAACTGGATGAATGTGAACAGCCTGAGCTTGGGCTATAACCAGATTGCTACTGTTGACGAGTCCTCTGATTCTGAGACTGACACCGTGCTGACTTCCGGGGTTTATTCTTCCATAGAAGGTATTGACTTCAGAAGAGCTGCTGACTATCGCCCGGACCTACCGAAGGATCGCCATCTGTTGCCATTTATCCAGACTTTCACCATAGGCGGAATGAGGGATCTTCTGCTTGCTCGATCTGTGGAAGCGGCAATACTTACTGACAGAGACAGCATGAAGGGTTCTGTTTATCGTGCCCGAGCTATATATCTTCCAGGCGAGCCGCGGGACTGGAATGCCGTGCTAGGTGTTTCTGAGTTAGAGCCGGAGAAGAAGATGTTGACCCGGGCTCCAGAGTTCACTCCGGCGAGGTGGGACCATGTAGCCGGTCGTGTCCACCGAGAGAAGACCAACTTCGGACTCTTCCTAGCGCCTGTGAAGTGGGGTTACAGGGATGAGCCATTTGTTCTGAATTGTCTGGCTGTCCAATTTAAATATCAGCTAGCCGCCGGCTGGTTTGGAGATGCCAGAGTGACAGATGCCCATCTCTTCAGGGTAGGAGCAGTGGAATTTACCGAATTTGTCTTGAAGGAGTATGCCCCTTTATTGATCAGAGCTGGGGTCTATCATAGTGTATTCGCATCCAGATTCTGCTATCCCATTTCTCGGGGACTATGTTGCGGCATGTTTGAAGTATTCTGCCCACAGTTTAACACATTCTATACAGCGGAAGGTGAAGTATCTCTCGATCTCTGGAGTCTTTCGCAGCTTTCAGGTCTGCCTATTGATGGGGAGCCATATGAGGAGGTCTGCCTAGACGACTCCGTAAAGGACGCCTCCGATGGAGAGGGCAGATATTCTTTCGGCTATGCATACCGGTATTTAATGAAAGCTTATCGTACCATTTGTCTGGCCTACAGCAGGGGATCTTCCAAAGGCTATCAACCCCGGGAAAAGAGCAGCAGATTGAGAGTCCGTGTAGGACAATGGATACAATACTTCTTCGGGGGTCCCTTGAAGTATGCGGACTTCCCTTCTGTGGGACCGACTTCTGGCAAGCAAATCAGGACCCCTCGTTACAAATCAGCATTGCCAGCTTCACTGCGCCGAGCAGGTGCAGACGGCCCGAACCCAGCAGGGGTTGACCCTATCACTCACTGTGCAGCTTATCTGACCTTCTGGCTGTGCACCTTCGCTCTTCCTCAAGGGGACGAGACGACTATCAGGCCGGAAACTATATATCCGGC
Organism: Amorphophallus konjac; assembly: GCA_022559845.1. NCBI lineage: Eukaryota > Viridiplantae > Streptophyta > Magnoliopsida > Alismatales > Araceae > Amorphophallus > Amorphophallus konjac. The sequence continues at coordinate 115,202,722 of CM040128.1, forward strand.
CTGTCAGATGGCCTGGGGGATGAGGCTGTCTCTGTGCCCAGTGGCTTTGTGCTTAGTTTACAAATCATTGGGGATTTGCATAGACATCGGGTTCCCCGCTCCTTAAGGACCGTGGGTCCGTTTCATTTCTTTAATGCCTGGGTCTGTAGTATTTTCCCTGAGCTGGCCCCGAGGACTTTACAGTCGGACACATTGCTTCCTCGGATGATCGAATTCGCTAGCGCCGAACCTGGTCCTTTCTCAGAGCAGCTGTTTAAGATAAGGGGCAGGTTGATAAAAGTGCCTGTAGACGCTCCTGGCAGCATTCATTTTTGGAGCTTGGCAGCAGGTTCGGCTCCTTTAGTGGACCCTCAGAGGGAATGCAAAATGGAGGAGGTAGAAACTTATGTCCATCCTGTTTCGGGGGTCAATGCCACCCGGCCCATATTAGAACCAGAACTGGTCAGGTGGGCTATGGCTATTCGGCCCAGTGTATTGGTTTTCAGGAAGGGAGGCCTGCTCATTCTGGAACCTTATTATCCGTTTCGCTTCAGCAGAAACTTTGGTTATGATCAGCACATTCCTCCATCGGTTGCTCAGTTTCCTTTGGAAAGCCGGGCCAAGCATGGGTCCACCATCGCCAGCGACGGTCGAACATGGTGGGATTTTTTCCATCGCCGAGAGGGCGTAACTTTCAGGGTCCCGACCATTTCTAATCGTATTCCCCGTGTCACATCAGAATACATTAAGTGGTGGAATACACGCACCAACTTCTATAAAGATGGCAGAGGCGCCTTTTGGGACGTGGCCGAGCGCTCTTTCTTAAAGCGGCAATCAGGGCCTGTGTTTGAAATTGATGAGGTCCATCTGAAAAGGCTCTATTCACACACCAGAAGGAGGCGGAAACATATATTGCCACGCGTCGATCTTTAAAAGAGGAAGGTTCTGAACCACCCACTCATGTCTTCTCTGAAATTAATGAAGACGCTTTTACAAAGGATCTGAGGCAGTTGGGCCATATAGGGGGTGTTCATTTGGATGTACAATATCCGTTCCCCCCGGAGGAACCTCTCCCGACAGCAACCCCCTGGAGGGGTCCGGTGGACAGGTTTCACCCTTACAGGACATTTGTGCGGAGGGAAGACCGCACCCAGACATATTATCAGCACACTTCTTGGCTTTTTGTACTGCTAAATGTTCACGGGCTATCAGTGGAGAACCCGATAGCTGGCATTCTGAATAAGCCGCTTTTTGTTTCTTTTCATTATGTCGATGCCTGGTGTATAGATTACCTTGGCCTGTTTCATTGCCTCGACTTCCACGGGCATAAAGACTTGGCTGCCTTGACAGAGAAGTGCCAGACCATTGGTGACATATGCTGGCTAGTGAAGGAGGCTGCTTCCCGATCGAAGGAGGTGGCTTACCTGTATTGGCCGCTTTCCACATTTTATGATGGCCCAGCAGGTATGACTCTTCCTGTCCGATCATGGCATTTTTCTTTTATTGTTATGCTTTGCATCTGTCGACTATGGCTGCCTTTCTTGTGTCTTGCACAGATAGACCGGACATAAAGCGGCAGGGGCTTTACAGGAAGCTTATTGCTCAAGCTGAGAAGCCTGCCTACTTTGAAATTCCTGCAGCGGCACCTACGACCACTCCCTTGCCTCCGGGCAAGAAGAGGAAGCCTTCTGTGGTGAAAGCTGCAGTTGCCAAGGCCAAGAGGGCCAAGGTTGTTCGGGTCCAGCAATCAGCTCCGGTTGTGACGGATGCCGGAACCCCTCTTCCAGACATCCCCTCATTTGACGAGTTCAGGTCTCAGAGGGAGGCCGCCCAGGAATCTGCCGAGAGTGGCGGTAATAGCTTGTAGATGCAATCTTCATTGTCTTCTTGACTGATCTTTTAAGGAGTTCTTCGAGGCTGAGCTTCTCTTTATCTGATACAGCCCAGGAGCAGGTTGCAGTGCCTGTGGAAAGGGACACGAGGCTGCCTTCTCCTACCCCGGCTGGCGAGGAGGAGGGTAAATGTGCTTTCTCATCTTTTTCTTTATACTTCCCTTGTTTTTCTGTTATATCCCTCAGAGGTCCCCTTTTGTTGAGGTGGCAGTCAGGGAGCAGACTGAGGCCATGATAGCAGCGGGAGAGTCGCCTCAACCGCAGGAGGGTCACGAGACTCAAACAAAACGGAGCGTTATTCCGGCCAGACGCATAATCACCCGGTCTGCATCCCGGCATGCTCTAGAGGCGACCCCGCAGCATATAGCTAGTGTGGAGATATCCTCGGGCAGCTCCGAGACCGTCTCTGATAATGCGGAGGAAGTTAATTTCAGTGGCAGTGAGGAGGAAGTTTTTAAATCAGAAGCCTTGCCCGTATTTGCAAAGGGTCTTCCGCCTTTACAGCCTCCCAAGCTACTGGTGTTATCTTCTGAGGAGGAATTTCAAGAGGAGTTTGCCGGGCTCGACACCGAGGTTGACATAACCCCTCCGTTTGCTGCTTCAACTACGGAGCTTTCTCCCCTTTTGTCTCATTTCGAGGGTATAGACCTCGCCTTGAAGGTAAGCTTCTCTTTTTGTTTGCTGTTCTATTTATTTTCTTTCATTCATTGCTGAAGGTCATTCTGCTTTGTCCTCAGGACCCTGTCATCACCAGCTCAGACGCGGCCGTAGTTTCTATGGCTATTTCATCCGCAGACTTGGCCATTATCCCTGCTTTACCTTTAACCTGCATGGGAATTTCTGAGGTTATTCGCCCTGTGCCAGTGAGGATACAATCTTCAACTGACTTAACATCATTGGACTTGGGGGCCTCAGGAGAAAGTTCCGTCTCTGTCAGGGCCTCAGATTTTAGGACTGAGGCGGACCCGGCCAGAAGCTCTGCTTTCATACCGGCCGCAGTAATGTCCATTGCTCCCGAGTCAGCGGTCCCTGCCACAGTGGCTACGGAGACCAGATTTCTGCCTCTACCAGCTGGAGCACCTTCGTTCCCATTGCCAGAAGGAGCAGCTAGAGATGAAGCTCCTGCTCAGGAGACCCATGAAGAGACAGTTCCAGCATTCATTGACCCTCTACCTATGAGTGCTCAGGCCATAGCTCTCGAGACGGCGGTAGAGGAGGAGTCCTTAATTTCGCAGGAAAGCGTGGAGAGAGACCAGTCCATTGTTTCAACAGATTTGCCATCTTCGTCCTCTCAGCCGGATATTGCACTGTGGGCAGATATTGACGGCGAGGTGACTTTTGAGGTCGTCTCATCTGCCTCCTTTGGCTTTGCTTCTTCTGAAAGCTTCGTCTGGCAACATTTGGACATGCTACGCCAGTTAGTGGAATCCCAGCCTGGCTTGACATATCCGCAACTGAAGGAAATTGCCAATCGCTTCACCGCTGGCCTGCAAGCCATGGGCTGCCCTTTGGACATATGGGCTCAGCGGGTCCTGCTTCTACTGAAATTCGTGCATCGGAGAGACTTCCTAGCACGGACCATGGCCGACAGGCTGACGGCACTGAAATTGCAGAGGTCAGAGTGTAAATCTGAGCTGGAGAAGCTGACGCTTGCACTTGATGAACGCCGGGCCGTGCTACAGAGTGTTGTTCAGCAGGAGGAAGCTGTCCAGGACCGGGTAGCCATTCTGGAAGTGAACTCGCCGGATTTCGAGCCGAGCTGCAACAATTATCCTTCATTCGGCCACAGTCCACCGAGGAGGTGGCCTTGTTGGAGGGACGTGTGATGTCTCTCCAGGGTACGTCCGTGAGGCTTCAGGAGGAGGAGACACGCCTTTATGAGCTGGGAGCCGCTCCTCATGTGGATCTTTTGGCCTTTGAAGATATCTTCCGGCGGCCTTGAATTATCTCTTCTTTTTCTCTCTTTTTTTTGTCTTCTTTTGTGATACAATGTCCCCTCGGGGCCCTTTGTGTACTCCTCTTTTAATGAAAAGGAATCTTCGGCTTCATGTGTATCCATCGTCTTTTCCATGTGGTTTCATCACTTTGGGAAGTGGGGTAGTGGTTCTAGCAGTCCCTCCTGTGAATGGCCCGTACTTGGCAGGAGAGCGTCCACCCCTTCATAGAAAGGATGGGGAACTCGCTCCACCGCTTAACGGCATCCGGGGGGGTGTGCTTAAACTGAACTCTGTTGGTAGTAGCAAACGTCTTCTTTGGCCATATGTGCCGCAAGGGAGACGGTTTGCGGGAATGTGAATGAAGAGGCCTAGAGTATCATCCGGAACAGGCGAATGGTCCATCCCGGGTAGGTTTCAGAGCCAGTCGGGGCAGCGTGACAATCGACCAGTGCATGATTTCATCATCAATATTGGGCTCATTTTGATGCAAAGAAGTTTTATAGGTTTCATCAGAATAGACGTAAGGTCTAAACTGGACAGATGTTACCTCAGGTAGGACATTGAAGGGTGCGTGGTTTTCATTAGGACAGATGTAAGGTCTGAACTGGATAGGGTTTCATCATTGATCGGGCGGGGTGCCGGTCGATCAATAGCTGGTTTCATCATCGATATTGGGTTTATACCAATGCAAAGAAGTTTCATAGGTTTCATCAGAATAGACGTAAGGTCTAGACTGGGTAGGGTCTCATCATTGATCGGGCGAGGTGCCGGTCGATCAATAGCTGGTTTCATCATCGATATTGGGTTTATATCGATGTAAAAAAGTTTCATAGGTTTCATCAGAATAGACGTAAGGTCTAGACTGGGTAGGGTTTCGTCATTGATCGGGTGATGCGCCGGTCGATCAATAGCTGATTTCATCATCGATATTGGGTTTATATCGACGCAAGGATTTCATAAGTTTCATCAGAATAGACGTAAGGTCTAAACTGGACAGGGTTTTATCATTGATCGGGCGAGATGTCGGTCGATCAATAGATGGTTTCATCATCGATATTGGGTTTATATCGATGCAAAGAAGTTTCATAGGTTTCATCAGAATAGACGTAAGGTCTAAACTGGATAGGGTTTCATCACTGATCGGGCGAGATGTCGATCGATCAAGGGAAGGTTTAAGAGTTTCATCAGGACAAACGTAAGGTCTGAGCTGGCCAGGCTTTATCAGAATGGTGATGGGTTTCATTATCGGTGGGACATTTGCAAGAGGGTATGTAGATTTCATCAGGGTAAACGTAAGGTCTGCCCTGGAAAGGTTTTATCATCGGTGGGGCGTGGAGCCAGCTGACCGACTGAAGGCTTCATAAGTAAAGGGGAGGTGAAGGCAGCGTGCCGGTTGGCATGGAACTTTTGAATCACCACATTACCGACCCAAGTGCCCTTTCGGGTTTTCACCGGAGCCAACCCCCTCTTACTTTTGCCCACGCGCCCTTTCAGGTTTTCACGTGGCGGGGTACCCGATTTTGCCTGCAGTGCCCTTTCTGGTTTTCACCACAGCTAGGTTTTGGCCATTTTTGCCCTTGCTCAGAGTGCCTGAACAAGTCTGGCGGGGCATCTCTATTTTTAGCCCCCATTTTATCTCTTTTTTTTTGACTTTGGCTTTGTAATCCATGTGCTCAGCTTGTGTATGTATCATCATTGATGTGGGTGCCAACACCAATGCAAGGGGCATATGGTTTCATCGTCCACCTAAGCGGAAAGCCTGGGTCGACTTGAGTGTGTTTTGCGGCTTAGGCGCGAAGCCGTTTGCCGGGAGCCTGGCTGCATCGTTGATGTGGGGATTACCATCAACGCAAGGGAATAGGATTTCATCATCCATCCAGACAGAAGGTCCAGATTGACTTTGAGAATGTGGGTAGCATCTTCATCAGAGCAGACGGAAAGTCTACTCTGGACGGGTTTTAGCATTGGTCAGGCGGCGTACCGCTCCATTAGTAGCTGCTCTCATCATCGATATTGGGTCTATATCGAAGCAAGGATTTCATGGGCTTCATCAGGATAGACGTAGGGTCTAAACTGGATAGGTTTCATCATTGATCGGGCAGTGTGCCAATCGACCAATAGAGGGTTTCATCATCGGTATTGGGTTCATATCAATGCAAGGATTTCATATGTTTCATCGGGATAGACGTAAGGTCTAAACCGGACAGATTTCATCGTTGATCGGGCAGTGCGCCAATCGATCAACAGCAAGTTTCATCACGGCGGGACGTATGGTAGGTTTTATCACAATAGATGTAAGATCTAGACTGGATGGGATTCATTGTGGTGGATCTTAGACAAAAACAAGTGGAAATGTTTTATTAGAACAGACAGAAGGTCTATTCCGAGGTGGGCTTTTTAGCATTGATCGAGGCAATATGCCTTGCGATCAACGGGGTTTCATCATCAGTGGGACATGCGGTGGATGGTGGCCCAGGCATGAAGCTACTGCCAGGAATGTAGACTAGCTTAACAGGGACGAAGAGTCCAGGTTAAAGAAACAGACCGGTCGATCTTGTCGATGATGACAAGGGACAAGAAATTGTTGGACAAGATTTCCAGTGGGACTTTATGATGATCGTCCTTCTTAGAGTTTTATCAGGAAGGGTGAAAAAGGGAACTTTAAATTACCACGTTACAGGCTTAAGCGCCCTTTCGAGTTTTCACCGGAGCCAACCCCCTCTTGCTTTTGCCCACGCGCCCTTTCAGGTTTTCACGTGGCGGGGTACCCGATTTTGCCTGCAGTGCCCTTTCGGGTTTTCACCACAGCTGGGTTTTGGGCCATTTTTGCACTTGTTCCTAATATAGGAGCAAGTCTGGCGGGGTATCTCTATTTTTAACCCCATTTTTACTTTCTTTTATTCTCTTTTTTTTTAGAGGGTGACAGGTCGGAATGCCACTAGATCAAGATAAGGGTAGTTCGGCCAGGGCGGAGTGCCGCTAGACCAAGAAAGGGGTAGCTCGGCTAGGGCGGAGTGCCGCTAGACCAAGAAAAAGGGTAGCTCGGCTAGGGCGGAGTGCCACTAGACCAAGAAAGGGATAGCTCGGCTAGGGCGGAGTGCCATTAGACCAAGAAAAGGGTAGCTCGGCTAGGGCGGAGTGCCACTAGACCAAGAAAAGGGTAGCTCGGCTAGGGCGGAGTGCCACTAGACCAAGAAAAGGGTAGCTCGGCTAGGGCGGAGTGCCGCTAGACCAAGAAAAGGGTAGCTCGACTAGGGCGGAGTGCCGCTAGACCAAGAAAAGGGTAGCTCGGCTAGGGCGGAGTGCCGCTAGACCAAGAAAGGGTAGCTCGGCTAGGGCGGAGTGCCGCTAGACCAAGAAAAAGGGTAGCTCGGCTAGGGCGGAGTGCCGCTAGACCAAGAAAGGGGTAGCTCGGCTAGGGCAGAGTGCCGCTAGACCAAGAAAGGGTAGCTCGGCTAGGGCGGAGTGCCGCTAGACCAAGAAAAAGGGTAGCTCGGCTAGGGCGGAGTGCCGCTAGACCAAGAAAGGGTAGCTCGGCTAGGGCGGAGTGCCGCTAGACCAAGAAAAAGGGTAGCTCGGCTAGGGCGGAGTGCCGCTAGACCAAGAAAGGGGTAGCTCGGCTAGGGCGAAGTGCCACTAGACCAAGAAAATGGTAGCTCGGTTAGGGCGGAGTGCCACTAGACCAAGAAAGAGGTAGCTCGGCTAGGGCGGAGTGCCTCTAGACCAAGAAAAGGGTAGATCAGCTAGGGCGGAGTGCCACTAGACCAAGAAAAGGGTAGCTCGGCTAGGGCGGAGTGCCACTAGACCAAGAAAAAGGTAGCTCGGCTAGGGCGGAGTGCCACTAGACCAAGAAAAGGGTAGCCCGGTTAGGGTGGCTAGGGCGGAGTGCCACTAGACCAAGAAAGGGTAGCTCGGCTAGGGCGGAGTGCCACTAGACCAAGAAAGAGGTAGCTTGCCTGATTACTCAGGGAATGTCGGTTGTGCTGTATGATACAGCTTTAGATGCCTTCCGTTGAGCGGTGAGAATTGAATTTCCCCTCGATGGTTGACAACCACGTAGGCTCCTCCTTCGTAGACCCTCTGTATCACATAAGGACCTTCCCAATTAGCATTCAGCTTCCCTTTTGGGTTGGACGCCATGACTTCTTTCTTCTTGACCATGACGAGGTCACCTTTCTTGAATTCTCGTCCTCTTACGAGTTTGTTAAATGCATTAGCCATGCGGGCCTGATACATTTGGATATTCTTCTGAGCTTGGAGGTGCTTCCCTTCCAATTCAGCCAATTCATCTAATCTTCTTTCTGCATTGGTCTGTTCGCCACGGGCCAGGCCATATTGGACTGCCACTCTGAGTGACGGGACTTCCAGCTCTAGCGGAACCACTGCCTCTGAGCCGTATACCAGTGAGTATGGTGAGCATCCTGTAGGTGTCTTGAAGACGGTGCGGTATGCCCACAGAGCTTCATACATTTTTTCTTCCCAGTCCTTTTTGTTGGAACTGACGACCTTGGCCAGCAGGGTGCACAAAGTCTTGTTAAAAGCTTCTGCCAACCTGTTTGCCTGTGGATTGTAAGGAGTGGAAGTCCTCCACTCGATTTTATACTTCTCGGCAAGTCGATAGACCTTCTGATTTCTGAAATGGCTTCCATTATCAGATATTATTCGGCTGGGGATCCCGAACCGGAAGATAATATTCTGCTTGATGAATCTGGCAACCAGCTCACCAGTCACTTCTCTTAATGCTATAGCCTCCGCCCATCGGGAGAAGTAATCTGTTATGGCTAATATGTACTTATGTCCGACCGAGGAAGTCGGCAGTGGCCCGACTACATCAGTTCCCCATTGTGCAAATGGCCAACTGGGAACTGTAGGGTGCAGAGTCGTAGGAGGCCTTCTAGGCACGGTAGCATGCTCCTGACATTTCTGGCATGACTTTGCGAATTTACAGCAGTCTTCAAACATGGTGGGCCAATAGTAGCCCAGCTTCTTGATTTCTATCTTCATCTTGGGACCAGCCAAGTGGACACCTGCTGTTCCGGCATGTATTTCTTTCATTGCTTGCCAAGCTTCCTCAGTGGACAGGCATCGGAGTAGAATCTTCTTACGTGCATCTGCCATTATTCGGAACAAAGTTTCATTCCTGAACTCATAAGAATCTTTGATTCTCAGAAGTTTCATCTTTTCTTCTCTTTTCTGCGGCAGCTGTTGGTGCAGAAACCACTGCAGCAAGTGCTGTCTCCAATCAGACGCTTGTACCGTGTTGACAGTAGCAACTTCGCCTTCTTCGGGGCACCCTTCTAGCATGCTGGGGACTTGTCGCCGGTTCATAACAACAATGTTCAGTGTCTCATTTGGTGGGACTGCTAGTGAGCTGGCGAGCTTTGCCAGTGCATCAGCTTGGGCATTGTGCCCACGGCCCACATGCTTGAGCTCAATATGATAGAATTTCGCGATAAGGCGCACAGCTTTCTGGTGGTAGGGATTCAATTCTGGCTTCCGCACTTCAAACTCCCCTTGGATTTGTTTTATTATCAACATCGAATCCCCGAATACCTGAAGCATCTGGATACCCATGTTGAGGCTGATATGCAGACCGATTATCAGAGCTTCGTACTCAGCTTCATTATTGGTGCAGGGCTTGTTTATAGAACAGGAAGTATGCACGACCTCCCCTTCTGGTGACTTCAGCACAATATCGGCCCCGGCCCGTATTCTGGTCTTTCCATCGGAGTCTATCTCTGTTCTAGATGCTCCATCAAAGAATAGCTGCCACATAACTGGCCGAGCCTGGCAAGCTTCGAGTATCTCATCATCGGGTAACTCAGTCCCTAGCATGTCATTTTCCAGCACAGGATGCTCTGCGAAGAAATCAGCCACGGCCTGTCCTTTTATCGCCCTCTGGGGTGTATAGGTAATATCGAATTCCATCAGGATCACTGCCCATTTGCCCAACCGGCCCTTCAGTACTGGCTGAATCAATATGTATTTGAGCGGATCTGCTACAGATATCAATCTGACTTCATGTGACAACATATAGTGCCGGAGTTTCTTGACGGCAAAGACTAGTGCCAAGCATGTCTTTTCTATGTAGCTGTAGCTCTCTTCAGTTCTAATCAGCCTCCTACTCAAGTAGTACAAGGCTTTCTCTTTGCCTTCTTCATTTATCTGTGCCAGCATTGCCCCCAGGGAACAGTGTGTGGCCGCGATATACAGTATCAAGGGCCTGCCCTTAACTGGTGCCCCCAGCACTGGAGGGGTCTTGAGATATTCTTTCAGCTTCTCAAAGGCTTCCTGACATCCATCGTCCCAGAGGAACGGTACATCTTTCATCATGAGCTTGTGAAAGGGGTGGCATCTTCCCGACAGATTCGATATAAATCGTCGGATATAGGCCAAACGCCCTTGCAGAGATCTTAGCTCGGGCAGACTCCTTGGTGGAGGGAGCTCCTGGATAGCCTTAATCTTGGATGGGTCAATTTCAATGCCCCTATGCCGGACAATAAACCCGAGGAACTTCCCACTGGACACGCCAAAGGCGCATTTCATAGGATTCATCTTGAGTTCATATTTGCGCAGCCTCTGGAATACTATCCTCAGGTCCTACAAATGGTCTTCTCTTCTGGTGGTTTTCACTACCAGATCATCAATGTAGCACTCTACTTTCTTGAAGAGAAAATCATCAAAGATCTTTGTCATAGCTCTTTGGTAGGTAGCGCCGGCATTCTTGAGGCCAAACGGCATCCTTTTGTAGTGGAATATCCCCTTCGGAGTGCGGAATGCAGTGTGCACTCTGTCTTCTTCAGCAATCCAGATTTGGTTGTATTCGGATGACCCATCCATGAATGACAGGGCTTCATGACCAGTAGTCGCATCAATCATCACTTCAGTGATTGGCACTGGGAAATCATCTTTCGGGCAAGCCTTATTAAGGTCCCGAAAATCGACACATATTCTGATCTGCCCATTTTTCTTCTTTACGGGCACTATATTGGCTAGCCATGTAGTATACTGATTTTCTTCAACAAAGCCTACATCAATCAGCTTGTCGACCTCTTTATTAACTTGATTTATCAACTCAGGGCGCATTCTCCTGGGCGGCTGCTTTGCAGGGTTAGCCTCTGGGTTTATTGCTAACCGGTGCTGTGCCACATCAGAACTCAGTCCCGGCATTTCATCATATGTCCATGCAAAGCAGTCTTGAAATTCTTTCAAGAACTGTATATACTGTTCCCTGGCAGCTGGCTCTAGCAGTGCACTGAGGAATGTCGGCCTGGGCTCATCTGCCGTCCCTAGATTTATTTCCACGAGCTCATCAACGGTGGCCTGGCCACCATCTTCGACTTCGGGCGGGACTTCTTGCAAGTCAATAAAGCCTCCCGGGATATAATCCTCTTCGATCTCATGATTTTTGGTTCCGTCATACTGGTCATCGGCGGATGTTGGCTCATCATATAAGGCTGATACTGTTGGATTCTGTTCGGTCTGCCCCGAGGATGTGACCGGTTCAGCAGGAAACCCAAAGGTGGACTCCTCCACCCCTAGAGGTTCTTCTGGTGCAGGCCCCCCTCAGAGATCATCATTTTGTAGGGCCCGGACTTCTTCTAGAATGCGCTCAAACTCCAGGCATTCTCTTAGCTCGTTGGCTATTTGGTCTTCATCCGGGGGTATCAAACTTTGCTTCAGCATGGAACAGATCCTCTTTGCAAGGTAGGTCTTCCCAGCACCAACCTTTCTTTGTTTCATCAGATGTCCCCGTCTCTGGCTGACTGTCTGGGGCTTCATTATTCATTACGGATTGATAAATGATTTCTTCATCTTCCGAGGGGTACTTGTCATATCCCACCTCGGGAGGGTCTTCATGCTGGTAGGAGACAGAGATGACGTCCACCTCGGCTTCATAGTATTCTTGAAGGGTATAACCCAATCCCGGGTGCTGAGTGATCTTCCTCAGTTCTTTATTATCCCGAGGTGGATCCCATAGCTCCTGGAACGCCTTCTTTTGGGCAATAGGTTGTAATGATGGCATCTGCATCTTAGAGAACATCTGCGAAACCCGTTGGGTAGTATAGTCCAAGCCCGTGATCGGCACCATCCGGTTTGCAGATTCTTCAGGGACCATGCAGTCTTGATCATTGTCTTCGACTGGCTCCCCGGTGTAGAATATGATAGGAGGCTAGAAGAAGCGAGGGACCTCCATAGTCTTTAATGATAGCACCGTCTGGTATTCTATGCTGGCAATGGGCTTGACTAAACCCTGCGGAACCCCCACCTGTATGTACTTTTCTTTCATTTCTTCGTCAGTATCATCTGGGTGGATGCTAGGAGGGGTGATCCGAGCAAAGTCACCAACATAAGAAATGTGAGATACTTCATGTTTCTTAATATAGCCCCTTGGTGGCGGTGGAGACCAATTTCTTGCCTTCGTCACTGGCTTCTTCTGGCTGACCACAGCCTCTTTCTCTTCACCCTTTTGCGACACCTCCGTGTAGTAGGATGCATCGAGCATGTGACACTCGAATACTTCGAAGGGATGCAGATCCGCAAACACCCTTTCTTCTTTTCCTTCGTGGCAGTATTTAATACACTGATGCAGCGTGGACGACACTATCTGATATTCATGCAGCCACGGTCTCCCCAGCAGGGCCTTATATGTGGTGTTGGAGTCGATTACATAGAATCGCACCACGGTAGTGAGGTCCCCCAATGTGAGGTTGAAATCAGCCACCCCAAGGGGCGTCTCACATTTCTGGTTGAATCCCGCAATTTTCATGTCTCTGACCTTGGTAAGCTGCAGATCAAAGTAATATTTTTGGTAAATGCGGTATGGGAGAATGTTCACAGCAGCCCCGGGATCTATCAGTATCCTGCTCAGTGGCTGACAGTTCAGGGAGCCCCTCATATACAGCGGTCTGTTATGGCCGGAATTCGGAATCAGCATATCATCCTCTGTGAATGTGACTGACGGCCCAGAATTCACTTCTGTCAAGAGTGCTTCATACTGTGCCGGCGACTGCAAGGCATCAACAATCGCTTGGCGAGCTTCTTCACTCAGAGAGAGAATCTCCCAGATGGAGAATCTGGTAGGGAGCTTCTTTAGCATTTTCATGATCTGACTGCCCACCCGGACATTAGACAGTCTCATTTCTTCCGCCCATCGGGGTTTTGGAGGTTCATGTGGTGCATGTGGCCTCTGTTGCCCAGTGCTGGTTTCATTCTCTTGACCGGCTTCTTGGGGGGCTTTTTCTGTGACAATGGCCCCTGGTGTTGTTGGAGGGCTATCCTCCTCTTTCTCATTCTACTTGTAGGCTACATATGCTGACTGCTGAGGTCTCTTGCCTTTATCCGGCCTATCCTGTGTTGACTGCTCATTTTCCAGACTGGACAGAAATTCCAGAAATGTTGGAGCCTGACCTCCTTTCTTCTCTTCCTGGTACAAGCTAGCAGGGGGAGGAATCTGAACACCCCGCACCTCTGGTTCAGGAATCTGGTAGGGTTGTTCCCCTCTGAACATAATGATGCGGGACGAACACGGGAGGCGACTCTACGTGGGGTGGACCTTAGACTCTAGATGTGGACGCGACCAGCAACACACACCAGGGAGACACTAAGCCCGGCACTACGAGCTCCTAGTGGCGAAACGTTGCTAACAGAAGTGGAAGCTCACTCGTCGTCCCAAGCGAGGGAAAGCGCGGACCGTGCACGGTTAAGGAACCGGCGGAGGTCAAGGGTAGTCCGACTCAACTTCCGGACTCGGATCGAGTCGCGGGACAGGTCACTCTCACTCTCACAGCGGTGACATGGACACACGGGCTAGTACCTACACTCTCGGTAGCGGCCTAAGACCGTATACTAGCTAAGCAATGTAACGCCAAGGAGTTAAGACCTTTACCTCCACGCACCCGGCGTGGCGAAGACACCCCGGCTGACTTACAGGCCCCCGGTTAACATAATTCACAGCGGTACAAAGAGATTCAACCCACTCCACGCAGGGAGGTAAAAGGTCACATGTGGGCCCCAGAGATCATGCAAATCAGGTTGACGGGCAGCATCTTGATGTCGTCTCGACGCGCCGAACTCCGCGTTCTCGTGCTTTCCGGACGGCGCAATCAATGGGCCGTGGGGCCCACACGCTGTCCTGTCCTCCGGGTCTGGCGGGGTGGGTCCCACTGTAATGGGGACTCCTGGCAGCACGCTTCCCTGGACGGCGGTCAGCCGGCGACACTCACCGGAGGCCGGGTGCCCCGGTTCCCAAGTGGAGAGAGTGCTGTCCACGAGCTGATGTTGCTATTTCAGCAGTGCGCACTCCGGCGAAAATGGCCGCTGCGATCAGCCCCGTCACCGGAATGCGATGAAACCAGCGCCGTTGGAAAGAGGATTCGAAATCCTTCAATCTAGGGGCAGTGGACTCATCTGAACCTGTGCGGACCTGGGCTTTAACTATTTTTCAATTCTCTGCTCCACAGCTCCCGAAATCTCAGATCAGCATATCACTTTCCTGTAAATTGCCGTTGACTGCCTACGTACAGTTGGATTCAGACTTCGAGCTCATCTTAAAAGTTGTAGGTAATCAAACGATGGAACTGGGACGATTTTTAGAATTTTATTTGGAGGTGGCTGCGATTTGTTATGATTTTTGGGGTAACTGGTGGTCGGATCTGGGAACAGGTGGACAGAACTGTAGATGGGTCTGAGAACGATTTTTAGAAAATATGAGATGGGCGAATCAAAAATTGACAAAAATTTTTGATGAAGGAGTGGATGGATGGAACCCCCAGTGAAATTGGGAGAACTAACAAAAATCAAAAAGTGGACCTAAGACATGAAACTCAGGACGGAGGTGAACCTGGATAGAACTCTGGCAGAACCGAAATGGAAGAGTGGACGAAAATCAGAAAATAGGAAACATGATCTGAATGCTGGCCTGATTTTTGTGGGTGGAGAGGAACATCCCAGGAACAACTCCTCCAAATTTGGTAGCCAAATGAGCTCAGAGAAGACCTGTGAATTTTGAACAATCTGCTGTGGTACTGCACAGGCAGAACTCTGTTGATGGCGATGGCGGTGCGGTGGCGGCTCGTCACGGCGGCGGTGATCATCAGAACCGATACACGAGGCGTCACACCTCAGAAAGGAAGTCTTCACAGCATCCAAGGGGGAGAGGGAGGAGAGAGGAGGGGGGCGCACCAGCCCTTGCTCTTGGAATTAGTTTGATTCAAATGGCATTAATTCTTCCAAAATGGAAAATACAAGCTTAAATAGGTTACATCTCACATCCATCCACAACCGTAGGATCTAGGGGTGGGAGATGAAGGGCTGGGATGGCATGTGACACACACACAAAAAAATAAATAAAAAATAAGGGGAGGGGGGCGGCCCTTGGACCAAGGGGAGTGGGCTTGACTTGGTAGGTGGGGTGGGTGGCCAAAATGTGGACTTTCCAAGCCACTTGTCCCCCACTTGGCCCACCCTTCTAGAAGCCTCCATGTGGAAGGTTGACTGACCCCACATGGGACCCTAGGCTGAGGTGGCTCAATGGGATGGGGCCTGGGGGGCCCGTGGGGCCCACGGAGTCCAAATTGTACATAAGCCCCTCTTACAATCAAAATAGCAAACCGAATACAATGAAATAAACACAAATTACACACAAATAAAGTTTAACTAAATATGATAAATGGGGAGGCTCAAGGTGGAGTCTCCAGGCTATCTCCGAGCCAGATGGACCCTGAGGTGGCTCGAGTCGTGCTCCGTGTGCGGTACCGGTGGCTCGGCGTGTCGCGCCGCTCAACTGCTCGGGTGTCCGCACCAATTCTCCCCAAGTGGGAGAAACTCGACCCTGTCGAGTAAGGGTCTGCATCGCTCCTGTATCGCTCCAGAAGGTCCGGATCGATCCGCTGCAACTCGCCATGTGTGATCCATGTGTCCTCAGTAGCGGATCGTCCTCTCCATCGCACTAGGTAGCGCGGGTAAGATCCACTCCTGGTAACTGTCACTTGCTCGTCCAGTATACGATCTATATGCTCACGCTACCGTGAAAAAGGGGTTGGAGGTGGAAGTGGACACTCAGGTGTGGGATCACTCTCAAGGGGAGGAGATGGCTCAAAAGGCTCAGTAGGGATCACCGCTGGGTCCCTATATGCAACAAGGTCCGATACATTGAAGGTAGAGCTTATACCATATTCCTCGGGTAGGTCCACAACATACGCATTGGATCCAACGCGTTTTAACACTCTAAAGGGACCGGCTCCGTGAGCTTGCAACTTCTTAACGGTTCCAGAGGGAAACCGTTCAGGTCTTACCCTGATCATGACGTATTCACCCTCGTGAAACTCTCGGTGGTTTCGGTGGGCATCGGCTAACTCCTTGTACCGTGCATTGCTGGCCTCAATGTGACGACGGATGTCGTCGTGCAAACTCCTAACTTGCCTAGCAAACGACTCGGCCGACTCCGACACTCTAGCATGGATAGGCATGGGGACAAGGTCAACGGATTTCCTAGGCCTACGACCTGTGACAATCTCAAATGGACTCATGCCGGTAGACCTACTCACCGAATCATTGTATGCAAACTCAGCCATGGGTAAAATGAGATCCCAATCCCCAATGCGGTCACTGACTAGACACCTCAAAAGATCTCCCAGACTCCTATTGACTACCTCGGTCTGGCCATCTGTCTGGGGATGATATGCAGTAGAAAACTTGAGGTGAGTACCCATCATATGCCATAGTGTCTTCCAAAAATAGGAAGTGAATCTAACATCACGGTCAGACACTATAGTGTGAGGCAACCCAAACTTGCACACCACATGCGTAAGGAAAAGGCGGGCTACCCTAGAAGCATCCGACGTCTTTGAGCAAGGAATAAAGAGGGCCATCTTCGAGAAACGGTCAACCACCACATAGACCGAATCATGCTTCCTGGAGGTACGTGGCAATCCCAAAACAAAGTCCATGCTGACATCCTACCACGGGGCGTCAGGCACGGGGAGAGGCGTATTAAGGCCCGAGCTTTGCTTCTTCATCTTGGCCGTAGCACATGTACGGCACTGAGCCACGATGTTAGCAACATCGCGCTTCAAGCTCGGCCAATAAAATTGAAGCTCTACTGCCTCGATAGTCTTGTTCCGACCAAAGTGGCCAGCTAGACCTCCCGCATGTAGTTCCCATACTAAGAAATCTCGAACGGAAGTTTGGGGAACACATAGCCTGCTACCTCGAAAGAGGTAACCCTCCTGAAGCACATACTCATCAAGGTCTCTCGAGGGTCCGGCCTGGAGGGTGGTAAAAATCTGACCGAAGTCAGGACAATCAACATAGGCCTCCTTCATCTTCTCTAACCCTATGACCTCGACACTCATGGTGGTAAGCAAACATGCTCGCTGACTCAAGGCATCAGCCACCTTGTTCTCCACTCCAGCCTTATGTTTCAGCACAAAGGTGAACTGCTGGAGATACTCGACCTAACGACTATGACGAGAGTTAAGCTTCTTTTACGAATGGAGGTACCTCAATGCCTCGTGGTCGGAGTATAGGAAAAACTCCTGATGTAAAAGATAGTGCCTCCAATGCCTAAGAGCCTGAACAACTGCGTAGAATTCTTTATCATACGTGAAATATCGCAGTTTCGCGTCATTCAGCTTCTCGCTGAAATATGCGATCGGGTGGGACTCCTGACTCAAAACTCCTCCAATCCCAACACCCGACGCATCACAAGAGACCTCAAACACCTTCGAGAAATCAGGCAATCGAAGGATAGGTGTCTGGGTCATGCGCTCCTTGATGTCCTTGAAGGCGGCAGATGCGGCCTTCGTCCATACAAATGTGCCCTTCTGGATGCAATCCATGATCGGGGCGGTGACGGAGCTAAATCCGCGGATGAAGCGACGGTAGAACATCGCAAGGCCATGAAAGCAGCGGACATCATGAACCGTACGGGGTTCCGGCCACTCAACAATGGCCCGGACCTTCTCCGGGTCAGCGGAGACCCCAATACTAGACACAATAAAACCCAAGAAGGTAAGCTGAGGTGTCATGAAGGCACACTTCTGTGGGTTCGCAAACAGCTGCTCTCGCCGAAGAAGTAGTCAGACCTGCCGAAGGTGGTTTAAGTGGTCCCCTGTGGTGCGGCTATAGATAAGGATATCATCAAAATACACCACTACAAAGACTCCAATGAAAGGTCGAAGGACCTGATTCATGAGCCGCATGAAAGTGCTAGGGGCATTGGTCAACCCAAAAGGCATGACCAACCACTCATATAGACCGTCCTTGATCTTAAATGCGGTCTTCCACTCATCACCTGGCCTAATCCTCACCTGATGGTAGCCACTCTTAAGATCGATCTTCGAAAAGATAGTGGCACCTGCCATCATGTCCAGCATGTCATCAAGGCGGGGAATAGGGAACCTGTACTTCACGGTGATTTTGTTGATGGCACGACTATCAATGCACATTCTCCACGTGCCATCCTTCTTTGGGGCGAGTAATGCGGGTACAGCACATGGACTCATGCTGTCCCGAACAGACCCTCTCTGTACTAACTCATCGACCTGCCGTTTAAGCTCGGCATGTTCCGTGGGACTCATGCGATAATGAGGAAGGTTGGGCAAAGAAGAGCCCGGAACAAGGTCGATGGCATGCTGAATATCCCACATAGGTGGGAGTCCCTCGGGAAGCTCATCGGGAAAGACATCAGCATACTCCTGCAGAATGGGAACAACCTCGGGTGGGAGCTCACCCTCGGAGTCCCGCTCCACCGCTCGGACTGTAATGGCAAACACCGGACAGCCCTGACTAAGCTCCTGCTCCATTTCCCGGGAGCTAATCATCATCAATCTCCTCGTCGAGGGCTCTCCTAGGCTAGAGGTAACGGACATAGCCCGAGCTGGGGATGGGGTACTAGGCCCGGGAAAGGAAGGCTTTGGAGTACTAGGGCCAGTAGGACCCCTGACTGATGGGCTCCTGGGCCAAACGGGTTGGAGGGTGACCCGCTTGCCAGTGTGGTCGAAGGTACAGGTGTTCGACCGGCCATGGAGCGTGGCATCCCGGTCAAATAACCACGGCCTACCAAGAATGATACTGCCCACTTCCATGGGGAGAACATCACACCAGATCTCGTCACGGTAGGAGTGGAGCTGCAGCGGGACCAAGCACCACAGCCTGACCGAAATGGAAGTGGTATCCACCCATGATACCTGATAGGGACAAGGATGGTCTACGGGTGTGAGACCAAGATGGGCGACAGCGTTCGTGGAGATTGCATTGACACAACTCCCGCTATCGATGACCACCTTACAAATTTTCTTTCCCAGCCTACAGCATTCATGAAGGATAGTAGTCCGACGCCAGTCATCACTGACCTGTGGCTGGGTGAGAATACATCTGACGACCCCCACGTGGGTATCGTCCGAATGCTGGGCATCCTGGGCCTCACCTACCATCTCATAGTACTCGTCAGCTAGCTCTTCATCTACCTCATAGCTGACTTACTCGAGGCCCATAGGGGTGGTATCCTCGGCCTGTGTGTCCCCAATGTGAAGAGATGGGCGGGTGGGACACTGGTTGGCGAAATGGCCAAACCCATTGCAGCGATAACACTGCTACCATGATCCACTAGGCTCCCCAATCATAGGTCCTTTACCTTTATCCTCCCGACGGATAGGAGGTGTTGTTGACACCTGAAATATAGTCAAGGGTAAAGATGAAATCGAAGAGAAGGTGAAATCAGACATGAAGATCCCAGGAATTCCTGCAAAGCTAAAACTACAGAAGAGTCGTCACCGAAGCTATCACCCAGCCGAAGCCCTTCCCGGCCAAGCCAATGTCCGGTGTTGTCATCACTCAGATGGTAGTACTGATGAAGAATTGCAGTCTGTTGACTGATGAAAATCTCCAGAAATATGCTGATAAGACTATGTCAGCCCATCAACTAAGGGACCTCTGCGTGTCCTGACAGATTCGAAGGACTGGCAAATGAAAAGGCAGATCAGGCATCTCTAACAGATGAGGTCTACTGATGATAAGAAATTAAAGCATTAAAGCCCTAAACGGGCTCACCAATTTGGCGCCGGGAGCCCAAAGCCCACATGGGGGAGGGGCGCCGGGAAGCTACATTTTTTTTTTTGGCGCCGAGAAGCCTAGCAGCTTTCGACTGAGGCGCGCCGGGAGCATCCTGTTATCGTGCCGAAGTGATCATGCCGAGAAGTCGGAGGGTTCTGCTATAAAAAGGCCCTTTTCTCTCGAAAGGAAAAGGGGGGACAACAAGAAAACACAGAAGAGAAGGACAAAAAGAGAGAAAAGAAAGAGACAGATAGAGAAAGAGAGAAGAGAAAAAGAAAAGGAGAGCTCCAGAAGGAGGGACTCGAAGAAGCGAAGAAATATCTGAGAAGAGACGAAGGAGCAGAAGCTCAAGGTGGGCAGCCGGGGAGGGAGAGGAGTCAATGCTCCGCCCTCCCCCCCCCCTTTTTTTCATCTTCTTTGTTTCTATTTTCTTCTTTATGTAACCATGCGAGTCTTATCTCGATTCATCGATTGTAACCGGGATATCCCGGCCGCCATTCATCCCCCTTTCCTCCATTCCCTCTATGTGATTGGGGTGAGTCCCGGAATGATGTGATTGTATGAAATGCCCCAGTGGCCCGTTTGGGCGCTAGGCGATTGAAGTATTTGCCCGCTATCTCTCCGTCTGCTGCTATGCTTTTCCTTTATATGTTTTCATTTTAAGTCCAACTGAAGTGTGTCCGATGTCCCTCTCCGATTCATCATCGTTTGCATAAAGTTTCCCAGGCTTGCCCTAGGGCCAGAGACAGACCATCTCTTGGCTTCTGGGGCAGTCTGCTACCGATATTGGTAGTAACTCCGAGGGCTTGCTTGAGATCCTCTTCCCACAGGAGTAAGTAAGCTGCTTCAATAAATTGATACCGATGGTTTCTAAGCCGGCTCCAGTCCGAACAGTTACATCAGGGTCACCCCTGGGGTCAGAGACGGCCATCTCTTGGCTCCCAGGCGACCAAAGATGCCAGCAAAGGAGCCCCTGAGGGTCAATAATAATATGTCGATTCAGTACCCCATCCTGCAGTGATTCCTTCGATTCCCCTTTGAACCCAGCCCATCTTTGGCAAATCAAACCCATGTCTATGTAATCTCTAGCCTACCCTCTAAATCCAGCCTCAATCCGAGCCAGAAATCTCATAAAATCCCCAAACAGAGCATCGTTTGAGCTCTGTAAACCATGAAATCCTGTAGCAATGCCATCCTCTCGGCGTGCAAAATTCCCCGCCGAGAACTACGCTGCCGAGAGACCTCCCTCTTCAGCAAACCGACAAAAGTCTCTCCAGGCCACTTCCACGTGAACCCCCCCTAGCTCTTAGCTTCCCGGCACCACCTTCCCGGTGCGGTAATGGGCGCGCCGGGAAGCCCCTGGCCGAGACCTCCACCCCTTGCCTTTGGCCTCTCGGCGCCAGCCTCCCGGCGCGGTGAGGAGCGCGCCGAGAGGCTCCACGTCGGGAGCCTCCCTCCTTCCTTCTCTTGCATTTGGAGCCACGCCGGGAGCCTCCCTCCTTCCTTCTTTTGCATTTAAACCCATGCCGAGAGCATCCCCTCTGGCCAATTTAAACCTATGCCGAGAGCCCCCCCCCCCCCCCCCTTGGCCAACCTGTAAACCCATGCCGAGAGCCCCTTGGCCAACCTATAATCTCACGCCGGGAGCCATCTTCTTGCCAATAAAAACCATGCTGAGAGCCTCTCCTTTGTCCACTCCTTTGGCCTCTTCATCCATTTATTCTGGGGCGTTCGTGAGTCGTCATACGTACCCCAGGGGATAAATTAACTGGGGATTGACCTCCCCTACATTCTGAGGTCCCTAACAGGATTCACATGCCACCCCGTGGGTCTGACGAACCCTGTCTCTACATGAGTTTCGTCAGTCTCCGAGAAGGGGAATAGTGACCGATGCCAGAGACATGGATAGTCTCTTCGAGCCTTAGTGCTCACTCATTTTCCAGCTTTCATCCCGGCACTCTGTGGATGTCAGCCTATACCACTCTCTGGCAAATGCTCGGTCCAGGGGAGGTGCTGCCAAAATTCTCTCAGGAAGATGAAAGTAGACATCAGGTTGTCCCCCGAGCTCCGCATGATAATGGTGACAGGGTTTCCCTCGACCCTAGACTTCCCAAATTCCTTTTCTATCTCGATGCTCCTGTAAAGCCCAAATCTAATCCAACTCAGATTTGATGAACTGATCCACTTTGATCCCAAAAGAACCCATCCACCATGGCTTGGATAGTCGAGAAACCCAGAAGCAGGGTTCCGTAAACCCTTAGAGACCATCTCGGCATCATCTTGGCTCCCGGCGCCACAAATAGTGAAAGTCATGAGCAGCTCTCGGCGCATGATTTCTTGCGCCGAGAACCCCATCCCTTGGCGCGCCGGGAAGCCCCCTTGCCCATTCTGCCAAGCCGAGAACCCCATCCCTTAGCGCGCCGGGAACCCTCCTTCCTGCGCCAGGAGCCTTGGCCATCTTGCCTTCGCGCTGGGAACCTATGCACCCTTGGACTGCACTCATAACCTACTCCAATATTTTATTACTGAGCCTTCAATCTAAATTTTGTTCCGGGGGCTCTGCCCCCGGAAACCCCCGCAAGGGGCGCTGCCCCCTTGACCCCCGCGACCTGACCGGGCAGGTCGATCCCCGCGACCTGACCGCGCAGGTCGATCCGAGTGCGAGGGCGCAACATTGAGCGTTCGCTCACTTTCCGTCGTCCCGCATCGGGTTCATGAATAACCCCTTTAGCTCGGGAGGGCTCTGCCACTGCATGAGTTCCACCGGCTTCTACAGGGAATATCAAACATTGCCCCATGGCAAATAGGCGGTTCGGGAAGTTCAACACTTCTCTCTCTCTTGGCTTTCATCCCGGCACTCCGTGGGTGTTAGCCTATTTCCCCCTGGGCATAATCCAGATAAAGGGGAAATGCTGCTGAACTATCGATCGATGCTTCAAACCCCCATCATGGCCACGGCTCAGTCTGCCTGTGACTGAAATCCTCCTTCTTCCCTTCAACTCAGTCTTCGAACCGCTGACCTAACGATATCGTCTGCTTCTACAGTTAATGTTGTTATCTTGCCCGCCTGACTGGCTCTGGTATGAAGTTCCATTTGCACACATGAATATATGTTTGCCTCGCGAGGCCTCCTATTTTGGCGTTTAATCAAGGGTTGTCCTTCTTAGGAAGGGCGTAATTAACGTCATAACCTTTATGGTATGACGGACTTCTGGTCCAGACGCGATCACTCACAATCGACTGACCAAGTCAGATCGAGCGCACAATGAAATCGTCACACATGTGACTAGCACGCCAATAAATCAATAAATAAATAAATAAATAAAATCCGCGTTCCACAAGTCTGGCACGCCCGGTGGGACCGAGTCTCCCTTCATCTCTACGCCAAAAATAGGAGGCCCAGCGGGCCCCCCTCAAATTTCTGATTCTGTGCGCTTTCTTTATTTCCAGGAAGCTACAATGACGGCTGGAATCACGACAGTGTGCTTTGACAAGCAACCGGTCGATGCACATATTCAAGAAAGCTACCTGGCGATACCTCTGTCGTTCGGATCGATGCCGCCTGTTGTCGGGATGCCTAACTGCGATGGAGGTTCCCGGCGTAGCCAAAAGGGAAGAGTCCAGGAAGCTCCCGGCGGCAAGATAAGCCAGGTGATGAAGAATGCTCCGGAGGTCGTGTCCTACTTCGTCCATCATGAGGCGAAAAGAAGCGCATCCTCTGCTTCGCCCACCACTTTCGGTGACTTTCCTCCAGTCGTTGGCTGCCCCAACTTCCTGGGAGTTGTGTCCGTGGATATTCTGAGCAAAGAAAATCCGAAGCCTGTAGAGCTGAAGGATGATGAAGCTGCTTCTTGTCAAAGCGAGGATAAGAACAGGAAATCCCTACTCAAGAATCCAGTGACCGTGAGCTGTTATGTTCACCATGCTACCAGCCCGATTGAAGCGCATGAGAAGGGGCCCACTGGGGGCAGCAAAAAGAACTTCAGAAGAGGAAGAGCCTCTGTCGCTTCCCAATGTCGACTTTCTACATCTGGGAAGTCCATGATGATTGGGGGCGTCCGGATCTTCTTCAACGGCCGCAATGCCAGAGCTCTGCCAGATCAGGTCATCCCGACCATTCCTACCCATAATGCTTTCCAAGTGCTGGCTAGCCGGAGGGCAAACAATGATGATAGCAAGCAAGAGAAGCCAACCTCAAAATTGCCAAGACACAAGCAAATGTGGGTTCCCAAGAAGACCCGGAGTGTCATGTCAACCCTACAAGATTATAATAGTTTTGCTGATGCCCCCAAGAGAAGGGATAATAAAGTCATGAATGAGGAAGAAGTCATAGCCACAACTCCTCCACTCACTGCCAGGGTCTGTACAAGACAGGCTGATATTTCCAAGAACTCAAAGAATCTCAACCAAGTTGCCAAGCTGACACGATTAGCATACATGCCACCCGCCCAAGACTGGACGATGCCTCCTGCTATCTCTTCAGAGTACAGTCAAGAGGGGATGGTTAAGAGGGTATGGGAATACTTCCATGGCCTTGGAAGTCCTGTCATAGGCCGACAAAGGTCACTCCATGCTGTCAAGGCTGAAGGAGAAGGAAAAAATAAGATATCACCTGTTGGGATAGATAAAGAGAAAAAGCAAGTTGAGTTCAGAAGTTTTGAAAGTCTTTCACAGAGGGAAGAAATGAAAAGAGTTCTGACAAATGAAGGGCCAACTTTCCCTCGCCAGTCGCGAAGGAGAGTTAAAAAGCATGAGAGAAGAATGCAAGTTCTCGCGTGTAATATGACAGGAGTGATGGGCAGGCATGACACCCTGCTAAATGGGCAAGAAGAACTAGCCAAGGTTACCGAAAGAGAAGACCTTGTAACAGGACAAAGCAAAAATGAAGCTGGGTTACTGCAGACCGCTAAGGGCAAGCAGGCTACTGATGAAAACAACACTACTCTCAGCACCAAAATAATGGCATCTGAAGAAGAAAGGGTGCCCCTGTCCGGATGCGGCTTTGGTGAAACACTTGAGACCATTACCAGCAAAATAGCTATGGACCCTACCATCCTAATAGCCATGCAAAGATATCAGCGGGAGGTAGAACTGCTGAAGAAGCAACTAAAAGAGAAGACTGAACATGATGTGGCACCCAAGCAACCGGGGGCACAAACTGACCTATCACTGGGAGGGTTTAACCCCTCAACTGCTCTTTCACAGACTGTTCTGCAAACTGACGGTCAGAGTTGGGTTGTTCCCAGGATCATTTCCAGTCGCTCCAACCAGCACAACTGAAGCTTCTTCAAATGCAACGGCAGGTTCCCTTGTCAAAACCTCCGCCGTCTCATGTTGCAACTCTAGCCACACAAGAAATGCAGCCCACCCACCTCTGTCCTGAATCAGCACTGTCAGTCGTGGTGAATAAATCAATGGTGGAAAAGATGGTTGAAGTGAGGCTAGCAAAAAGGGGTAGTGCTAATTACGCCCCCTTCGACATGTATAAAGTGCCATATCCGGCCTACCATGTTACTAAGAGATTGCCGCCTAGCATCAATAAAATTCCTAAGTTTGACAAATTCAATGGGCAGGGCTCCCCGAAGGAACACATTGCACACTATGTAACAGTCCTGGGTGACTTGGCGACAGATGAGTCATACCTATTGAAGTTCTTTGGGTGTTCTCTAACGGGACATGCTTTTGAATGGTATGATAGCTTGCCGGTTGGATCTATCAACAACTGGCCGGATATGCAGCGAAAATTCATAGAAAGATTCCATGCCACACAGGCAAGGGTGACCATGGCTGAGCTGTTGGCAACCAAGCAAGAAGATAATGAAGCTGCTGCAGACTATATCAAAAGATGGAGGGATCTTAGTATGAGATGCCAGTACTCTCCACATCTAGAAGATGCAGTACAGATGTGTAAACAAAATCTGAAGAAAGAAGTCCTGGAAAAGTTAATTGGAACGGAAGTCTGGTCTTTTGACCGATTGATTAATATTGCAATAGAGATTGAAGACTTCTGTGCAAGATATCCATTAGATTCTATCAGCTCAAACCATCAGGCTAAACAAATTAATAAGAGGCCGATGTTGAAAGCTGTACACGCTATTAGCGTCGCGGCAAAAAGGCAGAAATGGGTACACCATTCTCCTCTCAATGGGCCTGCCGAATGTCAAGAAATGCCTCCACACCGGAATAAAGAAAAGAAGTCCTATGCCTTCCCAAGAGACAAGACTCGAACATTGTTCGAGTGGGCTGTCAAACATGACAAGGTCATCCTACCAAAGCCAAAGAGGCCTGATGATGCCAGGAGAAGAGATCATCCGAATTTCTGCCCTTACCACCAGATCCTCGGACATCCTATTGAAGACTGTCAAATATTCAAGGACATCGTCCAAGGCTTAATAAAAAGGGGTAAGCTACAAATAGGGGAATACAAAGTTGATTCCCCACACCCGCATGAAATGTCTGTGCCAAGGGCGTCAGTCAATATGATATCTATATGTCAACAATTGCTTGAAGAAATGCCAGAGGCTTGTAGCCGGCACACCTATGAAGATAATATTCCTAAGCATGAAAAAGAACAAAGAAATTGGCAAGCCGTGTCAACGGGAAGGAAAATAAGACTGGTACCTCGCTTACCTCCAAAAGCCCAGGTTTGCGGAGTTATGGCCCATCCCACTCTACCAACAATCATTAAAAGGCCAATGGACAGCAAGAAGAGACAAACCCCATTGTGGGCACATGAAGGAGTTAGCCCACAGCTACAAGCCATTACAAATGAGCCTGGTAACCATGAGCAGCCAAAGAATCAGCCTATGTTGCTCGAGAAGCCTGCCCCTCAAATAGGCAACGAGTCTCACCAATTAACAGAAAGAGCTGAAGAAAAGGCAGAAAAGCTGAATGCATCAAATAACCCACTGTGGGGGCAGGGGCCGACTATGAAGGGAAAGAGAAAGAAGAATACAAATACTGAAAGGAGGAATCTTATCTTCTGCTGCAACACATTGTTAGCATCCTCTAGTAAGGCACAACCCGTTGATGAAAAAGATGAAGAAATTTGCTTTGTGCCGAAGGAAGTAGTTCCAGCCAATGCTTCTGCTTCTCTTCAGTCTATCAGGTCTGGGAGGATGCCAAAGCAACACTCACCAGCTAATAAGGAGGCTCAGTGCCATATTCCTCCTCCGCCCAGAGGCATAGAACAGAGGGGGTTTATCCCAAAGAAGCTACCTATGGCCAGCAATGATGGCGAGATGAAATCCATTCTGAACGAATCAGAGGCAGGGGGCAGTAGAACTCCCAGTCCCTTCCTACAAAACCCTACAATGATGGCACTACTCCACCAGAAGCAGCAGGAGATTGAAATGCTACAAGGGAAACTGAATGAAATGAACATAAAGCCACATACGTCACAACTGCCGAGGCATCAATGCGAGGCATCCCAAGATAGTTCTATCTCATCTGAAGCTTCAGCGCGGTCAGCAATGCCCCGAACAACACATGATCATTCAGGGGGCATCCTCCCTCAATCATCCCAACACACACCCCCTTGGGCAAGTCAGGGGGCAACTAAAGTGTATCCGACAAAGACATCGACGAGGCCTCATATGCAGCCGACTACCCTACATTCAAGATCAGTGGGTCGGACCACAAGGGATAAGACCAAAGCGGAGCAAACAATGGATACAAAGATGGCCAAAGAAGAAGTCACTGAGGCCGAGCTGCAAATGACCAAACAAAATGATAATGAGTCCGTCGGGGACTACATAAGCAGATGGAGGAGCCTGCGTGAAAGGTGTAGGCACCCACCAAGTTACAGTGAATCTGTCCAGATCTGTAAAGAGAATCTGAAACTAGAGATTCTACGATGGATCATTGACTTCGAAGTCACGACCTTTGAAAGTCTAAATGACTTCGCAACTGAAGCTGAAGCAGTCATTGCAAGGATTTACCCATCCTCCACGAGCTTGGGTCAAAACTAAAAACCAGCCAACAAGCAGTCGGCACAAGAAGTTTGCATTCCAAGCTTTGAAGCCTTCGAGCGACAGAAGAAGGAAAAAGCAGAGACTGCTTGTATCACTTCTACCAAGCCGGACACACAAGGGTCCTCGTTAAGGGGTAAAATGATGAAGCCCTATTCATTTACAAAAGATATGACCTCAGCTCTCTTTGAGTGGGCCCTAGAATGCGGTAAAGTGGTGCTTCCAGAGCCAAAGAGATCAAGCAACTCCGCAAGAAAAGATAACTCGTGCTTTTATCCGTATCACCAAGTAGCAGGACATCCTATCGAGGATTGCTACGTGTTCAAGGACATCATCGAAGGCACGATCAAGAAAGGTGAACTGCAAATGGGCGAATATAAGGTGGATCCGCCACGCCCTCACCAAAAACCCATCTTCAGGCAAGCAGTCTCGCGTGGCATCACTAGCCTTGCTATCCCCCGCAAACTCGGCTAAAAGCCAGCATTTGAGCGTTATCTCACAGCTCGAAGGGTTGTTAAAAAAAATAGAAAAAATAATAAGAAGAAGAGAAGAAGAGAGAGCCTGTTCTGGGGGCAGGCACACACAAAAAAGAGAGAGAAATGAAAAGATCATGATGGCCGTATCTATTGAGGGAACCGACACTCCCTCTATATCCTAATTTGTACTAGATACAACTACCATTGTGGGGCTTATGAGGTGGAGCGAGCTACTTGTTGGGTTCTGTGCGTCCCCTCGTTGTCTTTGACAATGGTTTTGATGATAACTATATATTATGTGTAAGTATTGTGAAAAATACTCACTGATCACTTTGGAGCTTATGTCGCAATATCTTATTTTGCAGGTTTGGATGCTTGGTGGATAACTTCTTTAGATGGAAAATGTGCTTTGTGAAGTCAACCTCACTTTTGATGATTGGTTCAAATTCTTAGACCTTGGGTCATATGCATTGACCTTGGTCTCTTGATGTATTTCATACATGATGTTTTTTATTGGTAAAATGATGACTAGGCCTTCATGCATATTATTGACATGCATTGGATTGCATTGATTTTTTGTTGCATTGGGCTTTATATTTCAAAGTCTGTACATTGGCCTTCATCAGCCAAGTCTATACATTGGCCTTCACACATCAAGTCTATACATTGGCCTTCTTCAATCCAAGTCTATACATTGGCCTTCACACTTCAAGTCTATACATTGGCCTTCTTCAATTCAAGTCTATACATTGGCCTTCACACTTCAAGTCTATACATTGGCCTTCTTCAATCCAAGTCTATACATTGGCCTTCACACTTCAAGTCTATACATTGGCCTTCATAGTTCAAAGTCTATACATTGGGCTTCTATCTTCCAAGTCTATACGTTGGCCTTCTACCAAGTCTATACATTGTCTTGTGCCTTCAAATTTCCAAGTCTATACATTCAGTTTCATGCATATACAATGTGGATCATATTCATAGTGTTTTGATTGGGGTCAAAATCCCTCTTTCATGCACTTGACTTATATTGACTACATTTCAAGTGAGAAGTTTGCTCTTATTGTGAAAATGATGTGTTTGATGCTAACATCTTGTTTTCAATGCATAGTCATTTGATTTACATGTTGAATGAGGAGGAATGATTTTTGGTTGGACATAAATTGATGCCATTCGGGTTTAGAATGAATTCTCATGCACATCACTTATTATCATGCATATCACTCATATATGATTTAAGGTTGGCATTCATGAATGAGTTCTTTCTAGGATTGAATAATTGAAGGGTTCTTCCATTGGCTCTCATGTTCTAGTGATTTAAGCTTTGGGAAATTGTGTGGGTTGTTTTCTGAACACCTTCTATGAGGTATTATTAGATTAAATATGTTTCATGAATCATGAAGATGAAGTTTTTGAGTTTTTCAGGTTATGCTCTCAAAATCATGAATGACAAGGTAAGAATTTACTTTTTAATGCAATTCATGTTTTAATTTATTGTGTTGCATGCTTAGAACATTAGGATTGGTTTAGAAACCTTTTTATCATGTTCCTAGGTCAGTGGGTCGACCCCCCATGCTCAATGGGTCGTCCCCTGGGCTAAACAGGGTGTTTTCAACACCCTGTCTGAAAGTGGGTCGACCCCCCTCACAAAGTGGGTCGACCCCCCTGTAAAATATGCTAAAAAATAGCTTCTGGGTGTAGATGGGTCGACCCCCCTCTGAAAGTGGGTCGACCCCCCCTGTTTCGTAGGTCCGCGCGGCTTTTTCATAAATTGCCGAAACCCATCCAAATGACCTCCGATTGGGCTGAAATTTTAAACTAATACCCTTGAGTTACTAATGAACATATTAGGGTGGATTTTTTAGGGTTTTGCAAGGGCAATATGGTCTTTTCATCATTCTATCATGGGGCTATATATAAGTTGCGAATTTGGAAGAAATAAGAGATGATGCTCTAATTTCTCTATCTGTTCTTGCAGGGAAAGAAGGGAAAGGGCGGCCAGAGCTGAGGAGAGGTTGAATAGAGCAAGGATTCAAGATCTACATCCATTCTCAAGCTTCTAATGCTAGATCCGTGATCGGTTCTTCAAGGAGAAAGCACCGGTGGCTCGATTTACCTCGAGTCTCTTCTTCCTCTCGTGTGGAACCAACGAAGCATCTTCTATCAGCCTCCAACCTAAGAGAAGACATTCTTGATCTTGTTTCTCTTGATGATTCATCTCTATTTGTTCATTTCAACATAGATAGATGGTTGAGGGTTTATTGTATATCTTTTCTCTTCATTAAACTAAGAACATTTGTGTGTGGGCGGAGTTGTATCTCCGCATGTGTGGGTTTATTGTGGGGAAATGCTCCCCGTGTGTTGTTGTGTTTTGACGGAGCGGTGACTCTGTGTGGATTTAGTGTCCGGGGCGTGTTCCCCGATTTTGTGTGTGGGTGTGTGTGCTGCAGTGGCAGCTTGTTGGGGGATTTTCCCCGTGTGTGGATATTACTGCGGAAGCAGCGTGTGTGTGTGTGGTTGGGGTTCATCCCCGGGTTGCTACTTCGGTAGCGTGTAGTGAAGCCTCACCCGGTTGGGTGAGGGGTGGATGTAGGGAGCCCTTGTGGTCCCGAACCACCTAAAAATCTCCGTGTCCTTTGTGATTGCCTGTGTGTTTATCCCTTTCTTCTATCTCGCTTCACAGGTTAGTTTAATAGATTTTTACTCACTACACCACTGCACACTGCTACTTCTGTTATTCGTACTAGGCATAATTTTCTCTAACATTTGCATTGTTATTACGAGTGAGATCGGAAAGATTGAGAGAACCTGTTAAATCTCATATGTGTTTAGGCTAATCAAACAGTTGTTTTTAATTCCACCGTGGTCAGTTAAGAGAATTTTTTTAATCCGCCATCTAGGTCAAGGGGACAATTCAACCCCCCTTCTTGTCTGCCATCTAGTCTGGGCCAACAATTGGTATCAGAGCACAGTCTCTGATTTTTATTTTGCGGACCTCACGGTCTATGAGAAAAGATCCTTTTTATGATGGCTAGTCTGAATTCAGTTCCTGTCTTTGATGGTTTTGATTTTACATCATGGCTTGGAAAATTGTGTGTTTGGATTTCTGGGATTGATCCGAAACTCATAAAATTAATCTCTCATGGTCCACATGTCTTACCCAAAAATGAACTAAGGTAGACTGATGAACATAGGAAAATGAACTCTGATAATCTTTTTGTTTTGAATGCTCTTAAAGCTGCAATTGACTCTAACAAATTTCCGTTTGTTCTTGATTGTAGCTCGATCAAAGAAATCATGGATCAACTAATCAAGGTTCATGAAGGAGGGCTAGAAGATGCTTGCATGATGGCAAATAGTGAGGATGATCATTCAGGCCTAGAATCCAAGGAGGTATCTTCTGACTCAAACTCTGATGATGAATTAAGTTTTGAAGAATTAATGGATGCCTATGATGAGTTGCTTGAAAGACATAAAACAATAAAATCTGAAAATCGAAAACTCAGAAAGAAAATTGAAAACATTCATGTTAATGATCTCACTTGTGAAAAATGCATTGAATTTGAAAAATCAATTGAATCTCACATGCTTGTTGAAGAAGAACTCAAAGAAACGATTGCAAATCTGAAATCTGAAAATAAATCTTTACAGGATAAAATTTCAAATTTTCAACTCATTGAAGAAGACAATGAAAAGCTGAAAATGGTAAATTTCGCTATATCTGAAAAACTGCTTCTTTTGGAAAAAGGGAAAGCTACCTTGAATGCTGACAACTCTGAAAAGTTGAAAGAACTGAGAAAGGAAATAGAAAGCTTCAAAATTTTGAATGACAAATTTGAAAACAATGAAACCATTGGTAGAATGGTTGGTGAAAATGCGAATTTTCAAATGAATGAACTTGAACATATCTCTATGAGTGAAAACTCATTTGAAAAACTTCAAAATGAAAAACTTGCTGCAGAGATTCAAAGATTGAAAGATCAAAACGGTCTTCTGGTTGATAAAGTTCGCATGTTTGAAAAAGGAAAACATGTTGTTATGAGTGATAATCTTGAAAATCTTCATATGTTGGAACAAGAAATTGCAAGTGTTAAAACTGTCAACTCTTTGTTGAATGAAAAACTTGCATTGTGTGAGAGCGAAATGCAGAGCTTGAATGAATCCTTGTGTTTGCATGATAATGAAAATCAAAAAGAGAAAAATACTTTTGTTAAGTCTTGTAGGCATGAAAACCTTCCTTCTGTTAAACACTCTCATGCATCAAGAAAAAGGATGAATGTCTCTTGCTATTACTGTGGCAATCTTGGCCACGACATGTATGACTGTTCCATCTTGAAATCTGACGATGAACGTGCTTTAAAATCAAGAATGGAAATGTGTGAAACCTCTCATGATCATGAAAAACCCACAAAGAAAAATTTCCATGATCATTGCTATTATTGTAGTCTACATGGTCATACTTTTGAAAACTACTTCATAAAAGAAAATGATGATGCATGGTCTGTAAAGAATAATTTTTCATGTTATTACTGTGGTGAAAGTAGACATGTAATGGATACATGTTCTCTAATGAAAAATGATGAAAATCGGTTTATGAAAAGAAATTCCTTGCATTGCTTTTACTGTGGTCAGAATGGTCATTTGATGGATGACTGTTCAATTATGAAATTGGATGATGATTGGCATGCCAAGAAACATAGGAAATCTTTAGTTCATGCCAGGACTAACCCCTCAGGACCCAAGATGGGTTGGGTACCCAAATCACCAAAATGAGAATCTGTTTTGTAGGGGCACCTTAAGGTCAAAAGATGTCAATTTATAAAGGACCTTCAAGGTGAGAATGAAAAAGTTTGATTTTGAGAATTTCCTTACTTAGGTTCACTTTGATAAATCTGAAAATGAAACTTTGGGTCCCCTTGTTAAAAGGCCCAAATGCACTTCTTTGCAATCTTGTGAATAACCTTAGTTTTGAATGCTTAATTCTACAAATATTCAGTTTGCTTTTCATACTCACATTCTTTGCTTTTGCAAATAAAAATTGGGTTTGGATGTTTTACACTGCACATATCATATACATCTTTACACATTTGTAAATATAAGTGTGCATGTGCATACATATTTCACATACGCATCCACATGCTCATATCATGCATACTCATGCATATCATTTGCATATTCTTCATACTTGTGTGCTTGAATGTCTTGATTTTTCGGTATATAAAATGGTGTTTGTGGAAGGTTGGATTATGTCTAGCCGGAAGCTTTCACTATGCGTGATGGTGGTCTTCGGACCTATGTTCCCCGCCGCGTACCGAAAATCACTTTGTTTGAATAGTTTGCTATATCCTTGCTTGAATGCATGTATATAATTTTAGAACACAATTCCTTGCAAATCTTCTAAGACCTCACCTCCTTGCTATATAAAATGCAGTGATTTTAATCATTTGTGAATAGTGACATATACAACGGAGGATGATTCATTTCAACTGTGCATACATTTAGGGGGAGTCATAACTGTGTACAGGTAAATTCATCTTCTACATCCAAAGTAATTACCCATACATTATTCCTAAAATGATGCATATGACTTTGATTGATAAGGATTTCAGAAATTCTTTTTTTAACACTTCATGGGAAACAAATTTCTACATGAAAATTGAGAGAATCGTGAGGAAAAAGCTGCCTACCCCGCATGCTTAAATAAGTGGTATGTCTAACTGAGTAGCCGGGAATCCCCACTGAAATAAATGAGGAAACTCGCGTCGAAAGGTGAAACAAAATCCACATTTTGTGATGAATCCTAGTAAGCCGGGAAACCCCATTGAGACACATGAGGTGACTCGCGCCGAACAGTGAAATCCAATAAAAGAAAAACAAAAAGGGGTTGAGCGAAGCTACCAATAGTCGAGGATCAAAATGGAAGTGTAGGAAGGAAAGAACCCTCTAGTGTTTTCTAGAAACTCTACTAATATCCATATACACTTGAAGTTCATTGCTCATTTACATAAATTTCAATTGGGTATTTTTGTGATGATTGTATATCTTGAATTTGTTCTTATCATGGCTTATGTAGTACCTTGCATATATGAATGCACTACCTTTTTTGATTATGGTTCATATCTCACATTTTGATTTTGAATGAACTGTTCTTTTGCTATCCCCTTACCCCATTAAGGGGGAGCTATAGTATTGTTTGTGTGCTTAACTCCAATGCATGCTTGCTTGTTTGCTTGCTTGCATACTTCATTTCACATTTAAGTTTGCATACATGCATCCTTAGGCTATACGTGTATATAACAGGTTCAATAACCCATTGTCGGTTGGTTTTTGCTCTTGACAAATGGGGAAGAATAATGTGCTCTTCTAGCACAATACACTCTATGCATAACTCAATTTTCAGATTTTGCATATAGTTACCTTATGCCACTTGTGCATATTTTGTTAAACATATAGCAAAAAATTTACGAAAATTGAGCCTTTGCAATTATTTCACACGTCTCCTGATTGCACATCAAATTCCACACTTTTGATTGCTTCTCAGTTTACACACCTTTCTCTCATGGTAGGTGTATTCCCTCAGTCCCCCATTTTTTTGGTAATGACAAAGGGGGAGAGAACTTTAACATTGTCACAATATATTGTCATCATCAAAAAGGGGGAGATTGTTGGGTTCTGTGCGTCCCCTCGTTGTCTTTGACAATGGTTTTGATGATAACTATATATTGTGTGTAAGTATTGTGAAAAATACTCACTGATCACTTTGGAGCTTATGTCGCAATATCTTATTTTGCAGGTTTGGATGCTTGGTGGATAACTTCTTTAGATGGAAAATGTGCTTTGTGAAGTCAACCTCACTTTTGATGATTGGTTCAAATTCTTAGACCTTGGGTCATATGCATTGACCTTGGTCTCTTGATGTATTTCATACATGATGTTTTTCATTGGTAAAATGATGACTAGGCCTTCATGCATATTATTGACATGCATTGGATTGCATTGATTTTTTGTTGCATTGGGCTTTATATTTCAAAGTCTGTACATTGGCCTTCATCAGCCAAGTCTATACATTGGCCTTCACACATCAAGTCTATACATTGGCCTTCTTCAATTCAAGTCTATACATTGGCCTTCACACTTCAAGTCTATACATTGGCCTTCTTCAATCCAAGTCTATACATTGGCCTTCACACTTCAAGTCTATACATTGGCCTTCTTCAATCCAAGTCTATACATTGGGCTTCTATCTTCCAAGTCTATACGTTGGCCTTCTACCAAGTCTATACATTGTCTTGTGCCTTCAAATTTCCAAGTCTATACATTCAGTTTCATGCATATACAATGTGGATCATATTCATAGTGTTTTGATTGGGGTCAAAATCCCTCTTTCATGCACTTGACTTATATTGACTACATTTCAAGTGGGAAGTTTGCTCTTATTGTAAAAATGATATGTTTGATGCTAACATCTTGTTTTCAATGCATAGTCATTTGATTTACATGTTGAATGAGGAGGAATGATTTTTGGTTGGACATAAATTGATGCCATTCGGGTTTAGAATGAATTCTCATGCACATCACTTATTATCATGCATATCACTCATATATGATTTAAGGTTGGCATTCATGAATGAGTTCCTTCTAGGATTGAATAATTGAAGGGTTCTTCCATTGGCTCTCATGTTCTAGTGATTTAAGCTTTGGGAAATTGTGTGGGTTGTTTTCTGAACACCTTCTATGAGGTATTATTAGATTAAATATGTTTCATGAATCATGAAGATGAAGTTTTTGAGTTTTTCAGGTTATGCTCTCAAAATCATGAATGACAAGGTAAGAATTTACTTTTTAATGCAATTCATATTTTAATTTATTGGGTTGCATGCTTATAACATTAGGATTGGTTTAGAAACCTTTTTATCATGTTCCTAGGTCAGTGGGTCGACCCCCCATGCTCAATGGGTCGTCCCCTGGGCTAAACAGGGTGTTTTCAGCACCCTGTCTGAAAGTGGGTCGACCCCCCTCACAAAGTGGGTCGACCCCCCTGTAAAATATGCTAAAAAATAGCTTCTAGGTGTAGATGGGTCGACCCCCCTCTGAAAGTGGGTCGACCCCCCCTGTTTCGCAGGTCCGCGCGGCTTTTTCGTAAATTGCCGAAACCCATCCAAATGACCTCCGATTGGGCTGAAATTTTAAACTAATACCCTTGAGTTACTAATGAACATATTAGGGTGGATTTGTTAGGGTTTTGCAAGGGCAATATGGTCTTTTCATCATTCTATCATGGGGCTATATATAAGTTGCGAATTTGGAAGAAATAAGAGATGATGCTCTAATTTCTCTATCTGTTCTTGCAGGGAAAGAAGGGAAAGGGCGGCCAGAGCTGAGGAGAGGTTGAATAGAGCAAGGATTCAAGATCTACATCCATTCTCAAGCTTCTAATGCTAGATCCGTGATCGGTTCTTCAAGGAGAAAGCACCGGTGGCTCGATTTACCTCTTGTCTCTTCTTCCTCTCGTGTGGAACCAACGAAGCATCTTCTATCGGCCTCCAACCTAAGAGAAGACATTCTTGATCTTGTTTCTCTTGATGATTCATCTCTATTTGTTCATTTCAACATAGATAGATGGTTGAGGGTTTATTGTATATCTTTTCTCTTCATTAAACTAAGAACATTTGTGTGTGGGCGGAGTTGTATCTCCGCATGTGTGGGTTTATTGTGGGGAAATGCTCCCCGTGTGTTGTTGTGTTTTGACGGAGCGGTGACTCCGTGTGGATTTAGTGTCCGTGGCGTGTTCCCCGATTTTGTGCGTGGGTGTGTGTACTGCAGTGGCAGCTTGTTGGGGGATTTTCCCCGTGTGTGGATATTGCTGCGGAAGCAGCGTGTGTGTGTGTGGTTGGGGTTCATCCCCGGGTTGCTACTTCGGTAGCGTGTAGTGAAGTCTCACCCGGTTGGGTGAGGGGTGGACGTAGGGAGCCCTTGTGGTCCCGAACCACCTAAAAATCTTCGTGTCCTTTGTGATTGCCTGTGTGTTTGTCCCTTTCTTCTATCTCGCTTCACAGGTTAGTTTAATAGATTTTTACTCACTACACCACTGCACACTGCTACTTCTGTTATTCGTACTAGGCATAATTTTCTCTAACATTTGCATTGTTATTACGAGTGAGATCGGAAAGATTGAGAGAACCTGTTAAATCTCATATGTGTTTAGGCTAATCAAACAGTTGTTTTTAATTCCACCGTGGTCAGTTAAGAGAGTTTTTTAAATCCGCCATCTAGGTCAAGGGGACAATTCAACCCCCCTTCTTGTCCGCCATCTAGTCTGGGCCAACACTACTCATCCCCTCCCTGAGGAGGTGGGCGCTCTCCTACATCCCCGCCTTGGTCAATAAAAAAAAAGAGAAGGGGGACGAGCCCCGAGGTAACAAGGGAGAACAAAATGTCCGTCCCGTTTATGGAGACTGGGATGATTTTATTATTATTAACGTAAAATGGCCCACTGGGATGCATGGGGCATCGCCATCTTCCCATCCTATAGGGATATCTCCCATTTGTCCCACCGGGATTGACCATCTACCCTTGATACGGGTCCTGGGCCCCGGCCAACACATCTTCATTAGCTTCCGGCATTCAGCCAACAATTACACCAAATATCTCAACACCTGCTGCATTGGCCCAACGGGGCTTTCCACTACTGTTGTCTCAGTCCCCCTGCCCAACTTGGGCTCATACAAACCGGTCCCTTGACACGAGGTACTCCGCCCTTGTCGAGCTCTGAAAATAATCCCACTAGTCTCACCGGACTATCCCCATAAAGCCCTTTTCATTGGCTTGAGACACTCCGTCCTAGCCAAGCTAGTTTATCCCACCCGTCTGGGTCTATAAAACCCTTTTGTCCCACTGGGCCAAGTTAAATAAAAAATAAAAAAAATTAAAATTAAAATTAAAAAAAATTAAAAAATCAAATAAATAAATAAATAAACAAAATAATAAAATAATAATAATCAATCCAATGAGCTCAACAAACATCATCAAACCAAATAAATCCTGATGAATTC
The DNA here is from genome assembly GCA_022559845.1 of Amorphophallus konjac. NCBI lineage: Eukaryota > Viridiplantae > Streptophyta > Magnoliopsida > Alismatales > Araceae > Amorphophallus > Amorphophallus konjac. The sequence continues at coordinate 115,241,084 of CM040128.1, forward strand.
AGTCGACTAATGAGCTCAATAAACCAAACAAACCTAATAAACTCAATAAAAAAAATAATAAACCTAATGAACTCAAAAAAAAAAATCTCTAACAAACCTCAGTAAACTCAACAAAATAAACCCTAATGAACTCAACAAACCCAAGAGGCCCAATAAAAATGATGAATAAACAAACATCTCAACGAACTCAATAAACTTAATAAACTCAAATAAATAAACCAACAAAAGATTCCTTCACTTGGCATTAGACCTTCTATCTGATCAAGGTTTGTCGAGCCCGATACCTCCATGGGAAGAAATCCATATTCTATCTCAGCTTGGACCTCACGTCTATGCTAGGTTGGTCAACTTCGACATGATGTCGGGCTGACATCCTTATCTGCACATTCTACCCCTGTTGTAGACCTTCCGTCTGAGCAAGGTTCATTGAATCTGACTTTTCGTCAGATCAACATCAATACTTAGCCCTGGGTCTGGGCCTCTAGTGCGTTCATCATCTTATTTACCCTTACCTTAAACCTTCTATCAGGGTAAGGGCTCGTTGACCTTGACAGGACGTCGAGTCAACACCTTTTCTATATCCTGCCCTTGGCTTAGGCCTCACGCCTCTGCCAAGCTGGTTGACTTCGACAAGACGTCGAGTCAACACCTTTTCTATATTCTGCCCTTGGCTTAGGCCTCACGCCTCTGTCAAGTTCGTTGGTTTCGACAGGATGTCGAGTCAACACCTATCCTATATTCCTCCCTTGGCTTATGGCCTCACGCCCTTGCCGAGCTGGTTGACTTCGACAAGACGTCGAGTTAACACCTTTTCTATATTCTGCCCTTGGCTTAGGCCTCACGCCGCTGTCAAGTTCGTTGGTTTCGACAGGATGTCGAGTCAACACCTATCCTATATTCCTCCCTTGGCTTATGGCCTCACACCCTTGCCGAGCTGGTTAACTTCGACAAGACATCGAGTTAACACCTTTTCTATATTCTGCCCTTGGCTTAGGCCTCACGCCTCTGTCAAGTTTGTTGGTTTCGACAGGATGTCGAGTCAACACCTATTCTATATTCCTCCCTTGGCTTATGGCCTCACGCCCTTGCCGAGCTGGTTGACTTCGACAAGACGTCGAGTTAACACCTTTTCTATATTCTGCCCTTGGCTTAGGCCTCACGCCTCTGTCAAGTTCGTTGGTTCCGACAGGATGTCGAGTCAACACCTATCCTATATTCCTCCCTTGGCTTATGGCCTCACGCCCTTGCCGAGCTGGTTGACTTCGACAAGACGTCGAGTTAACACCTTTTCTATATTCTGCCCTTGGCTTAGGCCTCACGCCTCTGTCAAGTTCGTTGGTTTCGACAGGATGTCGAGTCAACACCTATCCTATATTCCTCCCTTGGCTTATGGCCTCACGCCCTTGCCGAGCTGGTTGACTTCGACAAGACGTCGAGTTAACACCTTTTCTATATTCTGCCCTTGGCTTAGGCCTCACGCCTCTGTCAAGTTCGTTGGTTTCGACAGGATGTCGAGTCAACACCTATCCTATATTCCTCCCTTGGCTTATGGCCTCACGCCCTTGCCGAGCTGGTTGACTTCGACAAGACGTCGAGTCAACACCTTTTCTATATTCTGCCTTTGGCTTAGGCCTCACGCCTCTGCCAAGTTCGTTGGTTTCGACAGGATGTCGAGTCAACACTTATCCTATATTCCTCCCTTGGCTTATGGCCTCACGCCCTTGCTAAGTTGGTTGACTTTGACAAGTCTGTCAAGTCAACAGCTACCTCTGTCCTGGCCCAGACCCTTTGTCTCTTCCAGGTTAGCCATTTTGACATGGCATCAATACGACAATGATGTTTTACGTCTGCCCTTGTTCTGAACATACCGTCCAAGCAAGGTTTGTTGACTCTGATGTCCCGTCGGGTCGACATTAATATTCTACCTCTGGCTCGGACCTTTTCGTCCAGTCAGTCAAAAAAAAAAAAGAGAAACCCTTCTGCCTCTGGCTCGGACCTTTCGTCCAATCAGTCAACAAGAAACTTTCACCTTTGACCCAGACCATCAGTCTGGACTGGCGATGAAACCTATCTGGAATAGACCTTACGTCTATCCTCGCAAAACTCGCATATTTCTATATGTGCCACCGACGATGAAACCCTCCCGTTGATTGACCGGCGCATTGCCTGTTCAACTATGAAACCTGTCCAGGGTAAACCTTACATCTTTTCTAATGAAACTCATGTGTTTCCTTAAGTCCCATTGACGATGAAACCCGTATATACCCTCATGTCCCCCCTGTGATGAGAAAAAATGATGAAATTTACCCAGATTAGACCTTACGTCTATTCTGATGAAACTTATGGACTTCTTTACATCAGTATAAATCCAGTAGCGATGATGAAACCTACTGTTCTGTCTTGGCGTCATGGCCTTCCGCCTGAGCCAAGATGTACGGCGTCATGACCATACGTCTACGCCGTTAAATATCCTACCTTGGCGTCATGGCCTTCCGCCTAAGCCAAGATGTACGGCGTCATGACCATACGTCTAAGCCGTTAAATATCCTACCTTGGCGTCATGGCCTTCCGCCTAAGCCAAGATGTACGGCATCACGACCATACGTCTAAGCCGTTAAATATCCTACCTTGGCGTCATGGCCTTCCGCCTAAGCCAAGATGTACGGCGTCACGACCATACGTCTAAGCCGTTAAATATCCTACATTGGCGTCATCTACCTAAGCCAAGATGCACGGTGTCATGACCACACGTCTAAGCCGTTAAATATCCCACCTTGGCGTCATGGCCTTTCGCCTAAGCCAAGCTGTACGGCATCATGACCATACGTCTAAGCCGTTAAATATCATACCTTGGCGTCATAGCCTTCCGCTTAAGCCAAGATGTACGGCATCATGACCATACGTCTAAGCCGTTAAATATCATACCTTGGCGTCATAGCCTTCCGCTTAAGCCAAGATGTACGGCGTCAGGACCATACGTCTAAGCCGTTAAATATCCTACCTTGGCGTCATGGCCTTTCGCCCTAGCCAAGCTACCTTCCTTTGGCTTAGTGGCATCCAGCCCTAGCCGAGATACACCCTCTCCTTGGCTTAGTGGCATCCAGCCCTAGCCGAGATACGCCCTTCCCTTGGCCTAGCGGCACTCCGCCCTAACCAAGCTACCCTTTTCCTTGGTCTAGCGGCACTCCGCCCTAACCAAGCTACCCTTTTCCTTGGTCTAAGCGGCACTCCGCCCTAACCAAGTTACCCTTCTCCTTGGTCTAGGGGCACTCCACCCTAACCAAGCTACCTTCCCTTGGCTTAGTGGCATCCTGCCCTAGCCGAGATACACCATTTCCTTGGTTTAGCGGCGCTCCGCCCTAACCAAGCTACCATTTCCTTAGGTTAGTGGCACTCCGCCCTAACCAAGCTATCCCTCATCATGATCTAATGGCAGTCCGACTTGTCACCCTCCCAAAAAGAGGGGAAGAGAGAATAAAAAAAAAGAGAATGAAAATAAATAAATAAAGAAATGGGGTTAAAAATAGAGATACCCCACCAGTCTTGTTCAGGTTTTCTGAGCAAGGGCAAAAATGGCTAAAACCCAGCTGTGGTGAAAACCCGAAAGGGCACTACAGGCAAAATCGGGTACCCCGCCACGTGAAAACCCGAAAGGGCGCGTGGGCAAAAGTAAAAGGGGGCTGGCTCCGGTGAAAACCTGAAAGGGCGCTTGGGTCAGTAATATGGTGATCCTAAAGAAACCTCACCTCCCGCCATAAACTTCTCGTCGATCGACTGGCACCTTGCCCGATCAACGATCAAATCCGCCCAGTACAGACCCTACGTCTGTCCTGATAAAACCCGCATTCCTTGCCCAAAGTCCCACCATGGTGAAATCAGTTGTTGATCGATTGGCGCACTGCCCGATCAATAATGAAACCTATTCGGCTTAGACCTTACGTCTATCCCGATGAAACCTATGAAACCTTTGCATTGGTATAAACCCAATACCGATGATGAAACCAGCTGTTGATCGATTGGCGCACTGCCCGATCAATAATGAAACCTATCTGGCTTAGACCTTACGTCTATCCCGATGAAACCTATGAAATCTTTGCATTGGTATAAACCCAATACCGATGATGAAACCAGCTGTTGATCGATTAGGCGCACTGCCCGGTCAATGATGAAACATATCCAGTTTAGACCCTACGTCTATCCTGATGAAACCCATGAAATCCTTGCATTGGTATAAACCCAATACCGATGACGAAACCAGCTGTTGATCGATTGGCGCACTGCCCGGTCAATGATGAAACCTATCCGGCTTAGACCTTACGTCTATCCCGATGAAACCTATGAAATCTTTGCATTGGTATAAACCCAATACCGATGATGAAACCTGTTGTTGATCGATTGGCACCCTGCCCGATCAATGATAAAACCAGCCCAGTGTAGACCTTACGTCTATTCTGATGAGATTCATAAGATCCTTGCATTGGTATAAACCCAATACCGATGATGAAACCCACCTTTGATCGATGGGCACCCTACCCGATCGACAAAGAAACCCGTCCTATTAAATTTGCATATCCCTTTACGTCCCGCCGTGATGAAACCTACCATTGGTCGATCGGCACCTTGCCCGATCAATGATAAAACCAGCCCAGTGTAGACCTTACGTCTATCCTGATGAAACATATGAAATCCTTACATTGGTATAAACCCAATACCGATGATGAAAGCTTGCTGTTGATCGATTGGCACATTGCCCGATCAATGATGAAACCCACCCAATTTAGACCTTACGTCTACCCTGATGAAACCTATAAAATCCTTGCGTCGGTATATACCCAATACCGATGATGAGAGCAGCCACTAATGAAGCAGCACATCGCCTGATCCGTGCTGAAGTCCCAATTCAGGAAATATATATATATGTATAAATAAATAAAAAATGGGGTTAAAAAAAATAGAGATACCCCGCCAGACTTGTTCGGACATTCCGGACAAGGGCAAAAATGGCCAAAACCTAGCTGTGGTGAAAACCCGAAAGGGCACTGCAGGCAAAATCGGGTACCCCGCCACGTGAAAACCCGAAAGGGCGCGTGGGCAAAAGCAAGAGGGGGCTGACTCTGGTGAAAACCCGAAAGGGCACTTGGGTCAGTAATGTGGTAATTTAAAAGTTCCATGCCAACCGGCACGCTACCTTTACCTCCCTTCTATTGATAAAGCCTTCCGTCGGTCGACTGGTTCCGCTCCCCGCCGACGATAAAACCCTTCCGGGGTAGACCTTACGTTTACCCTGATAAAATCTACATACCCTCTTACAAACGTCCCACCGACAATGAAACCCATCACCACTCTGATGAAGCCTGTCCAGCTCAGACCTCACGTCTGTCCTGATGAAGCCTACACATTTCTTGGCAAGCCCCACCTGCGATAAAACCTGTTGGAATAGACCTTACGTCTGTCCTGACGAGACCTACACCTTCACATACTACCAACTGTTGATCGATTGGCACCCTGCCCGATCAATGATGAAACCCTGCCAGTATAGACCTTTCGTCTATTCTGATGAAACTTATAACACTTTCTTTGCATCGATATAACCCAATATCGATGATGAAACCCACCTTTGGTCGATTGGCACCCTGCCCGATCAATGATGAAACCTTATCCAGTTTAGACCTTTCGTCTATTCTGATGAAACTTATAAATCCCTTTGCATCGATATAAACCCAATATCGATGATGAAACCAACTGTTGATCGATTGGCACCTCGCCCGATCAATGATGAAGCTCTGCCAGTGTGGACCTTTCGTCTATACTGATGAAACCTATGAGGCTCTTTGCGTCGGTATAAGCCCAATATCGACGATGAAACCCACTGTTGATCGACCGACTCCTTGACCGATCAATGATGAAACCCTACCCAGTTTAGACCTTACATCTATTCTAAAATCCCCCTTGCATCGATATAAGCTCAATATCGATGATGAGGTCAACCGATGGCTGATCGGTACATCGCCCGGCCAATGATACAATCTGTCCAGTTCGTACTTTATGTCCGTCCTGATGAGAACCACATATCCTTTTCAATGTCCCACCTGCAATAGCCTCTACCCAGCCTAGACCATACGTCTACTCTGATGAGACCTCCTCATTTGCATTCCGGCAAATCGTCTCCCTTACGGCACACATGGCCAATAGGACGTTTGCTGCCACCAACAAAAATTCGGTTCAAGCACCTCCTCGGATGCCGTCACGCGGTGGAGCGAGTTCCCCACCCTTTCTCTGAAAGGGTGGACGCTCTCCTGCTGAGCACGGGTCATCCGTATAAACGTAGCTGAGACTGCCACTCTTCCACATGAAGGAAATAACAGCACATGATACAAGATATACAGCCAATCAGGGCTTAAAACTGACAGAGGCAAGATGTACAGCCGATCGGGGCTCAAAGCCGACAGATACAAGATGTTCAGCCAATCGGAGCCTCAGGCCGACAGATGCCAGATGTTCAGCCAATCGGGGTTTAAAGCAGATAGAAGTCAAGTATGCCGTTGATCGGGGCCTAAAACCGACAGATGTCAGATGTGCCAATTGATCAGGGTTCAAGCCAATAGATGTTCAACTGATCGAGGCTCAAGCCAAGAGGATTACAAGCCAGAAATGAAAAATACCAAGATAGTGTCAAGCTGAGAAAGGGTTCCGGTGCTGAATGATATGTACACCTGCAGGTACCGTGTCATTTATTCTGCACTCCTGCTACCTGCAAGTGGGGGGCATTTGTTGACACCTAAAATATAGTCAAGGGTAAAGATGAAATCGAAGAGAAGGTGAAATCAGACATGAAGATCCCAGGAATTCCTGCAAAGCTAAAACTATAGAAGAGTCGTCACCGAAGCTATCACCCAGCCGAAGCCCTTCCCGGCCAAGCCAATGTCCGGTGTTGTCATCACTTAGATGGCAGTACTGATGAAGAATTGCAGTCTGTTGACTGATGAAAATCTCCAGAAATATGCTGATAAGACTATGTCAGCCCATCAACTAAGGGACCTCCGTGTGTCCTGACAGATTCGAAGGACTGGCAAATGAAAAGGCAGATCAGGCATCTCTAACAGATGAGGTCTACTGATGATAAGAAATTAAAGCATTAAAGCCCTAAACGGGCTCACCAATTTGGCGCCGGGAGCCCAAAGCCCACATGGGGGAGGGGCGCCGGGAAGCTACATTTTTTTTGGCGCCGAGAAGCCTAGCAGCTTTCGACTGAGGCGCGCCGGGAGCATCCTGTTATCGTGCCGAAGTGATCATGCCGAGAAGCCGGAGGGTTCTGCTATAAAAAGGCCCTTTTCTCTCGAAAGGAAAAGGGGGGACAACAAGAAAACACAGAAGAGAAGAACAAAAAGAGAGAAGAAAGAGACAGATAGAGAAAGAGAGAAGAGAAAAAGAAAAGGAGAGCTCCAGAAGGAGGGACTCGAAGAAGTGAAGAAATATCTGAGAAGAGACGAAGGAGCAGAAGCTCAAGGTGGGCAGCCGGGGAGGGAGAGGAGTCAATGCTCCGCCCTCCCCCCCCCCCCTTTTTTTCATCTTCTTTGTTTCTGTTTTCTTCTTTATGTAACCATGCGAGTCTTATCTCGATTCATCGATTGTAACTGGGATATCCCGGCCGCCATTCATGCCCCTTTCCTCCATTCCCTCTATGTGATTGGGGTGAGTCCCGGAATGATGTGATTGTATGAAATGCCCCAGTGGCCCGTTTGGGCGCTAGGCGATTGAAGTATTTGCCCGCTATCTCTCCGTCTGCTGCTATGCTTTTCCTTTATATGTTTTCATTTAAAGTCCAACAGAAGTGTGTCTGATGTCCCTCTCCGATTCATCATCGTTTGCATAAAGTTTCCCAGGCTTGCCCTAGGGCCAGAGACAGACCATCTCTTGGCTTCTGGGGCAGTCTGCTACCGATATTGGCAGTAACTCCGAGGGCTTGCTTGAGATCCTCTTCCCACAGGAGTAAGTAAGCTGCTTCAATAAATTGATACCGATGGTTTCTAAGCCGGCTCCAGTCCGAACAGTTACATCAGGGTCGCCCTTGGGGTCAGAGACGGCCATCTCTTGGCTCCCAGGCGACCAAAGATGCCAGCAAAGGAGCCCCTGAGGGTCAATAATAATATGTCGATTCAGTACCCCATCCTGCAGTGATTCCTTCGATTCCCCTTTGAACCCAGCCCATCTTTGGCAAATCAAACCCATGTCTATGTAATCTCTAGCCTACCCTCTAAATCCAACCTCAATCCGAGCCAGAAATCTCATAAAATCCCCAAACAGAGCATCGTTTGAGCTCTGTAAACCATGAAATCATGTAGCAATGCCATCCTCTCGGCGTGCAAAATTCCTCGCCGAGAACTACGCTGTCGAGAGACCTCCCTCTTCAGCAAACCGACAAAAGTCTCTCCAGGCCACTTCCACGTGAACCCCCCCCAGCTCTTAGCTTCCCGGCACCACCTTCCCGGCGCGGTAATGGGCGCGCCGGGAAGCCCCTGGCCGAGACCTCCACCCCTTGCCTTTGGCCTCTCGGCGCCAGCCTCCCGGCACGGTGAGGAGCGCGCCGAGAGGCTCCACGCCGGGAGCCTCCCTCCTTCCTTCTCTTGCATTTGGAGCCACACCGGGAGCCTCCCTCCTTCCTTCTTTTACATTTAAACCCATGCCGAGAGCATCCCCTCTGGCCAATTTAAACCTATGCCGAGAGCCCCCCCCCCCCCCTTGGCCAACCTGTAAACTCATGCCGAGAGCCCCTTGGCCAACCTATAATCTCGCGCCGGGAGCCATCTTCTTGCTAATAAAAACCATGATGAGAGCCTCTCCTTTGTCCACTCCTTTGGCCTCTTCATCCATTTATTCTGGGGCGTTCGTGAGTCGTCATACGTACCCCAGGGGATAAATTAACTGGGGATTGACCTCCCCTACATTCTGAGGTCCCTAACAGGATTCACATGCCACCCCGTGGGTCTGACGAACCCTGTCTCTACATGAGTTTCGTCAGTCTCCGAGAAGGGGAATAGTGACCGATGCTAGAGACATGGATAGTCTCTTCGAGCCTTAGTGCTCACTCATTTTCCGGCTTTCATCCCGGCACTCCGTGGATGTCAGCCTATACCACTCTCTGGCAAATGCTCGGTCCAGGGGAGGTGCTGCCAAAATTCTCTCAGGAAGATGAAAGTAGACATCAGGTTGTCCCCCGGGCTCCGCATGATAATGGTGACAGGGTTTCCCTCGACCCTAGACTTCCCAAATTCCTTTTCTATCCCGATGCTCCTGTAAAGCCCAAATCTAATCCAGCTCAGATTTGATGAACTTATCCACTTTGATCCCAAAAGAACCCATCCACCATGGCCTGGATAGTCGAGAAACCCAAAAGCAGGGTTCTGTAAACCCTTAGAGACCATCTCGGCATCATCTTGGCTCCCCGTGCCACAAATAGTGAAAGTCATGAGCAGCTCTCGGCGTATGATTTCTTGCGCCGAGAACCCCATCCCTTGGCGCGCCGGGAAGCCCCCTTTCCCATTCTGCCAAGCCGAGAACCCCATCCCTTAGCGCGCCGGGAACCCTCCTTCCTGCGCCAGGAGCCTTGGCCATCTTGCCTTCACGCCGGGAACCTATGCACCCTTGGACTGCACTCATAACCTACTCCAATATTTTATTACTGAGCCTTCAATCTAAATTTTGTTCCGGGGGCTCTGCCCCCAGAAACCCCCGCTAGGGGCGCTGCCCCCTTGACCCCCGCGACCTGACCGGGCAGGTCGATCCCCGCGACCTGACCGCGCAGGTCGATCCACGTGCGAGGGCACAACATTGAGCGTTCACTCACTTTCCGTCGTCCCGCATCGGGTTCATGAATAACCCCTTTAGCTCGGGAGGGCTCTGCCACTGCATGAGTTCCGCCGACTTCTACAGGGAATATCAAACATTGCCCCATGGCAAATAGGCGGCTCGGGAAGTTCAACACTTCTCTCTCTCTTGGCTTTCATCCCGGCACTCCGTGGGTGTTAGCCTATTTCCCCCTGGGCATAATCCAGATAAAGGGGAAATGCTGCTGAACTATCGATCGATGCTTCAAACCCCCATCATGGCCACGGCTCAGTCTGCCTGTGACTGAAATCCTCCTTCTTCCCTTCAACTCGGTCTTCGAACCGCTGACTTAACGATATCATCTGCTTCTACAGTTAATGTTGTTATCTTGCCCGCCTGACTGGCTCTGGTATGAAGTTCCATTTGCACACATGAATATATGTTTGCCTCGCGAGGCCTCCTATTTTGGCGTTTAATCAAGGGTTGTCCTTCTTAGGAAGGGCGTAATTAACGTCATAACCTTTATGGTATGACGGACTTCTGGTCCAGACGCGATCACTCACAATCGACTGACCAAGTCAGATCGAGCGCACAATGAAATCGTCACACATGTGACTGGCACGCCAATAAATCAATAAATAAATAAATAAATAAAATCCGCGTTCCACAGGTGTAGGCAACAAAGGACGTGCAGGAGGTGCGGGTGCCGATGGACGGGCTGTGGGTGGGGGCGTAAGATGCTGGGGATGAGGAAGGTCCCTCGGGGGTGGAGGACGGGGCCTAGGAGCAAAGGGCTCTGGGCGAGCGGGCTCCTGAGGTCGAGTCATGGGGGCCCTTGGATGCATACCAGATGAGCCACGGGGCTTGACACTACGAAGGGGAAAGGAGCCCAACCGATGGGGTGACTCGAACTCGGCCTCGAACTGCTCCAATTCGAGAGCGATCTGATATGCCTACTCCAAAGTGGTTGCATTGCGGCGAAAGAGTTCATATTGATAATTGGGCCGCAAACCTCTTCGAAAGCGGGATATAGTCATGGTGCTCTCCTCCGTGACCCCACACCGTAAGTAATACTCATCGAACTCGGCGGTGTACTCGGTCACGGATCGGTTCCCTTGGGAGATGCTTTGCCACTTGTCTATAAGACGTTGGCGATATGAGGCGGGAAGGTATTTCTCCCTCAATTTGATTTTCATATCATCCCAAGTACCGATTTGGGGTTGACGTCGCTGATTGAGCAGGCTCTCCACATTGATCCAATAAGTTTGGGCCTGCCCTTGCAGCTTCATCTTCGCGTATCGGACTCTTCGGTGGTCCGTCATCTCCAACCACTCGAAGTACCGGTCCATGCCAGCCTCCCAATCTAAATACACCCTAGGGTCCAAGGACCCGCTAAAGGTGGGAGGGTCCGCACGCACACCCCTAAGGATGCGGTCGTCATCCTCGTCATCACGATTCCATCGTTGATGACGACGACCGTTACCCCCCTGATCATTGTCGGAAGCATAATCATCCACTATAGGCGCCTGTTGCCTCCCGACATCCTCCACCTGAGCCCTTGGCACAGCGGGTTGCTGCACCGGCTCTTGTTGGCCGTTCGTCGGCGCGGGTTGCGCCGCTACTGGGCCCCTCTCTAGGACAGCGATCCTCCCAACTAAGCCCTGGATGGACTGATCCGAACTCTCGACCCGATCCTCGAGGGCTTTCATCCGCCCTTCTAGACGCGTTCCTATGCCATCCATACGCGTACTAAGACCATCCATACGCGTGTCAAGACGATCCATGATGGCTCGGAACATCTCGGCCGTCAAGGACTCATCGGAGCTACGGGCCCGGGAATCCGCCATAGGTGGTGGTGGCGAGTATTGGGTACCTCGACGGGTGGGCATGCAAAGACACACGACCTAGAAGACACCGACTAATGCAAACACTCACTAGATGATGCACTTAGACCTAACCAATATCCGGTACGAGGCGGAGACAAGCGATCCGATGATCACTCGCGCAAGTACACTACCCTCCCAATAGGCATAACCTAATGTTCGGGCAACGCCTTTTAATATACCGAGCTATTGGGTGAAATGCAATTTGAAAACACTTTTTTTTTGTTGTTTTGAAATGATGATCCTAGACGTGACTTATACTATGCAAGACATATGCAACGACTACCCTAGACTCAACTCTCTCTGATACCAAACTGATGCGGGACGGACACGGGAGGCGACTCTACGTGGGGTGGACCTCAGACTCTAGATGTGGACGTGACCAGCAACACACACCAGGGAGACACTAAGCCCGACACTACGAGCTCCTAGTGGCGAAACATCGCTAACAGAAGTGGAAGCTCACTCGTCATCCCAAGCGAGGGAAAGCGCGGACCATGCGCGGTTAAGGAACCGGCGGAGGTCAAGGGTAGTCCGACTCAACTTCCAGACTCGGATCGAGTCGCGGGATGGGTCACTCTCACTCTCACAGCGGTGACATAGACACACGGGCTAGTACCTACACTCTCGGCAGCGGCCTAAGACCATATACTAGCTAAGCAATGTAACGCCAAGGAGTTAAGACCTTTACCTCCACGCACCCGGCGTGGCGAAGACACCCCGGCTGACTTACAGCCCCCCGGTTAACATAATTCACAGCGGTACAAAGAGATTCAACCCACTCCACGCAGGGAGGTAAAATGTCACATGTGGGCCCCGGGGATCATGCAAATCAGGTTGACGGGTAGCATCTTGATGTCGTCTCGACGCGCCGAACTCCGCATTCTCGTGCTTTCCGGACGGCGCAATCAATGGGCCGTGGGGCCCACACGCTGTCCTGTCCTCTGGGTCTGGCGGGGTGGGTCCCACTGTAATGGGGACTCCTGGCAGCATGCTTCCCTAGACGGTGGTCAGCCGGCGACACTCACCGGAGGCCGGGTGCCCGGTTCCCAAGTGGAGAGAGTGCTGTCCACGAGCTGATGTTACTGTTTCAGCAGTGCGCGCTCCGGTGAAAACGGCCGCTGCGATCAGCCCCGTCGCCGGAATGCGATGAAACTAGTGCCGTTGGAAAGAGGATTCAAAATCCTTCAATCTAGGGCCAGTGGACTCTTCTGAACCTGCGCGGACCTGGGCTTTAACTATTTTTCAATTCTCTACTCCACAGCTCCCGAAATCTCAGATCAGCATATCAGTTTCCTATAAATGGCCATTGACCGCCTACGTACAGTTGGATTCAGACTTCGTGCTCATCTTAAAAGTTGTAGGTAATCAAACGATGGAACTGGGACTATTTTTAGAATTTGATTTGGAGGTGGTTGAGATTTGTTATGATGTTTGGGGTAACTGGTGGTCGGATCTGGGAACAGGTGGACAGAACTGTAGATGGGTCTGAGAACGATTTTTAGAAAATATGAGATGGGCGAATCAAAAATTGAGAAAACTTTTTGATAAAGGGGTGGATGGATGGAACCCCCAGTGAAATTGGGAGAACTAACAAAAATCAAAAAGTGGATCTAAGACATGAAACTCAGGATGGAGTTGAACCTGGATAGAACTCTGGCAGAACCGAAATGGAAGAGTGGATGAAAATCAGAAAATAGGAAACGTGATCTGAATGCTGGCCTGATTTTTGTAGGTGGAGAGGAACATCCCAGGAACAACTCCTCCAAATTTGGTAGCCAAATGAGCTCGGGGAAGACCTGTGAATTTCGAACAAGCTACTGTGGTACTGCACAGGCAGAACTCCGTTGATGGCGATGGCGGTGCGGTGGCGGCTCGTGACGGCGGAGGCGATCGTCGGAATCGATACACGAGGCGTCACACCTCAGAATGGAAGCCTTCACAGCATTCAAGGGGGAGAGGGAGGAGAGAGGAGGGGGGCGCACCAGCCCTTGCTCTTGGAATTAGTTTGATTCAAATGGCATTAATTCTTCCAAAATGGAAAATACAAGCTTAAATAGGTTACATCTCACATCCATCCACAACCGTAGGATCTAGGGGTGGGAGATGAAGGGCTGGGATGGCATGTGACACACACATAAAAAATTAATAAAAAATAAGGGGAGGGGGGCGGCCCTTGGACCAAGGGGAGTGGGCTTGACTTGGTAGGTGGGGTGGGTGGCCAAAATGTGGACTTTCCAAGCCACTTGTCCCCCACTTGGCCCACCCTTCTAGAAGCCTCCATGTGGAAGGTTGACTGACCCCACATGGGACCCTAGGCTGAGGTGGCTCAATGGGATGGGGCCTGGGGGGCCCGTGGGGCCCACGGGGTCCAAATTGTACATAAGCCCCTCTTACAATCAAAATAGCAAACTGAATACAATAAAATAAACATAAATTACACACAAATAAAGTTTAACTAAATATGATAAATGGGGAGGCTCAAGGTGGAGTCTCCAGGCTGTCTCCGAGCCAGATGGACGTTGAAGTGGCTCGAGTCGTGCTCCGTGTGCGGTACCGGTGGCTCGGCGTGTCGCGTCGCTCAACTGCTCGGTTGTCCGCACCACATAATGTTATGATTGGCTGGCGGTGGGCGCCCCCACCTTCTTCCGGAGCGTGTTGCATGTGCTGAGGTTGAGGCCTCGGCATGGTTGGCTTCTAGCGGGGCATTTGATGTTTCAGCCTCATCATTCTCCCCGGGCAAGGTAAAGAGTACCGACAGGGTGTTACATTGTACCGTCATGACTCCCTTTTCCTTTTTGCATTTGGACCGTCTCTTCTTCTTTTGGGAATTTGGCTTCTTTGGCTCTTGCCCCCAGAAAGGCTCAGCCTCATCTTCTCCATGTTCTGCCCCCGGTTGCTCTTTAATTTTCAATTCTTCGAGCTATTCCCAGAGCATACAGTCTTTCACCAGCAGGTGCCCGGGCTTTTTCTATTCATATTCATCGAGCCCATTAATATACTGCTGTAAACACCTGGCTGTAGGACTTACTTCCTTATGTGCAGGTAGGGGGACTTGTCTTCTCCGGTTATGAGTGGGGATCCAGATGACTGGCCCTATCTTAGCTGTGTGCCATTCTGGCTTTACTGGAGGTGGTTCGGGCCTTGGTGTGACACCGCGAATAACTGCTCCACTGGTATTAGCTACGGGAGTTTTATTTCTATTCTTTATTGGCTTCCTGTGCCACCCTTCTTGATCCTTCAGTGGGGTGAGGAAGCAAGCTTCATAAGTATGCCTGGTGCATTCTTCAACGGCTTCCTTAGGCAGCTGCTGGTAGACTGAAATCATATTGGCGGCCATTTTTAAGGCCGGAGGCTCATGTGGACGAGGTGGCTCTACCTGGTAATCTCCCAGCTGTAGCTCGCCCTTTTTGACCATGCCTTCCATAATATCTTTGAAGACATAACAATCTTCAATTGCGTGCCCCAGCGCACGGTGATATGGACAGAACAGTGGATCACCTTTCTTTGCCGCGTCCTCGGGTCTCTTTGGCTCAGGCAATGTTACTTTGTTGAACTTGTATGCCCAGTTGAATAGCGCGGCTGCCTTATCTTTCGGGAAAGAGTATGCCTTTCTCATTTTATTTCTCAAAGAGACCTTATCTTCCCTTTCTGTTGTTCGAAGGTTCTGAAATCGACGGTGTTAGCCTCAGAGTGCGATGGTCGTCGATCATTAGATTTACCTTTCGGCATAGTGGGAGCATTGGCAGTCGGACGCTTGGACAGGAACGTCTCAACTTCTGCCACTATATTGTTTAGCCGGTTAAATGTTCTGACATCTGCACCGATCATCTTTTCTAGTACCTCTCTCCTGAGGCTCTGCTTACATATTTGCACTGCATCTTCTTGATGAGGAGGTCTTTTGCATCTCATAGCTAAGTTCCTCCACCTTTTGATGTAGTCCAGTGCTGTTTCATCTTGCCTTTACCTGGTTGCATATAGCTCTGCTATTGTAATTTCTCTTTCCGTGACATGAAATCTATCGCGGAACTTCCTTTGCATATCAGGCCAATCGGCCACTGATCCAGCCGGCAGGCTTGAATACCATTCAAAGGCTAACCCAGTGAGGGATGAGCTAAAGAACTTAAGCAGATAAGCTTCATCAGCTGCCAAGTCGCCCATAATTGTGGTATAGTAAGCTATGTGCTCCCTGGGGGAGCCCTGGCCATTAAAATTTTCAAACTTCGGCGGCTTATTGACGCCTGGCGGTAGTTTCTTAGCAGCATACTGGGGAGGATACGGTACCTTGTACACATCATAGGTACCAGCATCATCACCAGTCTTTTCAGACAGCTTCATCTCCACAATCTTTTCAATCATCAGCTTGTGGGCTACGGCTGGATCTATGTTCTCCGGGAAGAAGTGAGCTTGTTGCTGACTGTAAGGAGTTGTCATCACCGTTGCGCGCAAGGTGGGCACGGTGGGCTGTGTCTGAGACACAGAGGGCTGAGCTGCTGTTTGCTGTAGAACATGTTGGCTCGGTGCTTTGCCCTTATCGGCCGGGAGAGGATTAGCTGGGATAGCCATTTCTGTTGAGCTGGAAGTCTGCCCCACAGGCTCGGCTTGCTTGGAGACCGGTGTAGCTTCCTGCCTCTCATTCAACTGTCTTCTGAGAGCACTGATCTCTTGTTGATATCATCTAAACATCATCTGGATCATGGGATCCAGGGTTGACGGGATCTGTATCTCTTCTGAAGTCCCTTCAACGTCATCGACGAAAAGATTGTCTTCCTCTTCTGCTGTCACCACATTCACTGTCATGGTGGTGATCTTGCGGGCTTCATCATCAGTCTTTATTTTCTCTTTGGCCGCCTGACTTCTCCTTGTGATGGGGCCTGGTCTGGTTGCCAGTCTGAGCAGTTCATCTGGCGGAGTCGGTAACATGTCCCGCCTTTTGACAAGTCCGTCCATATTGTAGGCGAAGATCTGCATCTTCTCCCTCTGCCTGTAGACTTTCCTTTTCACCTGGTCGGGATATTTAAGCCAGTCGAAGACCGATATTCTTTCTTCAGCTTCTTCCCTGTGCAGGTCCCCTTCCTCATATCTGGCTCTGTGGCCCTCTTCATAGTCATTGGAATCAGAGGAGGAAACTCCGAGCATTGGTTCTTGAAAGGTTTCTTCTTTTTCTTCATCCATGGTGCCCAAGGCACGAGATAGTCTTTGCTGCCCGAGGGAGGAATTCCCCAGGTAATGAAGATAGTCTTGAGCCACCTGTTTCATTTCTTCTTGATTGTGCCTTCGCCACTCCGGTCGGGGCATCAGTCTTTCCTGGCCTTTCTACTGAGAAGCCAATCTCGCCACCTGAGCAGTCAAATGCTCGGCTTTGGAATATTTGAATATGTCGGTCTGTCTAGCACAGGATCTCGATCTTCTTGAAATGGTAACAGCGACTGGTTCACTTATTCTCATTTTTTATTCCTCCCTGAACCTTTTGCTCCCATCCTGGCGGCGGTTGGTAGCAACAGCATAGTTCTTCCTTTCCCATCTTTTGCCCCCGGCCATGGGGTGGTGACCATGAGGTCTTTTTTTCTCTCATATCTTCTGCCCCTCATCCTGGGGTGAGTAGCAGTCATATTCCTTCCTTCATTCTCTTTCTCATCTCTCCTACCCCGAGCCTTGGGATGAACAGCAACAGCCTCTATTTCATCTTTTCTTTCTCCTCTTCTGCTCCCTGCTCTGAAGCGGGCAATAGCAGCATCAGCAATTTTTTCTTCATCTTGAGCTGGGGCCCAGCTCTGGATTTTCTTCGGCCGCCAGATTTGCCTGAATTTGAGCGGCTTTGGTGCCAGTGGCCTTCTATCTCCATGTTCCATGTCGGCCCTCCTAGTAGCCAGTACTCGGAACCTATTGGTGGTAGGTACCATTGGGACGATCACATCCGGCTTGACCTCCCTTGGGCAACCATTGAGGTTCACCCGGATATCTCCAATCAGCATTGTCTTCCCCGAATTGGATATCCGACGACCCGCAGTAGTGGATCGGACTCTCTGGTCGGATCTTCTTCCTTTTCCAGCAGCAGCAGAGGGTACGCTCCTCCTTGCTTCGTGATGGACAAAGCAGGACACGACCCCAGGAGTATTCTTCATCACCGGGCTCTTCTTGGGACCGGTAGCTTGCGGTGACGTCTCGACAACAGCTATTGGCTCCTGGTTGTCAATCTCGAGCAGATCAGTGAAAATGAGGCCCAGGCAGTTGGGCATTCGACAGTAGGCGGCATCGATCCGAATGAAAGAGGTATCGCCAGGTAGCCTTCTCCAACATGTGCCTCGACCGCTTGCTGGTCAAAGCACACAGACAGGATTCCAGCCGTCATTCGAGCTTCCTGAAAATGGAGAAAGCACACAGAATCAGAAATTTGAGGGGGGGCCCACCGGGCCTCCTATTTTGGCGTAGAGATGAAGGGAGACTTGGTCCCACCGGGCGTGCCAGACTTGTGGACGTGGATTCTTTTCGTCAGTATGTTTCATTGGTTAGATTTATTAGGCGTGCCAGTCACTAGAGTGACAATTTTTTTATTATGTGCTCGACTTGACTTGGTCAGTCGATTGTGAAGTCGAGTCGGGACCGGAAGTCCGTCATACCATAAAGGCTATGACGTTAATTACGCCCTTCCTAAGAAGGACAACCCTTGATTAGACGCCAAAATAGGAGGCCACTTGGGGCGGTTGAAAATGACAGTGCATAACATTGAAGTTTTGTTATTCTAAGAAGGTAATTGAATAAATGACAAATTATTAAATCAGCATGACCCCTTTGTGTGGGTTGTACCGGGCAGAGATAGGACACCGTCCACGCAGTGGCGGGGCGGGGGCCTGGACGATCATCGGAGACATGTCCCCTTTCACGTTTCTCATCCGGCCAAGGGCCTCGAAGTATTTGTATCCCCCGAAGAATTGAGCCAGACGGGAGGCGTATGATACACGTTTCCCGGGGCTTGTCGGGGTAAAAGCATCAATCGATATTTCGGCAGCATCTCCCTTTATCTGGATCATGCCCAGGGGGAAATAGGCTATCACCCACGGAGTGCCGGGATGAAAACCGAGAGAAAGAGAGGCCGGACCTCCCGAACTGCATATGTCTGCCATGGGGGCAACGTTCGATTTTCCCTTAAGAAGTCGGTGGAACTCATGCAGTGGCAGAGACCTCCCGAGCTAAAGGGGTTACTCGTAAATCCGACGCGGGACGGTGGAACATAAGGGAGTTTGTCTCCCTTTGGATTTATCCCCGGGGTAGGTCTGGTGACTCATGGGTATCCCTGGATGGATCTGATCAAACCATCGGAGGCTAAACTGGATGGCAGGGTAAGTCCTCGGCGCAGCTCAAGGTGGATGGGGTTCCCGGCGCAAGGGCAAGATGACCAGGGGTTCCGGCGCGCAGGCTAAGAGGCCAAGGGGGTTCTCGGCGCAAAGTTCTCGGCGCAAGGGCTAAATGGCCCAGGTGGTTCTCGGTGCAAGGCAAAGAAGCCAGGGGGGGTTCCCGGCGCGAAGGCAGGAAGGCCAGGGGGCCTCCGGGCCAAGGTTCTCGACGCAAGGGCTAAATGGCCCAGGTGGTTCTCGGCGCAAGGCAAAGAGGCCAGGGGGGTTCCCGGCACGATGGTAAAGAGGTCAAGGGGTGGGGTTCTCGGCGCCAGAAGGATCGGGCCGAGGACTATTCACCCCTTTTACTGTGCATGGGGCCGAGATGGGTGATGGCGCAGATATGGACTCTGGGATTTTACGGCGCCCTGTTTTGGGTTTCTTGATGATTCAAGCCAGGGTAGAGGGTTTTCTTTGGGATAAGAGTGGATCGATTCATCATAATGGGATTGGATTAGGTTTGAGTTCCAAAGGAAGGCCAGAATCGAAGAGGAATTAGGGGGGATCATAGTCTGGAGGATCCCTATCACCAGTGTCCGTAATGAGCCCCGAGGATAATTTTAATATACTCTTTCATCATCTGGGAGCCAAGAGATGGCTGTCTCTGGCCCCGGGGATGACTTCGACAGTGCCAATATCTAGAACCGAGCAGCGGTCGCTATATAGCTCTGCTTTGTTCCGGAGGCCAAGGGATAGTCTGTCCCTGGCTCTGGAATAAGCACAGACAGCGTTTGAAAACCAGGCGAATCAACAGACTATTAATCAAACTGGGGAGGGGGATAGCGTGTTACGAAGTCTAAGAGAAGACAGAAAACATGGAGAGATGGCAACAGAGCTTCAGAGAAACAAACAGCAGGCATCAACTGCAGCCTGTAGCATTCATCCATTCAAGCATTGATATTACATATGATCCATACATCAGAGGGGATGCATAGAAAGGAATGTAGAGAGACGATGCATTATTCTAGCGGCCTAAAACCGGATACGATATCATAGAATACATCAGAGGAGTAAGAAGGAGAAGCAATCGAGATTAAGAAAATGAACTACAGAAATGGGGGGAGGGCGGAGCATTGACTCCTCTCCCTCCCCGGCTGCCCACCTTCGATCAGCCTCTAGCTCTCTCCGCTCTGCTTTTTCTCTTCTCTGGCCTTCTTTCTTTCTTTTCTTTCTGGAGGAGGTAGGTTTCGCTTGCCAGACAGCCCCCTCTGCTCGCCTCTCCTCTTTTTCCCTCTTTCTTTCTGGATGAGGTTGCCGGCCTCCTCTTTTCTTCTTCGAGTGAGTGGGTTTATATAGACCCAGCCCCTCCTCACCTCTCGACAGATGGGAGTCGGCGTGACTTTTCATCTTCACGGCGCGCATCTGTCGAGTGCAGCAGCTCCTAGCGCGCTAGACATCCATAGAGTATCCCAGCGCCACCTTCGTGAGCCCATTTCATAGGCCCATTTAGGGCCTTTTTTAAGGCTTCACATGGACTTGCTGTCTCCCTGAATATACTAGAACCACAGCAGGCCTTTTGTTGGCGGACCCGGGTCTTAGTGGGATTATGGAGACCTTCATCAGTCAGTGGACTGGGATTTCATCAGCATCGTCACCTGAACGATGACAGAACAGGACATCATTTCATCAGCATTGTCACCCGCATGATGACAAAACTGGATATCAGCTTTAGCCTGAGAAGACTTCAGCTAGGTATATATAGCCCATGGAGAAGGTTCTTCTTCCGTTACGACTTTGCAGAGGTTTTCATAATCTTCATTTACCGGTTCTGATTTCATCTTTATCTTTGCTCATATCTCATCCGTCAACAAGTTAACATCTGACTTAGTCGGATATGTTACCTGTAGACTTCCGGACGAGGCAGTAATATAACTCTTGTTAAAGCGTGATAGGAGGTCTCATCAGTCAAGTGACTGCTATTTCATCAGTGTCGCCGTCTGGCTGACAACGAAACCGGACATCAGCTTGGCCGAAAAAGGCTTCAGCCGGGTAGATGGTTGATGAGCTTCACCATTAATTTTTCACTGTTAGTCTAATCTTCTTTTCAATTCTGTTTCCCCCCTTGCTCATTTTCAAGGTGTCAACACGTCTCCACCCGGAGAACACCACGGTGGTCAGCCACCTGGCTTACCTTAGTATGCTAGTGCTGGCCGCACATCGAGTCGGTCGTACGTCTTAGCCCGGTCGCGTCACCCGTCCCGCATCAAATTGGTATCAAAGCGAAGTTTAAGTCTAGGGTGATCTTTGTCTAGGTTGTCTTGTCCTAGGTTCCATTTCATCCCAATACTCGGTATATCAAAAGGTGTTCCCGGAACGATAGGTTACGCCTATTGGGAAGGTAGCACACTTACGTGAGTGCGATCTTCAGATCAAACCTCCGCCTAGTACCGTATATTGGTTGAGTCTAGGTTCCTCAGTTTGCATTAGTTAGTGCATTCCAAATTTTTATCGTTGCATGCCCACCAAGCGAGGTACCCAATACCATCACCCCGCGTCTATGGCAAACCCACGGGATGCCGCCTCGGGAGACTTTCACACCTTGCATGAGGTGATGATGGCCATCATGGCCCGGTTAGACAAGTCCGAGGCTACCTTTCGGAGCTTCTCTGACAATATGGATGGTAACCTTAGGGCCATGGAGTAACGCATGGAGTCATCCGATAAATCTGTCCAAGGCCTGGTTGGACGGTTGGAAAGATTGTCACACGGGGACCCTCCTGGAGCGGCCCATGGCCCACCCACACCTTGCTCCCACGGTGGCCCAAGTCCAAATCGCTACCAAGGCCCTGGTCCAACCTGCTCCCGCGGCACAGGAGCAGCCCGCACATGCTCCTCAGCCCGCCCCTCACCGAGCCATCGAGCCACAGCATCGTGACCTTGGTCTCGAAGACTATGGGTCCGATAATGCTTACAAGGGGTATGGTCGACGCCATCGTGGCTTTCAACAGCCGAGGGATGAAGAGAGTTATAGAGCCCTCAGGGCCGTGCGAGCAGACCCTCCCACTTTTCACGGGTCCTTGGACCCAAAAGTCTATCTTGATTGGGAGGCCGGCATGGACCGGTACTTCGAGTGGTTCGAGATGACGGATCACCGGAGAGTCAAGTTCGCTAAAATGAAGCTGTTAGGGCAAGCGCAAACTTATTGGCGCAATGTGGAGAGCTTGCTATTTCAGTGTCGGGAGCCCCAGGTTGAGTCTTGGGATGAGATGAAGGATATACTTAGAACTAAGTATCATCCTGCCACGTACCGTCAGAGGCTCATTGATAGGTGGCAGAATCTCAACCAAGGGGACCGATCCATGTCCGAGTATATCACAGAGCATGATGAATATTTTTTGTGATGTGACATCTCAGAAGAGAGCACGATACCTGTTTCTCGCTTCTGTCATGGTCTACGGCCCCACTTTCAGTATGAACTCTTTCGCCGCAACGTGACCACCTTGGAGGCCGTATATCAGGTTGCTCTCGAGTTAGAGCAGTTTGAGTCAGAGTTCGCTCCCATCCAGCGACCGGGGACCATCCATCAGCATGGGTCCGACTCTCGTACCACGCCCAGTTCCTATAGTCGATTTCCAGTGGTTCGTTCTCCGGAACCCCCTCGCCAAGATCCCACTGCTCTCGGACCTCGCTCTCTCCCTCCAAGGGACCCTCCCCCTCGCCAGCAAGCCTCATTCCCCACTCCCCGCCCTCAGCAGCCCCCATTGCCTGCCCGACCTTAGCTCCCACCACCCCCGGCCCGTCGAGAAGACAAGGGAAAGGGGCCGATGACCGGTGGAGCATCTTCTAGCACAGGGCCACGTGACCAGTGCTATAGGTGTGGTGGGATTGGCCGCTTTGCGGCCAAGTGTCCCACTCGGGAATCGTTGGTTATTTCCCCACACCGGAGCTAGTGTCGGTTAGCTATGAGCCGGATCTAGAACTCGCGGAGGAGTTCTTTGATGAGCTTTTAGAAGAGCACGCTGCCCTCCCAGGTACTCAGTCCCAGGACAATGTGCAATTGGGCGTGATCTTCTCAAACCTCTGAACCCCCATTAAGAAGTCAGTAGCTACATATTAGATGTCTAGGAGTCCCAAACTTTGGGTTGCATCGTTTGTATGCGAGTATTACTATGGGTGTCTAGGTTTGTCTAAGGTCACATATGAGTCAGTTTTGCTTATACAGTTTGTTTGTCGTGCATTTGGAGTTTGCATAAAGTTGTGTCCCAATAAAAGGCTAGTCATGCACGTATAAGGGGTTAGCTGATGAACGCCGCCATGCCCGTGAGTTCCGAAAGGGGCAGTACGTCATGATCAGGGTCATACCTGAATGGTTTCCCCTTGGGGACCGTAAAGAAACTCTAGGCCCGCGATGCCAGCCCTTTCCAAGTCATGAAACAAGTGGGTTCGAATGCGTACGTTATTGAACTACCAGATGACTATAGTGTCAGTTCGACGTTCAATGTTTCAGATCTGGTAGCATATTGGAACCCCGCGGTGATCCCTAGTAAGTTTTTTGGGCTTTTTCCTCCTGTTGTGAGTGACACACCTCCCGAGAGTCCACCGCTTCCAGCCTCAACGTAAGCATATAAATTGTATACTGGATGAGCAGGTGATCACCACCAGGAACGGAGTCTACCAACACTTCTTTGTGCATTGGAGATGATGCCCCGCGCCAGACGATGCCTTGGTCACACGCGGAGAGCTCAAGCATAGGGACCCTTACTCGACGGGGTCGAGTTCCTCCTACTCGGGAGAATTGGTGAGGACACACGCCGCAGTACACGACGGTGGACGAGGACACGCCGGAGTCCCTTTATTTCGAGGAGGACGTGAACGCGTCGACCAAGTTATCACCCTTGTTTCACATTTTTAGGCCATGTCGGGCCCTATTTTAGTCCATGTTGGACAATTGTACTATTATATGGCAAATGGGCTAGGCTAGATTAATGGGCTAGAGTTAATGGGCTATGGGCTTGTAATGGGCTTATGGGCTTGAAACAAGTCAAAAAGGGTGGGAGATTAGATTTGAATAGGGTAATTTAATTAAATGGGTCAATAAGAAAGGGGAAGCCCCCTTCCTTGACCTCCTAGGAGGAGGAAGCTTCCTTCTCCCCCCCTTGGTCATCCTTCCCCCCTTTTCTTGGTCCAAGATGGGGACTCTGGCCCCCTTCCTTGACCAAAGAGGAGGAATCCTCCTCTCCCACTCCACCTTGGTCCACCTTAGATGTAACACCCTCAAATATAGCTAAGTTGTACTCTATATCACCGAGGCGCCTTTTGAAGTATCGGCTCAGTTCTTGAAAAGAACTCCGAAGTTAAGCGTGCTTAATGGGGAGTAGTACTGGGATGGGTGACCTGCCCGGGAAGTCCCCCATTCTGGAGCCGATCACTATCAGAAAGGAATAAAACCATGAGGCCGCTAGGCCAAAGCGGACAATACCTCGACGGTATAGAGTACGGGGCGTGACAGAATGGTATCAGAGCTATACCCCAGCCGGAAGTGTGGGAACTAAGTGCCATGCAGGGTAAAGTGCTACGCTATGGGAGCCACCTCTTGGGTCCGTAATGGAGCAAAGTGCTACATAGTGGGAGCCACCTCTTGAGCCTGTAGGGGCCACCTCTAGAGTCCTACCTGCCTGGGGGCTTGATTGCGTGATTGCGTGCTATATGTGCCCAGCGACGAGGACGTCGCCTATATAAGAGGGGTAGTTTGTAACACCCTCAAATATAGCTAAGTTGTACTCTATATCACCGAGGCGCCTTTTGAAGTATCGGCTCAGTTCTTGAAAAGAACTCCGAAGTTAAGCGTGCTTAATGGGGAGTAGTACTGGGATGGGTGACCTGCCCGGGAAGTCCCCCATTCTGGAGCCGATCACTATCAGAAAGGGATAAAACCGTGAGGCCGCTAGGCCAAAGCGGACAATACCTCGACAGTATAGAGTACGCAGCGTACCCTTCAAGGGATGACCCAAGTGCTACAACAAGTAGCACAAGGTGGTGCTCCACGAGCTGGAAGCTTACACCAAGCATTCAAGAATATGAATCCCCCGAAGTTCATGGGATCGACCGATCCAGACGATGCCGAGCATTGGGTTCGGGAGATTGAACGTATATTCCGTGTTATGCAATGCACGGATCAGGACAAAGTCTTATTAGCTACTTTCCAGTTAGAAAAGGATGCTAGATGCTGGTGGGAGTCGATTGAAGCTACTATTGACCCAACTCAAGTTACATGGGGTGAATTCGTTGAATATTTCAACGCCAAATATTTCTCTGATAGGGTCCAGGAAAAGAAGGCCGCCGAATTCGCCGCATTAAAGCAAAGATCTTTATCGGTGGCTGATTATGAAGCACAGTTTTCTAGACTGTCTAGATATGCTAAGCATTTAATTAGCACGGAAAAGATGAAAGCCCGTAGATTTCTTAATGGGCTTAGACCCCACTACATTACTCAACTGGCGCCTATGGATATTCAAGTTTATACTGAAATAGTGCGTCGAGCTCAGTTGCTTGAAGATGCCACGGAACTATCTGATAGGATCCATGGGAAAGACAAAAAGGAGCAAGTCACAAGTTCGGGTTCTTTTAAACCCAACTTTAAGAAGAGGCCCAATAATGGAGGTTCTTCCTCTCAAGATCAGAAGTTCAAGAAATCCAAGCCTTTCTCTATCACCACTACACCTTCAAACGTAGTATGCAAGCATTGCGACAAGGCTGGTCACAAAACAGAAGAATGCTGGAGGAAATTAGGAGCATGTCTCCGTTGTGGGAGTCGTGAACATCGGATTCCTGATTGTCCATTAATGAATGACCAAGCCGGTGAGGGTAAACGTCCAGTGACAAAGAATGCTCGTCTTCATGCAATCCAAGAGACCGAACCAGAAGAAGAAGGCGGATTGGTGGAAGGTACATTAAAAATTTGTTCCAAATATGCACATGTTTTATTTGATACGGGTGCATCGCATTCCATTATTTCCAAGAAGTTTGTTGACCCATTACCTCTAGAACCAGAATGGATGAAGTTAATATTGTCTACTCCTCTCGGAAACGAGACGGATATCACACATCATTACCAAAACTGTGAGGTATTGGTTCGAGGAAAGAATTTTCCTATTGATCTTATCTGCTTAGATCTAAAAGAGTATGATGTTATACTAGGAGCAGATTGGTTATCCAAATACCAGGCAACGGTTGATTGCCGTGATAGCAAGATTGTTTTCAAGGAATTTCCGAAACTGACTTATACTAGTCCTAAGAGTCGAAGCAAATCCCCTCTTATTTCGGCTCTTCGAGCAAGCAAGCTCGTCAAGAAAGGATGTGTATCCTTCCTTGCTTTTGTCACTATTAAAGAAGCTAAAGAAACCAAGATAGAGGACATTCAGGTAGTGCGAGAATTTCCAGACGTATTTCCGGAAGAATTGCCGGGATTACCCCCTCAAAGAGAAGTGGCCTTCACCATTGACTTAGTCCCTGGTGCTGGTCCTGTTTCAAAGGCACCATATAGAATGTCCCCTGCTGAACTCAAGGAGTTGAAGGAGCAGTTGATGGAACTAATCCGAAAAGGGTTTATTAGACCAAGTACTTCCCCGTGGGGAGCACCAGTCTTATTTGTAAAGAAGAAGGATGGATCCATGAGATTGTGTATCGACTATCGACAGTTGAATCATCTTACTATCAAGAACAAGTATCCACTGCCGAGAATCGATGAGTTATTTGATCAGATTTTAGGATCCAAATATTTCTCCAAGATTGATCTCAGGTCGGGATATCATCAATTAAGAATCAAGGATGATGACATTCACAAGATTGCATTCAGAAGCAGGTATGGCCATTACGAATTTGTTGTTATACCTTTTGGACTAACAAATGCCCCTGCTGCCTTTATGCAGTTAATGAATGACATATTCAGGCCTTACTTGGATCAATTCATAGTAGTCTTCATTGACGATATATTGATATATTCTAAGACTAAGGAAGAACATGAGGAGCATTTGAGGATTGCATTGCAAGTCTTGAGGACAAATCAATTATATGCTAAACTCAGCAAATGCGAGTTCTGGCTTGAAGAAGTGGCTTTTCTCGGACATGTCATATCCAAGGACGGTTTATCTGTAGATCCGTCAAAGGTTGAAGCTGTAAGAAACTGGGAGAGACCCACTAATGCAAGCGAGATCAGAAGCTTCTTAGGTCTTGCAGGCTATTATCGACGATTCATCAAAGAGTTCTCTAAGATCGCCGTGCCCCTTACAAGGTTAACTCGCAAGGAGATCCGATACGAATGGAGTGAGGAATGTGAAAGAAGTTTTCAAACTCTCAAAAATCATCTCACCACAGCTCCGGTCTTAGCTCTACCGATAGAAGGAGAGAAATTCGAGGTCTACACTGATGCTTCTGGCATTGGCCTCGGATGTGTCCTAATGCAACAAGGAAAGGTCATAGCATACTCTTCACGTCAGCTGAAGAAGCATGAGGAGAATTACCCCGTCCATGACTTAGAACTGGCCGCGGTAGTATTTGCCCTAAAGATATGGAAACACTACTTATATGGAGTATAGTTTACTGTATACTCCGATCACAAAAGTCTCAAATATCTATTTTCACAAAAGGAGCTAAACATGAGACAAAGACGCTGGCTAGAATATCTCAAGGACTTCGACTTCAATATACAATACCATCTCGGAAAGGGTAATTATGTTGCTGACGCCCTTAGTCGAAAGCCGAAAGCAATGATAGTAAATTGTATGATGCAAGAATGGAGGTTACTTGAACAATTCTCCGAGCTCAATATAAGCTTGGACACGGAAGCCAAATTTATCACATTATCTCATGTAAGCGTACAGTCAGATTTATTATCTGAGATACAAGCACTTCAGGATGATGATCCTATATTAGTGGAAATCAAAGGCAGATTAGAAGGACAATCTGATTTTCAACTAACTTCCGAGGGAAGATTATTATTCAAAGATAGAACTTGTATACCTGATTGTCCGGAATTAAAGAAGAAGATCTTAGATGAAGCTCACCGATCAAGGTACACTATTCATCCAGGATCAACCAAAATGTACCAAGATGTAAAGAGGAACTTTTGGTGGCCTAATATGAAAAGAGAAATAGCGGACTATGTATCGCGCTGTCTCACATGCCAACAGGTCAAGGCGGAACACCAAAAGCCTGCGGGAAAACTACATCCTCTAGATATTCCTAAGTGGAAATGGGAGGATATTGGTATGGACTTCATCATGGGTTTGTCTAAATCTAAAGGAGGACATGATGGAATCTGGGTTATCATTGACCGATTAACTAAATCGGCACATTTCTTGCCAATAAAGAGCCGATGGTCAATTGATGTGCTAGCTGCACTGTACATCAAGGAAATAGTCAGGATACATGGAATTCCTGTCTCAATCGTGTCTGACAGAGATCCCCGTTTTACTTCTCATTTTTGGAAGGGATTACAACATTCGTTGGGAACAAGGCTCAACTTTAGTACAGCTTTCCACCCACAAACGGATGGTCAGACCGAGAGAGCTAATCAAGTTGTTGAAGATATGCTGAGAGCATGCATTATTGACTTTGGAGGAAGCTGGCATGACCACTTACCTTTAGTTGAATTTGCATATAATAATAGCTACCAAGCTAGTATCCAAATGGCACCTTTCGAAGCCTTATACGGAAGGAGTTGCCGATCTCCCATATGTTGGAACGAAGTTGGAGAGAAACAACTATTAGGTCCAGACATGGTAAGGGATACAACTGAGAAGATACAAGTAATCAGAGAAAGATTGCAAGTTGCTCAGACGAGACAAAAAGCTTATGCTGATACAAGAAGGAGAGATCTTGAATTCCAAATCGGAGATCATGTATTTCTCAAGATATCGCCTGGACGTGGCATACGAAGATTTGGTGTTAAGGGCAAGCTTACGCCAAGATTCATCGGATCATTTGAGGTACTCGAAAGAGTTGGCGAGGTTGCTTATCGCATCGCGTTGCCTCCTCAGTTGTCCGAGGTACACAATGTATTTCACATATCTATGTTGAAGAAGTATGTGCACGATCCGTCACATATTATTGAGCATGGAGATCTGGTGATCCAGAAAGATCTCACATATGAACAGAGGCCTTTAAAGATATTAGATCGAGAAATACGAGCTCTAAGGAATAAGGTTATTCCCATGCTTAAGGTGCAATGGAATAAGAATCCTGAACACGAAGCGACATGGGAGACCGAGGAATCTATGAAGAAACGATTTCCCGAGTTATTCTAAGAGGTATATGTCCTACACTCTCCACGTATAATTATATATATATATTGAATTTGGGGACCAAATTCTTTTTAAGTGGGGGAGGGTGTAGCAACCCTAATAAATGAATAATTGAAATGAATTAAAACATATATATTACAGAAGTAATATATATATAAAAGGAATAGGGTTAATTGGACGAAATAAAACAAATTAAAAATAACGCCTCTTATTAAGGCGTTAATTTATAAAGAAACGCCTCTATCCATGGCGTGATTAAAGAAAGGACGCCCACACATGCGGTCGTCAGTTCTCATGCGACCAAATGGGTAAGTAAAAGAAACGCCCCTATCTTGGGCGTGTTTTAAAACACGAAACGCCCTTTTTTAAGGCGCTTTTTAAGAAACGACCTAAAGTAAGGCGTCAATTAAAGAATACACGCCCTGACCTAAGGCGTTAATTCAGTTCGTGAACCGTTCGAACCCAGAGCTTATCCAGGGAAGATCAACCTAATCTAGTAAGTGTCTATTAGAGTAAGGACTCTATTAGGGATATACTACCCTCAATCAAACCCTACTCTTGTTAGGACTTCAATATCCTATAAATAAGCCTGTTCGATCCAACCCTAAACCTATTTGATCATTCGCCTGCTACGGTAAGTTAACGAACTGTGAGTTTTTTTTTCTGATAATCTTCTTCCATGATGCATGAAGAATATTGATTATTCTTCTTCTTCTTTTCTACAGTTTAAGAGGCTTGGACGTCGTGAAGAACAACAGTAAGTATTCTTCCTTCGCCTCCAACGACTAAGTACAAAGATGTTGATACCTTTGACGTGCCCGCTATAGGTTTTGCAATCGGGACTCATCTATAACCTTCAGAGTTCTTCTTCTACAATCGAAGCCAACATCTTCTTCCATCATCCAGTAGCCGTTGTCTTCAGGAGCGTAGCAAAGCATCATCTTCTTCTAGTCAAAACCCCTCACGGTTGTCTTCGAATCAAAAGGTAGGATTTTCTCAAGTTATTGTAGCCCAAATAAGAATTAATGCAAGATATCTATACATACGTATATGAGCATGGCATGCATACTGTTTATAAGGTTTTATTACGTTTTCTGCAAAATTTTGAAAGAAACGCCCTTGATTAGGGCGCTAATTTAAAAGAAACGACCATGCTAGTGGTCGTCAATTTAATATTTGACGCCCTCTACGCAGGCGTTAATTTCATAAGAATCGCATGTGATTAATAATTGATCCTGTTTAAAAATTACAATACATATGAAATAATGATTTTTAATATCTTGCATGACTCTGTGAATTCCTGTTAAATTTTACTGCCATGACATGTCTCCTGTCTCTCGAAATATTATTTATTAAAATATCGTAAATTCCTTGAAATTCACGACTTGGACAAAGTCGTTTTCCATATTCTAACGCCCCAGAACAAGGCGTGAATCGGAAAAGTAACGCCCCTTCCTAGGGCGTGTATCTGTTAAAATCCTGAAATTCACATGTTCTGTAAAATGGAATTAGAAAGTAACGCCCCTTCCAAGGGCGCGTTTTTGATAAATTTCTGAGAATAATTATATCCTGTCGAATATGAGACGCCTGCCTCTGCAGTCGTCAACTTTGAAGAAACGCCCCCAGGAAAGGCGTGTTTTTGATAAATTAATGAAATAATGGAAATTCTGCAAATTGGCAATATATGTAAATGCCCTTCTGTTAGGCGTTAATTATTCAATACATGACTTTACTTAAGTCGTTATTTTACTGTAAACTGTTTTTATCCTGATTCTATTACCGATGGTTTCATATTATACATATACATGTATATATCGGCACTATTCTCCATTCCGTGAGTATAGTCCCACTTTTCACGTTGTTTTATCGATCACACTCAACTCTCATTGACATACAAGCTCTCCATTGGACATTCCGTTCCTTTGGACTAGCGAGTTAGTCCTAGAGACCTCCGTAAGACTCCTCGTAGCCTTGGATTCCCTCAAGGCCGACTGAGCTGGTTGTACCCTAAAAACCCATTACACAGTTTTTACCATGTCAATCTAAAGAAACATGGTATACCGGCCCTTATGATTATACAAAGAGTATATCATAAGAAATTCTTGATGGGATGATGATATCATGCCATATCGTGTCATTCTTGTAAACCCCAATTCTATGATAAGAATGAGGGTATCTTGCTTGATCTAATGTTCATGTGGACCTCAATTCTATATAAAGAATGTCCATATTGATTTGTCATGGTACCTAAGTTAAGGGAACCATATTCTACCTAGTTTTATCGATATCGTGATTATACCGTTATTATCGCCATTCTATGTCCTTTGTCATATTTTGGACTCTATTCTATCAAAGTTGTCATACGTGTCTACAAGCTTGATTATTGAAATTCTATATTGGCTATATAAACAAGAGTGGATGTCAAAACACATGATAAATGCCTGCGCATATAGGGCCCGATCTGGTCCTGGGAGGAGCACCCGAAAGTACTTGTGCCCATGGGAGTTAAAATGATAAGGTATCTGGCATTATACCGAGTACTTGACTTGCTTGATTGGACATTCCACACACATCTTGTACTTGACTCGTACTTGACATGAAATGAAATGCGTGGCTCGAAAAATGGTAATTTACTTGCTTGATACATGATAGCCAAAGTTCTTGACATGACTTGTTAAATGTACTTGCTTGAATATCTCGAATAAACTTGTTATCTTGTTGGAAGTTCATGACTAAGTGCATCTTATTTTCTTGATATTACATTCTCTCTATCTTGTCGTTTTATGCGAGCATGCATAGCTTTATTGCATTCATGAAAATGTAATTACTTAAACCTCTTGCTAGTACTTGAGATATAATTTCCTACTGAGTGTTCGCTCATTCCGTTTGTCCCTTATACTTTTCAGGTAAGTCCGACGACGATGGAAGTCAATCG
Organism: Amorphophallus konjac; assembly: GCA_022559845.1. NCBI lineage: Eukaryota > Viridiplantae > Streptophyta > Magnoliopsida > Alismatales > Araceae > Amorphophallus > Amorphophallus konjac. The sequence continues at coordinate 115,273,362 of CM040128.1, forward strand.
GATGGGAATAGTCAAGAGTGAAAGTGATAGAGCTTCTACAAGTGTCATCTAGTTGTTTCTATAGTTTTCTCGAGTCAACTATGTACTTTTCTTTTTATTAAACAGAGTATTGGATTTGTAATAGTCTATCCATTATGAAATAAAGGATTGGGTTATCTTGCTATTTTACGCATCTCTGTCTTTGTGTCGAATACACGACCACTCTGATTGACATGATTGATATAGACACGTCGCGCATCTCCGGGTATCTTCCGCGCTCGGGGCGTGACATTAGACCAGCCCCCCTCTCCTACATGATCTCTCTTCCCCTCTCCCCAAGCCATTCTCTATATAATCCCATGTATAGTGTATTGTTAAATGTTAATGAAGAAATTTTGAGAGAAAATTGTGTAAGAGAGTGATTCTCTTTTCCTTCTTGGGTGTGATGCCCTACACCCCAAATACTGTGACAGGATTTACTTGGCATGTGACTCGCCCCCTTTATCATCCTCTTCCTGCTCGTATATGGTTCTGGAGATTTTATCAGTGAAGCGACTGCAAGTTAATAATGATCCAGCGCTGGTTTCACCTCAATCGGAGCTCCGGATCTCCGGCAAATTCGTTCGTGAAGTCGCGCAACTCTGTCCAAGCCTGCTGTCCAGATCCTCAAATCCCTGATGCAAAATTTCTACGGATCTCCTCTCAGATCCTTTGAATCTGAGATTCTGAGTGGTCGTAGGATTTTCTGTCCTCGTCGCGTTTCCACCGATCCCGTGTCGTTCTAAGGTCTGTGCTAGTCGTGGCGAGGATTTTTGTGGGACTGCGCCGACCACCCTGTGCAGATCCTACACAGAATCAGAGGCAACTTACAGAAGCTACCCCGTCTCCTTCCTCTCAGATCTGCCCGAGCCCTTTGGTCTACGTCTTCCTCTGGATGTCGCCGACAATCTCCAACAAGAAGCAATCCATTTCGACACCGGAGCTATTTGTTTCTATAATTTTTAGGTCTTCTGTGCAGTTCTGTGTGAGCAGAACCTGAGGCTGAGTACAGTTGCTGCCACACACAGATCTGATCAGATCTGATCGCGCCGTTCGGACCAGACATTCTTCATTTTATCGCCGACATTCTCCAACAAACGGCACCCCGATCGGACGTCGGATCTTGACGTACCGGCCTCCGCAGGTCTGCTACGCCGGGTGACCTACTGTGGCAGAACCCAGTCGACTTCCAATCGACTCACCCGATCGGCCCTGACTCGCCTCCCTCGCTTCCTTCGAGTGCGGCCCGTCAACCTGAGTTCTAGCAACCCCAAATTTGTGTTTGTATCCCTTTACCTCCCTGCATGGAGTGGGCATCATGTTCTGAAATTGTACTGTTAATAATTGTGTGTATCGAGGTTGTCGCATTCGGCTGGGATTTCTTCCCCACTCGCTAGTCGTGGAGGTACGCGCTTCGTTCCTACACTCACATGGCTTATTTAGTATACTTTCTATCATACTGTGTTTGTGAGAATAGGGCCAATAGCTAGCTTCAAATCGACGTGGTTGTGAGTTGTAAGCGCCCGTTCCATAGGCCCAGTCGAGCACCGAGCCCGAACTGGAAACCCCTAGGCGACAGTGGTTCCTTAACCGCTGCAATCCCACATTTCCCTTGTAAGGGACGATCGTCGGACTAGTTAGAGTTTCTGTTGAGAGACGTCTCCACCCGGAGAACACCACGGTGGTCAGCCGCCTGGCTTACCTTAGTGTGCTAGTGCTGGCCGCACATCGAGTCAGTCGTACGTCTTAGCCCGGTCGCGTCACCCGTCCTGCATCACTATTGGCACTGGCATGTGTGAGGATTGGGGGAATGTGTCGGTGATTATGCTGGTCGAGTACCCTTTTCTTCTTCTATATTTTTCTTGGAGGTTGTGCTCTCGGAACGTGATCGTGGTCCTTGAGATGCATTTTCCGAGATTATTCTTGTTGTTGTGGGTCCTTGTTGGTGAGCTGCTCGTAGTGTGGCTTGTATATTTTAGCCGTGTGTTCAGCTGTAATTGTACCTTGATGTGACCCATCTTGCAGTCGTGTCCCGTGGTTCTGTGTTGAGAACGGAGCCGAGATTCTGCAGGTGTTATTGTTGTTGTTGTTGTTGGTAGTGGTGGTTGTGTTCAGCTTGGGAGGAGTTCCCTGTGAGTCTGATTTGGCATTGTGTGGACCGAGGTCTTGTCAGTTGGTTTTGTTGTACTCTTCTGTCATGGTAGAGTTGGCATGCGACTCGAATCAGATGTAATGTCTAAGTGAGGACTGACTTGATTATGTTTGTGGTCCAGTGCTGTCGTTGGCGTTCTGTGTGCCAGTTTTGTTATTCTTGGCACAGAAGCCGATGATTTGGAGCAGTCAGCTGAGAGGACTATGTTTTCTTGTTTAAGCTGATACTTGTTGTGGCTGCCGTATGGTTTATCGGTAGTTGTTTCGTGGCATGGGTCGTGTCTCCTTTCTCTGTGAGACGTAAGCGATAATGCCATGGTGTTTCGGAGGTGTCGTACTTGTGTTCACTTGTGTGCCATGCTCGTTCTGTGGATCGATGTGTCTTGAGATCCAGAGCGTGTGCTTGTGATTATGGTCTGGTAATGTCCCTATGAACTGTGTTTTTCGAGAATCGTGTTATCGTGCTTTGTGTTTTGAGGTTTGGCTGATGCTTGGAGAGCGTGGCCAGTGTTTGTTCTTTCATGCTACTTCTTGTTAGCTCTTTTAATTTCGAGGATGAAATTTCCTAAGAAGGGGAGGCTGTAATGCCCTCGTTCTTTCGGATCTGTATTGGAGAGCTTTCGGATCGCTTTTGTGGGTCCTGAGTCGTGTTTTACGATCCACATGGATTTTCCTCTCGTACAAGTTACTGTGGAACGCACTAGGTTTCGTGTGTGAAAGTATCGGGATATCGGTGGTTATATCGATTCGAGACCATCTGTCCCACCGGGCGTGCCAGCTTGTGGAACGCACTAGGTTTCGTTGGGTGAAAGTATCGGGATATCGGTGGTCTTTTTATCGGTTTATCTAGTGCGAGGGCGTGCCAGTCACCTAGGTGACAATGTGTTCGGGCTTCAAGACTGGAGTGGTCCGAAGCCCGGGGTGCGCTCCATCTGACTGATCAGATGATTGTGGATATCGGGTCAGGACTGGAGACCCGCCGCGCCATAAAGGGCGCGACGTTAATTACATCCCCTCAGAGAGGGGAAGACCTCTGATTAATCGCCAAGAAAAGGGGTCAAATGACCTAAAGATCGTTTTTCATTAAAGCATGCGAGTTGGGTTGACATGATTTAAACCCTCCGCGTCGGTATGTAAAACGGTGTTCAAAAACCGTACAAATACTTGCTGCGAGTGCGGCGAATTTAATGAAAGTGCGGGATTAGATCCCGGTATATATATATATATATATATCAGTCACTAAGGACCATCCAGTATTCGGTCGAGAGTTCATATTCGAAGCATCGAAGGTAACAACAAAGACATTCGGATATCTACCGTAGGTACGGCACGTTTCATGTGGGTGCGGGATCGGATCCCGGAAGAAGTGGGTCAATTTGATGAACTATCGGCCCAAGAGGTGCACGGATCATGACCATGTCGGGGATCCCGAGGTCCATGTCCGATACCACGGGGCATCATCACACAGTCCGGGGGAGCGGGTCGTTAAGTGTAAGGCCAAAACTCGACAACGTGCGCCCTCGCACGCAGATCGACCTTATCCTCTGGTTAAGTGTAAGGCCAAATTTGGTTAAGGCGCGGGTATGCTATTGTCATTGTTCCGATCATTGAGTTAAGTGTTTTATTCCCATTCCATTCTTTCCATTTTGTTCATTGATTTAATCCTTATCCTCTGGTTTATTCTTTAGTTTCAATAGTTATCTTTCTTCCTTCCATTCTTTTAGTTTTCTTTTAGCACGCCGTGTTGGCAGGTTGCAAGAAGATGGGCGCGCCGGATAAGGGGCGCCGGGTCAAGATATGAAGGGGGGGGGCGCGCCGGGTAGAGGCATCCATGGGCGCGCCGGTTTAAGGGAGTTCAAGGGGGGGGGGGCGCGCCGATTAAGGGGCGCCGTTTTAAAGATACTACAAGGGGCTGAAGGGCGCGCCGGTTTAAGGGAGGCCAAGGGGCGCCGTTTTAATGGTTAAGCAAGGCAGTAGGGCGCGCCGGATAGAGAGGCTCCCACGGGGGTGCGCCGTTTTAGCATTCAAGGGAGATGGGAGGTTACGAGGGTGGTGTTAAATCGGCGCGGTGAGGGGTGACCGCGCCGGGTTAGGCCATGCCGGGACATCGTCTCTTGAGTTTTCTTATTCGTTCTGTGGACTTGTTTTGCTTTCTGTTCTTGATTCTATAGCCTACAGAAGGATCAATAGTTAGATCAATTGTTCAATTGACACCCTAGATCAATAGGATGAAGGTTTAAGCATCGTTGATGGTTTGTTAAGGTGAATGAGCAAGAGGTTTAAGTGTTTTATTCGGGGGGTTCAGTTCACAGAGTTTTACTGTGTGTTTCTTTTCTTTCACCCGTAGGCAAATTCTATGATACATTCATTCATTGTTCTTGGTGTTCTTGACCCTGACGAAAATCGGGCAGCACCTCCCCTAGATCGGAAGGGTCTGGGGGAAAAATATGGGGCGCGCCATGCGGAGAGAACTCCGACGGCCCCGAAACATCCCGGTGCGTGCTAAGCAACGACACCAGTAAAGTTACCCCATTTGGGGCCGGAGATCCCGAGGGCTAGCCTACAAGGGAAACCGGTGACCCATGGGTTGTTGCGATCGTATTGACTCCCCCGTTCGGGGCCGGAGATCCTGAGGGCCAGCCTACAAAGGAACTCCGACGACCCGAGGGTTGCCGTGATCGCGTGGCTGAAGACCACGTGAGAGCCGAAGTCGACACAAGAACACGGCGGTAAAAAAAAAAGAGCCACTATGGGATGAGTATTGAGGGGGATTGGGGCATCAAAAATCTCCCAAAGGGGAGTTTTCCTTTCATTCCACAACAGACCGAACTCCGATTACATTGAAGGGGAATACGAAGACAAAGGTCTACATGTGAAGATCACCAAAAGGAAATCAAAGGGGCAGAAGGAAATGCAAAGACAAAGGGGGGAACCGAGCTCTCTTCCCCTCACCTCTCCTTCTTTCTTTCACCCTCTTATCTCTCTTCACACTTCGGAGCAGGGCTTCACCGCCAGTAGAGCGTCCCTCCTCTTTTTTTTTTGCTTCTTGCCTGGAGCTTGTATTTATAGGGGGAGCAGGGAAGCAAGCTTCCCGTTTCTATGGCTTTTGTTCTGTTCGCAGTTGCCGTTGCTGACGTCGCTGGGGTCACCGTGTCGAGTGCCGTTGTCGTGGACGTCACCTCCGCCGCGGCTATAGTGTGATCGGGAGAGGGGCAGAGGCATGGCCTCCTCCTCTGTTAGCATATCCACCGCGAGACACGCGGCTTTCATCATTTGCAGGAGCATGGGTGGCCGACGGACGAAGTGGACGTTCGACGGTGCAGGGCTCGAGGGTTTCCATTTGAAGAACATGCTTGGATGCCCAACGGGTCGAAGCATACCTTTTGCCATTTTAAGCAGTTCGTCGACGTGCTGTTCGCAGGAAACAGGGGACCGTAATGCCGACGGGATGGGTTGGTTGCTCGCCAGGAAATGCTTCAGAGAAAGGGGTTAAAACGGCGCCACATCCAAAAGGGGGGGCGCGCCGTTTTAAGCATCCAAAATGGAGGCCCCCTTCGAGCGCGCCGTGTAGCCAATGAAAATAAAAGAGGTTAAAACGGCACCATATTCCAAAGGGGGCGCGCCGTTTTAAAGGGGGGGGGCGCCGTTTTAAGGCGCGCCGTTTTAAAGCCCCGTCGTGCCGTTTTAAGCACTAAACGGATTCTTCTCGAAGTCGCGGCCATTTTACGTGAATGTCGACATTCCGGGAAGGTTCCGGTTGCTATGTATGACCTCTACAATGTTCCATTCGCAGCCTTTGGGGCTCGGTCCCAGACTCTGCGTGACTTTCGGTGCACGTCGGGCTATGTCGGAGTCCCCGACTCTTCTTTGATTCAGCTCTCGGCACGGCCGGCTGTAGAGTTGTGGCCATATCTTCCACCCGGGGGGCTCCCTCATCGGCTAGCCGACCACCAAGCGAGTCCTCATCCTGATCGGGCGAGGCATGAGGTTTATTTGGTATTTTCATCTTCGGCTTGCTCTCGAGTGTCGAGACGTGCATGCCGTATGATCATCATCGACATTTTTCGACGTCCACAGTTACGGAACCCTGTGGTGAGTTTATTATTGAGTTCATCGACTCGAGGACGCAACAGTTGCGTTATGCTCCTTCTTAAGATCGCGTAGACTATTTTTCCATATTTTTCTGAATTAGCGAATTTTTCGGCTAAAAATTGGATTTCATGAAAATTAGGAAATTCCTAATTTCCTTTTCTATTTCTTTCTTCACCCTCTCTCCTCTCTCTCATTTCTCACGTTCACTCTCTCTCTCCATTCTCTCTCCTCTCTTCTCCTCTCACCGCAGGGCGTGCGACCGTGGCGAGGTGTGTTGTACCCCTGTGGTTTTGATGATGTCAACCACTATTTGTGCATGATAGAAATGTCACACTATTTGTGCATGATAGAAATGATTCTTGTTCTTGATCAAACCTCTCATGATTGAAATGAATTCCATTGATTACTTGCTATATGCATCATGAGTTTGATGAGCATTTCATGGGTATGCTTATGCATGCATCACCCTGGAGAGGTCTGTGCATTGCTTGAGTCAGTGCAGGGTTAATTCTCTAAGGCATACACACACGGTGCATGTTTTTGGTTGCGCTGCGAACATACATAGCCAGTGCAGGTTTTACATGACCATACATATTCGATGCATGTTTTTGTGCATGAACAAAGTCAGTACATCTTTTTGTTCCATGCATACACAAAGTCAGTACATCTTTTTGTTCCATGAAGTGCATACGTCATTACCAAGTCCGTGAAACTTTCATTGTGCTAAGCACAGCAAGTCGGTACGACTCTCGCATCGAGCATATATAGTCAGTGCATGTTTTACTTCGTGCTCGCATAAGTCTATGTAGGGTTGTGTCTTTCAGCCTACAAAGTCTGTGCACCTTGCATCTATCGCATACAAAGTCCATGCACTTGGTGTTAAGGTCAGCGCATGCTTTCCTTTTGTTCATATCAAGTCCGTGCATGATTCATCAAAGTCAGTGCATTGCTCTGTTTGGACATTCATTCTCGATGTAGATTCCTGCTTATCAAATACAATGTCTGTGCTATCGCGTGTTTGACTGCATTAAGGTCAATGCTAGTTGCGTTGCATGCATACTAGAGTCGATGCCTGTTTGTCCCTACTAGCCAGCCCAAGTTTATACTTGTTTCTATTCAAGTATATGCATGCTTAGCCTAATGCATCCCAGGTCCATACATGGTGCTATGGTAAGATCTGTGCATATTTTATACTTAACTAAAAGTCACCTATGCAACAGGTCAACAGCTCGTGTTCCTTAAGAAGGGCACGTGATCCAATGATGATCCTCATTCATAGATGCTGCCATGTGGATCCTTATTCATCCAGATTCTGACAAGTGGAAAGGGTCTCCTGAAGCTTCCAGGCGGGAGTGTTATCTCCACACGCCTAGGGCATGAGCGCGCATCTTCAGTATGAGGAAGTATATAAGCCACCCTTCTGCAAGTCAATCAGAGATGACACTCCCCGGGAAAGATCAAGAAGAATTATCGGAGAGCAGAAGAAGAGAGAGTTCAAGAGAGAAAAAGAGAGAGAGAGAGAGTAGCAGAGAAGAAAAGAAACGAAGAAGAAGAAGAAAGAAAAAGAGAAAGAAAGAGAGAGATCGAAGAGAAGAAGAAGTTCACTGAAGATTTGCTCTACTGGACTGTGGATCAAATCCAAGCCAGTCAGCTCCTTGAGAGCCACATCTGCACTTCATTGTTTACAGCTTTCAGTCGGTGTTACTTCTTGTCGTCTGTTTTCATTTTACTTTTCTTTCAAGCTGTTTGTCAGTAGAGCAAACTGTGATGCTCAGCGGGCAGAGGAGGATTCCTCTGGACGGGTTAAGCTGTAAGCCCCAGCGGTTGCAGAGGTGTGGTATCCTCTGGTCGTCTAAGCTGTAACACCCAGCAGGGTCAAGCTGTGAGTCAGCGGTTGGCAAAGCTGTAATGCCCAGCTGTTCAAGCTGTTCGTCAGCGGATGTAGGCAAGCTGTGAGGCCCAGCCGTTAAGCTGTGTATCAGCGGAAGCCACACTCTAGTTGGAGTGTGGGGTGGACGTAGGTCTGCGGGTTGCAGACTGAACCACCTTAAAATTGCCCTATGCACTGTGGTTTGATTGTCTCATCTGCTCTCACTAGATGTATGTTTAGGCCGATTATTTTATTCTTCCAATCTAGTGAGTGTTCCATTTGCATACTGCATGTTTGATATAGGTCTCGTGTGAGTTTCATGAAGTCTGTTCTTATTATCATTCTATTCTGCATAGTTCTGAAATTTTATTTGTCTGTCATCTTCTCGTCCTTCGTAGAGAGCATCCAGTTCGTGCTAATTACCTGCCCATATTGCCTCCGCGTCTTTGCCTTTCCACAAGTTTTAACTGGGCGTAATTAGTAGTTTTAATTTATTAAAATTTTTATAAGAGGGATTCATTCACCCCCCCTCTGAATCCGGGCCTAGCTCACCCAACAATTGGTATCATAGCATACCATCTGTTCCAACAATTGGTATCAGAGCCGGTCTCTGTGCATTCAGATCCAACGATCTACAGAGGATCCGGCTACTTCCATGGTGCATTTCAGAGTGGGTCTGGTTTTGTTGTTTTCGGTGCTTCAGTCTCACTGAGTTGGTGTCTTGCTATACCTCTGTTGACTCCGGTGCATTTCTCATCTCCTTCAATTGATCAAGTCATTTCTCAATGGCTCATCCACCGATCTTCAGAGGTGATAATTTTGATCTATGGCTGGAAAAGTTGCATCGGTATGTAAGGACAACCGATCCTGATCTTTGGAAGGTAATGACTCACGGTCCACACAAATTATCGAGAGATAAATCCAATTGGACCGAGAAGGATAAATTGAAAAACTCCATCAATTCTAGAGCATTGAACTTGATAAAAGTATCAATTGACCGAGCACTAATCTCATGTGTCTCATCTTGCAGGTCTGCCAAAGAAATGTTGAACAAACTGAAGGATGGCAGCTGCAAAAATGATAATCGATGCATGATGGCTCAAGGAAGTGAACATAGCAGCAATCAAGATGAAGAACATGACGATGATCAAGTAAATATATTCGAGAACTATACCCTGGATGATTGGATTGCTGCATACCATGAGTTGCTTGAGTCTCATGACCATTTAAGAAAACAGCATAAGAAGATGAAAAAGAAAATTGATAAAAATGATTTTAATTCATCATGTGAAAATTACTTAAAAATAAATCAATCATATGATGCTTGTCTGTCTGAAGTTCACTCCTACATGAAACAAATATGTCTGTTGAAAAATGAAAACCAAAAATTTGCTAATGATGTTTCAAAATTGGAAAACCAGCTGAAGATCAAAAACGATGAACATCTGATGATGAGAGTTGAGAATAGTGAATTACATGAGAACAATAAAAATCTTGCTGATAGAATAAAAGATTTTAACAAGGAAAATTCACATATCTCAATTGAAAAATCTGCTTGCAGCACTTGTTCTCTACTAAAAGAACGCAATGAAGATCTTTATGGCGAGAATGAATGGCTGAATAAACTGATTGCTTCATCTAAAGAGGATCACAGAAATCTGCTTGCTGAGAAAATTAAAGTGGAGGAAAGAGAAGAAGAATTAATTAAAAGACTAGAGTCTGTATCCAGTGGTGAAGAAATTAAGAAGCTGACGAAAGAAAACATTGAACTGAAAGCTGAAGTTGAAAAATTAAAATGGTTAAACACTGGTATGTCCGAAAAACTTCTCACCGTAGAAAAGGAAAAAACTATCTGTGATGAAGAATCAAAAATTTTGAGCAATCTGGAACAAGAAATTGAGAAGTATAAAACTGTAAATAAAGTTCTAAGCGAATGCGTTAATTGCAGTGAACATGAGATAGCCAGTTATGAACTTCACATTGCTTCTTTGGAAAATAAAATTCATGATCTGGAAAACTCAGCATCCGAGTCTGCTAAAAATAAAGAAAAAATGAAAGTTGTCATGAAAGGTGAGGATGATAATTCAAGAAAGGGGATAAGTTGCAGTTATGATGTCAAGGAAACTATTAGAAACTAGCTATACACCACTTTCGTGCAAAGCTCTGATGTAGCTGGTACCACAAATCAATCCCCAAAATAAAATAAAAATCAGAAATCACCTTCATCATCTGTATTTCAGTTCAAGGCCCAGATTTTTTTTATTTGAAAAACAAACAAAAATTGTTAAGAATAATCAGAAATTAAAAAAGAAGGGTCAAACGAAGAAGGTAAAGACTGTTCTTGTTCATGCCCTAAAATTTGCTAGCTCGGTTGAATTTGATGGGTCAATGCACACTACTCATGCCTCATGTACTCGTTCGCATGCATCTAGTCAGTCTGTTAGTTACCATGTCGTCAGGAAATCACAGGTGTCATGTCATTACTGTGGTAGGCATGGTCATTATATGGATGACTGCAGTGTAATGAAAAATGATGATATGATGCATGATAAATCATTTACAAATCATCATCATGACCCCAAAAGAAATACGTTTGCTTCAAACCAACACATCATCTGTTATAACCGTAACAAACGTGGTCATAAAGCTGTTGAGTGCTAGTTTGGGTCTTCATGGGAAAACAATGACTCAAGAGACAAGCACCTAAGGTGCTTCGAGTGTGGGAAGTATGGCCATACATTCAAGGACTGTTGGCATGTCCAAGGAGGCCATGTTAATGACAAATTTTTCAAATTCTCTACCAAAAGACCCTTGAATTTTTCATGTTTTTACTGTGGCAAGTCAGGTCACAAGTCTACGGAATGTTGGTTGTCAGACAATAAGAAACAAAATGTCTATGTGAACAGCATGAAACTTCATGCTCACACTCATAGGTCTCAAGCTGCTGTTGATATGCATCATAGGACCAGAAAATCTGCTGTCTTATGCAGATATTATGGTAGAATTGGACATACCATGACTAATTGTTATTTGATGGATTTTGATGACAATGTTGCTAAAAGATTGTTTAGAACACCTGTTAGGGCTAACACAGGACCCAAGGAGGCTTGGGTTCCTGCAGGATCGAAATGATTGTTTTGCTGCAGGTGTGCCTTGGAATGAATGAAAGGGGGTTAATAAGCCAAGGCACTCAAAATGAAAACCCCAGGATCCTAAGCTTCAGGTCAGTTATGAACACTCTGTTTAAATTCCATCATCTGAATTTGTGAGTTTGAAAGGTTTGAATTTCATGTTGATTTGATTCATGCTTAATTGAAATCCTCTGAAAACTTGAAATGAACCTGATGCTTTTGGTAGTCTTTCCCTCCGATTGAACTGCATGATTTTCTCTTAAACATAAATTTTAAGACCATGTGCTATACTTTCACTATATATCATGCACTTAGTCAGGGGGAGTTTGACTGGTTATGTTTGATGTTATTGATGCTCATGATTAGCTTCACTGCATCTAGACAGGGGGAGATTTGTCAGATTCATTTGTTCCTCACTTTCTGAATCCCTCATGTTTAGTTATTTGAATCACTCTACTACTCTCTAGTGGATAACCTGAATTTTTTGCTATTCTCCTCTAGACAAGCTGATCTGTCTGCATTCCAGACTCAGTTACTGAATTTAATCCAGCACAACTTTGGTACTCTTCTCTTGCTATTTTTTGCACTGCCAGCTTACCATCATCCCTCACATTCTCTTTAGCTGGTATGACTGATCCATTTTTGCTCTAGTGATAATAAGTTGTTCAGCTACTTTGATTGAACTGGTCCAAGAAATTCAAGTTGTGTACCATGTTATTAGTCTGAAAAAGGTAAAAGAAATTCCTATCATACAGGTTTAAGAATGACCATTGATTCAGACTGATAAAAGCTTAATGTATTCTCGGATTTGCTCTTGAATGATTTGAAAATATTTGAATGTTAAGTTTTAATAAATTTTAACCACCTGTGTCATGAAAACACTAGATTCACTAATCTGAAACCTGAAAATTTGTCATCAAGGCTTCTTTGGTAGAGATACATAGAGATAGCATTATTTTTAAACATTAACTTGAAAAATGTTGACTAAAAGGAAAGATTGTATTCGAAGCAATGACTTGGTAACTGAGAAACTGGGTTCTCTATCAATGAAATAGAGTAAACCTATGTCATGAAGTTCCATAGTTATATCTAGTAAAAATGTATTAAAAATCTGACAGAGCAATGGCATGTTAGTGTTGAGTAACTGGGGAGTCCGACCTCTGATCAAGGTGTCTCCTCATGTAAAAAGACACTCCTATTGCTAACTCCGTTTTCAAAGTTGAGAGGCAATGACAGTCATCACACTGAGTAACTGGGTCACTTCACTTAAGACGTGTTGTGCCTCATGTAAAAAGGTGTTGATCAACTTAAATTGCTCAGGGAATATTGTGCTTATTGAAAGAAAATTTCTTGCAAAAGTTGTCAACTCACATTCTTGTAAGTGTGTTTAATTTCGATACTATACTATGTAACTCTCAAAGGGGTCATTGAGTTCATTTGTGTAAGATGGAAGGTGGTTGATCTTGTGTTCGGCATGATTCGCTGGTTCAGGTTTATTAAAACAAAGATTCAGATATGAGTATTAAGTTTACTTGTCAAATTTGGTATACATAAGATTTAAACCAGCTAGGTCATGTAGATTAATTCATAACCCCCTATGATAGGAGAGTCTTTCCTTGTGAGGACTTATTACTGTGGTAACTACCTCACAATTTCTTTTGATCAGGTTCACCTCTGACAACTTAATCATTATGCTTACTCACCTGTTGGAGATCCTGTGCCTTGTTTGCTGTTACTTACCCCTGCCCTTGACTACATCTACTTCATTTACATCATCAGTTTCACTCTCCACACTGTTGGAATCTTCCATCTTATTTCTGTAACCCTGTCGAATGACTCATGTAACCGGTTCTGGTTCTGTGGGCCTTCCACCTGCATTATTCTGTCCATACTAATGTAAGGTGCCACAACCAATCTTGCTTGGAATTCTTGTGATGGTGGTTTCCCGATTGATTCATTGGATAACCAGAGTTAATTCTTGTAGATACATCTTGTGCGAGCATCTTTGTTTTCCCTCATGTTCTCAGGGGGAGCTCTAGTTATTATATGTTTTAAGGGGAGAGTAGCTCTGCATGCATGTTCATAAAAGGGGGAAAATTGTATTCTTGCATTAAGGGGGAAATTAATCTACTTTTCATGTCCTCTTGGCTGTCCTTCATCATCCCCTATCCCCATTTCAATACATCATACATCCTCAGGGGGAGTAGGGTTCCATGATTCTTTTTGTATCAGTTTCAGCGTATCGGGAAGTCAAAGAGGGAGAATATTTGGTGGCTCAATCATTTCATGCATGCTTACATTTCTTTCTCAAACTATTTTCTTTTTGATGAAGTCAAAGGGGGAGAATAGTTTGACATGAGCTAGTGTGACTCATAGTCTCATAGTGTTAGCTAGTGTGACTCATAGTCTCATAGTGTTGCCATCATCAGAAAGGGGGAGATTGTTGTACCCCTGTGGTTTTGATGATGTCAACCACTATTTGTGCATGATAGAAATGTCACACTATTTGTGCATGATAGAAATGATTCTTGTTCTTGATCGAACCTCTCATGATTGAAATGAATTCCATTGGTTGCTTGCTATATGCATCATGAGTTTGATGAGCATTTCATGAGTATGCTTGTGCATGCATCACATTAGAGAGGTCTGTGCATTGCTTGAGTTAGTGCAGACATATTCGATGCATATTTTTGTGCATGAACAAAGTCAGTACATCTTTTTGTTCCATGCATACACAAAGTCAGTACATCTTTTTGTTCCATGAAGTGCATACGTCGTTACCAAGTCCGTGCAACTTTCATTGTGCTAAGCACAGCAAGTCGGTACGACTCTCGCATCGAGCATATATAGTCAGTGCAAGTTTTACTTCGTGCACGCATAAGTCTGTGTAGGGTTGTGTCTTTCAGCATACAAAGTCCGTGCACCTTGCATCTGTCGATACGAAGTCCATGCACTTAGTGTTAAGGTCAGTGCATGCTTTCCTTTTGTTCATATCAAGTCCGTGCATGATTCATCAAAGTCAGTGCATTGCTTTGTTTGGACATTCATTCTCGGTGTAGATTCATGCTTATCAAATACAATGTCTATGCTATCGTGTGTTTGACTGCATTAAGGTCAATGCTAGTTGCGTTGCATGCATACTAGAGTCGATGCATGTTTATCCCTGCTAGCCAGCCCAAGTTTATACTTGTTTCGATTCAAGTATATGCATGCTTAGCCGAATGCATCCCAGGTCCATACATGGTGCTATGGTAAGATCTGTGCATATTTTATACTTAACTAAAAGTCACCTATGCAGTAGGTCAACAGCTCGTGTTCCTTAAGAAGGGCACGTGATCCAATGATGATTCTCATTCATAGATGCTACCACGTGGATCCTTATTCATCCAGATTCTGACAAGTGGAAAGGGTCTCCTAAAGCTTCCAGGCGGGAGTGTTATCTCCACACGCCTAAGGCATGAGCGCACATCTTTAGTATGAGGAAGTATATAAGCCACCCTTCTACAAGTCAATCAGAGATGACACTCCCCGGGAAAGATCAAGAAGAATTATCGGAGAGCAGAAGCAGAGAGAGTTCAAGAGAGAAAAAGAGAGAGAGAGTGGCAGAGAAGAAAAGAAACGAAGAAGAAGAAGAAAGAAAAAGAGAAAGAGAGAGAGAGATCGAAGAGAAGAAGAAGTTCACTGAAGATTTGCTCTACTGGACCGTGGATCAAATCCAGGCCAGTCAGCTCCTTGAGAGCCACATCTGCACTTCATTGTTTACAGCTTTCAGTCGATGTTGCTTCTTGTCGTCTGTTTTCATTTTACTTTTCTTTCAAGCTATTTGTCAGCAGAGCAAGCTGTGATGCTCAGTGGGCAAAGGAGGATTCCTCTAGATGGGTTAAGTTGTAAGCCCCAGCGGTTGCAGAGGTGTGGTATCCTCTGGTCGGCTAAGCTGTAACGCCCAGCGGGTCAACCTGTGAGTCAGCAGTTGGCGAAGCTGTAATGCCCAGCTCTTCAAGCTGTTCGTCAGCGGATGTAGGCAAGCTATGAGGCCCAGCCGTTAAGCTGTGTATCAGCGGAAGACACACTCTAGTTGGAGTGTGGGGTGGACGTAGGTATGCAGGTTGCAGACTGAACCACCTTAAAATTACCTTGTGCACTGTCGTTTGATTGTCTCATCTGCTCTCGCTAGATGTATGTTTAGGCAGATTATTTTGTTCTTCAAATCTAGCGAGTGGTCCATTTGCATACTGCACGTTTGATATAGGTCTCGTGTGAGTTTCATGAAGTCCATTCTTATTATCAGTCTATTCTGTAGAGTTCTGAAATTTTATTTGTCTATCATCTTCTCGTCCTTCGTAGAGAGCATCCAATTCGTGCTAATTACCTGCCCATATTGCTTCCGCATCTTTGCCTTTCCACAAGTTTTAACTGGGCGTAATTAGTAGTTTTAATTTATTGAAATTTTTATAAGAGGGATTCATTCACCCCCCTCTGAATACGGGCCTAGCTCACCCAACAATTGGTATCAGAGCATACCATCTGTTCCAACAAGGTGGGCGAGGCAGGAACGTCGTGGAGCTATTGTGGAGCGTGATGACGCGAGAATCAGGGCGTGGTTGGCGCGATCCTGTTCATGGATTCAAAGCCGACGTGGGTGGTTCGTGTGACGTTTTCGACGTGGTTTAGTCATTTCGGCGCGCTAGAACTTCGGTGGAGGTAGGGAGATGGATGCCCTGCTCCTGTTCTGTGTTCCCTCGCGATTTGGAGCCGAACGGTGTGAGTATGAGAGGGTTTTACCGCGTTTGGGTGAAATCATACTTCGGGGGGTGTGAGACGAGTTCACCTTTCCCGGCGACGGTTTCTAGCCTAGTTAGTTTCATTCGAACCCTTGGCATGCTAGCATTTTGTTCCTGCCAGTTTCGTTGTAATTGGTTGTCATTTGGACCGGTATGAGCCCAGGAACCCACGTGACTCATTTTGGGTTGATTCGTTAGAATCACTCGTTTCTTGTCATTTATTCGTCGATTGGATCCCTTTCAACTTGTGAAAGGTTTATTTTGCCATTAGGATTGTTTCCCCTTCGTTTTAGGGTGAACGGGGCGTGGAAAGGCCGGGTTTTATCCATTCCTACGGTTTTCTCGCCGTAGCGCCTTCGTTGTCCTTCCAAAGATCGTTTCTATATCCCAAGTGGTCCATTGGAGACCGCAAGGCTGTGTGGTGTGTCGGTTTAGCTAAGCGGTCATGTGATAGACCGTAAGGCTGGTTGTGGCAGTTCGTGGACGACCGCTAAGCTTCGTTAGAATTTGGTCAACGGTTTTAGTCGGTTCGGGCTAGCGGTCTAGCTCCGACCGCATGGTGTCCTTGGCGGTCGTTGGGGAGACCACCATGCTCTGTGAAACGGTTCTAGGTAGACTGTTTAGTGGTTTTGATCGGTTAAGTCGGTTTCACTGTGTGGAGTTTGACTGGGCTTAGCGGTCTAGGCGTGACCGCTAGGGTCCCTCTTGCGGCCATGAGGAGACCGTTTTCTGGCATGAGACGGTCTCAGGCAGACCGCAAGGCTCCTGCTTTTTTGGGTTTTAAATCTGGGGTTTCTCTTGAGGGTAGCAACCCTTTGGCTGACCGTGTAATGCCATAGATTCTTATCGAATCTTCCGGATCCTTATCGGAGTGCTTTCAGATCGCTTTTATAGGTCCTGAGTTGTGTTTTACGATCCACGTGGGTTTTTCTCCCGTACAAGTTACGGAACCTCGTAGTGAGTTTATTTCTCAGTTCATCGACTCGAGGACGCTATAGCTGCGATGTAATCTTTGAGAGGATCATTCCGACTATTTTTTCGTATTTTTCTGAATTAGTCCATTTTCGGGCCAAAAATCAGAATTTACAAAAATTTGGAAAATTCCTATTTTCCTTTCATTTTTCTTTTCTTTTCCTCTCTCCTTTCCTTCATTCGCACGGCGCACCCTCTCTCTCCCGTTCTCTCCCTTCTCGCCCTCTCTGCTCCGGCTGCAGACGGAGGACGCCCGTGGGTGAGGTGGCGACGGCGTGGAGCTGCTGTGGCGCATGATGGTGCGAGGAATGGAGCGTGGTTGGCGCGATCCCGATCGGTGGATTCAAAGCCGGCGTCGTTTGATCGTCGTGGCTATTTCGGCATGGTTTAGTCACTTCGCTGCACGGAATCTTTGGTGGAGGTAGGGAGATGGGAGCCTTGCTTCTCTTCTGCGTTTCCTTGCAATTTCGTGTCGATCGGTGCGAGTTTGAGCGGATTTCGTTAAGTTTCGGGCAAAGCATGCTTTAGGAGTGTGCGACGGGTTCGCCGGGACAGGTGACGGTTTCGTGTCAAATTAGTTTCATTTTAACCCCCGGTATGCTAGCATCCCATTCTCGCAAGTTTCATCGCGATTGGTGGTCATTTGGGACCGGTGGGACTCGATTTGGGTCGATTCGATAGAATCGCCCATTTCTTACGATTTTGATGTCGTTTGGACCCCTTCCGGTCTGTCGAAGGTTTATTTGGTCATTGGGGTTGTTTCCCCTTCGTTTAGACGTGAATGGGGCGTGGAATGGTCGAGATCGGCCAATCCCCTGTTTTGTTCGCCGTGACGTCAAAACGGTTCTACATTAACCGTTTTCATGCTTTGGCGGTCCCGTAGTGACCGTTTTACGTTTGGAGCGGTCCATCAGGAGACCGTTTCCATGTCCTAAGCGGTTCCATGTCAACCGTTCATTCGTTTGGAACAGTATGCCGGTTCAGGGTTGCGCTGTCCTATGACAGACCGCCCTGTGGCCTAAGTGGCCCTTGGCAGACCGTGTATATTCGATCGAGTCTTGGTCAACATTTTATGTCGGTTCGATTAGGCGGCCTAGATCAGACCGTTCAGTGTATAGGATGGCCCTTTTGGTGACCATCCATACTTCTGCACGGCTTGAGCTAAACTGTGTATAGGTTTTAAGCGGTCCGGTCCATGACCGCTCTAGTCATTACGCGGCCCTAAAGGAGACCGTCCTATGAATGGAGCAGCCTCCTGATAGACCGTGTACCGCTATATTTCTTGGTTTTATTTGTTTGAGTCTTCTGGGTGTGATGCGGGACGGACACGCGACCTGGGACTCTAGCTCGCGATCGTCCCTAGCGAGGGAAGACGTTGGACCGTGCGCGGTTGAGAAACCGGCAGTGAGTCTCGGGTATCAGCCTTTCCGCGTTAACTCGGGTCGAGTCACGGGACGGTCACTCACTCTCGCTCTCGCAGTGGTGATAAAATGATAGAAAGCTAGATAATCTATCACTCATGCTGCGGCATATACAAAAATATACAAGTAAAGCAATGCCTACGAGGAGGGTAGCGAGTGTACCTCCACGCTCCGGGCGTGGGAAAGGCGTTCCCGGCCAAGTACGGTAACTCCCGGTAACAACGGTAAAAGTTAATTACAACAGTAACTTTTATTGCCCACTCCACACAGGGAGGTAAAGGGCTACAAGTGGGGCCCAGGAGGACCGACCCTAGGTTGACGGGTAGTAATCTGGAGGTGCATACGGCACGAACTCGGCCTACTAGTCCGACTCGGCACTATTCCAACTCGGTGCTGCGCCAACTCGGTTGCTGACTCGCTGGATAGCAAACGACAGTTTCCAAAGGAACGCTGCCTTCCTGAGATCTTCGAGAGGCGTCGCTTGGTTGGGATGATGGCGAGATGTCCCTGATCGACTCTCTGAAGGGGCGGTCGCTGAAGTTGACCTTTGATATTTATTTCTGAATTTTCTCCCGGACTGAGTTGTGCTGGCTGAATTCGGATCTGCTCTGCACACCTTCACAAAAAGAATTCCTACGACCAGATCCGTTGTCGGATTGATGCACAAGAGGTACCGATGGATAGAGGACTCAGAGATCTACAACATATATGTTTGGTGGCTCCATCCACAGAATGGATTAAAAATAAAAATGACTACAAACTGCCTTTTTCTTTCTGACCCGGACTGACAGACACACAGGGCAGAGATGAATCTACCTGAAACAGACCTTTGACCAAGGGCTCAATGATTTTTTTTGACTCAACTAAAATTATGGTGGAAGGGGGTATACGTGAGGAACACTAAAAAAGTTTGTGGATTTTCTAAAAAAATTTAGGTGGGTGGGGAAATTGCAACAAGGAGACTCTGTCCCGTAGATCTGCAAAAGGGCATATTACTGAGAGGACAAACAAAAATATGGGAAAAATATCAAATGGACTCCAAATGACACAAAATTTTAACTGGAGGTTAGGGGAGATGGAAAGAACAAACCCTCAAAATTAGGGCTCAATCAGACAACAATAACTAGAGATACAATTTCGGAGAAGAGGTTCTATCCTGATGGAGACATAACTCCGATGATGGTGGCGACGGCGCGACGGCGGTGCGATGGCGGCGGGGGCGGCGGCGGTAGAAACAGAATTCAGAGGGGCTAAGAAGAAGATAGAAGGGCATCAACCCCAAGATTTAGTAGAAATCCATCTGCAAGAGGGGGAGGGAGAGAGGAGGAGGGCACACCCTTCTTTGGTTCCAACCAAATTTCACAAATTTTTTTCTCTTCATTAATTTCTCTAATGACACTATACATGGGCTTATATAGAGAATGGCAAGGGGTGGGGGGCTGAGAATTTCGTGGGAGAGAGGGGATTTTCTTTCCCATGTGGTCAAATGACCAAAAAAAATAAAAAATATAACATGGGATAAACTATATTATAAGGGGGAAGCATCTTGGACTTTAAGGGTTCGAATATTAGACTTTTTAATCCAATTGTCCCCTTGAATGGTCAAGCCATCTAGAAGCCCACCTTGGACCTTTGACTGACCCCACATGGGCCCTAAGACTTAGGTGGACCAATAGGAAAGGAGATGGGGGCCCCTTGCTGGTCCTACTAGACTTTTACACAAAAACCCAAAGAATCCTAAGGAATGACAAATTGGGTTATAAAGCCCTACAATTGCAAACCTACTTCCCAAGGATATAAATGTAAACTAAATGGACACTAATATAAAAATAAAAGTTAGTGCCCGGTGTAGATTCCCATCAATTCTCCCCGGGTGGGAAGAACTCGACCCCGTCGAGTAAGGGGTGCGGCTGCTCGTGACGCCGGCGGATCCGTCATCGTACCTGGAAGCGCGGAGTACGCTCCACTCCAAGTAATCGACACCTGCTCATCCCGTATAGATTCGATATGAACACGCTGCCGTGGGAATGAGGCTAGAGGTGGACACTCCGGGGTGGGGTCACTCTCAAAGGAGGGAAGGCGGCTCGAAGACTCACTAAGAATCACTGCGGGTCCCTTATGTGACTAGATCCGATATGTGAAATAGAACCGATCCTAAAGTCCGATAAGTCTCGTACTCGAAAGGGACGAACAACACGAGCATACAAACCGACTTGACTCGATGCATACACAAACACACGACAGACAAACGAAATAAAGACTCACAAAGACCTCTAAACAACCTAATGTTAGTCTGACCTACGCACAGGCGATAGTGGACCAGGACACCCGAATATGTGCCATGCATACACTAGATGTACTCGATGGTTGACGGAATGGAGGACTCCTAGATACCCTAAGATGTACCTCTCATGCATTGGCAACCTATGGGATTTGGGTGGGGAAGGGCTAGGAGATCCAAAACTACCTTCGTCATCACCCTTAGACGTAGGTAAGGCACGCCAACTAGACCGAGAGGTAGGGGTGTGATAGTGAACTCCTTGGATGAAGTGGAGTGAATAGGATAGCTCGAAAGGTTCACTAGCGAAGGGGTCAAAAGGGTCGAAGAAGGTATGACCCCGTGAGATGGGTTCCAACATGACATGGTCCCAAGTTTGAAATTCATAGTCACCATCATACATTGTGATCAGTGGGACGACGGTCATGTCTAGAAAATAGGATTCCTCCCTTGGGCAAAAGGGAACGAAGTCGGACTCGGCCGGCATCGGGAGGAATAGAAGAATCTCTGTGGTGACACAACCCACGGTGCACGCGGAGGTAATGGACCCTATGGCCGGATGGGTGAAGATACGACTAGCGGGTTGGTCGAAGCCTCGGGCCAATATATGCGTCAACTTCCATTGTCAACCTAAACCCAAAATAAGGTCATCCAATGTATCAACATGGTGACTAGACCGAAATGTAGTGTGGAATGAGTTGACCGGCACTAATGGTAAGGTGGGGTCCATGGATGGATAAGGAGGTGGGTGAGGTGGGACCAAGCCATCTTTGAGCCAACTAAGAAGTGGCTCAGCTATAAAAAGCGTACCTGTTAGAAACACGGGTGGCTCAGGCTTTGGTGGCTCCAAATAAGATGGTTCCGAGTAAAGTTTGGAAGTAGAGGGTGGTGGCATTGGAGCTCTCATGGGTGATGAAGGAGGGGGTCCGACCGGATCGGGACTCGGCTGGGAGGTAGATGCTTGCCGAAGGGCGGCATCGATTTGCCGTACGTCATCATTAAATCGAGACTCAAAAGACTCAACTTCCAGGGCGACCTTGTAGGACTGCGCCAGAGAGGATGCGTTGCGGATAAGACATTAGAGTTGAAAGTATAGCCGCAAACCTCTCTGAAACTCAAAAGCAGTCGTGGTGCTCTCCTCTCCAACTCCATATTCCAATCGGTACTTATCATAGTCCCGAATGTACTTGGACACGGACTTGTCACCTTGGCCGGGTCGGCATGGGTTGACCATAGTGGCCAAAAGATGGGAACAGATCCCTAGGAATGGTCATGCAAGGCCATTTTTTTTGTTTTTGTTAATGCAAGCATCTAGACACGACTTAGAATGAGATGCACATGCAAAGTTAAAATGAGACTCGACTACAACCTAGACACGACCAAGATTCGGTACGTGGCGGAGTTAATCGATCCGAAGATCACTCGCGCAAGTGTGCAGCCTTCCCGATAGGCATAGCCTAACGTTCGGACAACACCTTTTTATATACCGAACAATGGCATGCGGATGCAACCTTAGATCGACTTAGACGATGACTAGACATAAATGACACTTTTTTTTGACCCAATACTACCCTAGACTCAACTGGCTCTCTGATACCAAATTGATGCGGGATGGACACGTGACCTGGGACTCTAGCTCGCGATCGTCCCTAGCGAGGGAAGACGTTGGACCGTGCGCGGTTGAGAAACCGGCAGTGAGTCTCGGATATCGGCCTTTCTGCGTTAACTCGGGTCGAGTCACGGGACGGTCACTCACTCTCGCTCTCGCAGCGGTGATAAAATGATAGCAAGCTAGATAATCTATCACTCATGCAGCGGCATATACAAAAATATACAAGTAAACCAATGCCTACGAGGAGGGTAGTGAGTGTACCTCCACGCTCCGGGCGTGGGGAAGACGTTCCCGGCCAAGTACGGTAACTCCCGGTAACAACGGTAAAAGTTAATTACAACAGTAACTTTTATTGCCCACTCCACGCAGAGAGGTAAAGGGCTACAAGTGGGGCCCAGGAGGACTGACCCTGGGTTGATGGACAGCAATCTGGAGGTGCGTACGGCACGAACTCGGCCTGCTGGTCCGACTCGGCACTATTCCAACTCGATGCTGCGCCAACTCGGTTGCTGACTCGCTAGACAGGAAATGACGGTTTCCAGAGGAACGCTATCTTTCTGAGATCTTCGAGAGGCGTCGCTTGGCTGGGACGATGGCGGGATGTCCCTGGTCGACTCTCTGAAGGGACGGTCGCTGAAGTTTACCTTTGATATTTATTTCTGAATTTTCTCCCGGACTGAGTTGTGCTGGCCGAATTCGGATCTACTCTGAACACCTTCACGAAAAGAATTCCTACGACCAGATCCGATGTCGGATTGATGCACAAGAGGTACCGATGGATAGAAGACTCAGAGATCTACAACATATATTTTTGGTGGCTCCATCCACAGAACGGATTAAAAATAAAAATGACTGCAAACTACCTTTTTCTTTCTGACCCGGACTGACAGACACATAGGGCAGAGATGAATTTACCAGAAACAGACCTTTGACCAAGAACTCAATGATTTTTTTTGACTCAACGAAAATTATGATGGAAGGGGGTATACGTGAGGAACACTAGGGAAGTTTTGTGGATTTTCTAAAATTTTCTAAGTGGGTGGGAAAATTGCAACAAGGAGACTCTGTCCCGTAGATCTGCAAAAGGGTAGATTACTGAGAGGACAAACAAAAATATGGGAAAAATATCAAATAGACTCCAAATGACACAAAATTTTAACTGGAGGTTAGAGGAGATGGACATAACAAACCCTCAAAATTAGGGCTCAATCAGATAACAAGAACTTGATATACAATTTTAGAGAAAAGGTTCTATCCTGATGGAGACAGAACTCCGATGACGGTGGCGGCGGCGCGATGGCGGTGCGATGGCGGCGGCGGTAGAAATAGAATTCAGAGGGGCTAAGAAGAATATAGAACGGCATCACACCCAAGATTTAGCAGAAATCCATCTACAAGAGGGGGAGGGAGAGAGGAGGAGGGCACACCCTTCTTTGGTTCCAACCAAATTTCACAAATTTTTTTCTCTTCATTAATTTCTCTAATGACACTATACATGGGCTTATATAGAGAATGGCAAGGGGTGGGGGGCTGGGAATTTCGTGGGAGAGAGGGGATTTTCTTCCCCATGTGGTCAAATGACCAAAAAAAATAAAAAATACAACATGGGATAAACTATATTATAAGGGGGAAGCATCTTGGACTTTAAGGGTTGGAATATTGAACTTTTTAATCCAATTGTCCCCTTGAATGGTCAAGCCATCTAGAAGCCCACCTTGAACCTTTGACTGACCCCACATGGGCCCTAAGACTTAGGTCGATCGAAAGGAAAGGAGATGGGGGCCCCTTGTTGGTCCTACTGGACTTTTGCACAAAAATCCAAAGAATCCTAAGGAATGACAAATTGGCTTATAAAGCCTTACAATTGCAAACCTACTTCCCAAGGATATAAATGCAAAATAAAAAGATATAAATATAAAAATAAAAGTTAGTGCCCAGTGTAGATTCCCATTAGGGTGTAAACGGCCATGCCCTTGACCGTTTACTCTGTGGAGCGGCCTAGGTATGGACCGTGTATCACTTTGTATGGCCCGTTCTATGACCGTTCAGTACCTGTAGTCTCTGTGGGGGTAGTGGCCCTTTGGCTGACCGTTTGGTTCACCTAGCAGTCAGGCTGGTGACCGTTCTCCTCGGAGATCCACCTTTCTATTGTTTTGGCCTCCGTTTGCCTTGGCCTTGCCGTGTAAGTTGCCCGTAGTCCCATGGACATCTTGGATGTCCTATGAGGGCGATGATCATGTTGTGGGGCGGCCTAGGGGTGCTATTATCGAGCAGTGTTCTGTACTGTTTCTGAGTCTTCATTGGTTTCTGGTCAACCCGATGTAATCCAGTGGTTGACATGTGACTTGTGAGTGTCTCGATGATCCGGTATGGATCGAGACATGGTTCTAGATGCCTAGAGGAACTGTCTTACCTCGGTCTATGTGTCCAGATGTATTGAGGGTCTTGGTGAACCCTCAGGTCTCTGTGTGTCATTTTATACGGGTTTGTGGATCCGATGATCAATTATCGTTTCCTGTGGCTTAGGATTAGGCTGATTGGCGGCTTGTCACCGCCGTTGTGCGACGATCTTGACTCCGAGTCATGAGACTCAAGAATCGTTGCGTTGGTAGGTCTAGTTGCCCTGTCCTGAGTATGTTGGTAGTTTGGTGTGCTACCTTGGTGCTTCGTAGTACGTGCGATAGTGCGTGCTTAGCCGGTCTATGCTTCAGCACTGATGCTTTAGAGTCTCTATGTCTAGTAAGTCTCCACTAGTCGTAGCCTGACGACCTCGAGTGTCGGCCCACCCGGGAGTGGTGGTGAGGGCAGTTCCCGACTCAAATGGTTTGTAGACTAGTTTTAGTGGGCTCCCTTGCCTTGCAGTAGCGTCCTGCTGGGGGAGAAAACTAGCTAGAGCCCTGCCTCATGGCTTTGAGCTTATGTGTGCACACGTGGTCAGGGGCATTTTGGATGAACGCCGATGGGCGTGACCCTGACTAGTCACTCGTTATTGTAGTTCCTGGTTCAGTTCAGTGAGTATCTCAGTCTCCATCATTCTCAGCGTCCGTAGGGAGATACTTGTGGCGCAGTGTAAGACGTCAGTGAACGCATCTGGCTGTTCTTCTAGTGAGGAGGTGCTTCCGTCACTTGGCGCATGACTCTCGTGTTTCTCGGAGTCTGTGTTCCCCTTCCGAGTTAGTCTGTTCTTGGCTTCGTCCAAGTTCAGCTTCCCCTTCCGAGTTGGTTTGTTCTCGGCTTTATCGAGGATAGCTCTATGTCGCGTACATGACGATCTAGTCATGTATGCGTTAGTGTTTGTTGTCTATCTAAGTCTTTTCTAGGGCTTTTGCCTGGTTTCGTGGGCTTTAGCCTTTGGGCTAATGGTTGGATGATGGATCGGTAACTCCTGACTTTGTGAGATTAGGGTTCGCCCTTCTGTCGCTGTTTGGAGTAGCTTAGGGAGCCGAGCTTTGCTCGGTAGCCGTGTTCTCGTTCCTTACGGCTTTGCTTTTCCCTTTTCTTTTAGCCGTTCTACTTTTGCTCTCCCAGCTTTCTTTTACAGCTTTCTAGTAGTAGTTTTTCATGCTTCCTTTCCTGCTTTACTACTATTGTTGTTTTAGTTGTTGTTCCATGTTACTGCGTGTTTTTCAGTGGGGATCCGCGTGACCCCTACTGAGCCAGTGACACGAGGCTCACCCCTACTTTTCAGGTGTGGTCGTTTCTGCTTCCCTGCGGTTCCTGGTGTGGCGTGTTCGTAGTTGCCAGTGGTACTTGCATCGGGCTTCCCCCGACCTCAGTGTACGTTTTTCTTTCCGTTGGACTGTACTTGCCTTTCCTTTGGACTGGACTCTGGTATAATTGTTAATTTTAACTGTTAATTAAAAAGTAATTTTATTTCTGCTACTCTATCAAACCTGATTAATGAAATTTAATTATTTACTGTTATATCTGCGACTTCAATGTACTCCACACACTCCCTTTTATCCCTTCGGAGCTTTTACCGCTCTTGGGATGCTTCACGGGTTCCAAGTGGTATCGGGCCTACTCGGTAATCTTATCGGGTATATCCAGTATCCGGAGTCCGGGTCGTCACAGGTGGTATCAGAGCGTTGTTGTGTGCAAGTACGTGGGAATCCGAGATATTACAACCTTCAGAGTCCTGAAAGTCCAGTACAGTCTTTCGCTGGCTTAGGTTTCGTAATTCCTTGTCGCTTTGTTTCCGTAAGTGGACTTGTGGGTGCTGTGTCAGCACTGTACGAGATGGGTTTACTCTCGTCAGGATGCGACGGGATGCTCCTTTTCGTCGTGGTGTTTGTCTCGATCGTGCTGTACTTGGCAGAGTTCGCCGGTAGGCGTGAATCTGTAGTACATTGTTCGAGATTTTTCGGTGGTTTGTTCAGGTGGCTAGTGACTTTTCGAGTTGGTGTGATGGTCGTACACGTTCTTACATTGTTTTGGTCATCCTAGCTTAAGTCTATGCAGCTCCTGAGGTGTTTTGCTTCTGTTGAAGTGGTTGCTTTGTTGCCTCGATTGAGAAGATGCTCAAGTGAACGTAGGATTTCCCTTCCTGGTGCGCTATTGTTAGTGAGCTTGATGCTTTTCATCCTGTTTGGTGGAGTTTTTTTTCGAGGTAAGCCTTGGAATTGCTGTCTTAGTGAGACCTTTGTCATGTGTCTGCTTAAGTGTGGACAGTATTTATTCGGAACCTGATCTGCTCCTTGTTCGACGGTTGCTTGGCTTTGGACCTATTCTTGTGTTAAGAGCCATTGTATACCGTGTTCGTCGTGCCATGTCTGGCGGCTGACGTGTTGTGAAGGTTCAGTAATTGTTTTAGGACGTAAGGGTAAGCTGCGATTAACCTTTCTTTGTGCTTTGTGCTGAATCTGGTACTCTTCTTGGTTTGCACTTAGGCTACTTGTGATCGGTTGTTCGCAGGATCGATACTCGTGGCGTGTTATACTGTGATTTTTATGAATTGCGATGGCGCTAGGTGTGTGCTGAGATGCGGATACCAAGGTATTTTTTATGCATGTGTGCATTGTTTGAGTGCGCAGCAGAAGCGTGTGGGTTGGTCACCCACAGGTCGAGGATCGTTGGTTGTAAGATTCTGGCCAGTCGAGAGAATTGTTCTTCTCAATGTAACTTCATCTTGACTTCGTGTGCCTTGATGGTGTCTGTTGCCGTGCCATTGTTCTTGGAGGCATTATGGTGTTGGCACTGGCATTTGTGAGTATTGGGGAATCTGTCGGCATTTCTGCTGGTTGAGTACCCTGTGCTCTTCTGTAACGTCTTCTTGGGTGATGTGTTCTTGGAACGTGATTGTGGTCCTTGAGATGCGTTTTCCCGATATTGTTGTTGTCGTTGTCGTGGGTCTTTCCTTGGTAAGCTGATCGTTCCATGACTAGTCCATTGTAGTCATGTGTTCAGCTGTTATCGTGCCTTGATGTGACCCAGGTTGCGGTGGTGTTCCGTGGTTCTGTGTTCAGTACGGAGCCGAGATCCTGCAAGTGCTGTTGTTGTCGTTGTTGTCATTTTATCGTTGTTTCCCTGTGAATCTGTCTTGACACTGTGTGGACCGAAGTCTTGTCGGTTGGTTGTGATGTACTCTTCTTTCTGACTCGATCAGATATAATGTCTGAGTGAGGACTGACTTGATTGTGCTTGTGGTCCAGTGTTGTCGTTGGCGTCCTGTGTGCCAGGCTTTCGTTGTTTCCCTTGGCACTGGAGCCGATGATGTCGAGCTGTCAGCTGAGAGGACTATGCTTCCTTGTTTAAGCTGATGCTTGCTGTGTCTGTCGTTTTGTTTTATTGGTTGCTATTGTCGTGGCATGAGTCGTGTCTCCTCTCCTGTGCGACGTTGCCTTGTTTCGAAGGTGTCAGACTTGTGCTCACTTGTGTGCCATGCTCGTTCTGTGGATCGATTTGGCCTGAGGTCCAGAGCGTGTGCTTGTGATGATGGTTTGGCGGTGTCCCTCTGAACTATGTTTTTCGAGATTCGTGTTGTTTCAAGTTGTGTCTTTGGATTTGTTCTTCCCTGCTTCTCCTTGGTAGTTCCTTAAATTTTGAGGATGAAATTTCTTCAAGGAGGGGAGGCTGTAATGCTCTGGATTCTTATCGAATCTTCCGGATCCTTATCGGAGTGCTTTCGGATTGCTTTTGTAGGTCATGAGTTGTGTTTTACGATCCACGTGGGTTTTTCTCCCGTACAAGTTACGGAACCGTATAGTGAGTTTATTTCTCAGTTCATCGACTCGAGGACGCTACAGCTGCGATGTACTCTTTGAGAGGATCGTTTCGACTATTTTTTCGTATTTTTCTGAATTAGTCCATTTTCAGGCCAAAAATCAGAATTTACGGAAATTAGGAAAATTCATGTTTTCCTTTCCTTTTTCTTTTCTTTTCCTCTCTCCTTTCCTTCATTCGCACGGTGCACCCTCTCTCTCCCGTTCTTTCCCTTCTCGCCCTCTCTGCTCCGGCTGCAGACGGAGGAGGCCCGTGGGTGAGGTGGCGACAGTGTGGAGCTGCAGTGGCGCGTGATGGTGCGAGGAATGGAGCGTGGTTGGCGCGATCCCGATCGGTGGATTCAAAGCCGGCGTGGTTTGATCTTCGTGGCTATTTCGGAGTGGTTTAGTCACTTCGGTGCACAGAATCTTCGGTGGAGGTAGGGAGATGGAAGCCCTGCTTCTCTTCTGCGTTTCTTTGCAATTTCGTGTCGATCGGTGCGAGTTTGAGCGGGTTTCATTAAGTTTCGGGCAAAGCATGCTTCAGGAGTGTGCGACGGGTTCACTGGGAAACAGCAACGATTTCGTGTCAAACTAGTTTCATTTTAACCCCTAGTATGTTAGCATCCCATTCCCACAAGTTTTGTCGCGATTGGTGGTCATTTGGGACCGGTGGAAGCCCGGGAACCCACGTGACTCGATTTGGGTTGATTCGATAGAATCGCCCATTTCTTGCGATTTTGATGTCGTTTGGACCCCTTCCGGTCTGTGGAAGGTTTATTTGGTCATTAGGATTGTTTCCCCTTCGTTTAGATGCGAATGGGGCGTGGAATGGCCGAGATCAGCCGATCCCCTGTTTTGTACGTTGTGACGCCTAAACGGTTCTACAGTAACCGTTTTCATGCTTTGGCGGTCCAGTAGTGACCATTTTACGTTTGGAGAGGTCCATCAGAAGACCGTTTCCATGTCCTGAGCGGTTCCATCTCAACCGTTCATTCGTTTGGAACAGTAGGTCGGTTCAGGGTTGCGCGGTCCTACGACAGACCGCCCTGTGGCCTAACTGGCCCTTGGCAGACCGTGTATATTCGATCGAGTCTTGGTCAACGTTTTATGTCGGTTTGATTGAGCGGCCTAGCTCAGACCGTTCAGTGTATAGGACGGCCCTTTTGGTGACCGTCCATACTTCTGCACGGCTTGAGCTAAACCGTGTATTGGTTTTAAGCGGTCCGGTCCATGACCACTCTAGTCATTACGCGGCCCTAAAGGAGACCGTCCTATGAATGGAGCGGCCTCCTGATAGACCGTGTACCCCTATGTTTCTTGGTTTTATTTGTTTGAGTCTTCTGGGTGTAAACGGCCATGCCCTTGACCGTTTACTCCGTGGAGCGGCCTAGGTATGGACCGTGTATCACTTTGTATGGCCTGTTCTATGACCGTTCAATACCTCTAGTCTCTGTGGGGGTAGTGGCTCTTTGGCTGGCCGTTTGGTTCACCTAGCGGTCAGGCTGGTGACCGTTCTCCTCAGAGATCCACCTTTCTATTGTTTTGGCCTCTGTTTGCCTTGGCCTTGCCGTGTGAGTTGCCCATAGTCCCGTGGACATCTTGGATGTCCTATGAGGGCGATGATCATGTTGTGGGGCGGCCGAGGGGTGCTGTTATCGAGCAGTGTTCCGTACTGTTTCTGAGTCTTTATTGGTTTCTGGTCAACCCGGTGTAATCCAGTCGTTGACATGTGACTTGTGAGTGTCTTGGTGATCCGGTATGGATCGAGACATGGTTCTGGACACCTAGAGGTACTGTCTTACCTCGGTCTACGTGTCCAGATGTGTTGAGGGTCTTGGTGAACCCTCAGGTCTCCGTGTGTCATTTTATACGGGTTTATGGATCCGATGATCCATTGTCGTTTCCTGTGGCTTAGGATTAGGCTGATTGGTGGCTTGTCACCGCCGTTGTGCGATGATCTTGACTCCAAGTCATGAGACTCAAGGATCGTTACGTTGGTAGGTCTAGTTGCCCTGTCCTAAGTCTATTGGCAGTTTGGTGTGCTGCCTTGGTGCTTCGTAGTACGTGCGATAGTGCGTGCTCAGTCGGTCTGTGCTTCAGCACTAATGCTTTAGAGTCTCTGTGTCTAGTAAGCCTCCACTAGTCGTAGCCTGACGACCTCGAGTGTCGGCCCACCCGGGAGTGGTGGTGAGGGCAGTTCCCGACTCAGACGGTTTGTAGGCTAGTTTCAGTGGGCTTTCTTGCCTTGCAGTAGCGTCCTGCTGGGGGAGAAAACTAGCTTGAGGCCTGGCTCAAGGCATTGAGCTTGTGTGTGCACATGTGGTCAGGGGCGTTTTGGACGAACGCCGACGGACGTGACCCTAACTGGTCACTCGTTACTGTAGTTTCTGGTTCAGTTCAGTGAGTATCTCAGTCTCCGTCGTTCTCGACGTCCGTAGGGAGATACGTGTGGCACAGTGTAAGACGTCAATGGACGCATCTGGCTGTTCTTCTAGTGAGGAGGTGCTTCCGTCACTTGGCGCATGACTCTCGTGTTTCTCAGAGTCTGTGTTCCCCTTCCGAGTTAGTCTGTTCTTGGCTTCGTCCAAGTTCAGCTTCCCCTTCCGAGTTGGTATGTTCTCAGCTTTGTCGAGGATAGCTCTGTGTCGCGTACATGACGATCTAGTCATGTATGCGTCAGTGTTTGTTGTCTGTCTAGGTCTTTTCTAGGGCTTTTGCCTGGTTTCGTGGGCTTTAGCCTTTGGGCTAATGGTTGGATGACGGATGGGTAACTCTTGACTTTGTGAGATCAGGGTTCGCCCTTCTGTCACTGTTTGGAGTAGCTTAGGGAGCCGAGCTTTGCTCGGTCGCCATGTTCTCGTTCCTTACGGCTTTGCTTTTCCCTTTTCTTTTAGCCGTTCTACTTTTGCTCTCCCAGCTTTCTTTTACAGCTTTCTAGTAGTAGTTTTTCCTGCTTCCTTTCCTGCTTTACTACTACTGTTGTTTTAGTTGTTGTTCCGTGTTACTGCGTATTTTTCAGTGGGGATCCATGTGACCCCTACTGAGCCAGTGACACGAGGCTCACCCCTGCTTTTCAGGTGTGGTCGTTTCTGCTTCTCTGCCGTTCCTGGTGTGGCGTGTTCGTAGTTGCCAGCGGTACCTGCATCGGGCTTCCCCCGACCTCAGTATACATTTTTCTTTCCGTTGGACTGTACTTGCCTTTCCTTTGGACTAGACTCTGGTATAATTGTTAATTTTAACTATTAATTAAAAAGTAATTTTATTTCTGCTACTTTAGCAAACCTGATTAATGAAATTTAATTGCTTACTGTTATATCTACGACTTCAGTGTACTCCACACACTCCCTTTTATCCCTTCGGAGCTTTTATCGCTCTTGGGAGGCTTCACGGGTTCCAAGTGGTATCGGGTCTACTCATTAATCCTATCGGGTATATCCGGTATCCGGAGTCCGGGTCGTCACAGACCGCCTAGTTTGCCTAGCGGTCAGGCATATGACCGTCTCTTTCCCAGAGTTCTATTTTTCCGATGATTTGGCCTCCAATTGTCTTGGCTTAACCTTGTAGTTTGCCCGTCGTTCCGTGGATGTCTTGGACGTCCTATGAGGGCTGTAACCATATTGTAGGGTGGCCAGGAGTGCCATTATATCGAGTAATGTTCTGTGATGCTTCAAAGTTATTATTGGGTTCTGGTTAACCTGGTGCAATCCAGTGGTTGACTGGTGACCTCCTGAATGTCTCGGTGATCCCGTGAGGAGTGAGACATGGTTTTAGACGCTGTGAGGTACTATCTTACCTCAGTTTGCATGTCCATGTGTTTTAAGGGTCTTAGTGATTCCTCAGGTTTTCGTGATTCGTGTCAGGCGGATGTATGGATCCGACTGTCTTGTGTTGTTTCCTTTATCAGTGTTTGACTGTGATTTGGCTTAGAGACTTGGCTGATTGGCCGCGTGTTACCACTTTTGTGCGACGATCTTGGTCATAGTCTTGTGACTCAAGGATCGTTGTCAGTAGGTTTAGTTGTCTGTCCTGAGTCTGGCGACTGTCTTGTGTGTGCTGCCTTGTGCTTATGCTTCGTAGTACGTGGGACAGTGCATGCTTAGCATGTCCGTACTTCAGCACTGATGTTTTGGAGTCCTTGTGTTTAGTGAGCCTCCACTACTCATAGCCTGATGACACTTTCTTGTCTGTCAGCCCACCTGGGACTGGTGGCGGGGCGAGTTCCCTATATACGATTTTTAGGCTAGTTTTCATGGGGCCCCTTGCTTTGCGGTAGCGTCCTACTTTGGAGGAAAACTAGCTAGAGGCCTGGCTCAAGGCATTGAGCTTGTGTGTGCACACGTGGTCAGGGGCGTTTGGATGAGTGCCGACGGGCGTGACCCTGACTAGTCACTCGTTACTGTTGTTCCTTGTACTTGGTTCTGAGAGTGTCTCAGTTACCGCCGTTTCAGGTGTGTGGGAGATACTTGTGGCACAATGTAAGACGTCAGTGGACACATCTGGATGTTCTTCTAGTGAGGAGGTACTTCTGTCACATGACACCCGACTCATTGTGTTTTTGTGACCTTTTCTGGGTAGTCTGTTCTTGGCTTCACCCAAGGTCAGTGTACTGTAGCGTGCACAATGATCTAGTTGTGTATGCATTACTGGTTCTTGACTGTGTAGGTCTTTTCTAGGGCTTTTGCCTGTTCTTGTAGGCTTTCGCTTTGAAGCTAGTGCTTTGTCGATGGATCGGCAACGCCCGACTTTGTGAGATCGAGGTTCACCTTTCTGTTGTTGTTTAGAGTAGCTTAGAGAGCTGAGGTTCATTTGGCAGTCGTGTTTCTGTTCGGTACGGCTTTACTCTTTCCTTTAGATGTTCTTACTCCTGCTTTTACAGCTTTACTGTTGTAGTTTAGTACTGCTGTTACTTCTGCTCTTGCTTTACTGCTCAGCTTTGTTGTCTTGTGTGTTACTGTGTTGTTTCTAGTGGGGATCTGCGGGACCCCTACTGAGCCAGTGACACGAGGCTCACCCCTACTTTTCAGGTGTGGTCGTTCTTCTTCCTCGTGGTTTGTGGCGCGGTGCGTCAGTTCGTTGTTCCCAGCGTTGCCTGCGTTGGGCTTCCCTTGACTTGAGAGTACATTTTCTCTTCTATTGGACTGTACTTGTCTTTATTTGGACTGGACTCTGTCATTAAAATTGTTAATTAAAAAATGTAATTTTATTTCTGCTACTTTGGCAAACCTGATCATTGAAATATTAATTACTTACTGCTTTATCTGGAACTTCAATGTACTTCACACACACCTTTTATCCCTTTGGAGCTTTACCGCTCTTGGCAGGCTTCGCAGGTTCCAAGTGGTATCAAGTTTACCCGGCATCCGGAGTCTAGGTCGTCACACTAAGTCTCAAAGAGTGCAAAGGTCGACCGACCTGAAGAACAGGTTGATCGACCTAAAGAACAGGTCGACCGATTTCATCCATTGGTCGATCGATGGTAAGAATAGGTCGACCGATTCCCAGTTCTGCAACTTCTGGTCTTTCTCACTATGTTTTGCTGGTGAAGCATTGGTCAACCGATCCATTCTACTGGTTGACCGATTATGGTTACGCATTTGCGAATGCATCACGACCAGCATGTGTCCACCACATGTGGATGAAAGAAAAGCTTCCTTTGAGTGATTATTCCTTTCTACCACGTGTGAGACTCGAAGGATAGCTATGCATTTAGGGCGTCCCAAAAGTGGGGATTGTAGAAAATAAGGTGGCCGCCAGAAATGGAACGTGAGTGAGGAAAGAAGGCTTTCTAGCATTCAGAACATGTGTTCTCTCATATACAAGGAGGAAGCTTCGATGCTGGTGCTGGTTCGAAGGATATCTGAAGGAAGAAATGTGTGGATCATCATGGAGATGCTGAGCTGCATCAGAAATTGAAGAAGCTGATTATTCTTTGAAGAAATCATGAAGACATCCAACATGGAGAGCTTCCAATGGTGTTTATATTTTCATTCTACATTTCTCATTGTCATTTTATGCTTAATCTGTACTCATCTTGAATTCTGAGCATAACTATGTGTGAAGACCGTAGTCTTTGTTTGTGTGGGAGAACTGACGTTCTCCATGTGTGTGTGTGTTGGCGACTGCTGCATTGTGGGTGTGGCTATCTACGTGTTGATGCTGAGCATCTGTGTTAGAGATTGAATCTCCGAGTGTGTGTGGTTGTGTGTGTTTTCATAGTGTGTTTAATCTTCACCCATCGTGAGGGGGTAGACGTGAGTTGCACAGGGGTGCATCCGAACCACCTAAAAATCCTGTGTCCTGTGATTTGCTCCATTTCTCATATCTCCATTCACATGGTTCCTGTCACTTGTTTGTTGATTTGAATATGTTGAGCGTAATTTTGTGTGCATAGCCACTATATCTTCTAGGCCTTAATTTAGAATAATTAAATCGTAGTCAATTCAGCTTGTTGTAATTTTAGGTAAACACAATTCACCCCACCCCCCCTTGGTTTTCCATCCCTGTCGAGACTACATTATAGCTGGCATTGTGACTCTTGGTGTGTTTTGGGGCTGAGACCTGTGGAGTTATAGCTAAATTGTTGAACTAAGAGGGAGAGTTTGTGCTCCTGAATTAAGGTGTTTGAGTCTTTGCACCCTATTTTATGGATTCAACCAAGTGTGTTGGGGATTATTTCATGGTAGATGCTAGATTTTTTTTGCTTCGGTTGTATAGGTTGTGCAGAGTTGCACAGTGGAAGTGTGGGGGCCCATAACTCATGGGCTCTAGGATCAGAGCGATAGTGGGGAATAAAGAGTATTCCAATGATGAATAGCATTTTGGAGGTTTTTTGGCCAATTGTAGGGAGTTGTCCCTTGGTGTAAAGTTGTGTTGGCCATGTAAGTGGCACCAACTGCTATGCCATGGTCTGAGGTATTGTGCTGAGTAGCACTAGTAGAGTCAAGGATTGGACAGTAGTTACGAGAGCTGATGGATGAGGATCATATTCTCACATGTCTTCCCTGTGAATCGCACAGTGTGGTTTATAGTGAAGCTGGTTGGCAGTTAAAGCTGTGTGCAGGTTGTGGGCAATTGGAATAGCCTTGAGGGATAGCGAGCATTCTCTGCCTAGAAGTGATGAGTTAGTTGACTGGCTCCAGTTAAGTTTGCAGTGTGTATTAATGAAGTGGTTCTTGGGTCCTGGTAGGGATGTAGTGAGTAGTTGGTGAAGCTAGTTAGGCTGACTAGCACCCTGGTAATTTTATAGATAGGTGCGTCGAGCGTTCTGTAGTAAAGGTATTGAGGGCCTAGTTGAGGTAAGATAGTGGTGGTTGGAATAAGGACCTAGTTATGGCAGAGATCAAGAAGGTCTGAGATTCAGGATTGATTGTGGCACCGTTGACCAGATTGTTATGGAGGAAAGAAGGCACTTTGCTAACCGAAGAAGTCGCGCGGAGGTTTTTGATGCCGTGTGTTGACTTCTGGTCCTAGCGGGTTGTGATGTGTATGGGCATCGAGATTTGGTAGGTATTAGTCGAGCAGTTGAGAAAGAAAGGGAGTAGGGAACGAACGGTTCACTAGTGTAAGGACTCCAGAAGTGATGATGTGAGATGGGGGCCCCATGTCGTTTCAACTGGGAAAGAGTTTCTGAAGCTCTATGGTCAGAGTTGGTGTGGTTGAGAATTGTGAGGTTTGCATGGGTGACCCCATCATACTTCTCTCGAGAGGTCGAGTTGGCAAGAGGAAGCTATAGCCAGAGGCGGCATTTTGATGGAACTCGGCTCAATGAACGAAGATAACAGGTGTTAGAGCCAACGAATGAGTTGTTAAGATGTATAAATGATTGGTTGTTGGCTCCTGTAGGGAAGCAGGAGAGAAGCATCGAGCAAGTAAAGATTCCCCGTCATCGTGTGGCCGGTGGCTGGCGGATGGGCTTTGGCATCCAGGATCTTGTTAATCGAGATACGTTCGTGAGTGGCGTGAGTTGTGGGATCGTGAGGCCTTAGGTGGCCAATCACGTTGTGTCCCATGCGGGTAGATGGGGATTGGTAAGAAGTTGGTATTGGGACCAGAGTTGGTCCAGTGATGTTGTTGTGGCCCCCAAGGCAAGGAATGTTGGTAGTGCAAAACCGTTAGAAGAACTATAGTCAACAGAGATGACCTGTGCATATAAGCTGAGTTGAGGGTTAGAACTCGTAATGGCATCCTTTGTGAAGGTGGAGTGAGATGATTTCTCTAGTTGTGATGGTCTGGTTGTGTCCCTCAAGAGGTAGCGTGTTGAGAGTATAAAGGGTTGTGTTGGTACTGTGAGGGCGTTACCAGCTCAGTGGGTCCTTCCCCCCTGTGAGTTGTTGTACGTCGCTTCGAATTTCGAGAATGAATTTTTTTTTAGAGGGAGGACTATCATGACCCAGGTTTTCAGATCAAGTATCCACGGGTTCCGAGCGTTT
Organism: Amorphophallus konjac; assembly: GCA_022559845.1. NCBI lineage: Eukaryota > Viridiplantae > Streptophyta > Magnoliopsida > Alismatales > Araceae > Amorphophallus > Amorphophallus konjac. The sequence continues at coordinate 115,310,320 of CM040128.1, forward strand.
CTACGAGTCCCGAATCATGTTTTATAAATAAAAAAGAATTATCTAAATATTGGGTCTTCAGATCTACAAATATGAAATAATAACTTATTTTTTGGTCACCAGGACGTAACGAATGAGTTACGTGTTTTTCGAGGAGCACGGAGTTAATTTTTGATAATTTTCTAATTTTCAAAATTTTAAATCCCAAAATAAAATCCTATAAAAGCCCCCTCCACCTCTCTCCTCTCTCATTCTCTCCCCCACTCTCTCATCACTCTCCCTCTCTCTTCTCTCCTCCGATGAACGACGGTGGTGAGGAGGCGAGCTGGCGAGGTGATGGCGGCAGCGAGCGGCGAGGATGGGACGAGAGACTTGGTGGAGTGGTACAGCTAGGGGTGAGCACGGTTTGGTTTGGTTTGGTTTGAAGAGAATTTTTCTCAAACCAAAGCGAATCGAATTAAGGCTTCAACTCGAACCAAACCAAACCAAACTACTTTGAAACCAAACCAAACCGAATTAATTCGGTTTGGTTCGGTTTGAACCATATTCATCTCCCCTTTTAGAAATTAGATTGGATTCAAACAAAAGTAGAGAAATGTAGGGTAGAAAATTTTCTATCAAATAAAGTAAATATTAAAAATATAACATAAAAGGTTGTAACTTGTAAGAACAAGCTCCATAATATTTTCACATAAAAAATTAAGAACTTCAGTTACAGTAAAATGGAAGGTGATCTGAAACTTATTTCATAGATTCGGAAACCCCATCAGATGGCGGGGATTGGACTTTTTGAATTAGGGTTTATAGCTACATATACACTTATATTAACTTGACAAAAATATCTTTAAATTCGGGTTATTCGGTTCGGTTCGATTTCCTAAACTTCAAAACCAAACCAAACTAAAATTTTTAATACGGTTCGGTTTGAACCCAAACCAAAATTTTTTAAATTTCAACCCAAACCAAACCGAACCAAATCTATATATTCGGTTTGGTTTTTGGGTTGAACCCGAATAATGATCACCCCTAGGTACGGCGAACCTATTCGCGGACATGGGAACCGACCACGGAGGATGTTGAGTTATGGTTTTGATGATTGTTGGCGTTATGGTTTTGATGATAACTAAACTTAATGTGTGATTGAGTGATGATAACTAAACTTATGGTTGATTGCACATATTCTCGTTGACTGTGTACATTCATGTTTAAATCTGATTGAGATGGCAAATGACAACGGTACATGGTCTTGATTCTTGCTTAATTGAATTGGGCTTACAAGAGATAAGAGGTTTATAACCTCTTTAATGTGAATAAGCATGGTATTAATCCTAACTATCTTGCTTGCAGGATCAAACTCATGGCAGTCACCTGGTGAACCAAATGTGTGGATAAGCACTCTACTCCTCTACAATCCATAACATGTAGTATATGTCATGTACTATCAAGAACCATTGGTAAGGCTCTTACCCTATTATACACTCCGTGTTATTGAGTGTTCCATGAGGTTATTTCATGAATAATTTACTTAGGATGATTGAGTTTTATCTCTTGATTCTTAGCCCAGAACTTGATCCTTACCTCAGAACATGTGTGTTTCAAAGTGTTCATATGCACCTAGTTCATGAGGTTTCAAGCCCTTGCAAAACTCACCATCGTGCGCCCTCGCACGCGGATCGACCTGACCGGTCAGGTTGCGGGGATCGACTTGCTCGGTCAAGTCGAGGGGGTTAAGGGGGCAGCGCCCCTTGCGGGGGTTTCTGGGGGCGGAGCCCCCGGAACAAAATTTTGATTATAGGGAAGAGTGAGCATTAAACTTGTTTAAGACAACTCATGTAATGACAAGTGTTCATTTTCTTTAAATCTTCCCAATGCATAAACCAAGTTGAATCCAATCCAAAAATGCATGGATTTGATATGGACATGAAGCTCTTGACTTATGGACATGTTTCCTTGGGCTAACACTTCATTTTTGCAGGTATAGGTTTTTCCGGTCGACTAACACACCTTGGCCGGTCGACCAGAATTGCCATAACCTAAAACATCTAGTTTCTACATGTTTTGGTCGACCGCCACTATAGGGCCGGTCGACCGATTTTGCCAGAGCCAAAAATTGGTTCGACTGTAAAATTCCGGTCGATCGACCCAATGCTTCTAGTCAACCGCCAGCCTCGAGGCCCCCTTTTGTTGACTTTTGTTTCAAGCTCGAGGAGAGGTCTTTCTTCCCATTTGTTTAATCCTAAGGTCACCCAATCTCCCATGGATTGTGGATTTGGTCTGGGGGATGTCTATGGACCATTCAAAGTCTATAAAATACACACAAGAGGGTTTGAAAACCTAAGAATCCAAGAGGGCTTCAAGTGAGATCAAGAGGAGGCTATCCAAGGAGGAAGAAGAAGGTACTGTAGCTCCGTGAACAGTACCTCGTGCAGCAAGATCTTCATCCATCTCCAAGGTGTTTGAAGCCAAATCTGAAGCTAGCAACCTCCAAGGGAGTGAAGAAGCAAGCAAGCATTCAAGGAAGATCAAGGGGAGGCCGTCCAAGGAGGAAGAAGGGAAGAAGTAAGCAAGCAAGCAAGAGATCAAGGGAAGACTGCCAAAGGGTGGAAGAACCAGGTTTTTACAACCCATCCAAAGCCATTCAAGCAAAGAAGGAATCAACGCAAGATCTGCATCATACACTCAGGGGGAGCCTAAAGCAGGAGCATTCTAAACTGTGGTTTATTTATTTTGGTGTCTTATGCTTTGAGTTTCAAATTTATGTTTCTTATAAACTGCAAACTCGTGTGTATGTGGATCGTTGTTGGATCCGTGGTCGTGTGTGTGTGTCGTATTTGATTCGTGTGTGTGCGTGGATCTTCCTAGATCTACATTTGTGTGTGTGTGGATCTTTTAGATCCGTTCTGTCTCGTGTGCGTGGATTGCTGCACTTGTAGCAGCGGGTGTTTGTGTTGGTGATCTGCTTGTTGGATCGTGTTGGAGACCTAGTCTCAATGTGTGTGTGTGTGTGTTGGGGCGCGTCCCCGTGTGTGTGTGCAGGCGTCGTCCTGCGTTTGTGGTTGGAGCGTCGTCACCGTTTGGGGATTTATCCCAGAGTGAAGCCTCACCGGGTTTAGTGAGGGGTGGACGTAGGACTGCCGTCGTTGCATCCGAACCACCTTAAAAATCGCTGTGTAGTGTGGTTTGTATTGTGTTAGTGTAAATTGTTGTTCCGGATTTATCTACATATATCTTGCTTAATCCATATCTTCATCAATTAAGTTTGATAAATCCGATTTGTGATCAAACAGTTTTGAACCTCTTGATTAGCATTATATCGCATATTTTAAAAAGGCCAAAAGTTTTCTTAAAATTGATAAACACCCAATTCACCCCCCTCTTGGGTGTCATTGAACGCGGGACTTCAGAGGAAAATGGTGTTTTCGCGAGGAATCGACGGTTTCGACATGCCAAAGCTTCATGAGAGGCAGGGGGTAGATCCCTGGCTTTCTTATGTTGTTTTCCCATTATTCCATACCACGGTAAGGCCGAGAGAGGGCATATTTCTTGTTTTGGGGGGAAACCATGTCCGGGGATGTGCGACAGATTTTGATTGATTCAGGTGACAATTCGTAGTTAAATTCCTATTTTCCAGAGGTATGAATGATCGGGGAGTGATCCCCTGTTGTTTCCCCTTTGCCTTGAGGTGAATGGGGCGTGGTCAAGAACCTTGTGCGGTACTCTATCTAGGTGAACCCAGCAGAAGGCGCAGCCTGTTGGGTAGCCAGCCATGTGGCCGCCCAACCCAGTCTCACCCAGGTGGGCGGCCAAACATGTGACCGCCCAGCACTGGAGGGCGGCCAGAGACTTGGCCACCTAAGAAAGTGCTATCTGGGCGGCCAAGAGGTTGGCCGCCCAGCCCTAGTAGGCGGCCAGGTATGTGGCCGCCGAGTCCAGGGAGGTCCCGGACACCTCGTCGATCCGGTTCCGAGTTTTTGGGTGTTTGTAGTCTATGTGGTTCCGTGGGAAGCATGTCCCATGATTTTGTGTACTTGTATAGATTTCGTATGTCCGCGGATGGTCTTTCCCATGTGACTTGTGGGCCGCAGAGGGTCATTCCCACGTGGCTTGGGTTATGGCAGAGGGTCTTTCCCGCGTAAGTTAGTGGGGCTGGTATTTGCTGGTTTTCGTTATCTGGCCTAGGATGGATTAGCGGCATAGGGCCGTATTGTACCACAGTCTTAGCATATATAAGTACTCCGGTGATTTCCACACAACTGTGTGAGTTAAAGTCCTTTCATAATAATACCCCGCTAGCACAGCTCCCTGGGTGTCTTGCACTAACCGGCTCCCTGAGTGCAGACACTTTTCGACCACGAGGTCAAGAGCTTTCCTGAGAGACGGTGTAGGCTGGTTACCGTGGGACCCCTCTTCTACTGTGACCTGAGTCTAGGTTTGAGGGAAAAATCGGCCATAAGACCTTGATGGAGGGGCAGTCTGTCTGTGTGTGCACACGTGATTGGGGGATCCGGACTTGTAATGACGAGTACGACCCCAACTAGTCTTAGAGTCTCTGCCACACTCCTTTGAGGGAGGCGGACAAGCTGAGACCCTTATTTCTTTGCCACACTCCTTTGAGGGATGCGGACAAGCATAAGTTAGGTGGTACAGTATAAGACGTCACGGGACGCATCCGACCTAGTTCTTCTGCCACACTCTTTGAGAGAGGAGGACTAGCTAGGGACAGTAGGCGTAGTGTAAGACGTCAGTGGACGCATCCAGCTAGTACTAGCGTGCGGATTCTCCAAGCACCCATGGTTCTAGGTTTCCCGACAGCGATGTCATGGTTCTTTTGAGGGTGGAGGTGGTTCTTCTTGACCGGATGGCTTAGCATAGTTTCTGATGGTGAGGTCAAGGTTTTCCTGACAGAGGTGTCATGGGTTCCAAGCAGTGTACTCGTGGTTCCGTCACCGGCTAGTTAGATAGCTTTCTGACCATGGTAGTCGAGACTTCCTTGTAGAATATAGAAGGAGTGTCACCATGATTCTGTGTGATCGATGGGCGTCAATGTGATGTTGTTTTAGTAGATTCGTGGTAATGTTTCTCCCATCACATATTGTTACTGTTGTTATTGTTCCCGTTGTTGTTGTTGTTATTATTTATTGTCGTTACTTGTGTGGGGATCTGCGGGATCCCTACTGAGCCAATGAGATGAGGCTCACCCCTTCTTTTCAGGTATGGTGGCTCCTCCACGTGGTTCAGAGGATAGGTGCAGCGCCTGTGATGATTTCTAGTTGCCACCTTGCCAGAGCCGGGGTATGTCACGTGCCAATGTATGCTTCCTTTTTGTTTACTATACCTTGTGGACTAGACTCCGTAATATATTTATTTAATTGAATGTTAATTTTATTCTCCATCATTTAATTAATTCTATAATTTAATTTACTATATTTATTTTAAATTATGATGCACTTCCACAACATTAATCTAACCCTTTCGAGCTTTGTGGCTGGTGGGTGACTGGTCAAGATTCGGATCACGTCGGTTACTTTTTGGTACTCGGATCTTGGGTCGTTACATTAAGTATGTCGCCAACTCCCTTGCTGCTATGGTTGAGCCAGTTTCGGTCAATGACATGCTGCTCTTTAAGCTCAACGGCCTTGGTACAGAATATGACTCATTCATCACCGCCACTGCCATCCGGCCATATTCAGACTCTCTATGCCTTGATGATGTTCATGTCATGCTCCTCAGCCATGAAATCTGGTTGACAAAGCATCAAAATCCTACTCCCTTGGACTAGATGGTCCCCTCTACAAATGTTGCTCATCTTTGTGGCCGGCAAGACTCCTTCTCCAACTGACATAGCGACTTTGATGGCTGCATCCGTAGCCATGGCCATAGCCGTAGTCAAGGTGCCGGTGGCTCGCACTCCTCTATCGAGGTGTGCCACACTTGTCACCACCGCTATGATGCCTCCTCCTATGGCCCCTCCTTCACATTGCATCATGCTTCGCCACAGGCATATCATGTTCATACGATCTCACAGCCACCCTCAACTCCTCCCTTTGATTTCGGTTGGTATCTGGACTCAGGCTCCTCTCATCATATGACGCCAGACATAAGCCTACTCCCTATGCCTCAGCCTTATAGTGGTCATGATCAGGTTGTGGTTGGCAATTGTCACGCCCCGAACCGACAGCAGCGGGAAGCGATGCTCGGAACGTGGCAGTTAACAGTCATGATAACAAGAGCGGAAGATAAACAACCACAATTAAACACAAGGAGGCCATAAACACACGTATTGAAAATACGAGTTCTTATTAATATTTAAAAGTATAATTTTGACCCACTCTTACAATATAGGATTCAAATTAAAGGAGGAAATAATAAAGAGAAATAACCAGACTCGCGACACTAATCTAGACTCAAGAAGATAAAAAGACAGACTCCAAATTCTAGGTTCCAGGTTCACTCGATCACACTGATCTGATTCCCATTTGCAACGTACCGTTACCGCATTACCTGAAAAGGATTGGAAGTAGGGGTGAGCAAGAAGCTCAGTAGGAATTATACTCTATCATCAGGCATACTTTAAGTGATTAATAAGTAAATTACATTTTTCATATGCCATGCTAAATAAAGGAAATAAAAGACGATGCAATAAAACAGCGTAATACAAAGATCTTGCAGGGTCAAGAAATATAACGATGATAAGAGATAACAAGATAACAAGTACAAGAATTTACAACAGGAGATAGTAATAGGGAATTGGCCAACAAGCAAGTATTTTAACATCATTTCAAGCATGATCAAGTAACAAGAGTAACAAGAGATTTTCTTCATGTCATAGATGTAACAAGCTAGTCATGCACTCGGTGTAATGCCTCACCATGTCATTAACATCCCATGGGCTCATTAACTTTCGGGCGCTCTCCCCAGGACCAGACCGAGCCCTTATGATGCGTTGGCATTGATTTATTGGATCCAAGATCCCACGATTGTCTAGACATTCAGTCAAGTTAAATGGCCAATTAATCAGAGGAATTACTGCCTCAAGCATGAGATTTAAGGACTAACTTGTCCTTGGATTCACTAAAATAGAAACTCGGTTATACGGTCACTTTGGGCCGCATTTCAAGAATTGGACCAAAACTTAGTTCACGAGGTCAACAAAGAACGGCTGACAGTGTACCGTTCAGGTGTGTAAGCAATCCATTCTACTGGGGTAATAATGACTATTCAGTAACTTAACAATTAGCTTAATCCTAATTACCAAGTTCATATACCAAGGATTGTCTATTATCATTTGCATTAAGATAATTTGCAAACAAGCTGATTCAAGATGATAAGGTAAAGAACAAGCTCGCACAGGAGTGAAATAGAATGCATTAACAGAAATTTAGTTACACAATTAACCACTAATTATGTGGGTTTCTATTTAACCATTGTATGCGTTGAAATGGAGATGATAAACGGCATGTTTTTACACTAGGTTTGCATGTAGGGACCAATGTAAATTGAAATCGAAGGGGTACATGAATAGGTCATTGGTTCCTCAAAAATGTAGTTTTCAATTGGGCTAAGATGAATGGGTCGATCCCCTAATGATCCGGATCGATCCTCGGGTCAAAAATATCTTTTACCAGGTCTTACAGCACGTGGGTCGACCCATTGGGTCGACCCCTTGAAAAATTCCAGGCATGGGTCGACCCATTGGGTCGACCCCTGGAACTCCAGGAGCCTGCCTGGGTGATGGGTCGACCCATTGGGTCGACCCCTACTACATGGGTCGACCCATTGGGTCGACCCCCACACTAGGAAGCATGGGTCGACCTCATGGGTTGACCCCTGCACTTCCAGAACTGAACGTGGCTTCCGGAAAACGCAAGAACTCATCCATTTGGGGTCTAAATGGGTTGGGATCTTAACCACATGCTCTAGAGTTCTTAATAGACATACTAGGGTCATAAAACAAGAGTTTTGAAACACGAATTTCAATAGAAATCAATTGAATCACAACCTATCTATGATGAACACATGAAAACCTAGTTCTTCACATGCTTCTACTAAATCGTAAGATTCTCTCAATATATACAACAAAATTTGGGGCTTCTTATATCAAAAGAAAGCTACTTTGATGCTGATTCCAACCATGTAAGATATGCTATATGGGGATCAAGATATACAACTCAAAATCAGCCTGAAATCATGCTTTGACTCAAAAGAACATACCATAAATCAAGCCTAGACATGCTCTTACTTCGATCCAAAATTCTTTAAACATGCTCAATGAAATTTGGGGCTTCTTACGCCAAATGAAAGCTACTTCGATGCTGATCATTTTGATATATTACTTGCAGTTTGAGCCTGAGAGAACCTACCTCAATCAAAGAAGAAAGGGGGAAGAACGAACACCGACACGTCGCCACTAAACTCCCGAGATCTCTCTAGATCTGAAACCTCTGCAAACACAACAGCTACCAAATGAAAATAGACATGTAGAGTTTTATTTTGATAGCTCATAGAGCTTCTGGAGACTTCAGAGCTGGGAGAAATTGACCACGCAAGGTGGTGTTGGAAAACGGTGCCGCCAAGGTTGACTTCAATAAAACTCGACCGCCACCATGTGCTAGGGTTAGGTTTTGGTTCGATTGATAGAGGGCTATTGATCCTTAGATCGTGGCCTTTCATTTGCCTCTGATTTGAGCTCATTTGGTTGAGTATTAAGCTCTAATTTGATGTTTTAAGATGATGTTAAAAATGAACACGAATTTGGGTTAGGTAGGTGTGAAAATTGGACTTAACCGACTGATTAGGCCTAGTTAATGATTTTATTAGGCTCAGTCGTAGAAGACAAAATTGTTAAACAAAATGGATTACACAAGAATATGATTTTTATGGATTTTTATAAAATAGTCGAAATATGACTTATTCTATTTATTAAAGAATTAATCTAATTAATTTTGAATAAATTTCCATTAATTCAAATAAATACAAATATATTCTAATAAATTCAAATAAGTTCTAATTAAATTTTTAAAAGAATTTGGGGTCATTAGGTTGAGTATTAAGCTCTAATTTCGCGTTTTAAGTTAAGGTTAGGTAAGTGTGCACTTTTAGGCTTAATCCACTAATTAGACCTCATTACGGATTTTTATTGGGTCGAACACAGAAGACAAAGTTGTTACATAAATCATTCTTTACCATTTTACCATTTTCCAGATTTTTATAAGGTAGTCGAAATTTCACTAGTTCTATTTAATAAGGAATTAAATATTAAATTCTGAAATTCATTTATCTCAATGGAAAATTCAATTATTTCAATTAAATTTTAGATTTTAAAACTGGGGTATTACATCCTCCCCCACTTAAAGGAATTTGATCCCCAAATTCACCGGGTATTACCAATTATGTGAATGTTTGAACTAAGATGATCTTATTTATCAAAATAACATGTTAATTATACAATTAATGACGAAAGAAATTAGCTATTATTTATCAAAATAACATGTTAATTATACAATTAATGACGAAAGAAATTAGCTATTATTTATCAAAATAACATGTTAATTATCCAATTAATGACGAAAGAAATTAGCTATAGCTAGGGATAAAAGAGAACGATACCGTATATAATTCTTCATCCGATAGAAGTTAGTTCCGATTCTTCTTGTAGTTTTGCTTGTGGAAGTAACTTAGGACAGTTAGCCATTTTATGATCCTGATCTCCGCAACGCAGACACGCTCCGCTCCTTCGCCAGCACTCCTTCGCGAGATGACCAAGTTTGTGACAGTATAAACATTTCTTTTGCGTAATATTGCTCTTCTTCTTATTATTACGTCGAGTTTCCTTACGACGGACTCGCCAGCCTCTAGCGGAACTGAATCTTAGCTTACCCATGGAACCACTCGGTTTCATTTTAATAAAGACTTAGAGACCTACAAAATAGTTATATGGTTAACTTTTCATTACCCTTACGCGTAACACAACGCAATCTTGCATATATTTTATTACTTAACCCAAGATATTACCCAATCTCACCAGGTGACAAGGGATGACACGGGTCTTAAGACTTAGGGTAACCTATACTCTTGGACAAAATCAAAGGACTCAGGCAAGGAGGCTCTGATACCACCTCTATCACGCCCCGAACCGACAGCAGCGAGAAGCGATGCTCGGAACGTGACAGTTAACTGTCATGATAACAAGAGTGGAAGATAAACAACCACAATTAAACACAAGGAGGCCATAAACACACGTATTGAAAATACGAGCTCTTATTAATATTTAAAAGTATAATTTTGACCCACTCTTACAATATAGGATTCAAATTAAAGGAGGAAATAACAAAGAGAAATAACCAGACTCGCGACACTAATCTAGACTCAAGAAGATAAAAAGACAGACTCCAAATTCTAGGTTCCAGGTTCACTCGATCACACTAATCCGATTCCCATTTGCAACGTACCGTTACCGCATTACCTGAAAAGGATTGGAAGTAGGGGTGAGCAAGAAGCTCAGTAGGAATTATACTCTATCATCAGGCATAGTTTAAGTGATTAACAAGTAAATTACATTTTTCATATGCCATGCTAAATAAAGGAAATAAAAGATGATGCAATAAAACAGCGTACTACAAAGATCTTGCAGGGTCAAGAAATATAACGATGACAAGAGATAACAAGATAATAAGTACAAGAATTTATAACAGGAGATAGTAATAGGGAATTGGCCAACAAGCAAGTATTTTAACATCATTTCAAGCATGATCAAGTAACAAGAGTAACAGGAGATTTTCTTCATGTCATAGACATAACAAGCTAGTCATGCACTCGGTGTAATGTCGCACCATGTCATTAACATCCCATGGGCTCACTAACTTTCGGGCGCTCTCCCTAGGACCTGACCGGGCCCTTATGATGCGTTGGCATTGATTTATTAGATCCAAGATCCCATGATTGTCTAGACATTCAGTCAAGTTAAATGGCCAATTAATCAGAGGAATTACTGCCACAAGCATGAGATTTAAGGACTAACTTGTCCTTGGATTCACTAAAATAGAAACTCGGTTATACGGTCACTTTGGGCCGCATTTCAAGAATTGGACCAAAATTTAGTCCACGAGGTCAACAAAGAACGGCTGACAGTGTACCGTTTAGGTGTGTAAGCAATCCATTCTACTGGGGTAATAATGACTATTCAGTAACTTAACAATTAGCTTAATCCTAATTACCAAGTTCATATACCAAGGATTGTCTATTATCATTTACATTAAGACAATTTGCAAACAAGCTGATTCAAGATGATAACGTAAAGAACAAGCTCGCACAGGAGTGAAATAGAATGCATTAACAGAAATTTAGTTACACAATTAACCACTAATTATATGGGTTGCTATTTAACCATTGTATGCGTTGAAATGGAGATGATAAACGGCATGTTTTTACACTAGGTTTGCATGTAGGGACCAATGTAAATTGAAATCAAAGGGGTACATGAATAGGTCATTGGTTCCTCAAAAATGTAGTTTTCAATTGGGCTAAGTTGAATGGGTCAATCCCCTAATGATCCGGATCGATCCTCGGGTCAAAAATATCTTTTACCGGGTCTTACAGCACGTGGGTCGACCCATTGGGTCGACCCCTGGAAAAATTTCAGACATGGGTCGACCCATTGGGTCAACCCCTGGAACTCCAGGAGCCTGCCTGGGTGATGGGTCAACCCATTGGGTCGACCCCTACTTCATGGGTCGACCCATTGGGTCGACCCCCACACTGGGCAGCATGGGTCGACCCCATGGGTCGACCCCTGCACTTCCAGAACTGAACGTGGCTTCCGGAAAACGCAAGAACTCATCCATTTGGGGTCTAAATGGGTTGGGATCTTAACCACATGCTTTAGGGTTCTTAATAGACATACTAGGGTCATAAAATAAGAGTTTTGAAACATGAATTTAAACAGAAATCAATTGAATCACAACCTATCTATGATGAACACATGAAAACCTAGTTCTTGACATACTTCTACTAAATCGTAAGATTCTCTCAATATATACAACAAAATTTGGGACTTCTTATATCAAAAGAAAGCTACTTCGATGCTGATTCCAACCATGTAAGATATGCTATATGGGGATCAAGATATACAACTCAAAATCAGCCTGAAATCATGCTTTGACTCAAAAGAACATACCATAAATCAAGCCTAGACATGCTCTTACTTCGATCCAAAATTCTCTAAACATGCTCAATGAAATTTGGGGCTTCTTACGCCAAATGAAAGCTACTTCGATTCTGATCATTTTGATATATTACTTGCAGTTTGAGCCTGAGAGAACCTACCTCAATCAAAGAAGAAAGGAGGAAAGAACGAACACCGACACGCCACTAAACTCCCGAGATCTCTCTAGATCTGAAACCTCTGCGAACACCACAGCTACCAAATGAAAATAGACATGTAGAGTTTTATTTTGATAGCTCATAGAGCTTCTGGAGACTTCGGAGCTGGGAGAAATCGATCACGCAAGGTGGTGTTGGAAAACGGCGCCGCCAAGGTTGACTTCAACAAAACTCGGCCGCCACCATGTGTTAGGGTTAGGTTTTGGTTCGATTGATAGAGGGCTATTGATCCTTAGATCGTGGCCTTTCATTTGCCTCTGATTTGAGCTCATTTGGTTGAGTATTAAGCTCTAATTTGATGTTTTAAGATGAGGTTAAAAATGAACACGAATTTGGGTTAGGTAGGTGTGAAAATTAGACTTAACCGACTGATTAGGCCTAGTTAATGATTTTATTAGGCTTAGTCGTAGAAGACAAAATTGTTAAATGAAGTGGATTACACAAGAATATGATTTTTATGGATTTTTATAAAATAGTCGAAATGTGACTTGTTCTATTTATTAAAGAATTAATCTAATTAATTTTGAATAAATTTTCATTCATTCAAATAAATACAAATAATTTCTAATAAATTCAAATAAGTTTTAATTAAATTTTTAAAAGAATTTGGGGTCATTAGGATGAGTATTAAGCTCTAATTTCGCGTTTTAAGTTAAGGTTTGGTAAGTGTGCACTTTTAGGCTTAATCCACTAATTAGACCTCATTACGGATTTTTATTGGGTCGAACACAGAAGACAAAGTTGTTACATAAATCATTCTTTACCATCTTACCATTTTTCCAGATTTTTATAAGGTAGTCAAAATTTCACTAGTTCTATTTACTAAGGAATTAAATATTAAATTCTGAAATTCATTTATCTCAATGGAAAATTCAATTATTTCAATTAAATTTCAGATTTTAAAACCGGGGTATTACAGCAATGGTTCAGGTTCGGCTATCCATCATACTAGCTCCTCCTCCCTCTCCACTACTTCTCGCACCTTCCACCTTTCTAATATCTTTCACATTCCTTCTCCTTCTAAGAGCCTTCTCTTTGTCTCTAAGTTTACTCGGGACAATAACGCTTTCTTTGAATTTCATCCCTCCTTTTTTACTGTCAAGAATCTAGGCTTGGGGAAGGAAGTGCTTCGCGGTCCGCTTTCTGATGGCCTCTATCATCTTCCATCATTGTCCTCAGTGTATCCCATGCCTCTGTCTTCGTCTCCTCATTGTCACCCATTTGTCTCTATTAGCACTTCGTCGCCTTCTTGGCATGCTCACTTAGGTCATCCGGTGCTCCAGGCGGTGCGTCGTGATTTGGCGTCCTTAGGCTTACCATTGTTTGATGCTTCCCTTGGTACTTTCTATCATGGTTGTCAATGCTCCAAGGGATGTCAACTTTCCTTTCCGTCATCAACATTTAAGTCTAGTTCTCCTTTGGAACTCATTGTATATGATGTTTGGGGCCTACTCCTCTTCTCTCTCGTAATGGATTTTGTTACTATGTTACTTTCATTGATCACTTTAATCGAGATACTTGGATTTAGTCTTTAGTTAATAAAAGTGATGTCTCTTTCACCTTTCAACACTTCAAATGACATGTTGAGAAATTCTTTTCGCTATCTATCAAATCCTTTTAGAGAGATTGGGTGGCAAATATCAACATCTCTCTACTTTTCTGTCTTCCTGTTCACTCATCGTCTATCTTGTCCCCACACTCACTAATAGAATGGGATTGTTGAATGAAAGCACCGGCACATTGTTGACAAGGCGCTTGCCCTTCTGAGTCATGCATCCATTCCCTTCTCCTTTTGGGATGAGGCTGTCACATGTGCTATGTATCTCATTAACTGTCGTCCCTCCATGGATCTTGGTCATGTCTCTGCATTTGAGATGTTATTCCAGCGACCACTGGACTTTGCTTCTCTTTGAACCTTTGGTTATGCCTGTTACCCTCTTCTCCGCCCATATAATCGTCACAACTTCAACTGTCGCTCCAAATGTTGTGTTTTTCTTGGTTATAGCTCCGCTCACAAAGGGTTTCGATGCCTTCTTCCATCCACTGGGCATGTCTTTATCTATCACAATGTCATATTTAATGAGAGTGTCTTCTCATACTCTCGTCTCACAACTCCCTTGCCGCCGTCTCCTCTTTCCACGGGCACTTTTGTATTTGTTCCACCCCCCTTGATCTTTGTTTCGTCTCCTACCCTAGTTCCCCCAGTAAGCATACCTCCGGTGCAACCCTCCGCCTCGCCTGCTGCCCCCCTTGTCACCCTTGACCCTACACCTCCCGAGCCCACCCAACCAGCTCCCTCACCCGTCTCTCCCCCTTCTGGTATCCTCCCCTCTATTCCCACCTCCTCATCGTCTGACACCTCATCCTCCTCCCTCTCCCCACCACCCAAGATGCTCCCCCTTGCTGATGTTCTCCGACGTGTGCTACTTGCTTCACCCCTGCGCTCATGTCATCCCTTGCCTTGTGCCCTTCTCGCTGAAGCCAAGGATGCCCCGCCCCTCGAACCCACTTCATTCACTGTCGCCAACAAACATTCTGCATGGCACGTTGCTATGGCTGAGGAGTTCTCGACACTCCAAAGTAATGGGATGTGGAGTCTTGTTCTGCCTCCTCCTCATGCTAATGTTGTTGAGTGCAAATGGATGTTCCATCTGAAGCGACATGTTGATGGCTCCACTGCTCGCCACAAGGCATGATTAGTCACCAAGGGGTTTCCCCAGCAACACTGCTTGGCTTATCATGAAACATTCAATCCGGTCATTAAACCAACGACCATCCGTGATGTGCTCGCTATTGATCCCTCTCATCGTTGCATGATTCAATAGCTTGATGTTCCAAATACCTTCCTGCATGGCTCCCTTGAGAAAGAAATTTACATGTCTCAGCTTCTAGGTTTTATTGATCCCCAAGCCTCACTTTGGTTGCGGGTTTACCGCGAGTTAACTTGAAATTAACCCAAATCTAACGCTTTTTTTACTTTGATTTCGGGTTATGTTCAATCGTGTTTACAAATAGGATAACTACATGTTAACCCATAGTTATGTAACCCAGCGCCTGAGGTGGGTTACCGTGTGTCCCGATTATCTCCCTCTCTCATATTATAAATAATGCTCTCACCCTCTCTCCCTCACACACACACGTACTCACCCTCCCTCTCTCTCACACACCTAATTAATGCACCCTCTCTCTCTCACTCTCACACACACCGAATTAATGTCCACTCTCTCACTCTCACACGAACTCACCCTCCCTCTCTCTCTCCTCTCTCTCTCGCACTCTCTCTCCTCTCTCTCCTGCTCTCTCTCTTACATTAATGTTATGA
The DNA here is from genome assembly GCA_022559845.1 of Amorphophallus konjac. Taxonomy (NCBI): domain Eukaryota; kingdom Viridiplantae; phylum Streptophyta; class Magnoliopsida; order Alismatales; family Araceae; genus Amorphophallus; species Amorphophallus konjac. Next base: position 115,325,999 of record CM040128.1, read on the forward strand.
GAAAATTTATTATGATAATGATATATTTATCATATAAAATTTATTTAAAATATTAATGAGTTAATATATATATATATATAAAGATAAAGATAAATAGTATTTTTAAAAAACATTTGCGACTTTTAAATTTTAATTAGTGAGATTAATGATGTTTTATCAAAAATTTATTTTCGTGATATATCTAATTTATAGAATATATTAAGAATATTTAAAAATTAAAATAAAATATTTTTTAAGATGAACGTAACCTACTCCCGTAATTAATGTCATTTTTGACTTTTGAAATTTAATTAGTGAGATTATTGATGTTATTTATCAAAATTAAATTATTTTCATGGTATATTCAATTTATATAATATATTAAAAATAATAAAAATAAAGATAAAATAATTTTTTTAAAGATGAAGAGCAACAAACACCCGTAATTAATGATGTTTTTGACTTTTATATTTTAATTAGTGAGATTATTGATGTTATTTATCAAATAAAATTTATTTTCATGGTATATTATATTTATATAATATAATAAAAATATTTAAAAATTAAAATAAAATGATTTTTTAAAGATGAACAGTAACATAAACTCGTAATTAATACCATTTTTTATTTTTTATATTTTAATCAGTGAGATTATTGATGATATTCATCAAAAAAAATTATTTTCATGGTATATTATATTTATATAATATAATAAAAATATTTAAAATTAAGATAAAATAAAAATTTTAAAAGATGAATAATAGCATAAACCTATAATTAATGTCATTTTTTACTTTTAAATTTTAATTAGTGAGATTATTGATGTTATTTATCAAAAATAATAATGATGTTATTTATCAAAAAAATTATTTTATGATATATTTAATATGTAACATATTTTAAAATAAATTAAAATTTTTGAAGATGAATACTAACTAAAACTAGTAATTAATATGTGTGAGAGATGGAGAGTGACTAGAGAGAGAGGGGGGAGGGGAGAGAGGGAATGAGCTATATGTTAAAAAAATTTAAAAGGTATATAAATATAATATTTTATATGTCATCATTAATGGGTTAACCTACTACTTATCAAATCATAATAGATTAAAAGAAAGTTAGCCCACCTCCTTACTCTCAGATTAACTATCATCCTATCAAACTAAAAATGAGTTAATTCCGGACTACTTTAAGCAGGTTGAGTTAGCCCACCTTTAATCTAACTCCATCTTAAATTGAGGCCAGATGCCCCGCCACGTGTAACATTCAAGTCAAATAATAAAGGATAAAAATTAAAATATAAAATATATATTGACATGAAAATGAGGGAAAAGAAATATATGAAAAACGTGTTGTGAATTAAGTTACGAAATCACCTCAATTCTTTAATCTCCTGCGAATAATTAAAAAAAATAAAAGAAAAAAAATAAATTTACAAGAATGGAATGAATGGTTGAATTGTAATCGACGTAATAGTGAGGCCGATTTATATAAGGGGTAAAATAGTCATTTTCTTAATTAATGATTTCAATAATGTTTCTTAAATTAAATGACGTTATAATAATTAATTGGTTTTGAAAATGACCAACTATATAAATAAAAAAGAATAATTATTTTCCTACAAAGACCATAAAAGAGATTTCATATTTTGAGCTCCATCAAATTTTCACATGAATATGAAATTAACACAATTAATTAGATTAATTAGTTTTTCACCCTTAGGTCAAATCTCGATCAATTTATAAAAATATGGGGAAAATATATTATTATAGAAAATGGTATGCTTAACAACATTGACAACGGGGCCGACCTTAAATAAAATCAAATTAAGTTTGAATTAAGGTTTTTAAGCGAAACTCGGAGTTTTTGATAATCCAACCTAATTCAATCCAATTCGAGCTCAATTCTAAACCATTCGAGCCCAAACCAGATCCAATTGATAGGCCCATCCTTGAAGCCCATTTCCCCTCTCGAATCCAGCGGAAACTCTAACCCTAGCCGCCGAATTTAGGTGGATAACCTTTGTTGGACGGAAAACGCACGTCGTTAATACGCTCCGCTACCAAATTATAATATCCGGCCCACAAATTAAATAACTGGAATAGTTAAGTGATGAGACCGAGTCGAATCCACAGAGAGAAGTAGATTTAAAAGTTGAAAACTTTACGTTTTTAAGATTTAAAAATCAAGAGAATTGAATTTAAACCGCCTTAGAAAAATTGGGATGCAATTTAGAAGGGTGGAATCGATAGAAGAACAAATAAACAATTATAATGAAACTAAGGTGATCTAGGAAGAGAAATAAGTTTTAAACCAGACACAATTAGAAGAAGTGGAATAAATGAAAGTTGTAGAGAATGAAAAGATGAAGACGTTTGATGAAGAATACAGAGACAGAAAATAAGAGGAAGACAGTGAAAAATGTGAAACACTCAAGAGCTATTAGTGCGGATGAACAGTAATATGGCAGAAATCAGAACAGTGATAAATTAATTATAACTCTCAAAATAAGAAGATTTAGAAGAAGTGATAGAAGAAAAAGTTTTAGATCTACAAGAGAAGAACAACTTTTATGAAGAACTCAGAGTAAAAATAAGATTGGAAAGGCTTCAAAATAGAAGAATAATAGAAGGTATCACCTCGGATGAACAGTAATCACGTAGAACAAAACTTAGAAAGACAGAAAATAACTTTCAATTTAGAAGGAATTGAGGGAAATACTAGAAAGAGAAGCTGAAGAACACTTACAGATTGACAACTTTGTAGAAGATAATAAATTGAAATAAGGATCACACAAGCTTGTTGATGGAGGCATCACCCACGACTCCCTTTGGCTCGGGTCCACTTCTTCACATTCGGGAGCTAGTTGAGTTTGGGCCTCACTCTATTAAGGCCCCTTATCCATTTTGTAGTTTTCCTTTGAGTCATTTTGATGTATTTCCATTTTATTTGAGTCATTTCCCTAAGTCTAGCACTTATTTTCCTATGTTTGGTATCATCATGATGTCTAATGTAAGCTATTGGGCCCCATTCGTTGGACTAGGCCCATTAGCACTCCCAACCCCCTTGGTTATTTGTAGTTGTTTATTTTGTCAGGGACTTATTGTAAAGAGTGGGTTGCCTATATATAGGACCCCACTCCCCTCATTTGAAGTTAATGAATGATTACATCCTTTTGAGTTAAACTTACCATTTGAGTTCAAATTGGAGTGATTCCTCTAGTTTTTGGGTGAGAGACCCTAGGGGAGAGATTCCCCACCCATTCCCCTCTTAATCTCTCTATTTCACCCCTCTTTCTCTCTCCTCCAACCCCAAATCCGAATTTCCTTCTCTCTCCTCCCTCCTCCCATCCACTTCCAACCTCCAACCACCTCCTTTAATGCCCTCCACTTCCCCATGGCCTCCATTACTCCACTCCCTAGTTCCTAGGTAGAAGTCTCCCCATTCCAACACCTTCCTCCACCTTCCAACCAAATCTACCCCATTCCAATGCAAGCACTCCACTTCCCAACATAATCACCCACCTTCCAAGACCTTTTGAATTTGAAATCCACCCTTCCCTCCACTCACTTGTGCCCCCCTCACCTTCTCCTCTCACCCACCTTCCCCAAATTCGTAGCTCTTCCTCCTCCACCTGCTAGCACTTGCTTCCAGCCATTCTCCACCTCATTCCCCATCACCATTAGCTCCCTTCTCCACCCCACAAGAGCCCCCACTCTCCCTTAGGTCATTCCTACCATTTCCCTCCACCAAAGAAGCCACATCTCCCTCTCATTTCTTCTAGTAGGTTGGAGCTGTGCAGATCTGCAGAACAGCCCTTGTTGCAGCGTCAACCACGGATTCATCCTAGTTCTTCAGAAGGCGTGGCCTACCTTTCTGGAAAGGCCTTCCAGTCTACTTCGTAGGCGAGGTGGAATCAACACGATCGGAGCTCGGAGCTGCCAGATAGAGCCATTCTCCCAACAGTGCGCAGAGAGGTCTTCATCCTGGACCAGAGCGTGGAAGATCCTTCTGCCACGACAAACCCCAGCAGATTCAGGCTGAAGCCCCTTCATCAAAGTTCTTCCTCTACCGGTCATCTTTCAAGATCAAGAAACAGAACCCCGTTCGGCCACCGGAGGAAGAAGTTACGAATTTTCTCCCCCGATCTATCTAGTTCTGTTTTCTGTTGTCTACTCCGATCAGTACCCACTCTTCTGGGTGCCCCGGCCATCCTCGACCTCTGAATGCATCTCCGTCACCTCCTGCTGAAAGCTACCTCGACCACGAAGATGATGCCGCTGGTTTCGTGCTGATCGGAGCTCGGGAGGGCGCTCAGTCACTTCTGCAACTTGCTGTTACAGTCCAGACAGTACCTGCGGCCAGACAGAGGAGGCTACTTCCTGTTGCTGGTGCAGCCACCTCCGACCGTCTGAGCTTCCCCAAAAATTCTGGAGTCCACCTCTTCCAGTCAGGAAGCTTCAGGAGCTGGTTTCGATCAATTTGGAGTCCGGACAAGCCCGGCATAGCCATCACAGCGACCCCCTGTCCAGAATTCCAGATTGAAGCTGCAACTTCCCTAGTTCTCATTTCTCTTCGTTTCGGTCCACCAACCCCTCCCCGCTTGGCCGGCTGAAGGCCCCACCCTGCGTGGTGGTAGTGTTTGAATGTATCATATTAACCCCTACCCCAAGATCCCCCCTCCTGCGAGAGGAGTAGTTTTGTAAGTGGTTTGGCAGGTCAAGCGACACCGCCGCGGCGTGTGGGGAACCACCGCCTCCCCGCTCGCCCTCGTCTCCGACCGGGACCGGTTTCTTCAAACCGGTCGAGTAAGTGTCTCTTCCTTGCTCACCTAGTGTAGCTCTCTCAATATTTGATTCATGCACCGCTGAATTCGTGAGGAGCGCCCGATCCTCAAGTCCATGACTTAGAGTGATCGCCGTGGGTTAGTGTGACCCGGTGCCCGAGTGCACTTTGTCGGCCCCAATCGAATTGGGCAACCAACCTTGGGGAATCAATTCTTGGCCTTGCTGGCCCTCTACCAGCAAGGGTCCATTCCCATAAGTCACCCTTGGTATCACATAGTCACCCCGGGAATAGAGTGCAACGAAGAGAGCGGTGGCCCATTAAGGCCCATTTGGATGCTTAGATGTGCTTGTTTGACTAAGTCCGAGGTTGTGTCACATCAAGTGGTATCAGAGCAAGTCCTTGACTTGTCTCTATCAAGTCTAAGTCCTAGGACCTTTGCATTGTGTGTCCAACCACTTTGGCCCTTTGTCTTGCATGTCCACCCGTAGTGGTACTAGCTACCAACCCGGTTCTTCATCTTCGATTCCAACCATGGATCCCAATCCTCACCAACTCAACCAAGATGTTCCTAGGGAGGAACCCCAAGAAAGGGTAGAGGCTGCCCTCACAACCATCCTTGCCCAACTAGAGTCCCTTACCAACCGAATTGCTCGGTTAGAAGACCAAGGGTACCACCCAAGGAACAATGAGCCTAGAATTCCCCCTCCATAAGATGAACCTCATAGGGAAGATCCTCACCCAAGAATCAATGAGCCAAGAGTCCCTCCACCACATGGTGATTATCATAGGAATGGTTTTCCCCAAAGGAACCAAGGCCCAAGAGTCCACCCTCCACATATAGAGCCTCATAGGGATGAGTTCCACCCAAGGAACAATGGCCCAAGAGCCCATCACCCACATGCTGAATTTTATAGGGATGAAATGGACTATGACCATTATTATGAGCATGAGATACCTCGCCCCCATCAAAACCATGACCGGCGTCCACGGGATGATCCGGATGACCCCCTTTTAAGGATGATCAAGGTAGAGGCCCCAAACTTTGACGGTTCACATGAACCTAGTGTTTACCTAGAATGGGAGACCGCCATGGACCAATACTTTGAATGGTACCCCATGTCCGACCAAAGAAGAGTTAGATTGGCTAAGATGCATCTCACTAAGTTGGCCAAAACTTATTGGCTAAATCAAGAGGGTCTAAGGCGGATTAGGAGGGATGAGCCTATTAACACTTGGGCGGATATGAAGAATCTACTTAGGAACAAATACCTTCCCCGAACCTACCACCAAATGCTCCTAGATGAATGGCAAAGCCTCACCCAAGAAGGAAAGACCGTGGTAGAGTACATTGAAAATTTTGACTCTTATCTTCTAAAGTGTGGAGTCCATGAGGATGCGGATGTCACCTTATCCCGCTTTAGGAATGGGCTTCAAAGCCACATCAAGAGGGAACTATTCATGAGAGATGTGGATAACCTTGAGATAGCTTACCAAATTGCTAGAGATGTGGAAAGGTTTTCTAGGAGTTCCCGATTTATCCCTCCCCGACCCACCGACCCCAAAAATATGGGACCACGTCCCATTCCACCCACCCCCATGAGAGCTCCTAGCCCAAGTGGGAATGCCCCTTTAAGGTCCTACAACCCTCCCCCACCCATCACTCCAAACAAACCCGCTCCTAGTCACCCTCTTCCACGGAAGGATGACAACCCCAAAGGCCCAAGTGTAGGAGCCACCCCGGGAAGTGGGCGCCAACAATGCTATAAGTGTCATGGGTATGGTCATTTTGCGGGGCAATGTCCATCTAAGGGGCTATCTAGCTTGCTTATTGAGGAAGAAGTCCAACCCCAAAAGGAACAAGAAAATGTCATTGAGGAACATGAAGCCTTAATAGATTGGGAAGAGGAGTATGAAGCCCAATGTCTAGAGTCGGGTCTAGATCATTCCACTCCTTCAAACAACTCCCATCTAGGAGTCATTAGGTGCACTCTCACCCAACCTCAAGAAGAGGATTGGCGACGGACTTCAATTTTCCACACCTTTGTCAAGATAGAAAACCATGTGAGGAAAGTGATCTTGGATAGTGGTAGTTGTGTTAATGCCGTGTCACCCGACACCGTCAAGCTCCTTGGGCTTACTCTCACTCCCCACCCAAGTCCATACCGGGTCTCATGGATCAACAACAACTCCATCCCGGTCAACACCCAATGCCTAGTGCCTCTCACTTTCTCTTCCTACCATGGCCAAATATGGTGTGACGTCATACCTATGGAAGTGGGTAGCATCCTTTTAGGAAGACCTTGGCTCTATGATGTGGATGCCACCATTCTAGGAAGAAGCAACATATGCACCTTTGAGCATGAGGGTAAGACTATCCGTCTTAACCCTTCCCCACCTCATCCCATGCCCAAGAGGGACACTCTCCCTCAAGGATCACACCCCACCACTCCACAAGTCTCGGGGAACTCCACCCCTCCAACTCAAGCACTTATCCAAACCCCAAAACAAAGTAGAACCACGGGGTTGACCAAGGGTATTCATCTCATCACTAGGAGAGAGCTTGAAGAGGAAATTGCTCAAGGGGTGCCTTTGTGTGCGGTTGTCATATGCTTAGGGGAACCTACCCCTTCTAATCCCCATCCCATAGAGATCCAACAACTATTGGAAGAATTTCATGATGTGTTCCCGGAAGAGCTCCCGGACCAACTCCCTCCCATGCGTGATGTGCAACACGCAATCGACCTAGTGCCGGGAGCCACCCTTCCAAACCTTCCTCATTATCGCCTCAATCCTACGGAACATGCCGAACTTAGGAGGCAAATAGAGGAACTCATTAGGAAGGGCTTCATCCGCATTAGTAAGAGTCCATGTGCCGTCCCGGCCCTCCTTACCCCCAAGAAAGATGGATCGTGGCGGATGTGTGTGGATAGCCGGGCCATTAACAAGATTACCGTCAAGTATAGGTTCCCTATCCCTAGGCTTGATGACATGTTGGACATGCTAGCTGGAGCCACCATCTTCTCTAAGATAGATCTCAAGAGTGGTTACCACCAAGTTAGGATAAGGCCCGGGGATGAGTGGAAAACGGCCTTCAAGACCAAGGATGGTCTCTTTGAGTGGTTAGTCATGCCATTTGGGCTTTCTAATGCCCCAAGTACTTTCATGCGTCTTATGACGGAAGCACTTAGGCCTTTCATTGGGAACTTTCTAGTGGTATACTTTGATGATATTCTCATCTATAGCCACACCCATGAAGCCCACCTCGAACACCTTAGGAAAGTTTGCACCGTCCTCCGGCAAGAGAGCTTATTTGCCAACCTAAGAAAGTGTCATTTCATGACCACTACCATCACCTTCCTAGGATATGTGGTGTCAACCAAAGGAGTCTCCATGGACCCCGACAAGGTCCAAGCTATCATTGATTGGCCTGAACCCCACACCCTTCATGAGGTTAGAAGTTTCCATGGGTTGGCCACATTCTATAGGAGATTCATTCGGGGGTTTAGCACTATCACCGGCCCAATAACTGATTGTCTCAAAAAGGGAACCTTTGTTTGGACCAAAGCCGCCTCTAAAGCCTTCCTTGAGCTTAAGGAAAAGTTGACCCAAGCCCCGGTCCTATGTCTTCCCGATTTCTCTAAAGTTTTTGAGGTCACTTGTGATGCATCCGGGATTGGGATAGGAGGGATTCTTAGTCAAGAGGGACACCCGGTCGCCTACTTTAGTGAGAAGCTATGTGATGCTAGGACTAGATACTCCACCTATGACAAGGAGTTCTATGCCGTGGTCCAATCCCTCCGACATTGGAGACATTATTTGCTTCCCAAAGAGTTTGTCATCTTTTCCGACCATGAGGCACTCAAATACCTCAATTCCCAACAAAAGTTGAATGCCCGACATGCCCGATGGGTTGAGTTCATACAATCCTACACCTTTGTCATCAAACACAAGGTCGGGAGTGAGAATAAGGCCGCGGATGCCCTTAGTAGGAAGATGTCCTTGTTATCCACTATCCAAGTGGAAGTGATTGGCTTTGACAAGGTCAAGGATGATTATCCTAGTTGCCCCGACTTTGGACAAATCTATGCCAACTTGACCACTCATTCTAGCAAGGAGCATGAAGGGTTCATTTTAGAGGATGGGTTCCTCTTCAAGGGACCAAGGCTTTGCATTCCTCGGACATCTCTTCGAGACTTCTTGGTTTGGGAATTACATGCCGGTGGGTTAGCCGGTCATTTTGGGGTCCACAAGACCATTGCCTTAGTTGAGGGTCAATTTTATTGGCCAAGCCTCAAGAGGGATGTAGGCAAAATAGTGGGTCAATGTCGCACATGTGCTTCGGCCAAACAAGTAAAACAAAACACCGGCCTATACACCCCACTTCCCATTCCCGACCGCCCATGGCAAGATTTGAGCATGGACTTTGTGCTAGGTTTACCCAAGACCTCTAGGAAGCATGACTCCATCTATGTGGTGGTTGATAGATTTTCCAAAATGGCCCACTTCATCCCATGCTACAAAACCTCCGATGCCTCCCATATAGCCCAGTTATTCTTTGATGAGGTAGTCCGCCTCCATGGGCTACCCAAGACCATAGTCTCCGATAGGGATGTCAAATTCACTAGCTATTTTTGGAAGACTCTTTGGCACATGATGGGTACCCTCCTCAAATTCTCCACTGCCTACCACCCCCAAACGGATGGCCAAACTGAAGTGGTCAACCGGAGTCTAGGGAACCTCCTTAGGTGTCTTGTTGAGGATCGGCCCGAAATTGGGATCTCATCTTACCACAGGCTGAGTTTGCATACAATAATTCCGTCAATAAGTCAATAGGGATGAGTCCATTTGAAGCAGTGCATGGGTACAAACCAAGAAAGCCATCCGATCTCATTCCCCTTCCCCAGCATGCTAGAGTGTCCATTTCTGCCGAGTCTTTTGCACAACATATTAGAGAGTTGCATGAGGAAATCCGCAAGCACATTGGCATGAAAAATGAGGCGTATAAAAGGTTGGCCGACTCTCACCGGCGTCACTTAGAGTTCCAAGTGGGTGACTTTGTGATGGTGAGGACGGAGAGGCTCTCCCCAGGAGCCAACTCCAAGTTGAGACCACGTGGGACTGGGCCCTTCCAGGTCTTGAGGCGTATTGGTGCGAATGCTTATGAATTAGATCTCCCCGAGGATTATGGGGTAAGTCCTACATTCAATGTCGCCGACTTAGTGTCTTACAAGGGCCCCACGGTGAGACCTAGTGAGGAGATCGAGCCCACTCCCTCCTTTGAGAGAGCACCCACCCGAGAGGAGAGTCCACTAGCCAAAAGAGCTCAGCGTGATCGCATTGAACAAATATTGGATGAGCAGGTCACTACCACCCGGAGCAAGGTCTATGAGCGCTATCTCGTCAGGTGGAAGGATCGGCCTCCGTTGGAAGACTCATGGGTAAGTCGGGAGGACCTACAGCGATTGGATCCAGATCTCCTCGAGCGGTACCTTAGCCGGATGGACCCTTACTCGACGGAGTCGAGCTCTTTGCGGCCCAGGGGATTTGATGGAGGCATCACCCACGACTCCCTTTGGCTCGGGTCCACTTCTTCACATTCGGGAGCTAGTTGAGTTTGGGCCTCACTCTATTAAGGCCCCTTATCCATTTTGTAGTTTTCCTTTGAGTCATTTTGATGTATTTCCATTTTATTTGAGTCATTTCCCTAAGTCTAGCACTTATTTTCCTATGTTTGGTATCATCATGATGTCTAATGTAAGCTATTGGGCCCCATTCGTTGGACTAGGCCCATTAGCACTCCCAACCCCCTTGGTTATTTGTAGTTGTTTATTTTGTCAGGGACTTATTGTAAAGAGTGGGTTGCCTATATATAGGACCCCACTCCCCTCATTTGAAGTTAATGAATGATTACATCCTTTTGAGTTAAACTTGCCATTTGAATTCAAATTGGAGTGATTCCTCTAGTTTTTGGGTGAGAGACCCTAGGGGAGAGATTCCCCACCCATTCCCCTCTTAATCTCTCTATTTCACCCCTCTTTCTCTCTCCTCCAACCCCAAATCCGAATTTCCTTCTCTCTCCTCCCTCCTCCCATCCACTTCCAACCTCCAACCACCTCCTTTAATGCCCTCCACTTCCCCATGGCCTCCATTACTCCACTCCCTAGTTCCTAGGTAGAAGTCTCCCCATTCCAACACCTTCCTCCACCTTCCAACCAAATCTACCCCATTCCAATGCAAGCACTCCACTTCCCAACATAATCACCCACCTTCCAAGACCTTTTGAATTTGAAATCCACCCTTCCCTCCACTCACTTGTGCCCCCCTCACCTTCTCCTCTCACCCACCTTCCCCAAATTCGTAGCTCTTCCTCCTCCACCTGCTAGCACTTGCTTCCAGCCATTCTCCACCTCATTCCCCATCACCATTAGCTCCCTTCTCCACCCCACAAGAGTCCCCACTCTCCCTTAGGTCATTCCTACCATTTCCCTCCACCAAAGAAGCCACATCTCCCTCTCATTTCTTCTAGTAGGTTGGAGCTGTGCAGATCTGCAGAACAGCCCTTGTTGCAGCGTCAACCACGGATTTATCCTAGTTCTTCAGAAGGCGTGGCCTACCTTTCTGGAAAGGCCTTCCAGTCTACTTCGCAGGCGAGGTGGAATCAACACGATCGGAGCTCGGAGCTGCCAGATAGATCCATTCTCCCAACAGTGCGCAGAGAGGTCTTCATCCTGGACCAGAGCGTGGAAGATCCTTCTGCCACGACAAACCCCAGCAGATTCAGGCTGAAGCCCCTTCATCAAAGTTCTTCCTCTACCGGTCATCTTTCAAGATCAAGAAACAGAACCCCGTTTGGCCACCGGAGGAAGAAGTTACGAATTTTCTCCCCCGATCTATCTAGTTCTGTTTTCTGTTGTCTACTCCGACCAGTACCCACTCTTCTGGGTGCCCCGGCCATCCTCGACCTCTGAATGCATCTCCGTCACCTCCTGCTGAAAGCTACCTCGACCACGAAGATGATGCCGCTGGTTTCGTGCTGATCGGAGCTTAGGAGGGCGCTCAGTCACTTCTGCAACTTGCTGTTACAGTCCAGACAGTACCTGCGGCCAGACAGAGGAGGCTACTTTCTATTGCTGGTGCAGCCACCTCCGACCGTCTGAGCTTCCCCAAAAATTCTGGAGTCCACCTCTTCCAGTCAGGAAGCTTCAGGAGCTGGTTTCGATCAATTTGGAGTCCGGACAAGCCCGGCATAGCCATCACAGCGACCCCCTGTCCAGAATTCCAGATTGAAGCTGCAACTTCCCTAGTTCTCATTTCTCTTCGTTTCGGTCCACCAACCCCTCCCCGCTTGGCCGGCTGAAGGCCCCACCCTGCGTGGTGGTAGTGTTTGAATGTATCATATTAACCCCTACCCCAAGATCCCCCCTCCTGCGAGAGGAGTAGTTTTGTAAGTGGTTTGGCAGGTCAAGCGACACCGCCGCGGCGTGTGGGGAACCACCGCCTCCCCGCTCGCCCTCGTCTCCGACCGGGACCGGTTTCTTCAAACCGGTCGAGTAAGTGTCTCTTCCTTGCTCACCTAGTGTAGCTCTCTCAATATTTGATTCATGCACCGCTGAATTCGTGAGGAGCGCCCGATCCTCAAGTCCATGACTTAGAGTGATCGCCGTGGGTTAGTGTGACCCGGTGCCCGAGTGCACTTTGTCGGCCCCAATCGAATTGGGCAACCAACCTTGGGGAATCAATTCTTGGCCTTGCTGGCCCTCTACCAGCAAGGGTCCATTCCCATAAGTCACCCTTGGTATCACATAGTCACCCCGGGAATAGAGTGCAACGAAGAGAGCGGTGGCCCATTAAGGCCCATTTGGATGCTTAGATGTGCTTGTTTGACTAAGTCCGAGGTTGTGTCACATCACTTGTAAATTGACTATGAAGAGTCAAAAATGGCTAAGAGTACAATGAAAGTATTCAATACAAACTAACAACAAACTTCAAAACTTAAATACAAAGCTCCCAAAATCTTCTCCTACCAAAGCCACAAAGTAAGAACTTCAAGAACACTTACAAATCTTAGCAACCCATAGCTTACAACTCTTTGCTAACTTCTTCCTTTTTCCCCTAACCACGCCCTTTTATATAGGGCAACACAACAACCCTTTAGCTAATATGAACACTTATTACTTCTTTTGTTGACATTTGCTGCTCTTGTTGACTTGGAATTGTGTGCTAGCATGTGTTGCACACTTTTCTAATTTTTCTGATTTTTTTCTGATTTTTCTGGCATTTTTCTAGCCCTTTCTCTCTTCTTTCTCTCTCTCCTGGCCGCGTGGACCGCCCGTGTGCCGCCCGATCTCTCTCCGCGTGAGGCGCAGACGCGGTGCGCCCGCGGTGCGCCGCCGCTCTGCGCGTGCCGCGTGTCGACCGCGTGGGCGCACCGCGCCAACGCCTCCTCCGCCTTCTTCTGCGCGTCCGTGCGCCCGCCCGCCCAATCGCGTGCGCCTGAGGCGCGCGCGGTGCGGTGCACCCGCCGACCTGCACACACATATATATTAATTATATATATTATGTATATATCTTATAAAAATCCAAAAAAATGTCAAATAATTATATTTTTTTATTTTTTTTCTTTTCTTTTTGAACAAGTCCCTAGGCTTTTGGCCCAGTTCCAAATATATATATATATATATATATATATATATATATATTATTTTCTTTATTCTCTTATTTTCCATTTTGAATGCGTGCATAAATAATTAAATATCTTTATTAACATTATTTAATTTCAGAAAATTAAATATTTTACTCTAAATTAACAATAAGTGTGATATGTGTATATTTATTATTATTTAAGTTCATAAAAATGTGTATAATCATGAATTAATAGGTAAAAATACACACTTATCACACCCCCCAACTTACTCATTGCTAGTTCCTTAGCAATGCAAATAATGAAAATTTTTAGGACCAACAAGAGTTTAAAATATCCATGCCTCATTTCTAGATCATCTTTCATAGAGTCAACTAAAGATTAGGAATCTGGAATCATTATCACATACTAGCCTTATGTAGGAAATTCAGGTACATGATCAAGAATTCTAATCAAAATTCAGTAGCACTTGTGCATGTGTAATACTAAATTCACAGTAGAGATAATTGCGTCCCTCAGTTGCTATTCCGAACAAATGCCTTTCAATTCTGCACTTCTTAATTAGAGCGTTCAACATAATGGCTTTGTTTGTCTGCCTTATTGCTATGTCCCTTTTGGGATCTTTTGTATATATATTTTTTTCTTTCTACTTTATTTTTCTATACACACATGATGATGCAATACCCTTCACTGTTTTACGCGAACCTCAACACGTCTTAGGTGAAGTAGGCCCGGTTACACAGATCAAAGTTCTCTTTTCCTTTTGACGCGAACCTCAACACGTCTTAGGTGAAATAGGCCCGGTTACTCAGAATCGGAGCATTTTTCATGGTTTTTTTCTCAAAACAGATTTTTCAATAGATAACATGGCAGAAAGCTTTTAAAAGATCTCTTCTTCAAGAAGTGCAGAATATCAGACAACATACCCAAAATAGCAGAAGGCTTGTCCTACTTATTTCATTAGCGTGTAACGTGCTTTTCATTTTTCTAAAGTGCACATGAACTTTAAAAAGATTCTTATATCAGTTTTCCATGGCTAGATTAAATAATCTTCCATCATCCTTATCCAGTCATTTCTATTCCAGAATTACTTTCAATGGAAGCATGAATCATGAAACTCAAAATGGGTTGAAAAAAAATGAGGTTGTATATGAATGCATGTGCAACATGATTTCCGTCCCCCCAACTTAAATGACATTGTCCTCAATGACATGAACAATATGGAACAATAGAACAATGTAGACATGATATGTTTGGAAAAGAACGGGACAACCTGATGTGTACTTCGACGGCCTTGGTGTTTGAGAGGCGGTACTTGGCTTTGAAAATCGGAGCAACAGAGTAAGCAATCAGCTTTCTCCCCCCAACTTATCCTTTATTCAAATCTACAAAATAAACACAAAACCACAATAAAAACTTGGGTTGCCTCCCAAGAAGCTATTTATTCTCACACAGAAATCATAAAAATTTTGGGTTGCCTCCCAAGAAGCGCTTAGTTTAACGTCTTCAGCCAGACATATTACAGTTCACTAACCAACGGGTGGCATTCAGAATGAGCCACCAAATGATCTTATCCTCCGATAAATTCCAGCCCGTGTACCATTGGAGGAAAAGATTATGCCTCGATGCATGTGGGTTAGAAGTATGCCAAGGTGGGTCTAGGAATTTGGATGGACCCCCTCGGTCAGAGAATGGTGGAGGAATTATCATAGCTTCAATTACAAAATATTCCTCTGTATGTTTAAGGTCCTTATAAGTATTAAACACATCAATGCGGATCTTAATTTCTCTCAACTTTTCTCCTTCATCCTCACTTTTAAGATGTACTTGCGTATTGTTTAGGTGAGAGAGGATAAGGGTGTTATGGATTTTTGGGGAATCTACCACATGGCCAGTGTCAAGGAGATAAGGAGGATTAGGAATGAAATCAGTGCGCTCCTCAAGACAAGAATTCACAGAAGGCTCATATGGATTTAACCAGTTGGTGAGTTGCAGAATATTTGGAATGATTATGGATTCACCAAGGTTAGGGATGGGGAAAAGATTCACATCCTTCTCTAAATCATGAGATGCCCAATCAGAGTGACTTTCCAGTGGAGTACCTGGTTCCTCAATTACCCAAGAAGATGGATTTATGTATACACTTAATTCACCCTCCACACTCATATTTTCATCATCATGTACTTGGAAAGAAGATTCATCAAATTTAGGAATGCCAAGTAATGGAATTTGGTCATTGACTGGCAAATCATCATCCTCTTCTTCTCCCCCCAACGACTAAAGATCATCATAATCCTCTTCACAAATGGAATGGGGTTTAGGCTTCTCAGGCTGCTCTTCCTTTACGTCCTCCTCATAAGACTCTTCCATGATCCCCTCAAAATCAACAGTGATATGAGTGATAGATTGGGGAATCATAGGTTGAACATATGGATTTTCATCGTTATCACGTCCATCAAATCTAGGAAGTTGGTCCTCAAGACTTATAGTGGAGTTGTTAGGCATTGGATCGACTTCCATTTCTATGATGTTTTTAGCAACCCGACTCACATGAGCCTCAAAGTTTTGTAGTTGTTCCTGGAAGGCTTGTTGTTGAGTCTGGAAGAGCCGTGTCAATTGATCAAACATCTCCTCCTTATGCAAATCTGTGTATGGAGGAGATAGATAAGTGGGCTGAGAGTCAGATTGTGATGGATAGTAATTTGAAGGGCACTCAGTCTGAGAATGAGGTGGTGGAGAGTGTATGGGTTGTTCTCCATAATATGGTTGATCGTAAGAATCATTTGGGTATTGAGTCCAATTTGGAAAAGCTTGAGGACTTTGGGCCTGGTCTTGATACATCTCCCAAGAAGAATCATGTTGATCTCTCCGACCAGAATTAAAGTTGTTTGGACATGGGTCAAAATAAGGTGTGGAGAGTTTTGGAGATATTTGGGTTTACCTTGCTTGGTCCATCCAAGAGATTGTTAGTTGATTTTTCCAGCTAGAGGTATAAATATCTGAAGGTGATTCATAATCAGGCTGAAAAAACTGTGGATCATATTGGGCTTGCTCTGGGAGGAAAGGTAGATCATGGCCCCCAAACTGAGTGGTTGGAACATGGTCCTGGGTAAACGATGGAAACTGGGCCATCATAGGTGACGGGATCTCATTTTGGGCCGACCACGAATATGGAATGTCATAAGAGGTCGGGTTGTTTTGGGTGAGAAATGAGTGTGGATTTGGGCAACCACCCACATAATGGGTCGGGTTATCCCACATGTGATCATTATCATGGTGACTAGGTGGTATGAAGTGGTTTTGATCCATGACTAGAAATTGATCAAATTTATGAGCCAATTGGTCAAACTTGTCCAACTTATGTGCCCAATCCATATATTAAAATTTATGCCCTCACCATTTTTTGTATATTTTATTTTTTTTCTTCTTTTTTTTATTTTTTGTTTTTTATACAAACGAATTCTCAAACAAAGTCCAACTTAGATTCACCATCAAACTTGTCCACCGGCCAGGTAACAGGTGGAGAAGTGGGAGGCTCCCCTTGCTTTCACAAGGTCCTAATTAAGTAATCACTTTTCTGCTTATAGCGTTTGCCGTTGACCTCTAGCCTTAGACACCAGTTTCAAAGATGATAGTGAACCCAAGTTATGCCTTTTTTTTGTTTTAATTTTTCTATTTTTTTAGTGAACTGGGTTAATCCACCATATTTTTTATTTCTTCTATTTTTTTATTTTTTGAAGAACATTTCTAAGCATGAAAATAAATTACATATCAAAAGTAAAAATAAAGAAACTAAATTTATGGAAAGAGGGTAAGAGTACTAACCTTAATCGCATTCCCTCGTTCTTTATTTGGCAAATAAAAAATAACGAGATTAGAAGATACAGAAGACTTACCTCGGGGAGACACAACATCTCTTTGTGACATTTTCAACATTTTTTATTTTTTTGTGCTTTTGCGGATCCTTTTATTTTTCTACAAAAATAAGAGTGAGCAATAATATATATACAAAAGAAAATACAAAGTTATCAACTTCAAATTCAAACCTCCCCGGCAACGGTGCCAAAATTTGTTGGACGGAAAACGCACGTCGTTAATACGCTCCGCTACCAAATTACAATATTCGGCCCACAAATTAAATAACTGGAATAATTAAGTGATGAGACCGAGTCGAATCCACAGGGAGAAGTAGATTTAAAAGTTGAAAACTTTACGTTTTTAAGATTTAAAAATCAAGAGAATTGAATTTAAACCGCCTTAGAAAGATTGGGATGTAATTTAGAAGGGTGGAATCGATAGAAGAACAAATAGACAATTATAATGAAACTAAGGTGATCTAGGAATAGAAATAACTTTTAAACCAGACACAATTAGAAGAAATGGAATAAATGAAAGTTGTAGAGAATGAAAAGATGAAGAAGTTTGATGAAGAATACAGAGACAGAAAACAAGAGGAAGACAGTGAAAAATGTGAAACACTCAAGAGCTATCAGTGCGGATGAACAGTAATATGGCAGAAATCAGAACAGTGATAAATTAATTATAACTCTCAAAATAAGAAGATTTAGAAGAAGTGGTAGAAGAAAAAGTTTTAGATCTACAAGAGAAGAACAACTTTCATGAAGAACTCATAGTAAAAATAAGATTGGAAAGGCTTCAAAATAGAAGAATAATAGAAGGTATCACCTCGGATGAACAGTAATCACGTAGAACAGAACTTAGAAAGACAGAAAATAACTTTCAATTTAGAAGGAATTGATAAAAATATTAGAAAGAGAAGCTGAAGAACACTTACAGATTGACAACTTTGTAGAAGATAATAAATTGAAATAAGGATCACACAAGCTTGTAAATTGACTATGAAGAGTCAAAAATGGCTAAGAGTACAATGAAAGTATTCAATACAAACTAACAACAAACTTCAAAACTTAAATACAAAGCTCTCAAAATCTTCTCCTACCAAAGCCACAAAGCAAGAACTTCAAGAACACTTACAAATCTTAGCAGCCCATAGCTTACAACTCTTTGCTAACTTCTTCCTTTGTCCCCTAACCACCCCCTTTTATATAGGGTAACACAACAACCCTTTAGCTAATATGAACACTTATTGCTTCTTTTGTTGACATTTGCTGCTCTTGTTGACTTGGAATTGTGTGCTAGCATGTGTTGCACACTTTTCTAATTTTTTTGATTTTTTTCTGATTTTTCTGGCATTTTTCTAGCCCTTTCTCTCTTCTTTCTCTCTCTCCTGGCCGCGTGGACCGCCCGCGTGCCGCCCGGTCTCTCTCCGCGTGAGGCGCGGACGCTCTGCGCGTGCCACGCGTCGGCCGCATGGGCGCACCGCGCCAACGCCTCCTCCGCCTTCTTCTGCGCGTCCGTGCGCCCGCCTGCCCAATCGCGTGCGCCTGAGGCGCGCGCGGTGCGGTGCGCCCGCCGACCTGCACACACATATATATTAATTATATATATTTATATATATTATGTATATATCTTATAAAAATCTAAAAAAATGTCAAATAATTTTCTTTTTTTTTCTATTTTTTTTCCTTTTCTTTTTGAACAAGTCCCTAGGCTTTTGGCCCAGTTCCAAATATATATATATATTTTTTATTTTCTTTATTCTCTTATTTTTTCCATTTTAAATGCTTGCATAAATAAGCAAATATCTTTATTAACATTATTTAATTTCAAAAAATTAAATATTTTACTCTAAATTAACAATAAGTGTGATATGTGTATATTTATTATTATTTAAGCTCATAAAAATGTGTATAATCATGAATTAATAGGTAAAAATACACACTTATCAATAACCCATGGACTCGGTCAACCGTGAGTTCCACGCGGTGGACTCTTCTAGTCGATCTCCTTGATCCTTCACACCTCTTCCTTTGACCCCACCTCTATAAATCAATGCCTAATACTCCCAAGTAACCCATTTGGCCATAGCAACCGCAGGTGAGCACGATCGAGGGCATGGGACGGCGAGGAACGCGTGGGTTTCACATTTGGGTTCGCGGCGTCATCTTCCTTTCGATCCAATTAAGGTAGGTTTCTCTCCGACCCAACTTTAATTAAATCATACCATGACATGCATCTCGAAGTACTCTTTCATTTGATTATGTTTTGCCCAATTTTTATCCTCCATGTCCATCGATTGTATCGTCTAAATCAAAGTTATGTTTAGGGTTTTATTATCTGCACTTTCTGTTTGTTAAAGATAGGTTGTTCGAATTCCAAATTTCAAATTGAGCATGCTAATTTATTCGTCTCTGTCTCCTCTTTCGTTTGATACCATTTTGCCCAAATTCTATGTAGTATTTAGACCAGAATCATATTTTTATTGGACCTGCGTCGGTTCTCGTCTATTCTGGGCTCCGGCCAGAGTTGCGGTCATACCAGAGACCGCTAAATGTATTGGCGGCCTCGTGATAGACTGCCTTATGGCCAAGTGTTTTCAAAATAAAGAGAGCTTTTAAACTAGCGATCTTTCCCTTCACCGTCTTATGCATATGGCGGTCCCCTAAGCGACAGTTTCTATCCCTGTTTTAGTGAAAATGCTGATCATTTTTCGGGATGTTATGTTCTGTCATTCCTTGTTTAACAGCATGATATTAGGGTTAATTACGTTGTATAAATGCACTAATAATTAGGGCTCATAAAACATTTGATCTAAGTCTAATTCTCTTCCTTATATTTGTCCCTTCATGATCATCATTCATTTGTTATAAAAGGATTGGAAAGAGAGTAGAATAACATGATTAGTTAATTAAATAGTTCGCAAATTCTATTTCTGCTATGTATAGTTTAGAGCTTGCTGGAAGGTCGTGCCACTCTGGTGGTGTCGACTGGACCGATTACTCTTGATTTTCGCGTTTCACACCTTAATTTTTGTGGTAGTCGGGACTCTCCGCAAGATATTCCTTCCGTCGGACTAGGACAGATATCACAAGGCCTCCGTAAGCACTCGCGAGCCTAGGATTCTCACTAGGACGCCGAGCGGGTTGTACACCCAAAACTTGAACCCACCGACTCGACCGAATCGCATTTTTCTACAGCCCAAAATCGTGACTATTCTGCTTATTGCGGCCCTTCTGGGACCGCTACTGTATGTTAGCGGCCACAGTGTGACCGTTTCTCTGTTTCTGTTCTGGCCTATGTGCCAGGTTTGCCGGTTGATTTCCTTTGATTTTCAGTTGACCTAGCTCTGTGAGAGTCAACCTAAAGCCCCTTGTATGATCTGGGATGTGTGGGATGGACCCCGGTTTGGTCCCACCATGTCTTAGGCTGACCTAGGACCCGGTAAGTCGACGGCTTGTCATTGTTGTACCCAACTTAGTTGCGGCCTTCCTTGGACCGCAATTCTTGTTAGCGGCCCATTAAGGACCGTCTCTTCTATTTAGCGGCCCTATTGGCGACCGTTTTCTCCAGTCTAACTGGGCTTCATCCTTTGGCCCAGTAACAACTCTAGCGGTCCAATATATAACGTTTTTATGTTGTTGCGGCTGTGCCTTGACCGTCTCAGATTTCTTGTGATCTTCCTTTGACCGCAACTGTTTCTCGTACAGTCTCCGCTAGACCGTTTTCTTCCCTGGCTTTCGATGTAGCCAGTGGCATCCTTATTGCGGTTCTTGTGTGACCGCATTATCCTGTGCGGCCTCCGTCAAGACCGCCTCTTAGTCAGTTTTCCGGATTTATTAATTTCGTAGCTTTATTGCATGTTATTCTCTTTAGCCTCTCCAGGCTATTCTATCTCGAGAATGTGACCTTTGATGGGTCTACATCGTAATCCTTTTCTTGAAGGTCATTCCCTGTAATGACTTATATGTATATTCTTCTAGTTGAAGAGCATATTCTTAGAAATCCTTCAAGAAATCTAATTTCCTACATGTATCATCTTTGCTACATAGCTTGATCTTGGAACTCTTGGCCATTAAATATTGTGGATGTCTAGATTTCGTGAGATCTTTGATCCAACCAATCAATGCCAATGCAATCATTTTAAAGGGCCCAGTCTGGTCCTGGGAGGAGCACTTGAAGTGTACTTGTATCCCCGGGGAGGTGTAATGACTAGGTGTGGCATTGCACCGAGTACTATCTAGCGTGTGAGTCTACGACATTCCACATTCTCGTGAAACTTGCTATGCATGCTTGAAAGCATGAAGTACTTACTTGCGTGACTTGACTTGACTTGACTTGACTTGATATATGGCCATTCACATGAAGTTCTGGTTACTTGCTCTTTCTATCTTGACTTGCAATGTCTCAAATCCTATATCATATCAGTTATCTTGTGATCATGCTATTTATTTGGTCCGCTTATTTGTATTTTTATGCATCATTCATGCATATTCATGAAATAACTAATTACTTAAATTTTACCTGGCGATTGAGTGTAATTTCTACTAAGCTTCTCGCTCACTCCCTACTTTAACATTTTTCAGGTAACTCGATAGATGAAGGGCTCAAAATTGGGAACTGGCTAGCGTGATCGAGTGAATCCGGAGCTGTAGAGAACGGAGTCTTCTTTTTCCTATTTCTTGAGTCTAGTTAGTATCGTGAGTCATGTCCCTTTGCTTTTTTATTGTTTCCTTTTATTGGAGTCTATTATTGTAATTTGAGTCAAATTATAATTTAAATTCTTAAATATCAATAAAATTATATTTTTGTCAAATTATGGCCTCCATGTGTCTTTGCTATTATTTTCATCAGTTGTTTATTTACTCTGATTAACATGACTGTTTCGCTGTCATGTTCCGAGCAACGCTTCCCGCTGCTATCGGTTCGGGGCGTGACAGAAGTGGTATCAGAGCCTCAATTGTTTAAGTCATAGGTTCTTGTCCATGAGTATATGTTACTCTAAGTAATAGGTCGTATAATCCATGTCGCCCGTTCGTTTCACCTAATGAGAATGGGTAGAGTCTCGAGTTAAGTAATAAAATATGTACAAGACGACGATAGTGCGATGCGTAAGGGTAATAAGTTTATTAACTTATAATTATTTTGCAAGTATCTAAGCTTCTTTAGAAATGAAAAAGAGAAGGTTCGCGAGTAAGATAACACCCAGTTTTGTTAAAGGTTGGCGAGTTTGTCGTAAAGAATTTTGAAGTAACAAAAAGAGAAGAAATAACATATCACAAAAGAAGTGTTTTTACTGTCATAAATTGGGTCATCAGACCAAGGAGTGCCGGTGGAAGAGCGGATCGTTTCTTCGATGCGGAAATAAAGATCATAGAATGGCTAGTTGCCCTAAGCTACCCCTGCAAGTAAAAATTAAAGGAGAATCGGAACCGATTTTTATTATCAAAGAAGAAATTATAAAAGGTATCGCATCCCTCGTCTTTAACTCTAGTTAGCACTTTTTCATCTCACTAAATTTTGACTAGATTGTTATTTTGAATAATTAATAGATAAGGTCAATCTTAGTTAGATTATTTGAAGAAAAAGAAAATGATCGGTGAATTTAGAGACCAAATTCCTTAAAGTGGGGGAGGGTGTAACATCCCAGTCGAATATAAAGGATAAAAATTAAAATATAAAATATATATTGAAATAAAAATGAGGGAAAAGAAATATATGAAAAACGTGTTATGAATTAAGTTATGAAATCACCTCAATTCTTTAATCTCATGCGAATAGTTTAAAAAAATAAAAGAAAAAAAAGAAATTTACAAGAATGGAATGAATGGTTGAATTGTTATCGACGTAAGAGTGAGGCCGATTTACTGAAGGGGTAAAATAACCATTTTCTTAATTAATGATTTCAATAATGTTCCTTAAATTAAATGACGTTATAATAATTAATTAGTTTTGAAAATGACCAACTATATAAATAAAAAGGAATAATTATTTTCCTACAAAGATCATAAAAGAAATTTCATATTTTGAGCTCAATCAAATTTTCACGGTAATATGAAATTAACCTAATTAATTAGATTAATCAATTTTTCACCCTTAGGTCAAATCTCGACCAATTTATAAAAATATGGAAAAAAATATTATTATAGAAAATGATATGCTTAACAACATTGACAACTGGGCCAACCTCAAATAAAATCAAATTAAGCCCGAATTAAGGTTTTTAAGCAAAACTCGGAGTTTTTGATAGTCCAACCTAATTCGATCCAATTCGAGCTCAATTCTAAACCATTCGAGCCCAAACTAGATCTAATTGATAGGCCCATCTTTAAAGCCCATTTCCCCTCTCGAATCCAGCAGAAACCCTAACCCTAGCCGCCGAATTTAGGTGGATAACCAATGGACTCGGTCAACCGCGAGTTCCGCGCGGCAGACTCTTCTAGTTGATCTCCTTGATCCTTTACGCCTCTTCCTTCGACCCCATCTATATAAATCAATGCCTAATACTCCCAAGTACCCCATTTGGCCGTAGCAACCTCCGGTGAGCATGATTAAGGGCGTGGGACGGCGAGGAACGCGTGGATTTCACATTCGGGTTCGCGGCGTCATCTTCCTTTCGATCCAATTAAGGTAGGTTTCTCTCAGGCCCAACTTTAATTAAATCATACCATGACATGCATCTCGAAGTCCTCTTTCATTTGATTATATTTTGCCCAATTTTTATCCTCCATGTCGATCGAATGCATCGTTTAAATCAAAGTTATGTTTAGGGTTTTATTGTCTGCACTTTACGTTTGTTAAAGATAGGCTATTCGAATTCCAAATTTCAAATTGAGCATGCTAATTTATTCGTCTCTGTCTCCCCTTTCGTTTGATACCATTTTGCCCAAATTCTACGTAGTATTTAGACCGGAATCATGTTTTTATTGGACCTATGTCGGTTCTCGTCGATTCTGGGCTCCGGCCAGAGTGGCGGTCATACCAGAGACAGCTAAATGTATTGGCGGCCCCGCCATACACCGCCTTATGGCAGAGCATTTTCAAAAGAGAGAGAGAGAGAGAGAGAGAGAGAGAGAGAGAGAGAGAGAGGTTTTAAACTAGCGGTCTTTCCCTTCACCGTCTTATGCATATGGCGGTCCTCTAAGCGACCGTTTCTATCCCTGTTTCAGTGAAAATGTTGATCCTTTTCCGGCGTGTTATGTTCTGTCATTCCTTGTTTAACAGCATGATATTAGGGTTAATTATGTTGTATAAATGCACTAATACTTAGGGCTCATGAAACATTTGATCTCAGTCTATGTAGCGCCTCGCCCTAACATCCGGTCCAGTTTCCAACTCTCTTCGGATTTAGGAGGGATGCCATAGTGGGAAAAACCCAACAGAAATAGAATTGGTTGATGAATTACATAAATAAAGAGAATACAAGATCAGCGGAAGATTAATCTCATTCCCATCAGTTAAATCACATTCTCAAAATCACAATAGTCCAAAACTGATAAGCAGAAAGTTACTTACAACAGTCCATTATTACAAATTTTTAAATGTTCTAACAACAAATCACCTCAAATGGAAAATAAAGATCTCTAAAGACTACACCAAATTTTCTCGATCGGATTCACTACGCGCTAACTCCTCGTCCTCACCGAGAGAATCACCTGAAAATGGTTAGCAAGTATGAGTCTAGGAATAGACTCAGCAAGTTACTAAAATCAAATCGTTCCCTTTTATCCGCATCTAACATACTTCAAGGATTAATAACAAAATATACTAAAATCTGAAATCAGGTTACCGGGCACAGAAAATAGGTTTCTTCTACAGCAGTAAATAACTCTTTACATGACTATACTTTAATCTTTCAAAAACTTAAATACCCATTCAGATTTTTAGAAAACAAAACTTTTCAGAATGGCATATGACTGCACATATTTCAGAAATAGAATTTCACAATTTCACAATTTCAGAAGTCATGTCTTTGCAGAATTTCAGATACATAAATAGAATTTCCAAGATTTACATATGACTGAACAGATTTCAGAACAGAATTTCAGAATTTTCAGAAGTCACATGTCTTTTCAGATTCAGAGACAGAATTTCATATGATATATATGGCTTAGACACAGTGCCCAAACCGCCAATAGAAGGTTAGTATAGAACAGATACTCAATCCCCTAGGCAATGGAGACGAGTCTTAGTTAACTACGCAGAACTGGGGAAAGTCATTCCCACCTTAACCAGTGAAACTTGTCCACCTCCAAGATTTCACCTTGTGCCCTCGAGGTCAGAATAGATTGAGCCTCCCTACAGGGGCATTTCTATAGTTTGGCTCCACGACCTTCTATGACAGCAATGTCCATATAACCTATATAATAGCTTTACATATATACATATGTATGCCGAAAAATCATATACTACATTACATACCTTTCACAAAATAACTTTTCAATCACATTTTTATAAAACTCCACAATTATTAAAAAAATATCTTTTTCAAAGACTAGGAATACAAAAGATTCCAGATTCTTAAAACAGAAAATATGCTTATATCTAAGCCACATATGTGAGTAAGACAGTTCATAATTATAAGCACAGAATTTTAATGAGCACAAAACTTTTACATGAAGTTACAAACTTTGTTATTTATTATTTCTTAATTTTTTAGATTTTTCTGAATCAAAATAACCTTTCAAAACTCCATTTTTCTTGGTTTCTGAGATTTAGGAAACATGTTTATTTTTATGCTACACATGCGTATAAATCAAGTCATAACTTGAAGTACATAATTTTTCTAATCATGACATTTTTACAGCACGTTAACAACTTGGTCATCTACTAATTTCTAATTTTTTAGATTTTTTTGAATCCAATTGGCCTGTCAAAATGCCTTATTTTCAGAGTTCTGGAAAATTAGGACAGAATATAGACCGTCAGAGGGCTAGGTCGACCTGTCCAGAAGGCCAGGTCGACCCAAGCTAAATAAAATATGTTCAATTTTAATGAACCTAAAATTTTTACAGCAAGTTACCAACTTGGTTCTTTAACATTTTCTAATTTTTCAGATTTTTATGAATTAGTTTGACCTCTCAAAACTCACTTTTTCATGGTTACTGAAAATTAGAAAATATGTTTATTTTTAATTACACATACGTATAAAACAAGTCATAAGCAAAAGTACAGAATTTTTCTGACCATGAAATTTTTACATAAAGTTACCAACGTAGTCATCTATCATTTTCTTTTTTTTCAGATTTTTCTGAATTATATTGACCTCTTAAAACTCATTTTTTCTTGGTTGCTAAAATTTAGAAAATATGTTTATTTTAAACTACATATGTCTGTAAAACAAGTCATAATTATGAGTACAAAATTTTCCTAACCATGAAATTTTTACAGCAAGTTACCAACTTAGTCATATGCCGTTTTCTAATTTTTTAAATTTTTATGAATTAAAATGGCCCTTCAAAACTTTTTCAGGTTATTGGAAACTCTAGGCGAAACACACAGACAAGGGGGGGTTGCGTCGACCCAACCCTCATATACGATGAGCCTGTTTCCGCTTAAAACGCGGCGAACATCCATAAGAACCAGTAATCGATTGAAAACGTTAAAAGAGTAATACTATAAACTTGGTTTAGGCTCTTTACAGGTTTCTTTACAACCTAAAATCTTTGAATTATATAAATCACAACAAAAATAAAGAAATTTCAAAACAAACTTGCATAGATCTCTTGGCATATGACATGGAGTACCGGTTGAAATGAGAATATAATTTTGGAATAAAATCAAAACAATGACATAAAATCTAATTTACGATGATGCATACTTCTTTAAACCTAGTTCCTCTGAAAGCAGTTATAACATGTAAAAGGGACAGTTTGAACCTTAGAACTTGCCTTATCAATGAAAAATCATAAATCGAGAGACATCTCCCGATGAATCCCCTCGCCGAATCGCGCCACGACGGCACGACGACAGTCTAGAAGCCTCTACGAAGACCCTCACACAACCTCCCTTCTAATCCTCTTACTCCAAGTAACAAGGGCACTCACAACCCATTCTCAAAGCAATGAGTGGCTTGCTACGGTTTGCAGGGAAGAAAAGAAGAATAAAAAAAAAGATACAAGAATTTACCTAATCCTCCAGGCACACCCTTATATAATGCCAAAACCATTTCATAGATCTAGATCCTAACCATTGCTTCAGATCTACCCAAATCCAATAACATGACATTATTTTGAAATCTCTACGGGCAAGTCTTTGCCATTCGAATGTCAATCATGCGAAGGGTATACGGAGGACACTATTCATAGCCCACTTTAAAAATTAATATCTCATAAGGTAAAAATAATTAGGAAAATCTAATTATTACCTATTAACCACCTCGATTTACTCTACCATAGAAAATTATCAAATAAGTATTTGACCTTAAAAATAAAATTAAGTGAATAGTAAAAAATGTGAAACTGAATAGTAAATATGTTGGGCCATAGTCTATCCTAAACTACAGGAATTTATGTATATGCCCTTATGTCTTCCACTAGTGAACGGATATAATATAAGAAGGGCTTATGTTAACAATTAACTTACAAAATTTTATTTATTCAAAATTCTAAATCTATAATTATCAAAAAACTTATATTTAATGTATTATCTATTTTATTTATTTATTTAGTTATGAATTTAATAAAATATGCACTAAACACATATTTTTATCAAATTAAATAGTAGAAATATTTTATAATTTTTCGAGAAAATCTCGGACACTACACCCTCTCCCCCTTAAGAGATACTTCGTCCTCGAAGTTTGTGGTAAAGCACATACCGAACAGACGGGGATATTTCTTCTTCATCTCGCCTTCAAGCTCCCATGATGTTTCCTCCTGAGAAAAATTTCTCCATAGAACCTTCACCACTGGGATAGTCTTCGATCTGAGAATCTGCTCTTTACGATCCAAGATCTTGACTGGTTGCTCCTCAAATGATAGATCCGGTTGGAACTCTAAATCTTCATAATTGATGATGTGTGACGGATCATGAATATATTTTCTGAGCATAGATACGTGAAACACCATATGGATAGCTACCATAGATGGAGGTAGTGCTAACCGATATGTCACGTTACCCACTCGATCCAAAACCTCGAAAGGTCCGATAAATCTCGGGTGCAGCTTCCCTTGCTTGCCAAATCTAGCCACTCCCTTGGTAGGTGACACCTTGAAGAATACATGTTCGCCAACCTTGAAAGCCAAATCTTTCCTTCAGACATCCGCATAACTCTTTTGCCGATCTTGCGCTGCTTTCGGTCTCTGCTGGATCAGCTGAATTTTCTCGGACGTTTCTTGCACTACTTCAGGCCCGATCAACTGTCTGTCACCAATCTCTTCCCAGCATAGAGGAGACCTGCACGGTCTTCCATACAAAGCTTCAAATGGAGCCATACCTATACTTGCATGGAAGCTATTATCGTAAGCAAACTCCACTAAAGGTAGATAATGCTCCCAATCTCCCTTCCAATCCAGTATGCAAGTTCTCAACATATCCTCCAATGTCCGAATAGTTCTCTCGGATAGGCCATCTGTCTAAGGATGATATGCTGAGCTAAGCTTCAATTGAGACCCAAAGGCATTCTGTAATCCTTGCCAAAGCCTTGATGTGAAGCGAGAATCTCGGTCTGAAATGATGGACTTCGGAACTCCATGTAATCTGACAAGATTTTCAACATACAAACGTGCCAGATTTTCCACGGATTGCTTCTTCTTTATGACCAAAAAATGTGCAGTTTTTGAGAACCGATCCACAATTATCCAGATGGAATCATTGCCCTTGAAGGATCTGGGCAAACCTGTGACAAATCCATGGTGATATTCTCCCACTTCCACTGAGGTATTTCAATCCTTTGCATCAGGTAAGAAGGTCTTTGATTCTCAGCCTTCACTTGTTGACAAATCAGACACTTGGACATAAATTCAGCCACATCTCTCTTCATACCCTGCCACCAAAAGTTCGCTTCAAATCTTGATACATCTTGCTACTACTAGGATGACTGGAGAACTTCGACCTGTGAGCTTCTTCCAACACTTCATTTTTCAGTTTAGCCACATCTAGCACACATACCCTATGCTAAAATCTGATAACACCTTCCTCATCATGAGCAATACCTGCCTTGTCAATCATTCCTCGCAACTAGGGATCATCTCGTTAAGCTTCTACGACGCGATTCATAACTATTGACCTGAGGGACAACAGAGCAACAAAAGCTTTGCAAAGTTGAGGCTCAATCGATGTCATGGAACACACAGCATCCTCGATCATCTTCCAATCTTGCAGTAATAAGATCCTCTTCCGACTAAGGGCATCGGCTACCACATTTACCTTTACAGGGTGATATAGTAGCTTAAAATCATAATCCTTCAAAAATTCAACCCATCGTCTCTGGTGCAAGTTCAGCTCCTTCTGAGAAAATAATACTTAAGACTCTGGTGGTCTGTGAAGACTTCAAACTTAACTTCATACAAGTAATGTCTCCAAATCTTCAGTGCATGAACCACCGCGGCCAATTCCTAGTCATGCGTAGGGTGATTCTTCTCATGCTCCTTCAATTGTCTGGAAGCATATGCCACAACCCTATCATTCTACATTAGGACAACCAATTTCGATCCTTGAAGCATCTATGTAGAGGGTGAACATGTCGATGCTATTTGGTAGGATCAAAAGTGGAGCTGATGTCAAACACTTCTTCAACTCTTGGAAGCCTTGCTCACATTCTTCAGTCTAGATGAACTTCACTCCCTTCTTTGTCAACTTAGTTAAAGGCACAGAAATCGAAGCAAAACCTTTAATCAACTTCCTGTAATAACCGGCCAACCCTAAGAAACTCCGAATTTCAGTGGGAGTCTTCGGAGCCTCCCATTCCAACACAGCTTGGACTTTTGTTGGGTCAACCGCTACGCCATTATCAGATATCACGTGGCCAAGAAATTGAACCTCCTTGAGCTAGAAGTCGCACTTGCTAAACTTGGCATATAGCTTGTGCGCTCGAAGAGTCTCCAAAGCAATCCTCAAATGCTCCCTGTGAGACGCTTCATCTGGAGAATAAATCAACACATCATCAATAAATATTATCACAAAGCTATCCAAATAGAACTTAAACACCCGATTCATTAGGTCCATAAATGCTACAGGGGCATTCGTTAGAGCAAAGGGTAAAACCAGGAATTCACAGTGCCCATATCTGGTTCGGAAAGCTGTCTTCGAAGTATCCTCCTCTTTGATCCACAGCTGATGGTATCCTGAACGCAAATCAATCTTCAAGAACATAGTAGCACCTTGCAACTGATCGAAGAGATCATCTATGCGTGGCAAAGGATAGCGATTCTTCACAGTTACCTGATTGAGCTTCCGATAGTCAATACAGAGTCTAAGTGACCCATCCTTCTTCTTCACAAATAGGACTAGGGCTCCCCATGGTGAAACACTTGGTCGAATGAAACCCTTGTCCAACAATTCTTGCAATTGCTTCCTCAACTCTGCCATCTCTGCCGGTGCCATCCGATAAGGTGCTTTAGATATCGGTGTCGTGCCGGGTAAAAGATCAATAAAGAATTCGATCTCTCGGACTGGCGGCAATCCCGATAAATCCTCCGGAAAAACATCGGAGAAGTCTGGAACCACTTCAATCTTCTCAATTGATGGCGCTTGGTTGGCTTCAGCTGAGGCCACTACACAAGCGAAGAATGCACTACAACCCTTGTACAAAGATCTAACTGCCTTCATGGCTGAGATCATAGATTTTTCTGACCCAATCTTGGACAAAGGGTGAAAAAACTCCTTCTTACCGGGTATGCGAAAAATAACATGTTTCTTGTGGCAATCAATGAGAGCATAGTGCTTCTCAAGCCAATCAAGACCGAGAATTGCATCATAGTCCTTCATCTTCAAAAGATAGAAGTGACCAGCTAATTCCCGCCCTTCAACAATAACGGGTAAGGAGAGATAACTCCTTGTAGTGGACAATGCTCCGGCTGGGGTATGCACTAGAAGAGGCACATCCAAGTCTATTGCTACTAGACCCAACTCATCATGCAACACCCTTGAAAACTTCTCGGACATAAATGAATGAGTAGCCCCAGTGTCAACCAAGATTCTAGCATGGAAACCAGATATTGAAAGTGTACCTTCAGTCACATGATCCGCTTGCTCCGCATCTTCCTTAACTAATGCGAACACTCGTGCTGGCGCTCTGGATCTTCCGGCTGGCTTTGATGTTGCTGGCACTACTGTAGCTGCTACATGGGCTTTACTGGGTGTAGTTAACTGAGCCTTCGGACAATCCTTGATCTTGTGATCTGGGCTTCCACATCTAAGACACCTGCCAGTAATCATCCAGCACTCCTTACCTCCATGCCATTTCCTGCAATGCTTACATTATGTCTTGTCACCTGACGATCCTCCCGATCCACCGGCTTGTGGTGAAGCTACCTTTGTCGGTGCATAATTTGATGGTCGAGAGAAAGGCTTCTGTTTCTTCATGCGGTCTTGACGTTGAAAACTCGACGACGACCTCTTCATCAATGTTTTCTTCTCTTCTTGATACTGGTCCATTTCGCTTTCTTGTCAGCATGCCGCACTAAGAGCCTCTTCCATCGTCCGATCATTGAAGGCCACCAATCTCAACCTCAGTGATGGTCGGAGACCCATCATGAACTTCTTCACCTTCCTCCTCTCATCAGTCATAATATGAGGTGCATATCTTGCCAGCTCCGTGAAACGTGCCTCATACTCGAGCACCATCATGGATCCTTGAGTCAGAGTAAGAAATTCCTGCTCCATTTTGTCTTGGACATGCTCGGGAATATACTTGGCCTTGAATAGACAAACGAATTCTTCCCATGTCGCCTCTACTAGTCCGTCCTCAAATTGGTTTCGCAGAACAGAGGACCACCACACATCAGCACGCTCCTGAAATCATATGATCCAATTTTTGAATGAGCACAACGATAACCAATCACTTTGCACCAAATTATGAAAAATAGTTTTTTTTTACCTCCATCATAAATGTTGCCAGATTGACTTTTTCATTCTCCTCACATCGAATGGTCGAAACACCTTCTCCATGGCCCGCAACCAATGCTCCGCAACTAGGGGTTGACTCTCCCCCTTAAAAGATGGCGGGTTCATTCGCCGGAATCGCTCCATGATCGATGGTCCGTCAATGCCCTTTTGAACTAACTTCGGTTGTGGTGGGGCCTAAACCATTCATAACATTGATAAGTCACAAGGTCCACTTAGCCTAAGGTGAAACTCCCATTGTTTACACTGTACCTGAGCTCGAGCTTGAACTTGGGCTTGTAACGCTGCATGCGCGTCTGCCTGAGTTTGCATCACTTGCACCAATCCTTGCATAAATGCGTTGTAGTCAACCAATGGTGATGGTGGCGACACAGGCAATCCTTGTTGACCTTCTACCTCATCTCTCCTAGGCTCCTCCTCTTGAGCAGGGGCAGCAGCACGGCGACCACGAGACGCCATAATCTTAGAAAGTAATAATTTAGTAAGGTGATAGCTTACATATATATATTCCTTATGTATTTATTTCTTCATCTATTCTTTTTTTTTCTACCAATTTGTGGAACTACCTAGATTATTGGATATGGACCTAGCTGATGGTTTACTTATGTAAATTCTCAACCTTTGGCTCTGATACCACTACCTGTAGCGCCCCGCCCTAACATCCGGTCCAGTTTCTAACTCTCATCGGATTTAGGAGGGATGCCACAGTGGGAAAAACCCAACAGAAACAGAATTGGTTGATGAATTATATAAATAAAGAGAATACAAGATCAACGGAAGATTAATCTCATTCCCATCAGTTAAATCACATTCTTAAAATCACAATAGTCAAAAACTGATAAGTAGAAAGTTACTTACAATAGTCCATTATTATAAATTTTCAAATGTTCTAACAACAAATCACCTCAAATGGAAAATAAAGATCTCTGAAGACTACACCAAATTTTCTCGATCGGATTCACTACGCGCTAACTCCTCGTCCTCACCGAGGGAATCACCTGAAAATGGTTAGCAAGTATGAGTCTAGGAATAGACTAAGCAAGTTACTAAAATCAAATCGTTCCCTTTTATCTGCATCTAACATACTTCAAGGATTAATAACAAAAGATACTAAAAGCTGAAATCAGGTTACCGGGCACAGAAAATAGATTTCTTCTGCAGTAGTAAACAACTCTTTACATGACTATACTTTAATCTTTCAAAAACTCAAATACCCATTCAGATTTTTAGAAAACAAAACTTTTCAGAATGGCATATGACTGCACATATTTCAGAAACAGAATTTCATAATTTCATAATTTTATAAGTCATATGTCTTTACAGAATTTCAGATACAAAAATAGAATTTCCAAGATTTACATATGACTGAACAAATTTCAGAATAAAATTTTAGAATTTTTAGAAGTCATATGTCTTTTCAGATTCAGAGATAGAATTTCAGATGATATATATGGCTTAGACACAGTGCCCAAACTGCCACTAGAAGGTCAGTACAGAACAGATACTCAATCCCCTAGGCAATGGAGACGAGTCTTGGTCAACTGCGCAGAACCGGGGAAAGTCCTTCCCACCTTAACCAGCGAAATTTGTCCACCTCCAAGATTTCACCTCGTGCCCTCGAGGTCAGAACAGATTGAGTCTCCCCACAGGGGCATTTTTATAGTTTGGCTTCACGCCCTTCTATGACAGCATTGTCCATATAACCTATGTAATATCTTTACATCTATACATATGTACGCCGAAAAATCATATACTACATTACATACATTTCACAAAATAAATTTTCAATCACATTTTTATAAAACTTCACAATTACTAAAAAAAATATTTTTTAAAGACTTCAGGAATACAATAGATTTCAGATTCTGAAAACAGAAAATAGGCTTATATCTAAGCCACATATGCGAGTAAAATAATTCATAATTATAAACACAAAATTTTAATGAACACGAAATTTTTACAGGAAGTTACAAACTTGATTATTTATCATTTTATAATTTTTTAGATTTTTCTGAATCAAAATGACCTTTCAAAACTCCATTTTCCTTGGGTTCTGAAATTTAGGAAACATGTTTATTTTTATGCTACACATGCATATAAATCAAGTCATAACTTGAAGTACAGAATTTTTCTAATCATAAAATTTTTACAGCAAGTTACCAACTTGGTCATCTATCATTTTCTAATTTTTAAAATTTTTTTGAATCCAATTGGCCTGTCAAAATACCTTATTTTCAGAGTTCTGGAAAACCAGGACAGAATACAGACCGTCAGAGGGCTAGGTCGACCTGTCCAGAAGGCCAGGTCAACCCAGGCTAAATAAAATATGTTCAATTTTAATGAATCTAAAATTTTTACATCAAGTTACCAACTTGATTCTTTAATTTTTTCAATTTTTCATATTTTTATGCATTAGTTTGATCTCTCAAAACTCACTTTTTCATGATTGTTGGAAATTAAAAAACATGTTTATTTTTAACTACACATACGTGTAAAACAAGTCATAAGTAAGAGTACATAATTTTTCTGACCATGAAAATTTTACAGAAAGTTACCAACGTAGCCATCTATCATTTTATTTTTTTTTTCAGATTTTTCTAAATTATATTGACTTCTTAAAACGTAATTTTTCTTAGTTGCTGAAATTTAGAAAACATGTTTATTTTAAACTACATATGTGTGTAAAACAAGTCATAACTATGAGTACAAAATTTTCCTAATCATAAAATTTTTACAGCAAGTTACCAACTTAGTCATCTGCCGTTTTTTAATTTTTCAAATTTTTATGAATTAAAATGGCCCTTCAAAACTTTTTCAGGTTGTTATAAACCCTAGGCGAAACACACAGACAAGGGGGGGCTGCGTCGACCCAACCCTCATATACGGTGACCCTGTTTCCGCTTAAAACACGGCGAACATCTATAAAAACTAGTAATCGATTGAAAACGTTAAAAGAGTAATACTATAAACTTGGTTTATGCTCTTTACATGTTTCTTTACAACCTAAACTCTTTGAATTATATAAATCACAACAAAAACAAAGAAATTTCGAAACAAACTTGCATAGATCTCTTGGCATATGACATGGAGTACCGGTTGAAATGAGAATAGAATTGTGGAATAAAACCAAAGCAATGACATGAAATCTAATTTATGATGATGCATACTTCTTTAAACCTAGATCCTCTAAAAGTAGTTATAACAGGTAAAAGGGACAGTTTAAACCTTAGAACTTACCTTATCAATGAAAAATCATAAATCGAGAGACATCTCCCGATGAATCTCTCGCCGAATCCCGCCCATGGCGGCACGACGACCGTCCAGAAGTCTCTATGAAGACCCTCACACAACCTCCCTTCTAATCCTCTTACTCCTAGCAACAAGGGCACTCACAACCCTTTCTCAAAGCAAGGAGTGGCTTGCTACGGTTTGCAGGGAAGAAAAGAAGAATAAAAAAAAGATACAAGAATTTGCCTAATCCTCCAAGCACGCCTTTATATAAAGCCAAAACCATTTCATAGATCTAGATCCTAACCATTGCTTCAGATCTAGCCAAATCTAATAGTAGGACATTATTTTGAAACCTCCACGGGCAAGTGTTTGCCATTCGAATGTCAATCACGTGAAGGGTATATGGAGGACACTATTTATGGCCCACTTTAAAAATTAATATCTCACAAGGTAAAAATGATTAGAAAAATCTAATTGTTATCCATTAACCACCTCGATTTACTCTACCATAGAAAATTATCAAATAAATATTTGGCCTTAAAAATAAAATTGAGTGAATGGTAAAAAGTGTGAAAATGAATAGTAAATATATTGGATGATTGTCTATCCTAAACTATAGGAATTTGTGTCTATGTCCTTATGTGTTCTACTAGTGAACGGATATAATATAAGAAGGGCTTATGTTAACAATTAACTTACAAAATTTTAATTGTTCAAAATTTTAAATCTATAATTATCAAAAAAATTATATTTAATGTATTATCTATTTTATTTATTTAGTTGTGAATTTAATAAAACATGCACTAAACACATATTTTTATCAAATTAAATAGCAAAAATATTTTATAATTTTTTGAGAAAATCCCGGGCACTACAGTCTAATTCTCTTCCTTATATTTGTCCCTTCATGATCATCATTCATTTGTTATAAAAGGATTGGAAAGAGAGTAGAATAATATGATTGGTTAATTAAATAGTTCACAAATTCTATTTCTACTATGTATAGTTTAGAGTTTGCTAGAAGGTCGTGCCACTCTGGTGGTGTCGACTAGACCGATTACTCTTGATTTTCTCGTTTCACACCTTAATTCTTGTAGCAGTCGGGACTCTCCGCCGAATATTCCTTCCGTCGGATTAGGACCGATATCACGAGGCCTCCGTAAGTCCCCGCGAGCCTGGGATTCCTACTAGGACGCCGAGCGGGTTGTACCCCCAAAACCTGAACCCACCGACTTGATCGAATCGCGTGTTTCTACAGCCCAAAATCGGGACTGTTATGCTTATTGCGGCCCTTCTGGGACCGCTACTATATGTTAGCGGCCACAGTGTGACCGTTTCTCTATTTTTGTTCTGGCCTGTGTGCCAGGTTTGCCGGTCAATTTCCTTTGATTTCCAGTTGACCTAGCTCTGTGAGAGTCGACCTAAATCCCCTTGTATGATCTGGGATGTGTGGGATGGGCCCCGGTTCGGTCCCACCATGTCTCAGGCTGACCTAGAGCCTGGTAAGTCGACTGCTTGTCATTGCTGTACCCAACTTAGTTGCGGCCTTCCTTGGACCGCAATTCTTGTTAGCGGCCCATTAAGGACCGTCTCTTCTGTTTAGCGGCCGTATTGGCGACCGTTTTCTCCAGTCTAATTGGGCTTCGTTGACGCGGTGGCGACGTGGAAATGGATCAACGGCAACTCCTGACGGCACGGACGGGAACAGATAACTTGCTACCTCGCGCAGCTCGGCCTCACGCCGGACGGTCTCACACCGGGCGACACTCAGACTCACAAAATGAGAAGGAGGGAAGGGAAGAAAACACAAAGGGGATGGCCCTTACGTGATTGTAATTCTTAAGCTTTCATTCATGTCTTAAACCATTACATGAGCCTCCTTTATATAGGAGAGGCTATAACAACCACACCCATAATCTTTTGCAAATAGTATATATGTCCTTAGCCTTATAAAACAAACTCACCTATCTAACTTTTGACTTTGGGAGTTTTAACCAAATAAAATACACAAAACACACATGTTTATTGACTATGACTTAGCCTAATAAGACGAAAGTAAAAATACATGTACTAATACATGTATTTTACACATAATACACACGCAATACATAAATACGTGACGTCGAGTCTTCAGGCAGTCGGATCTCCGAGCCATAAGCTCGGTACAGTGGTGGTGCGGCGTCGGCTCCGAGCATTGGGCCCGGTAGTGGGCCCGGTGTCCCCATCAACCCTTCCGGGACGGCTGGAACTCGACTCCGTCGAGTAAGGGGGGACACTGTTGTGGTAGTGCTCCAGCAGATCTGGATCGAGGCGATGGAGATCTTCCCGGCTGATTCAGGAATCATCAGAAGGTGGACGGTCCCGCCAGCAGACAAGGTAGCGCTAGTACACCCAGCTCCGTGTAGTGGTCACTTGCTCATCCAGTATCCTCTCAATGTGCTCGCGCGGTACTCTCGA
Source organism: Amorphophallus konjac (assembly GCA_022559845.1). Lineage (NCBI taxonomy): Eukaryota > Viridiplantae > Streptophyta > Magnoliopsida > Alismatales > Araceae > Amorphophallus > Amorphophallus konjac. The sequence goes on from CM040128.1 coordinate 115,364,016, forward strand.
GGCTGTGGGATGCACAAGGGTGGGCTCACTCTCAATGAGAGGAGAAGGCTCGAAAGGGTCACTAGGAATAGCTGTGGGTTCCTTATAGGCCACTAAGTCTGTCACATTAAAAGTTGAGCTAATCCCATATTCGGGAGGTAAGTCCACAACATAAGCATTGGAGCCAATCTTCCACAGAATTGGGAGGGGTCCATCACTACGGGCTTGCAACTTTTTAACGGCTCCCGAGGGGAGTCGTTTGGGTCGAACCCGTACCATAACCATGTCACCTTCTTGGAATTCACGGTGACGCCTATGCGAATCAGCCAAGCGTTTGTAAGTTTCATACTGAGGTTTATTTGCTTGCTAATTGACTCATGCAGACTTTTGTCATCCTGTGCAAATTCCTCAGCTGACTTGGATGTTCTAGACTCGAGGGGAAGGGGAATGAGATCCACAGGTTTCCTAGGTTTGTAGCCATGCACGACCTCAAATGGACTCATACCTATGGACCTATTGACGGGGCTGTTGTATGCAAATTCGGCTCTGGGTAAAAGAAGGTCCCAAGTGCCCGAATGATCCCCTACGAGACACCTCAAAAGATTTCCTAAACTCCTATTGACGACCTCTGTTTGCCCATCAGTTTATGGGTGATAGGCAGTGGAGAATTTGAGTTTGGTGCCAACTAGGTGCCAAAGTATCTTCCAGAAGTAACTAGTGAACCGGACATCTTGGTCAGACACGATGGTTTGGGGGAGACCATGCAGACGCACGACTTCATCAAAAAATAAATGGGCTACTCTAGATGCATCAGATGTTTTGAAACATGCAATGAAGTGGGGCATCTTAGAGAACCTATCAACGACAACAAAGATGGAATCATCTTGTGAGCAGTGCGAGGTAAACCAAGGATAAAATTCATACTCACATCAACCCATGGTCGATCAGGAACGAGGAGAGGAGTGTAGAGACCAGTGTTCTGTTTGACCTGTTTGGCCATTGTGCATGTCCTACACTGGGCTACAATTTTGGCCACATCTTTCTTTAGGCCAGGCCAATAGAAATGCTCCTCCACAGAATGGGTGGTCTTGTTGCAGCCAAAGTGACCAGCAAGACCTCCAGCATGCATTTCCCAAATCAGGAAGTCCCGAACAGAAGTCCTCGGGACACAGAGTTGCTGCCCTCGAAATAAAAAACCATCCTGGAGTAGATAGTCAGAAAAGGCTATCGAGGGTCCAACAGACAGAGCAGAGTACACTACCAGAAAAAGCGGGATTACAGACGGAAATTTCAGACGAAATTTGTGACGGAAATTTCCGTCTGAAATTTGTGACGGATTTTTTTCCGTCGAAAATCCCGTCTGAAATATGCAAGTACACACCGAATTTCAGACGGAAATTTGTGACGGAATATTTTCCGTCACAAATTTCAGACGGAATTTGTGACGGATACATTAAACTGTCACAAATTTGTAACCAAGAATTTGTGACGGCCACGTCCGTTTGAAATCCGTCTGACAATCCGTCACAAATGTGTCTTCTCACTGATTTTAAGACGGAAATTAATCCGTCACAAATTTTTTTCGCCCAAATCCGTCGCAAATAGGCCTTTGCGACGGATTTGGGGCGCAATAAATTTTGTGACGGACTTATTTCCGTCTGAAAATCCGTGACAAGATACATTTGTGACGGACGGACGTGGCCGTCACAAATTCTTGGTTACAAATTTGTGACAGTTTAATGTTTCCGTCACAAATTCCGTCTAAAATTCGGTGTGTACTTGCATATTTCAGACGGGATTTCCGACGGAAAAAAATCCGTCACAAATTTCAGACGGAAATTTTCGTCACAAATTTCCGTCTGAAATTTCCGTCTGTAATCCCGCTTTTTTCTGGTAGTGGTAGGCAGGGCCAAAATCAGGACACTCTCCATAGAGTTCCTTAATGCGGTCAAATCCCGTGACCTCTACCCGAACAGTGGAAAGAAGGGAGACCATTCGACTCAAGGCATCGGCCACCTTATTCTCTTTTCCAGCCTTATGTTTTAGGACAAAGGTGAAAGACTGGAGGAATTCTACCCACCGACCATGCCTCGGGTTCAAGCCCTTCTGAGAGCTAACGAATTTTAAAGCCTCATGGTTCGAGTATAAGACAAACTCTTGGGGTAAGAGATAGTGTCTCCAGTGTTTGAGGGCTTGGACCACGTCATAAAACTCCTTATCATAGGTGGAGTAACGAAGCTTTGCATCAGAAAGCTTCTCGCTGAAATAGGCCACATGGTAGATCTCATGGCTACACACTCCTCCTATTTCTACGCCAGATGCATCACATGATATCTCGAAGACTTTGGAAAAGTCTGGCAGGTGGAGGACGAGGGCTTTGGTCATGAGCTCCTTTATGGCACGAAAAGCCTGGGAGGCGGCTTTGGTCCACTCAAAATTTCCCTTACAGATACAATCCGTAATGGGTGCCATAATGGTGCTAAAACCCTGAATGAAGCGTCTGTAGAAAGTGGCTAGCCCATGGAAACTTCGAACATCATGGACATTCTGGGGCTCTGGTCAGTCTACTATGGCTCGGACCTTGGATTGGTCCACAGACACTCCATGACTTGAAACCACAACTCCGAGAAAAGTGACCCAGTCTGTCATGAATTCACATTTAGTAAGGTTGGCAAATAGGGTTTCTCTCCTCAAAGTCTCGCAAACTTCCCTCAAATGGTGGATGTGATCCTGAGGGTTGTGGCTATAGATGAGAATGTCGTCAAAGTAGACGACAACAAAGCGACCAATGAGAGGACGAAGGGCTTCTGTCATAAGTCTCATGAAAGTGCTTGGGGCGTTGGATAGCCCAAACGGCATGACAAGCCACTCATATAGACCTTCTTTTGTTTTGAAGGCTGTCTTCCACTCATCCCCTCGTCGAATCCGGATCTGGTGTTAGCCACTTTTCAAGTCAATCTTGGAAAAGATGGTGGCTCCACTCATCATGTCAATCATGTCATCAAGATGAGGAATGGAAAATCTATACTTGACAGTGATCTTATTGATGGCGCGGCTGTCAATACACATCCGCCAAGTGCCATCCTTCTTGGGTGTGAGCAAGGCAGAGACAGCACATGGGCTCTTGCTCACTCTGAGGAAACCCTTTTGGATAAGGTCCTCGACAATCCTTTGGAGCTCAGCATGCTCCTTGGGGTTCAATCTATAGTGGGGAAGGTTGGGTAGGGTGGACTCAGGGACAAGATCAATGGCGTGTTGAACATCACGCATGGGAGGGAGTGTTGAAGGCAAGTCTTCCGGGAAGATATCTTGGAAGTCCTGCATGAGTGCCTGGACTTCAGGTGGGATGGAGACTTGGGACTCCTCAGGAGTAATGGTGACGACAATAGTTCAAACAGGGGCACCCTCGGTAACTTCTCTAGTCATCTCACGAACACCTATGAAGTTAAGGGGCCTAATCGGGTCATGGTCAACCTTAGGAACCTTAGGGATGGATATGACATGTGTGGGAGGAGAGGGAATGAGAAGTTTCCCTTCAGTGGGAGTCCGAGGATTCTCTTGAACCTTTGGGGTTCCAGTGGGGGTGGAGGTGGAACTCTTTCCCGGGGTCACCTTTGGGGGTGCCGGGTACAGCTGTATCTTCTTCCCATTGTGTGAGAAGGAACACTGATTGGACCGACCGAATGTGGTAAGGTCCACGTCATAGATCCACGGTCGTCCTAGGATGATGCTACCGACCTTCATTGGCACTACATCGCATAAGATTTGTCCTTGGTAGGACTGAAATTGGATGGGAATGACACATGTAGTGGTGACTGGGATAGACGTGTCGTCAACCCAAGCCACGTTGTACGGCCTCGGATGAGGATGGGTAGGTAGACCTAGACGGGAGACAAAGTCTGAAGAGACTGCATTGATACAGCTCCCGTTGTCAAAAATCACCTTGCAGGGTTGGGATTTTACCATAATGTATGTTTGGAAAATGGAGGTTCGACGCCAGTCGTCCTCTTGGGGGTGGGTTAGGATGCGGCGAACTACACCTAGTCTTCCCTATTTTGAACTTTCGGTAATTTCTCCCACTGGCATGTACTCGACATGCATTCCATCATACCCTGCATCCAGTTCCTTAAATTGGGCGATGAGGTCAGGATCGGCCTCATACCTCTCAATGAATTCTCCTTCCTGAGGTGGAAGTTCCACAGGCTGGGGGTCGTTGATGACCAAGGCTCGGGTGGGGCAGTTGGAGACAATATGCCCTAGGTTATGGCACCTAAAGCAACGAACTCCCGAGATAGGGACTGGTTGGGAGGTTCTAGAGATGACTCCCTTTCCCTTGTCATCTCTCCTATCAGTTGGCGGAGTGTACTCCAGCCTGGGCACAGCAGCGGGTGCAGGTAAAGGGTTCCGTGGGAAAGGAGCCGTAGGGGCAACGGCCTGAAGTGGGGTAGCAGTAGGGACATAGGAAGTGGAGGGGCCGGGCCTCTCAGAATATCGAACCATGGGGTTTCGGGACTCGGGTTGGCGGTAGGTGGGGACCCGAGGTGGGGCCACCCTTTGAAACCTCTCAACATCTCGTGCAACCTGGTAGGCGTGCTCGAGGGTGTTAACCTCCCGCAAGAATAATTCCCGCTGAATACTCTCGTGTAGGTCAGCCCTAAACCGTGAGAGGGTGACAGAGGCATCCTCCATGACTCGACTCCAAAGGAAGAAGTCATCAAATTTGGCGATGTACTCGTCCACGGACTTTCCATCTTGGGTGAGTTTCTGCCATTGGTCTAAAAGACGCTGATGGTAGGAGGGTGGCGGATACTTCTCCCTTAATTTCTCCTTCATTTTTTCTCACGTGTTTATAGGTTCCTCTCGTCTCTTTGCTAGGAGATTCTCAACGTTACAGCAGTAAGTTTTGGCTTGACCTAGGAGTTTCATTTTGACAAACCTCACCCTTGTAGCAGGGGTCATGCGGCGATGCCAATCAAAATATTGGTCTATCCCGATCTCCCAATCAAGATATGTAGCGGGGTTGAGAGACCCATCAAAACTCGTAGCGTCAATCTTGACATTCCGTAGGATGATATCCTCATCATCGTGGTCGCTCTCTCGAGACGTACGGGCCTCTTGCTCTCTACCTTGGGGAGTCTGATTCGGGCGGACTTACTCTCTTTCCTCTCTAGGATTGGCTACGGGATTGTCGTGACCACTCACTCTTCCTTCCTCTCCCTTCAGTCGATCCTCTAAGGCTCGGATCCTCTTATCGAGTTCCATCCGTAGTTGGCCTATGGATTCTTCAAAGTGGGCCACGAGATTGTGCTCGAGCTGGACTAGCATAGCAGTCACGCTCTCTTGATCCATGGGTAGCGTTGAGGGGCGCTCTAGGCGGCCGGATGAATTCCTAGACCAACGTGACATGCACGACCTCTGACCTAAATGATGCAGTCCTGAGATCGATAATTAGCAAGCTATAGACCCGAATTTATTGGCTAAGTAGGTAAAGGGCCAAGTTTGAAGGGACTGGTCAGGGAGAGTTGCTCGTCCGTAGGCGGAGTAGTTGTGGGAACTACCTCCTGACAATTAGGGTGCCCTAATATGACAGTCTAGGGCCTTAAGGATAGGTGCATACAAGCTCTCGCTTTCCGTCCACAACAATGCACTCAGAAGACTGGCTGCATGGATCGGGCTCTCTTCTCACTTCGTCGCGCGGTAATTGAAAAGATACTAAATAAGCAAGCGAGGGGAGCTATGGATTCTCTTATCGAGTTCTTTCCTCTCTAGGATTGGCTACGGGATTACCGTGACCACTCACTCTTCCTTCCTCTCCCTTCAGTCGATCCTCTAAGGCTCGGATCCTCTTATCGAGTTCCATCCGTAGTTGGCCTATGGATTCTTCAAAGTGGGCCACAAGATTGTGCTCGAGCTGGACTAGCATAGCAGTCACGCTCTCTTGATCCATGGGTAGCGTTGAGGGGCGCTCTAGGCGGCCGGATGAATTCCTAAACCAACGTGACATGCACGACCTCGGACCTAAATAATGCAGTCCTGAGATCGATAATTAGCAAGCTATAGAGCCGAATTTGTTGGCTAAGTAGGCAAAGGGCCAAGTTTGAAGGGACTGATCAGGGAGAGTTGCTCGCCCGTAGGCGGAGTAGTTGTGGGAACTACCTCCTGACAATTAGGGTGCCTTAATATGACAGTCTAGGGCCTTAAGGATAGGTGCATACAAGCTCTCGTTTTTCGTCCACAGCGATGCACTCAGGAGACTGGCTGCATGGATCGGGCTCTCTTCTCACTTCGTCGCGCGGCAATTGAAAAGATACTAAATAAGCAAGTGAGGGGAGCTATGGATTCTCTTATCGAGTTCTTTCCTCTCTAGGATTGGCTACGGGATTGTCGTGACCACTCACTCTTCCTTCCTCTCCCTTCAGTCGATCCTCTAAGGCTCGGATCCTCTTATCGAGTTCCATCTGTAGTTGGCCAATGGATTCTTCAAAGTAGGCCACGAGATTGTGCTCGAGCTGGACTAGCATAGTAGTCACGCTCTCTTGATCCATGGATAGCGTTGAGGGGCGCTCTAGGCGGCCGGATGAATTTCTAGACCAACGTGACATGTACGACCTCGGACCTAAATGATGCAGTCCTGAGATCGATAATTAGCAAGCTATAGACCCGAATTTGTTGGCTAAGTAGACAAAGGGCCAAGTTTGAAGGGACTGGTCAGGGAGAGTTGCTCGCCCGTAGGTGGAGTAGTTGTGGGAACTACCTCCTGACAATTAGGGTGCCCTAATATGACAGTCTAGGGCCTTAAGGATGGTGCATACAAGCTCTCACTTTCCGTCCATAGCGATGCACTCAGGAGACTGGCTGCATGGATCGGGCTCTCTTCTCACTTCGTCGCGCGACAATTGAAAAGATACTAAATAAGCAAGCGAGGGGAGCACGTACCTAGCTAGACTGAAAAGTCTAACTCCGACCGGAGACGAAGGCGAGCAGTGTCACGCCCCGTACTCTATACCGTCGAGGTATTGTCCGCTTTGGCCTACCGGCCTCACGAGTTTGTCCCTTTCTAATAGTGATCGGCTCCAGAATGGAGGACTTCCCGGGCAGGTCACCCATCCCAGTACTACTCTCCATTAAGCACGCTTAACTGCGGAGTTCTTTTCAAGAACTGAACCGATACTTCAAAAGACGTCTCGGTGATATAGAGTACAACTTTTCTATATTTGAGGGTGTTACAATCTACCCCTCTTATATAGGCGACGTCCTCGTCGCTGGGCACATATAGCACACAATCACGCAATCAAACCCCCAGGCAGGTAGGACTGTAGAGGTGGCCCCTACAGGCTCAAGAGGTGGCTCCCACTATGTAGCACCTTGTCCCATTACGGGTTCAAGAGGTGGCTCCCATAGCGTAGCACTTTGTCCTGCATGACACTTAGTTCCCACACTTCCGACTGGGGTCTTGCTCTGATACCATTCTGTCACACCTCGTACTTTATACCGTCGAGGCATTGTCTGCTTTGACCTACTGGCCTCACGGTTTTATCCTTTTCTAAGGGTGATCGACTCCAGAATGGAGGACTTCCCGGGCAGGTCACCCATCCCAGTACTACTCCCCATTAAGCATGCTTAACTTCGGAGTTATTTTCCAGAACTGAGCCGATATTTCAAAAGGCGCCTCGGTGATATAGAGTACAACTTAGCTATATAACATCCTCAAATATAACTAAGTTACACTCTATATCATCGAGGCGCCTTTTGAAGTATCGGCTCAGTTCTGGAAAAGAACTCCGAAGTTAAGCGTGCTTAATGGGGAGTAGTACTGGGATGGGTGACCTGTCCGGAAAGTCCTCCATTTTGGAGCCGATCACTGTTAGAAAGGGACAAAACCGTGAGGCCGGTAGGTCAAAGCGGACAATACCTACCTCGACGGTATAGAGTACGGGGCGTGACAGATTGGTATCAGAGCTAGACCCCAGTCGGAAGTGTGGGAACTAAGTGCCATGTAGGGCAAAGTGCTACACCCTCAAATATAGCTAAGTTGTACTCTATATCACCGAGGCGCCTTTTGAAGTATCGGCTCAGTTCTGGAAAAAAACTCCGAAGTTAAGCGTGCTAATGGGGAGTAATACTGGGATGAGTGACATGCCCGGGAAGTCCTCTATTCTGGAGCCGATCACTGCTAGAAAGGGATAAAACCGTGAGGCCAGTAGGTCAAAGCAGACAATACCTCGACGGTATAGAGTACGGGGCGTGACAGAATGGTATCAGAGCCATACCCCAGCCGGAAGTGTGGGAGCTAAGTGCCATGCAGGGTAAAGTGCTACGCTATGGGAGCCACCTCTTGAACCCACAATGGGATAAAGTGCTACATAGTGGGAGCCACCTCTTGAGCTTGTTGGGACCACCTCTAGAGTCCTACCTGCCTGGGGGTTTGATTGCGTACTATATGTGCCCAGCGACGAGGACGTCGCCTATATAAGAGGGGTAGATTGTAACACCCTCAAATATAGCTAAATTGTACTCTATATCACCGAGACGCCTTTTGAAGTATCGGCTTAGTTCTGGAAAAGAACTCCGAAGTTAACGTGCTTAATGGTGAGTATACTGGGATGGGTGACCTGCCCTAGAAGTCCTCCATTCTGGAGCCGATCACTGTTAGAAAATGATAAAACCGTGAGGCCAGTAGGTCAAAGCGGACAATACCTCGACGGTATAGAGTACGGGGCGTGACAAGCGGGGACGTGCGTGCTCGCACGGCGTCGACGAAGCTTCATGGTCACAATGAATTTACTCCACGTAGGGAAGATTTAATTATTACAGACCACTTAAAATTTTCCGCGCAGGGGAACAAATCAATCTAAAATTTTTTCCGCGCAGGGAGACTCTCGGGCACTCATTCTCCGTAAATTACGGACTATGTGTCGGTGACCGGGTGGCTCGGGCACCTGGCAAGCCGTCGTTTGTGGACTTATGTGCCACTTCAATTTTATTAAAATAACATATAGATATATATAAGATTATATATATATAAATATATATAGATATATATAAAGTTATATATATCCTAAATATATATTATATATATTAGATATATAATTAACACACTCTCTTTTTTTTTCAAAGTTTAATCTCTTTTTTGACTATTTTTTTTTTCAAATTCTTTCTTTCAAACTCTATCTACTCCTTCTTTTTTGACTTTTCAAACCCCTTTTTTTCTCCACACGTTTTTTTTCAAACCTTTTTTTTAAGTCTGGCCGCGTTTCTCACGGGTGAGAGAGGCCGGCGGTCAACGCGCTAAGCGCGTGGCAGGCGGTTAGGTGGGCTGCGGGCGCACCTGCTGGGGCGAGCGGACCCGGGAGCGCCTGCGGGCTCGGGCGCGGACGCGCAGGGCGGCAGAGGCCGCAGGCGGCCGTGGGCTCGGGTGCGGGGGGTTGGCGGGTGCGGGCGGGCGCACAGGCGGCCGCACGGCTGCGGGCACGGGCGCACAGGCGGCCACATGGGTGCACGGGGCTCTGACGCGCTGGTTGGGCGACTGGCCGAGCGGGCGCGGGGCCCGCGTCGGGCGGGCGAGGTGCGGGCGCTGGGCGGGCGCGGGGCGCGGTGCTCGCAGGCGGGCGCGGTGCGCGCGGGGCCGGGTGCGACGGCAAGGAGGGGGAGGAGCTGGCCGTTGTGGCCGTGCCCCCCCTTTTGAACCTGGCACGGGCGACAAGGCCCTGTGCCGTGAACTGAGATTTTTCTTTTTTCCCTCTCTCTTCCGAGAGAGCTTTCTACAATATTTTTTTTATTTTTTATTTCTAATTTTTTTTTCAAATCTCCTTCAACCGAGAGAGAGAGAGAACAGAGAGAGATATAGAGAGATACAGAGAGAGAGGGGGATAGAAATAGAGAGAGAAAAACGCAGGAGATGGAAATTTTTTTTTTTCTATTTTTTCCCTTTTTGCTTTTCTTCTCTCAACCGTAAGTTGCTGTGTATCTTTTTTTTTTCACTTCTATCAATCGAAAGAGAGAAAGGGAGACGACGTCGAGGACGTCGGAGTCGATGGAGGCGCCGTGTTGGACTCTGATACCAAATATGACGCATCGGCGACGTAGAAATGGATCGACGGTAACTCCTGACGGCACGGACGGGAATAGATAACTTGTTACCTCGCGCAGCTCAGCCTCACGCCGGACGGTCTCACACCGGGCGACACTCAGACTCACAAAATGAGAAGGAGGGAAGGGAAGGAAACACAAAGGGGATGGCCCTTACGTGATTGTAATTCTTAAGCTTTCATTCATACCTTAAACTATTACATGAGCCTCCTTTATATAGGAGGAGGCTATAGCAACCACACCCACAATCTTTTACAAATAGCATATATGTCCTTAGTCTTATAAAATAAACTCACCTACCTAACTTTTGACTTGGGGGTTTTAACCAAATAAAATACACAAAACACACATGTTTATTGACTATGACTTAGCCTAATAAAACGAAAGTAAAAATACATGTACTAATACATGTATTTTACACACAATACACACGCAATACATAAATTACGTGACGTCGAGTCTTCAGGCAGTCGGATCTCCGAGCCATAAGCTCGGTGCAGTGGCGGTGCGGCGTCGCCTCCGAGCATTGGGCCCGGTAGTGGGCCCGGTGTCCCCACCATTCGTCCTTTGGCCCAGTAACGACTCTAGCGGTCTAATATAGACCATTTTTATGTTGTTGCGGCTGTGCCTTGACCGTCTCAGATTTCTTGCGATCTTCCTTTGACCGCAACTGTTTCTCGTATGATCTCCTCTAGACCGTTTTCTTCCATGGCTTTCGATGTAGCCAGCGTCATCCTTATTGCGGTTCTTGTGTGACCGCATTATCCTGTGTGGCCTCCGTCAAGACCGCCTCTTAGTCAGTTTTTCGGATTTGTTAATTTTATGATTTTATTGCATGTTATTCCCTTTAGCCTCTCCAGGCTATTCTATCTCGAGAATGTGACATTCGATGGGTCTACATCGTAATCCTTTCCTTGAAGGTCATTCCCTGTAATGACTTATATGTATATTCTTCTAGTTGAAGAGCTTATTCTTGGAAATCCTTCAAGAAATCTAATTTCCTACATGTATCGTCTTTGCTACATAGCTTGACCTTGGAACTCTTGGCCATTAAATATTGTGGATGTCTAGTTAGATTTCGTGGGATCTCTGATCCAACCAATCAATGTCAAGACAATCATTTTAAAGGGCCCAGTCTGGTCCTGGGAGGAGCACCTGAAGTGTACTTGTATCCCCGGGGAGGTGTAATGACTAGGTGTGGCATTGCACCGAGTACTATCTAGCGTGTGAGTCTACGGCATTCCACATTCTCATGAAACTTGCTATGCATGCTTGAAAGCGTGAGGTACTTGCTTGCGTGACTTGACTCGACTTGATCATATATGACTATTCACATGAAGTTCTGATTACTTGCTCTTGCTATCTTGACTTGCAATGTCTCAAATCCTATATCATGTCAGTTACCTTGTGATCATGCTATTTATTTAGTCCGCTTATTTGTATTTTTATGCATCATTCATGCATATTCATGAAATAACTAATTACTTAAAATTTGCATGATGATAGAGTGTAATTCTTACTGAGCTTCTCGCTCACTCCCTACTTTAACATTTTTCAGGTAACTCGGTAGATGGAGCGCTCGAAATTGGGAATGGACCAGCGTGATCGAGTGAACCCGGAGCCGTAGAGACCGAAGTCTTCATTTTCCTATTTCTTGAGTCTAGTTAGTATCGTGAGTCGTGTCCCTTTGCTTTTTTCTTATTTCATTTTATTGGAGTCTATTATTATAATTTGAGTCAACTTATAATTTAAATTCTCAAATATCAATAAAATTATATTTTTATCAAATTATGGTCTCCATGTATCTTTGTTATTATTTTCATCTGTTGTTTATTTACTCTGATTAACATGACTGTTTTATTGTCACGTTCCGAACAACGCTTCCGCTGCTATCGGTTCGGGACGTGACATCACGTGTGTCAGTTGCATCGGCCCCTCGATGGCTTCAACCAAGCCCCATGCGTCTTGTTCTTCAAGCTCTATTCTCATCCGGTGGAACTTGGATTTCATGGCTCATCTTGTGATCCATTGCTCTTCCTATTCTCCCAAGATGGGGTCACTATATTTATTCCTGTGTATGTCGATGATATCATCGTCACCGAAGTGATGTGCAAGCCGTACACTCATTGGTCGCTACCCTTTCACCTCGATTTGCTATCAAAGATCTGGGGTTGTTACACTACTTTCTTGGCGTCCAAGTTGTTCCACAGGCCGTATGGATTTTTCTTTCCCAACGGCGGTATATCACCAACTTACTGTGCCACCCAGTTGGCTGATGCTAAACCGGTCTCCCCTCCGTTACCTGCATCTACCCGTATGTCTTTGACCAAAGGGACTCCTTTGAATGATCCGACTTAGTATTGCAGATCTCGTTGACGCGTCCAGATGTTTCTATTGCCGTCAACAAAGTGTGCCAATTCCTATCACAGCCCGCTGATGTTCATTGGGCGGCTGTTAAATGCATTCTGATCATGTATATCTCAAGGATACCATTTCCTTTGGCCTCTTGTTGCGTCCCTCCACCTTTCAATTGCAGGCCTTCTCGGATGCAGATTGGGCGAGTTTCTCGGATGACTGGCGATCCACCTCTGGCCTTGGTATTTTCTTGGGAGGTAACCTTATCACATGGAGCACCAAGAAGCAAGCTATTGTGGCCCCGGTCGAGTACGGAGGCTAGCTGAGCTGCAGGCGGTAGCTTCTGTTGCGACTAAGCTTATCTGGACACAACAGCTTCTCTCTGATCTTGATGTCCCGACCTCTCCTCCTGTCATTTGGTGCGACAATATTAGTGCTCTCTATTTGGCTGCCAATCCCCTGCTTCTCCCTTCTCCCCGGCATATTGTTCTTCTTCTTCTTCTTCACGTACCATGCACCGTCCCCCGCTTCTCCCTTCTCCCCGGCATGTTGCCTTCTCCTTAATTTGTCCTGCCTTGCTAGCTATGAGTCCTCTTATCCCAAGTTACAGAGTACCCACAAACATAGGCTTGCGTGGGCCGGGATCCTCTTGATTCCATGTGAAGAGGCAAGGATTCCATGCCATGACATCAATCATCAGTGGCCACGGCATGTCCTCATCTACCTAGATCCTATATATTTCTCGTAATTGTCAGCCTGGAGTGGTCACCTGGGACAACAGTGGAGGGGACGTACGTCGACGAGAGGGAGGTGGGAGAACAAGTGGCGTGCGGGTGAGAGGTCGACGAAACCGACCGGAGAGCCACCGTCTTTTAAACGTTTCTTACCGACCATCACCATCTCATCCCCCACCGTCCTTCCCCACCTTATACGTCTGTGCACATCCAAATTCCCCCACTCCAATTATTATTCTCGCTCTTTGGTGCCAACAATGCTTAGTCCCCGACGTCACAACGTGGACAGCCGCCGGTGGCAGCAGCCCCCCGGGTCGGCGTGGACCCCCGGAAAGGAGCCGAGGAGGACCGGCCTCCAACGCTACGCCATAGAGCCGCCGTGGCTAGCCTACTGGCTGGCACATTAGGTGTCAATTACTCCATTTGCCACCAATCACAGTTGTGTGTTGAGAAGGATTAGAATACATGCGTCTTCTCCTGGGGAGTCAAAAAAAAGGGGGTGGGGGTGGCCTCCCAAATCCTATGAGATGATCCATCACGTAATAAATAGAATCTTATTATTATGGGGACGTCTGTCTCCACAAGGCAATGTTTTTTGTTTGGGATGGTTAACATATTAACCGTAGAATCGATTTTATTGTAGTATCCATATCTCTCTCTATAATATTGTCTCTTCACATAATCAAATGAGCACTTACGTAACCCCTTAAGTCTTCCATATTCTCTTCCCTTCCCTTGTATATCCTTCTAATTAAAACTTTATACACTTTCCAATTTCCATACCATATTTCTATCGGATGTCAACAAAATTAAAACTCTCAAGATAACGTACGTATTATTTATCGCGATGGTGTCGACAATAATAAAGGGAGCACTACGGATTCTAGGGAATGTATCTAATTTATCTCTCTGTTTTTTTCATGTATGTATTGGGCTACCGGGGTCTGCTTAGAGATGCGTGCGAGTACTACAAAGACCCAGTTGGCCCCTCCCCACCACATCCGTCTTCCCCCAAATGCAACCCGCCTTGGGCCGGCTCTGCCTCCTCCCGCCGCTAACACCACCCTGGATCGGCACTGCCCTGAGTGAGAGAGCAACCTGGCCTCACCCCCGCAGCACGGGCCACAGTGGTCTCTATTCTCTGTCACTGCCGTCTCTCCGATCCCCACGCGGCAAGTCGCCCCCATTAAAATATACGGCCTAAAAAAAAAAAGACAAGACGAGACGTGGGGGTACCCACCAGACGTCCCTCCCCCACGTTGGCTTCCCCCCGTCACCTGCTTCCTCTGAACCACAACGGACCCTCCCTGCAATTATACACCTCTGGTTGAGTTTGGGAGGCCATGTTCTGGGATGAAGATGGAGGTCATGGGTGATGCACAAGCGCCATCTCTTTGGGATTCCTTTTCTTCTCTCTTTTGGGCTTGCTAAGCATTCGGAACTTCATTAATTAAGATGGGTTAAGCGTGTACTGGCAGAGAGACGTGGAACGATGGAATATCCGCTTTCACCAAGATCCATATGTATTTGTTTTTGTCTTTTTTTCTTTTTGGCCTTTTTTGACCAGGAATGGAGTTACAAAGTAAGTGGGGATTGAGAACAAACAATAGCTATGTACATGTTTCCATGGTGATGTTTATCACACCGGTGATGAAAACCCAGTATTATTCCGATCCAAGGGAGATTACTGAGGAGGAGGGGGAAGCTTTGGAGGGCGCCGCCGCAACGGGACGCCAAACCGGCGGCCTGGAAAAAGAAGGAAGTCTTGCGGTTGCCACTCACTTTCCTAGGAGGGGAGACGGAGCAGGTGCCGGCGCCAGGGGCTGGGCGACGACGGGCAGGTCGGAGCAGCCGCTGGCCTTCAGGACGGAAGCGTCGAGACTCTGCCGGATCTCGGAGCCGAAGATGGAGCACCACACGACGATCGGCGTGCCGAAGACGAGGAGGCCCACGGGCACCATCCACAGCTGGGCGTTGGAGGGGTGGAAGACGATCGCCCACCACACCAGCACGGCGCCCCCCGCGCTGCTCACCAGCAGCATCCACACCGCCGCCGCCGCCAGCCACGCCCTCCCCTTCCCCTTGCCTCCTCCCCCGCCCGCGCCCACCTCTCCCTCTCCAGCAGCCTTCTTCCACAAGGGAAACCCCATCCAACGCTCGCCTCTGCAATCACCTGAGCGAGCTCGATCTCTCCTGCCCACTTCGGTTCCCCTGCCTGCGATCGAGGAGCCTGCTAAAGCGGAGCAGAAGGGGACGCCAGAGCCGAAGGGGGAGGGGTGCGTGCGTAAATGGTAGCTGTGAAACTACCTAGGCGCCGTCTTCCTCCCGAGATTTTCCCATGGGTGGTTTGGTATTGCTAGCTATATATATATATGCATAGATACCCCAGATACCACCCATGCACTGGATCGTTTGTGTAGATATGTACGTATATATAGAGAAGAGAGCAGAGAGCACCCCCGGCACTCCTCCCCAGTCCTCACTGGTGTATTGCACTCCCCAGTCCTGCATGCTTAAGCAAACGTTTTGTTAATTAATGGGAAGTAGTTGCCGCATGGTCAGGGGAGCCACCAAGTTTAATGCCTCGTCATATTCATAATCCCCCTCCTCTAATTAATTATATGTAATTATTTAGTGCCAAGTGAAGTGTATAGCTAGTCAACTTGATTTGCGAGGATTTTAATTGTGAAAATATCCCTCGAGTGATTCAACTGTGGGTACATGATCTCTTTTTTGCATCATATGTAGAGTTTGAGATGCACCCCTCTAGTAATTAAGTGCCTTTCGCGCCTTGGGTGGTATAGTTTGGGGTTATTCAAACCCAAATTAAATGGCCCTAAACAACGCGCGCGCGCGCGCGTGTGTGCGCGCGCGTATTTTTTTTAGCTTTCTTGTGATGATAATAATACGTACGGATTTCTAGTTTTCTCTACAAAAACCGCCCTTAGCTGGCCGCTCCTCAACGCAACCTTCAAATACGGCATGGCATTGGCAGCCACGGCCACTTTTAGCGGTTTGCAGCTCCCAGCTAAGATTTATACGTTGGCTGGGTTTGTAACATAATATGATCATGAACATCTAGCTAGATCGAGCAGTATTAATGTTCGAGCAAAACACTAAAATTATGTACGAAGTCCATCCTATATATGTATGTATGCATTTGTATATATATATATATATATATATATACTATCCTTAGGCAACATGCATGAATGATGTCGCACCCTCCTTAAAATTAGTCCTCGACCGTCAACTGGCAGACTGGTCGTTATTGGTTGAGTACCTTCAGAGCTTTCTGCATGTACGCCGCTCTCAAAAGTAAAAGAAATAAACATGCGATTCCATTCTTACGTTCGTTTCTATTTGCATGTTCAATTCTTGCCATGCTGATAACTTTTACTGTCATTTATCTATAATTCATTTATCGAATAAAGCTAGAAATATATCTTTGTTGTGTTGCGCTTTCAACTGCCTGGACAAAATACCCTTGAAACATCAAACAAATCCTCTCTCTCTCTCTCTCTGTGGATGACAATACAATATTGGTGCCGCTCCCTTTCAACACCTACTCTCCGATAGCAATGACACGAAGGCACACATTTTAATACCCATGTCACTCTCATCCTCATCCTTCCCCTTGGCTCCCCAAGACAAGGCTGATACAACTTGCATCTTTATCCAAACACAAGAAGTAGGATCACAGATCTGTGTCTTTAACATGCATGCGTGACTGGTTTACGAAGAAAATGGAAGAAAAATGACGCAAGTCAAAACAAAAAAGAAATCATAATAAAGAAATGATATATATATATATAACTAAGCAAGCACTAGCTAGTTTAATTATAAGGTAGAATTTTCACGCAAACTTCCCTTCAGGATAAATGATTCAATAGTTAATCAAGATATTGTATCTATAACGGACTCTGACTCATCAGAGGGTGGACATACGGTATTCTATTTGCCTAATAAGGCTATACATACAAATTTAAGTTTAGGATAAACTGTCTTACAAGTTTTTGTTTAAAAGAGTGGCTACGCAAAAAGAAAACCTAGCTATGATTTCTTTATAGAATAGTTTCACTCATTTAAAAGAAAAATTTAAAATTGGCTTTCCGTACTTGAACACTGAATACTTGAAAAATAAATAAATGAAATCATGATTGAAATAAGGTCGATTAGGAACACAAATTTGATTCTCTCGAATAATAAAGTGTCTAACTTAAGTTCCACTTTTTCAATCACCTATAATTTTTAAGTCAAATAATAAAAAGATTGTGACAAATCATGTAATTAAGAAAAGAGTTGACGCGCGCCGTAACTTTTCTCGATGTGTTAATATGCATGAAGAACTATTTAGGGTTCCAACATAACGATGGCTTCTCAATGTGTCCACCGACTCCATCCTATGCAAAGTAATTATAAAACAAGTCACCCCTTTAATCTTGCCGTCTAATTTGAAAACGTAATAACAGGAAAAGAATAAGCTTAATTCGATACTCTTATAACTAGGTTGCGGAATCTCATGACCAAATTGCCTGATAACTAAAACCGATGAAATTGAAAAGAGTTACACTTGGGGCACACGTTGATCAATTACACACTTAAAGACGTGTATTAAGTAAATTATTCTTTTTAATTTTTTAATTACGTGAGACTCGTATCTTTCTAATTTATCATGCACGGCAAACATTCGTTCGGCGGTCAAAAAAATTTAAAATAAAAAGAATTAATTCAAGAAAAATAACACTCACTATATTTATTGAATTTAAATTTTATTTTCTTAAATATTTTTAATCCGTCGAACGAGATTGTAGCTTGTACATCATTTAAGGGGCGTGAATTTCACGTCACAATTTTTTTTAAAAAATTAATCTAACTGTTGGACACGCTGCGTGTGTAATAAAAGAGTGTCACCTTAGCATTACTAATTAAGTACCATCAGAGCTCTGTTAACAAACATTGCCCACGGCCTTCGCCATCTCCGCCCAGACGGTTGAGCTCCTGGTTGCTTGTTGAGGTCGTAACACGGTTTTTATTTGGTCGCGTCGTATCCTATCGATCTGTCCGTGATCGCAGAGAGGAGGAGGCGCGGGAGGCAGGAGAAGCCATGGGTTATATCCTGAGGGCGAGGCTGTCGTCCTTCTTCGCAGGCGCCGCGGCGGTCTCCGGTCTGGGCTTCTATTTCCTCCACAAGGATTACATTATCGCACAGGAGGCCATCTCCCAAAAGGTCAGCAACTCGTTTTCCCCATTCCTTCCCCCCTGTGGCCTGAGACATACTGTTCGGTGGCCGTTTTGTGCCGGTCGACCCCATCGGTTTGTTTGATTGTCTAGTTCCTGCTGGGATTTGGATGTCTGGATCATCTGTCGCGTGTTCGACATTTGGTCTGAGGTTCCGGGTTTGTTGTTGGAACTGCAGTTGTCGCTCGTACGTAATGTGGGCAGACCTAATGCTGTTGCGATGCTTGTTTGCTTTAGCGGATGATCGAAACGTGTGACCTAGATGGCACCTATTTGTTATAGTATAAAGTTGTTGATTTGTTTGTGTTGGTCCCGCCGATTATGCTTCCTGGACGGCTGGAAATGGCGATGGCATGTATTTTATTTATATGCATTGCGTGAATACTTAGGTGACTAGCACATGGCAGGGAAACTGTTCAGAAACTGCAAAACTTTGCCTGCATTCTTACGTCTAGCAACGTAAGAGAATAGACATTGTCAAATTTTAACCTCCCATGTTAGAACATTTAGTGGAACATTAAGGGAAGCCAAGGAACAAGAACGGTAGTCCTGGCACCACAGCACCCATCAAAAATGCTTGGACACATGAACCCATCCCTCTCTTTGTTTCTTGGTGTATATTCTCTGACATTCTTACTTAACGTTGACACATTCATGCTGCTAAATTAACAATGGTCTACCATGTCACATGAGTTGAAAAGCAAATGTGCTTTTCAGTGGTGCACCTCAGTTGCTGGAGGGTTAAATTTGATAGGAATTTTTTGGATCATGAGGGTGCATTCTACGAGATGTGACGTTTGAGATTTTAGATAGTTGTCAAGGGAACAAGGCGACCCAAGGCATTCACGTGGAACCTAAGCGCTCAGGCGATAAGGCATCTGCCTAGGTCACCTTGGCCCCTCTTTAAAAACCAAAAAAAATATATATATCCCCAATATACAAATTAAGAATAAGTTACATGAAAAATTTATTGATTTTAGTATCTTAATTAAGAGAGGGGGAAGGAGGAAAGAGGGGTCAGAGAGAGAGAGAGAGAGAGAGGATGTTAGAAGAGTGTGCGGAGCTTGATCTACCTATGACCTGGCCTCGCATCGTGGATCAACATGTGTGGTCAGGTCGTAGGGTGGTCAAGGGGGGGCGAGGGTGGGGGGGGGGTAGCTCCCACCTGCCAAGGGATTGCTAGGGGGGTAGAGATCTGCAGCCCAAAAAATTTTGGGGAGTATTATAGCTATGCCTAGGCCAAGCAGCCCAAGGTACCCAAGTAGGGCACGTTGGCCCTCCTGGCTTGCCTAAGCAACCGCCTTGCTCGCCTTTCTGGGGGTAGAAAGGCGGGCTAGCTCCTTGGTCCCATAAGGGCACCTAGTCGCTTAGGCGACGCCGGCCTTTGTGTGATTCCTGTTGAATCATATACCCGGGGTGTGGGTGCAGAGTGGCTGATTCAAAAAGGCCTCTTCATTCATTAGATAGCGAAGATCACCAAGATTTCATGGGACAACTATGACATTTTGTTACTCCTTCACTTCTTTCTCTAGCTTACATATACCTAAATAGTGCCAATAGCTCTTACCTTTGGGTGATATGGTATCAAAGGACTTTGTTTATTCATTTATGTTTCGTATTTCATTTCTACCTTCATGTTTTATTTTTTATGACTTTTTTTGGTTCCTTGTTTGGCTTTCCTATATTCCTTGATTCAGATGAGTGGTTATCTATTTCAGAATATTTCCTCATCTAGTACTTGGCAAATTCATCTCTACAAGGTAACTGTGGACTTGGTTGATTGTCATTGGAATATAAAATTATGTTCCATAGCACAATGACCTTGATCAGATTGCAGATTAGAGGGGGAAAAGACCAGCTGTGCAATAAAGGATTGTCAAATTTGTGGTTCCTATAGGAAAAATGGTATAGTTGGGATGTGCAGTTTAGGGGAAGATTTCAGATACCACTATAGTGCAAATTTAATACAGCCTGAAGGGGAGTGAAGGGACAAAAATGAGGGGATGGAAATTGGAAACCAGAGCGGTTTTTTGGTAGTGGAAAGGGATTATGGTGGATTTTCCATTTAATGGTTTAGCCTTGTGCAGGAATATGTAAGATGGATGCATGAGAAAACTTGTTGATGGTGTTTCCTTTTACCATTGGCAACTTTCTTTTGGAAGTTGTTATTTTTTGGTTGGATTGGTAAGGATATGAGCTATAAAATTGCTAGATAATTGTGCCTTTTTTGATGAGAATCATCTGATTCAACTAGTCATCTTGAAAAGATGTCATGTTATTTGAGCATTCCTTTATACAAAATGAGGAACACATTTATATATGTATAACATAGTAAAATAGAATAGACAAGCAAGAAAAGTTATTCACTTCAATGATAGTTATATTTCCTTATATAGGAAAACATGGTCATGCGTATAGGTTATCAACTACTCAACACACTATGTTTACTCTAACCTTATTAGTTACATCAATCTTCTTGGATGGCCCATGCCTTTCAAGGTACCCCTACATCATCATCATCTTCAAAGCCTTATCCCAATTCCAGTCCTTTACCTTGGCATCACTTGCCAGTGCAACAACACCAGTGGTGCATTATTTCTTCTCAAATTCCATTTTGGAAGATTCTTCTAAGTTCCATGACCATTCTCCAAGTAAGGCTGGATCAATTTTATATATGTCCTAATTCTTAAAGTCTCCCTTCTTCTTTACTCCTGCATTTATTTCTGAATTCATTAAAGGTATCCATGTCATGCGATCTTGTCCTTCACACCATAAAAACATTCTAACCCTTTCAATGTCCTTCCTGACTCCCTCTGGACTCCAATCCATGGGGAGCATGTACACCGGCACACTTGAGAAAATAAAATCATTGTGCGGCACTCTGCCCTTAGACTCAGAGATCTTTGTGACAACTCATCTGTAACTGAGCCTCTTAGTTAAAGGATGCTGAAACTGTCCTCTGAGATTCTGTAGTGAAGAGGCTTGATGGTTGGGAAAGTCATACCCTAAAACTTATTTGACTGGGGATGGCGTTTAATCCTTATTGAGAGATAGTCATCTTTGTGGTCATTTGAGGTTTCAAAATTAATCAAATGTCTGAAACCTATTTCATGGATTTTCAGTGTCAACAGAGTGGTCTTCTTTGAACCTCACAATAATGTGGCATCAGCCTACCGTAGCCGTGTTAATGGTGGACTTCTCTGGCAAACTCTGAATTGCCACATATTTGCTACTCCACCTTCTCCAAACTCAGTGAGTAGGTCAAGTATCAGAGGGAGTGGATCAGTTTGCATTGGACCCCTTTGAACTCTTAAGTATACTAATAGCCTTCCATTAGAATAGAATAAAATTTTGCTTTAGTTATACACCCAGTTCAATTAATCTACATTTTAGGGAACCTATGGTTCTTGGAATCTCTTGAGAATTTCCAACAGATATTGTGACAGGCATTTTGAAGCCTTAGTTTTAGTAATATCTCTTCCTTTCTCATCTGGCTTTATGTAGGCACATTTTGCAAATCCTCTAATTTCTCTTCTTAACGAAGCAGTCTAGTTTTTCTCATTTAGCTTCCTAATCACCCTTGATTTTATGTTCCTTTCGACAAACCTATATATCCATTCTATTCCTATCAGTTTTCTCTTCTTTGTTTGGAGGTGGGGCCTTAACGGTGTTTCTCTAGGATAGACAAACCTCTTCCTACAAGCATTAGTGTACTATCTTCTTAGAAAGTATCCATGATGTGCTAAGGATAAATTCAGGAAGGTCTAGCTTTGTGTACTCACCATCCCCCTCCATCTTTGAAGAATCCCAAAGTCCGTCTCTAAGCAAAAAAGCATCATTGGACTTTTAATTTCTTGTGATTTGTGTGAAGGCTCTTGTAAGACTGTCTAACTTGCAAGGAAGGATCGGGGATCAGACTCGGATCATCCGGTCCAAAACCAATCCGGGTAGGTTGGATGGTCGATCTCGGTCCGATCCATGTGTTGCACCCACTATTTATCTTGGATAAATTGAGATACTTCTCTCGAGTTGGTCGAGATTCAACATTCGGCGTACGGCCGCTCCGTGGAATATTTCCAAACGACGGGACTCTGTGGCCCGTGTATTATTTCAATTATAAATCCCTCGCAGCAAACGAGGTGGTTGAGAACCGGACTAAATCCACAACGATTGTCAGGGTCGTGTGGTTCCGGGCGAGCCCTGACAGGCAAGAATTTTCTCCCTCGAATGTTCGGGGTGAATAAAGAAAACCCTTGCAGCAAAGAAAGAGGGCACAAGAGAGGGTATACATACCTCCGGAGAAGTCCAATACACATGTATCACGTAGCTCGGACAAGCGCAAAGCCTCATTTTCCCACCGACGGCACAAGGAAGACGACAACGAATAAGAGGAACATCTCCTCCTTTCTCCACGCGGTGTATTGCGAACAAGATTGTTGAAAAAATCTCGAAAGGTGGGGTTTATGCAGGGGAGAAGTCGGGGGGGACCCGTTCGGGGTCGGACAGACCCGCACGGGGTCGCCCGACTCCGGACGGCCCTCGCGGGGTGCCCGGGACCAATCGGGGTCAAACGACGTTGGGCAGGTCCCGCGCTGGGACCCTCCAGGGTCAAATGACCCCGGGCAGGTCCCGCGCGGGCATGCCCGGGGTCACTTGACCCCGGGTGGGGTCCCCGGGGTCATTTGACCCCGTTGCCTCTTTTCTCTCTCGCTGAAGGAAAAAAAAGGAAAAAAAGGAGAAAAAGGACCCTCCCGAGGTCATTTTCATCTCGTCCACCCTGTACGGGTTAAATCAACCCCGGTGGCCCTCAAACTTCTATAAATGGACCCCCGGGGGTCCAGATGGACATCTAGACATCTACACAGAGTGAGAGAGGAGGAATCAAGCAACTGCGAGAAGAAGCTTTGTTCGTTGTTCGGCCTACTAAGGGTATGTGATATCCCAGGCCTTGTGTTTATGTCCCTGCGGGCTCCGTTTGTAATTATGTCCCTCTGAGGGCCATATTTGTAATTTTCTATGCACCTGGGACGGCTAAATTATGTAGTTCCACCTACATAATGGTGAATTACAAAAATGCCCTTCCTGGGACTACGAGAAAATTCAAGTCCTGTTATTTACAGTTTTACCCTGCAACCTTTTGTAATTGAGACTATGCCCCCTATGTTCTGCATTAGTGCGGAGATCTCTTATGTACAGTCGACAACTCGCCGACAACCCTTGTACTCATATGGATCATTAATGTACTCAGTTGTTCTGGTCAGGGGAAAATTACAAATAAGCCATGACTTTCGGGAAATTATGTACATGCCCCTCCTTTTTTTTGCAAATCAACGCACAAGCGTCTTCTATGAAGTCCATTGTTGCTCCTTTGCTGAGGGACCTCGTTGGCGCAGCCTCATATCAAAGCATGGTCTTGAACCCTAGGCCTGCCTTGGGTATGATAAAATTACCAAAATACCCTTACAGTCCAGAAATGGCTAAATAACCCCTAAATCCTCCGAAAATGGCCTCAGTGCCCCGGGAAGTCAGAGATTTTACCATACTTTCCCTCCAACTTAGAAATTCCAAAAATGCCCCTGGCCTAGTGAAATTATCAAAATACCCCTAGAAATCTAAAATTACCAAAATACCCTTGCAGTCTAAAAAATCTCCCAACACTCAAAAAATGCCTACGGCTTCTTTAAAATTGCAGTTATATCATCAAATTACAAGTTTTCTTGCCTAACCTGGTTGCCTTTGGTGAAACCCTAATTTCTTCTGTGGTGAATGAGAGGTAACTGTGAGTCGTGTAAGTGAGCCTGCCCTCAGCATCAGAACCTATGTAGGGGACCTTAAGATGTCTTTGACAGTTAAACAAAGGTGTTCGGACGTTAGGTTGATGTAAATCAATACTGACTACGGTCAGTGGGGAAAGGTCTAGCGCTTGAATCCAAATCGTCTGATACGATGTGCACCCACGGAATAAACCCTGCACAGGCTATTTATGCAGCCTCTCTATGTGCAATCCTTGTAGTGTTCTTTTCAAAAGGCCACCATATATATATATGTAGATGTATACTTATTCCGCGATGCCAACACCATGCCAATTATTTTTTATAAGTTTCGAGGTCAATGTGGGTTTATATACTTTTACAATGGTTTTTATGTAAAAATCTAACCTATTTACTTTGATGGAGAGTAAGTTCTACTTCTTCCTTCCCCACACCCCCCGACCCCTTACTCCACTATAGGGCCGATGGCGATAGAGGACAAGGAGGAGGAGGCACCGACAGCTGGTGGCTATAGCATCGGCAGTCAGTGCCAACGGAGACGTCGACAGCAGGTGGTGACGGTGACAACAGGTGATGACGGCGACAACAACACGTAAGTTCTTCAATGGGGACGGCGACAGCAGGTGGCGACGGCGACATCAACAGGTAAGTTCTTCTGACAGTTGACTGTATCACATGGCAGATGAGAGGTGGTGGCTGCTGGAGGTAGAGGCAATGGCCGCTTGATCCTACATACAAGAGGAGGCATATGGAGTACGAGGATCCCTATAGCCAGCTCTCTTCTGATTCCTTCTCTGGTTGAGAAAGATGGGGGGGGGGGTTTCAAAGTCCCATCCTTGATTGGCCTGGTTAAACTGGCTGATATTTAAACTAAGGGATGGAAAATGCCTGTCCCTGCAGGTTTCATTCTCAGCAGGTTGATGGGAGTAGGATTCTTGAAGGATTTCGCAAGAATCTTGCGAGATCACATTCCTTGACCCTATGCCCTAGTCTTCTTTATCTGTTACTTCTATCGTAGATCAGATTTAGTGTCCTATTTTTTCAATCTATTTCTCTTCTTTTGTGGTCATTTCTCATCTTCAATTCTCTTATCTTTCTAGTTACATTTTGAACACGACATCCATGGTTTGCAACCTCGGGAGAATCTTTCAAGATGTTATGAGATTCTATCTCTCTGTGGTGGGGACGCAGTGATCACCTACCGGCGTCGGCGATGACGGTCCGCACCGACAGCTCCGGTATCCTTGTGGTCAAGGTTGACAGTCTCGGTTTCGGACTCGGTTTCGGCCGAGTCCGAAATCGATACGAATCGGTATCGGTTTCGGTTTCGGCCGAAACCGGCCGAAACCCAGTCAAAAGCTTTAAAAAATTTGAAAATGGACCTAAAAATTCATAAACAAATAGATATAAATAGATATAAAGTTAATAATCACATAAAAGGCTTTTTAATTCATTAAACATGCATTTGATTGTAAAGAAATTAGATTAAGTGCAATAAACATGAAGTAGACATTGAAATTCAAACATTGAACATGTTAAACTATTATTCTTGAGTACATACTAAGCATAAAGTAGGTTCAAGCATTACAATAAACCAAGGATGTCAAACTCGGTTTCGGACTCAGTTTCGCCCGGGTCCGAAACCGATACGACTCGGTATCGGTTTCGGTTTCGGCCGAAACCGGCCGAAACCCAGATAAAAGGTTAAAAAAAATTAAATTAAATCTAAAAAATCTGATAAAAAATCATAAAAAATATAAATAATCACTTAAAATCATAAAAATCATTACACATGCATTTGACTGTATAAGTTAGTGCAATAATCTTGAAGTAGACAACTACAAAAATTGAACTTCAAACATTGAACATGTGAAAGTTAAAGTAATATTCCATTGTACATTAATACAAGCAGTACAATAAACCAAATTAGACAAAATAAATGTTACGAAAATTCATTAATTCTTACCTAATATGGATAATACTTACTAGAAGAACCTTCTCCCTCATCGTCTGACCCTTGATGTTGATACCCATAACCAGGTTGCATGTATGGTCTATATTCACTATAACCAAACAATGAGGTAACCAAGTCCTGCATCCCTCTTTGGATCCCTTTTGGAGTGTTTGGTTGGCTTGAGCCGAATCCAGTATCAGCATAAGAATCTTGAGGAAGAGAAGAGGAACTGGCCGGATGGAAGTTGAATGATGGTTCATAACCCCACGACCCATAAATCGTTGCCTCCTGTTGGCCACCTCCATAACCTGATGGATGCCCATATTGACTCTGTGACTCATGTCCTCCCTCACCCTGACTGTATCCTCTGCCTGTGTCTGCGTGGAAGGAGGAAGGACCACCAGCATCCCCACCGCCAGTAGTAGCACCTGTAGCACCTGGCACATACGAAAATATAGAATTTATCTCCTACCAAAACATAATCTGATTCGAACTGATAATAAGAATTTAAGTTACTTTCAAAAACAAAAAATCAAAGGATCACGAAACCACCAGTCTCCAGTCGCCTTTTGGCCTTTGGGGATGCTTTTTCCTGTGCCGGTGTGCTTTCTTCTTGCACCCTTGACATGAATCCTATTCCCTTGGCGTGTGCCTCAAATAAATCTGCTTCAACTGTTCAATTGCCGGGTCCTCTCGAGTATCAACATTTATTCTCTCAGTTTGCCCATGCACTGATGTACTTCTTCTTAAGGATGTAGGTGCCTTGCCCATTCTAGGAGTGACTGGCCTGCTATCTGAGTCGGAGTGTCTAGCTGGCTGAAAATCATGTTGCTCCTCAGTGTCCTCAACAACCCTAGACATGTGGGCATGAGTATCTCTGGCCCTCTTTGATTTTCTTCTTAATTCGGGATCTCTTTGCTCATCTTCATCTAGTATGCCCTCTGCCCATCTTCTATCATCATCATCAAAAACGGGCTCATCAACTTGCTCTCGTGTCTCCACCCAAGACTGCAACGGATTCTCATCATCAAATAAGGCATCCACATCAATTTCTGTGGCGGCATCCCCGGCGGCGCGTTTGTCTCGCAGCTGTTGTCTCAACCTCATATTCTTTATTCTCAACCTCATATTGTAGTGGCAGTACACTAATTTCTCTAACCGTTCAGTCTTTAGCCGATTGCGAACCTTCGAGTGTATAAGGCTGAACGTGCTCCAATTTCTTTCACATTGGCTTGCCGATGTTGTTTGACTGAGCACCCTAACTGCAATGAAAGCCAATGCATTGCTGCCCACATCTCGGTTGTTCACCATTATCCACCAGTCAGCTGTTCCACCAACCATAAACAAATGCATTTTAGTTGTAGAAATATATATTCATCAGGTTAAGAAATCCAAAAAATAAAATATACCTGGGCTCACTCTTCCCACAGCGTATTGCAATTGGGAGTCAGCATATGTCCCAGTCCTCATTCTGTAATGGTTCATAACATAAAGTAATACATTAACATAACTACTTAAATAAATTCTATACATGTTATTGAAAGTATCAAATAAAGGCGAACCTCTACTTCGGCCTCTAGTCTCTTTTCTGGATTCCTCGATAAATGACCAATGACTTTTAAAGTCCCTTGAAGCACCTCGCCATCAACATGTGCATCGGCACCATACATAAATCGAGGGTTGAGGAAATAACCAGCATTTGTGTATAATTAACTAAATGAAATTTATAAAATAACATAAAGGCATTATCCCAATTTCAGTACAATTAATCACTCACTAGCTGCATGCAAGTCGTGGTGTAATGTGTTGTCCCATCTCTGGTCAATAATTTTTCACCATTTTGCATAATGTCTGGGAAGGGAATGCTGCAACTCCAATTTGGCACGGTCCATGGCCTCGTACAGATAGCCCATATCATTCTTCTCATCGCCATCCACCATTCTTAGGACCTTCACGAGGGGTGTGACTACTTTCAAGTACCGTGACACCCTGCCCCAGAATTTGTTGTCGTCCACGACGTGGCAGACATCCAGATAATCCATCTGTGCATCAACTGTGCCCTTGTCGATGTAGTCCCGTAGGGCATTGTGGTACATGAAAGCTTTCAGCTCATTCTTGTACCTGTGTAGATAAATGAAATTTTAAGCTGCATCAACTGTTACATATCAGTAAGGATAAAGTATCAAGAATTGAGATCAATCTTATACCGGTGCAAAGACTCCAAAGAAATAAAATTGGAAGCAAATCTGGTTGGACCTGCACGGATGATATCTCGCCCTCCACTGACATGCGCCCTGAACATATTTAGTATCCTAGGATGGCCATAGATATACTGTGTGACTTTTTGTGCCTTGTCAATTGTCTTCTTCACATGCTTTTCCTTCCCTATGTCTTCGAGCATCAGATCCAGACAATGTGCTGCACATGGGAGCCAATATAAATGACTGCGCTTCTGCATCAATTTTTTCCCTGCAGCCTTGTAACTGGCTTCATTATCAGTCACCACCTGCACAACATTCTCCTCTCCAATTTGTTCTACCATGTCATCCATCAAATAAAACAAATAATTTGCATTCTTTTCATAATCTGATGCATCAACTGATTTCACAAACACTGTACCTTCGATGCAATAGACCAAAAAGTTTATCATGGACTTCTTCGTGGTACCAGTCCAACCATCACACGTGATGGTGCATCCTCTCTCCACCCATATATGCTTGAAGCTTTCAACCCAATCATGGAGCTCCTCAACCTCTCCCTCAAGGCCACGCCCGTATATGTCTCGACGTGAGGGGGCCTTCAAGCCAGGGCCAGCATCTGCTATGGCATCTATCATAGGTTGGAAATATTCACTTGAAGCTGCATGTGCAGGGACACCTGCATGAAAAAATCATTTGCAGATAGATTTAAATGCATGCCCTGCAACTTCTGCTGATTTTTTGTCCCCTCTCAATGCAGACTTGATTTTAGGTTGTGTAGCCTGGGGCCTTCTGTGGAGATAGCTGTCCATGGGACCTGTTCCCTGCATATGTGGGGCAGCACCAACGTCAGGGCGTCGTGCAGCTGTACTCTCATAGGTCCCTGAACCCATGGCTCCCTTCCCTTTCCTTCGAGCGGCTTGTTCACGCTCCCTTGCTTCAGTCAGCTCTGGATCAGAATCCTCAGTGCCTTCCTCATCATCATCCCTCCTAACCCTTCTGCCAGAGATCTTCTCAGCAATTTCAGCCTCATCCTCAGCCCTTTGTTGCACCCTCTCCCTTTTCCCCAGAAGGCACTGGCGCATCTCTTCTCGCACCTCTCGGGGACAGTGGTCACATTGTCTCACCTCTCCTCGTACCCCTGCCAAATGTTGCTTTCCTCTGGTTATTCCGCCATACATCTCCCTACCACAGTAATTGCATTTCACCTTTCTTCTCTTAGCATCAACTAAGGTCAGGTGGGCCCACCCCGGATCCTCCTGCCCTTGCTGCTCCTGTGTTTGCTGACGTCTAGGCATGATGCTGCATTATGACAGTCAAAGACAATCTCTTGTAAGTACAATGAAAAAAAGGCAATTGAACATGAAAGAGCTCCAAATTAGTCAATGAAGCTTAATTGAGCTTCAATTGTGGGTAATAAAGCTGAATTAGACGAAAGCCCCAATTTTTATGAGGTAATTAAGCCCTAATTACCAAATAACCCTTAATGACCCTTCATAAAAATGACATCCCAGCATGATCCCACCCCAAATTCATCAATCAAACTTAATTAACCTTCAATTGTAGCTAGGGAACTCGAATTAGACAAAAGCCCCAATTTTTTGAACTAATTAAGCCTTAATTACTAATTAAGCCCTAATTACCCCTCATAAAAATATAATCCCAGCATGATCCCATCTCAAATTCGTCAATGAAACTTAATTAACCTTCAATTGTGACTAAGAAACTCGAATTAGACAAAAGCCCCAATTTTTATGAACTAATTAAGCCTTAATTACTAATTAAGTCCTAATTACCCTTCATAAAAATATAATCCCAGTATGAAGGCACCCCAAATTCGTCAATGAAACTTATCTATCCTTCAATTGTGGCTAAGAAAGCCGAATTAGATGAAAGCCCCAAATTTTTTGCATGAATTAGGGCTTCATTAGCTATTACCCTCCTTGCTCACCTCAAAATTTTGACCCATTCGTCAATAACACAACAAAACAATCAAACCCTAAATTATGACAGTCAAAATAACCTAAAACAAAACAATCAAACCCTAAATTATGATAGCCAAAATTTTACTCTCTTTGATGAATGATCCTTCAAGCTGGCTAGCTGCGTTTCCCTCTCCCTGCCACCACACCGTGTAGCTGGCTTCTCCTGTCCACCTCCAGCAGCAGTCGCAGCAGCAGAAGCAGCCAGCCACCTCGCGGGCGCAACAGCAGCAGCAGGCAGCAGCGGCTCGCAGCGGCCACCTCTTGCAGGCGCGCGCGCGCAGCAGCAGCAGCAGGTAGGGCCGGCAGCAGCGGCAGGCAGGGCCGGCAGCAGCGGCAGGCAGCAGCGCAGGGCCGCAGGCACAGTGGGGGAGAGGGTTTCGACTGAGGCCGGTGGGTTTCGGCTGAGAACGATCAGGTGGGGGGGGGGGAACTCAAGTTCACGGGGGTTTCGCCCGAAACCGATACACTTATACCGTTTCGTTGAGCTACAGTGATCAGTGTGGTTTTCGTATCGAGTCTGGCCGAAACCGATATGTTTCGGCCGAAATGTATCCGAAACGTATCGGTTTCGGCCGAAACTGCCAACAATGCAATAAACCTAATTAGGCACAGTAAATGTTACGGAAATTAAATGATCTTTACCTAAATGAAGAGGCACTAATATGGATAATAACTAGAACCTTCTCCCTCATCATCTGACTTTTCATGTTCATACCCATAAGAAGGATGCATGTATGGTCTATATTCACTATAACCAAACAATGAGGTAGCCAAGTTCTGCATCCCTCTTTGGATTCCTCTTGGAGTGGTTGGTTGGCTTGATCCAAATCCAGTATCAGCATAAGAATCTTGAGGAAGAGAAGAGGAACTGGCCGGATGGAACTGGAATGCTGGTTCATAACCCCACTACCCATAAATCGCTGCCTCCTGTTGGCCACCTCCATAACCTGATGGATGCCCATATTGAGTATGTGAATCATATCCTTGCTCACCCTGACTGTATCCTCTGCCTGTGTCTGCGTGGAAGGAGGAAGGACCACCAGCATCCCCACCGCCAGTAGTAGCACCTGCAGGCTCCAGTCGCCTTTTGGCCTTTGGGGATGCTTTTTCCTGTGTCGGTGTGCTTTCTTCTTGCACCCTTGACATGAATCCTGTTCCCCTTGGCGTGTGCCTCAAATAAATCTACTTCAACTGCTCAATTGCCGGGTCGTCTTGAGCAGCAGCATTTGTTCTCTCAGTTTGCCCATGCACTGATGTACTTCTTCTTAAGGATGTAGATGCCTTGCCCATTCTAGGAGTGACTGGCCTGCTATCTGAGTCTGAGTGTCTAGCTGGCTGAAAATCATGCTGCTCCTCAGTGTCATCAACAACCCCAGGTGGGTCCCTTCTCTGGTGCGCATGAGTATCTCTGACCCTCTTTGATTTTCTTCTGAATTCGAGATCTCTTGGCTCATCTTCATCTAGTATGCCCTCTGCCCATCTTCTATCATCATCATCAAAAACAGGCTCATCAATCTGCTCTCGTGTCTCCACCCAAGACTGCAACGGATTCTCATCATCAAATAGGGCATCTACATCAATTTCTGCACTCCCATCCTCAGCGACGCGTTTTTCCCTCAGCATTTGTCTTATCTTCATGTTCTTTATTCTCAGTCTCATATTGTAATGACAGTAAATCAATTTTTCTAACCGTTCAGCCTTTAGCCGATTGCGAACCTTCGAGTGTATAAGGCTGAACGTGCTCGAATTTCTTTCACATTGGCTTGTCGATGTTGTTTGACTGAGCACCCTAATTGCAATGAAAGTCAATGCATTATTGCCCACATCTCGGTTGTTCACCATTATCCACCAGTCAGCTGTTCCACCAACCATAAACAAATGCATATAAGTTGTAGAAATATATATTCAGGTTAAGAAATCAAATGACTAAAATATACCTGGGCTCACTCTTCTCACAGCGTATTGTAATTGGGAGTCAGCATATGTCCCAGTCCTCATTCTATAATTGTTCATCTACAAACATAAAGTAATACATTAACATAACTACTTAAATAAATTCTATACCTGTTATTGATAAAATCAAATAAAGGCCAACCTCTACTTCGGCCTGAAGTCTCTTTTTTGGATTCCTCGATAAACGACTAATGACTTTTAAAGTCTCTTGGAGCACCTCGCCATCAACATGTGCATCGGCATCGTATATAAATCTAGGGTTGAGGAAATAACCTACATTTGTGTATAATTAACTAAATATTATATATAAAATAACATATAGGCATTACCCCACTTTCAGTACAATTAATCACTCACCAGTTGCATGCAAGTCGTGGTGTAATGTGTTGTCCCATCTCTGGTCAATAATTTTCCACCATTTTACATAATGTCTGGGAAGGGAATGCTGCAACTCCAACTTGGCACGGTCCATGGCCTCGTACAGATAGCCCATATCATTCTTCTCATCGCCATCCACCATTCTTAGGACCTTCACGAGGGGTGTGACTACTTTCAAGTACGGTGACACCCTGTCCCAGAATTTGTTGTCGTCCACGACGTGGCAGACATCCAGATAATCCATCTGTGCATCAACTGTGCCCTTGTCGATGTAGTCCCGTAGGGCATTGTGGTACATGAAAGCTTTCAGCTCATTCTTGTACCTGTGCAAATAAATGAAATTTGAAGCTGCATCAACTGTTACATATCAGTAAGGATAAAGTTAATAGAATTGAGATAAATCTTATACCTGTGCAAAGACTCCAAAGAAATAAAATTGGAAGCAAATCTGGTTGGGCCTGCACGGATGATATCTCGCCCTCCACTGGCATGCGCCTTGAACATATTCAATATCCTAGGATGGCCATAGATATACTGTGTGACTTTTTGTGCCTTATCAATTGTCTTCTTCACATGCTTTTCTTTCCCTATGTCTTCAAGCATCAGATCCAGACAATGTGCTGCACATGGGAGCCAATATAAATGACTGCGCTTCTGCATCAATTTCTTCCCTGCAGCCTTGTAACTGGCTTCATTATCAGTCACCACTTGCATAACATTCTCCTCTCCAATTTGTTCTATCATGCCATCTATCAAATGAAACAAATAATTTGCATTCTTTTCATAATCTGATGCATCAACTGATTTCACAAATACTGTACCTTCGATGCAATAAACCAAAAAGTTTATCATGGACTTCTTCGTGGTACCAGTCCAACCATCACACATGATGGTGCATCCTCTCTCCACCCATATATGCTTGAAACTTTCAACCCAATCATAGAGCTCCTCAACCTCTCCCTCAAGGCCACGCCCGTATATGTCTCGACGTGAGGGGGCCATCAGCCAGGGCCAGCATCTGCTATGGCATCTATCATAGGTTGAAAATATTCACTTGAAGCTGCATGTGCAGGGACATCTGCATGAAAAAATCATTTGCAGATACTTTTAAATGTATGCCCTGCAACTTCTGCTGATTTTTTGACCCCTCTCAATGCTTGCTTGATTTTAGGTTGTGTAGCTTGGGGCCTTCTGTGTAGATAGCTGTCCATGGGCCCTGCTCTCTGCGGGGCAGCACCACTGTCAGGACGTCGTGAAGCTGTACTCTCGTAGGTCCCTGAACCCATGGGTCCCTTCCCTTTCCTTCGAGCGGCTTGTTCACGCTCCCTTGCTTCAGTCAGCTCTGGATTAGAATCCTCAGTGCCTTCCTCATCATCATCCCTCCTAACCCTTCTGCCAGAAATCTCCTCTGCAATTTCAGCCTCATCCTCAGCCCTTTGTTGCATCCTCTCCTTTTTGCCCAGAAGGCACTGCCGCATCTCTTCTCGCACCTCTCGGGGACAGTGGTCGCATTGTCTCACCTCTCCTCTTACCCCTGTCAAATGTTGCTTTCCTCTAGTAATTCCGCCATACATCTCCCTACCACAGTAATTGCATTTCACCTTTCTTCTCTTAGCATCAACTAAGGACATGTGGGCCCACCCCGGATCCTCCTGCCCTTGTTGCTCCTGTATTTGTTGACGTCTAGGCATGATGCTATATTAAGACATTCATACACAAAAAGTTATAAGTACAATTAAAAACTTAACCCTTAATTAGCAATTAACCCTTAATCACCCTTGCAAAAAATCAATTACCAGCATGATCTCACCCTAAAATCTTCAATGAAACTTAATTGAGCTTCAATTAAACCTAAGCAAATCAATTTAGACAAAATCCCCACTTTTTATGAACTAATTAACCCTTAATTAACAATTAACCCTTAATCACCCTTGCAAAAAAACAATTACCAGCATGATCTCACCCCAAAATCTTCAATGAAGTTTAATTGAGTTTCAATTGAGTCTAAGCAAACCAATTTAGACAAAAGTCCCAATTTTTATGAACTAATTAACCCTTAATTAACACTTAACTCTTAATCACCCTTACAAAAAATCAATTACCAGCATGATCCCACCCCAAAATCTTCAATGAAACTTAATTGAGCTTCAATTGAGCCTAACTAAACCAATTTAGACAAAAGCCCCAATTTTTATGAACTAATTAACCCTTAATTAACACTTAACCCTTAATCACCCTTCGAATTAATTAATTACCAGCATGCTCCCGCTTCAAATTAGTCAATGAAACTTAATTGAGCCCTAATTGACCCTTACTAAACCTAATTAAAGAAAAGCCCCAAATTTAAACTTCTAATTAGGGTTTAATTAGAAGTGTTAAAAATTTAATCATGGTTGTAAATTAACCTATAACACAACATTTAACCTACAACAAATTTTTTTTCAACAACTCAACCAAAAAAACACAAAACATAAAAAACCCTAAATTTACCTCCACAAAATTTACCTCCGCAGTGGGTCGGACGGCTGAGCTGTGGACCGGGCAGGCCGGCAGGGGCCCCTGGCATGGCCTGAGGTTGGCCGCTGGCCGGCTTTGTCTGGCCCGGGTAGGGGCTGGCACTGGCAGTGGATGGTGGATGCGGCAGCAGCAGCAGCAGGCCTCGCAGCAGCCACCTCTTGTGGGCCCGCGCGCGCAGCAGCAGGCCTCGCGGGCTCGCAGCAGCAGCAGCGGCAGGCAGGAGGTAGCAGCAGAGGGTTTCGGCCCTTTCAGGAGGGTTTCGGCTGAGAACACCCGATCGGTGGGGGGGGGGACTCAACTTCAAGTGGGTTTCGGGCCGAAACCCTCCGGTTTCGGGTGAAACCAGTATCAGTTTCGCCCGAAACTGATAGACTTATACCGTTTCGGCTTAGCTACAGTGATCAGGTGGGTTTTCGTATCGGGTCTGGCCGAAACCGATACGTTTCGGCCAAAACGTATCGGTTTCGGCCGAAACTGCCAACCATGCTTGTGGTTGGGCGATTTTGAGCTGAGATGACACCACAACGTCCTTGGAGTTTTTCCTATTTATTCTGTAATTTTTTTTTAGATAGTTATTTGATATTTTTCAACAATCTGTAGCCCACTCTGGGCATTTTGTTATATTGTGCTAGGTATCCCTGTCACTTTTGACATAGACAGGGCTTTTTTTATGTCCTTTAAGGACCCTATTGTACTCAATGAGGGGATGGAAAATAGAATGAGGAGAGAATGTTCCTTTGGTGATGCCCTAATGTTCTGGTGAGGAGTGCCCTGAGAGGGGGAGGGTGTGAGACCCAAGAAACGTGCCGCCGCCAGTGTCTTCCCTTTCCCATATCCCCGACCTTCTTCCTTTCATCTCTCGCTGCCGCACCTCTTCCTCCTGCTCACTTCTCTCTATTCAACCCCCCCAACCCGCAACCTCTTCCCTTTCCCCCTTCTCCCTCCTCCTTCTTCTTCCTCTATGAAAGTGGAAACATGGGCATCGACCCACCCTGACCATCGTCCGCTAGGTCCCTGCCGCGCCCCGTCGCCTTGCCTCCCTGCTGGCCACCTGCCACCCTCACCGTCGCGAAGCCCGCCTTCAGCCACCACCTTGCCCCCCTACCGTCAGTCTTGTGGGTCATCCTTCTCTCTCTACCTCCCCTTCTCCCCCATGCACAGCTGCCCCGCCTCGCCGTCCACCCTCCCCCTCCTAACACTGATAGCAACGGCAACCACCGCCGCCACTCCGCAACCAGATCACACACACAGCCTGGCCGCCTGCCCTGTCAGTTGCCCCTTCCACACGCAGGACCTTCATCCTGCTTTGCCGGACTGCCGACAACCTGCAAGAACCCCGCCGCGACGTTCAACATGGCCGGTCACCTGCTTACTGACCCCAGGTGATCCTTCCACCGATGACGGTAACGGCGGTCCCAGCTGCCGCCTCTGTCACCGCCGGTGTCGTCCGCCGCATTGGATTCAGCCGCTTGCAACGCTGCCGTTGTCCCCGTGGCATCTCCTGTGCCACCACCTCCATTGAACCTCAACTCGCCGGCAGAGGCACCTCCCCGGTCTGCGGTCACGGCTGTGGACTTTGGCCGTTGCCCTGTTCCTTCGCCTGCGCGCCATCGCCGTGGAGCCAACACCCATCTCCGCCAGCCCCACCACGCCCTGCCACTAGCAGAAGCAGCGAACCTCTCCACCGAGTGCCATCACGGGTAGGCCATACTCATGATCTTGCGGAATGTCCTCGCTGTCCTGTTGCTACATTTTACTTGTGTTTAAATGAGTGAGAGCCCGACCACACACTATTAATAGTTTTGAGATTGCTGGTGGAGAGTGCATATACATGAGGACCCCTTTTCATCCCGTCTGTAATTTCTGATATATTTGATAGATTGAATGGCCCTATCTCACACGGTGGTTCCTAAACCACCGACGATTCGCTGTTAGAGTTTTGTTGGGACGATACTTGTGCTTCCTTATTTTCGGATACATATATTTGCTTTCTTGAACTCAGTGTGTGGCTGGACATTGCTTAACGTTTATATGCACTTGACTTTGACGCGCTTGCTATACCGTCCCGCATCACTCTGTCTTACTGATAACCATAATGCTCGAAACATCTGACTGAAAATGCACAGTTTATGTGGGTCATGCAACTGTCATGTGCTTGAACCAGCCTGTTTTTGGGGGTTTCGAACCACCTCCCTATTGCTTTTGGCTCATTCAAGCCCGAGCAGTTTGAAACCCATCCCTTCCCTCCATTCCCCACCCACTACAGTGCTGTGAACACTTGAAGCTATCATGCAGTTGCCATTGAGCCACCTGATGCCATTGGCCTATTGCTGTTGTCCTGTTACATGCTATTGATGTCCAAGCTAGAGAGGACGGGGAAGAGGAGGAGGGATGCTCCCTGCTGTGGTCAACCTGTCCATACAAGGAATTATGTTATTCTGTATTTCATATTTTTCTAAGAATATTTTTGGTCTTTGCAGGGTCAGATTGAGCACAACTGCAACCGATCTTTGAGTTGATTCGACTGGGTTCAGGATGGCCACCAAAAACTTGCAGCCCTACAACTGATATTTATCAGGTTTTTCATGCAAAACAATGGGACTTGTTTCCAAGGTAACAGTTGGCTGGAAAGTTTTGCCATGTCCAGATTTGGGTATGCAACTTGTAATCTGACTCAATGTTAACAGTAAATTTTCACCAAGCACTTGACCCTAGAGACAGGATGATCCATCAATCTGTGAAGGCATCACTAAGCCCAGTGCACCATGTTTTGCTTTGACCCAAGATGTGGAATGACATACATGGGCTGGATATCCTTCTTCAGTGCTCCATAGATTTTGTCCTTGCCTCTCTGCTTGTTTCATTGCCTGATATTCATGATGCTTAAGAAAATGGCAGAGGAGAATGAGGAGGAGACATGCTTAGCCCATGGCCCTCAGTTAATCAAAATCTGAGGCGGTGATTCATATTTGGATCATTCTTCTTGAACCATGCACATATGGTGTTGAGTATGGATCGAAAATCTAACATGAACCCTGGGCTAATTTGGGTGGCATTTGGGTTGGCCTTCAGCTGTGGATTCCCAACCGGGTCCCAATTTTATAAAGATATTAGTTATTTGTATTAGTGTTCTAAAGATGTTGGTGAATTCATAATCTTCCATGGGCCATGGGCTAAGCTTCTGGCAACAAGGCAAAGATGCTTTGGCTGTGAGGAGAATTTAGCCTGCTCCTATCTGTCATTGTCAATGGGTCTGTGAACATAGTGCCATTGTTGTTTCTGATAAACAACCATCTTTTAGAAATATGTCCAAAACATGATCAAGATCTGCTGGGTTGTTGGATTATTGATTTCTAGCTATGTCCCATGTTCAGACTGCTTAATAGTGGTTCATCAGTCAACTAATTCTTAAGGCTGCTTTAATAAGTTATTTTCACGGTTACTGTTGTGTCCCTGTGGTTTTGATGATGTCAAACACTATGACTCATCTATGAGTCAGTGTTTTGGTGCATTGGTTTTATGCCTTATTGAAGTCATATGTTTTGATGAAATTTGATCCTATCATGATCTTATCATATGTAGAAATATGTGTTTGAATGCT
Organism: Amorphophallus konjac; assembly: GCA_022559845.1. Taxonomy (NCBI): domain Eukaryota; kingdom Viridiplantae; phylum Streptophyta; class Magnoliopsida; order Alismatales; family Araceae; genus Amorphophallus; species Amorphophallus konjac. The sequence continues at coordinate 115,402,771 of CM040128.1, forward strand.
GAAAAGATAGGTTGATGAAGTTTCATGAAGATGGAGTCGACTTCAGCAGTCCATGGAGTCGACGCCAGTTCAGCCGGAGTCACCCGCCAACTAAAGTATATAAAGGTGAAATAGTTTCACAAGGGCGACAAATATGGAATAAGGGTGACAAATAGATATGTAGAGGTGACAAATAGCTTGGCACGGGAGAAAAAGAGCTGAGAAGAAGAAAAACAGAAGCGGAGGCGACTCCATTTGGCCTTGGAGTCGACGCCAGTCACGTTGGGTGAATAAAGAACACAAAGGCGACGACTAAAGGGTCGTAAGGGTGACAAATGGACTATAACGGTGACAAATAGACCCGCAACGGTGACAAATGCCTATGAAAAGTGACAAATAGATCGCCAATGCAGAAAAAGGGCCAATCTCACGTGAGTCATTTCAGTGGACTTCATGCCTTCGAACCCAATCATTGGCACGTGATCCTAAGCCACGTGGCAACTCTCCAGGCAACCTTCCAGAAGATTTTTTATGGAGAATACTCTCTACTTTTCCAGCTGGACCAATCACAATATGCTAGAAGAATGGTTTATCCGGAAATGCCTCCTGCCTTGGGGGAAAAGTTTCTACGTGGGTGTACAACATGAAAATTATTGGCTGGCCAATCAGTGGCCATGTTCTCTGGGATCTGGAGCCTTCTGATGATTGAATGGCTTAGGATCACATCCCCCAAGATCAAAGGCCCAGATGAAACATCCATGATATAAAAACATTCGTTCCTCTATCTGAGAGAGGTGACGAACGGGATTACCAAGGAAGACACGCTCGAAGGGCTGTTGAGTTCGTCCAGAAGAAGAGTGAACAACAGAGAGGGCTGAAGGAAGAAGAAGATAGAAGATAGAAGAAGGAGTTGCAGACTTGTAGAGGCTGCGAAAAGCAAGAAGAAGAAGAACAAGAACTTGTAGAGAAAGCGTCGTCCATTGCAGAGTAAGAGAAGAAAGGAGAAGAGAAAAGGAGAATCTCATCAACCTGCTGCGTAAAACAGATCATCGGATTTTGGGTTTAGAGTGCTTCTACAGGAGCCATTTTATTGTCATTTGTTTTCATGCTTAACTGTTCCTTGTTCCTTAACTTTGAAACATATATTTGTGTGTATCTGTGCAATGGTTGCACAGGTTCAGACTGTCTGAGCGTTTGTGTGTGTGTGTGCCGCTGGATTTCAGATCCAGGGCGGTCTAGGGTTCATCCCTGTGTTTGTGCAGGATCTATCCTGCGTGTGTGTGTTGGGGCGTGTCCCCGTGTGTGTGCAGGCTTGTCCTGCGTGTTGTGGAGCTTTACTCCGTGTTGGGGATTTATCCCCGTGCTGGTCTTCCAGCAGTAAAGCCTCACCAGGTTTTGGTGAGGGGTGGACGTAGGGAGCCTATCGTAGTCCCGAACCACCTTAAAAATCCCCGTGCCTTGTGGTTTGAATTGTGCGTTTGTTTCCTTGTCTTCTACTTCAATCACAGGTACATTCTACACACACTGCACACTTATTGGTTGTTCGCTGTGCACATATATTGCTACATGTTATTGATGTTCACACATATATCAATCTAACTGTTGGAGTTCTAGAATTTTGTTCAACTGATTTTAAGAAAGCGAACCGACTCCATTGTGTGCTAGTCTTGGATGTGATCCTTAAGTTTTTCAGAACCACAGGGATTATTTAGTTGCATATTGATCAGCTCAAATTTCATTTGGTGGTAAGCCATTATTCAGTCTCCGCTGTGTGAAACCGGTGTTAGTTTTAATTGGACATAAAATTTTTAGAGGGATCTATTCACCCCCCCTTCTAGATCCGTCTTCCTGCACTACGAGACCCAACAATTGGTATCAGAGCAGGTCTCTGATTAATCAGATTTAACCATCTGCAGAGAGGATCCAGCTGTTCGTGGTGCATTGTCATTTTTGGATCATTTTTCTGAATTGCCTTCAATGGCTCATCCACCCATGTTTGACGGTTCCAATTTTAATTCCTGGCTAGGTAGTATGCGTGAATTTGTTAATTCTGTTAATCCGAATTTGTGGAACCTCATCTATCAAGGTCCACATAGATTGCCTAAAAATAAGTCTAAGTGGAATGATGTTCACAGAGCCAAGATTAGTGATAACCTTAGAGTTCTGAATTTAATGAAAGCTGCTGTTGATGTTAACATATTTCCTTGTGTTTCTACATGCAGCACTGCTAAGGAGATACTGGACAAATGCATGGCCATCCATGAAAGAAATGAGGACAAATGTTTAATGACCAACAGAAGTGATCACAACAATGATCAAAAGGATGAGTCATCTTCTCAGGTAAGCTTCGAATCTGAAGAAATTTCGTTTGATCAATTGATGAATCTTTATGAAGAATTGTTAGATAGCTATAGGAAAATGAAAGCTGAAAACAAAAAATTGAAAAAGAAAATTGAGCAGAATAATTCAAATTCTTCCTGCAAAAATTGTTTGCAATTGAAACAATTACATGATGCTTGTTTGTCTGATGACAAAATAAACAAGGAGTTAATTACTTCCTTAAGAAATGAAAACCAAAATCATTTGGTCAAAATTTCTGAACTGGAACAAACAAAGAAAGATTTGAAAGAAAAATTAAATTCCATGGTCAATAGTCAAATCTTGGGTGATGAATTAACTCGTAATGAAAAACTGGTCGAAGAAAATGAAAAACTGAAGCTATTGAATACAGCCATGTCTGAGAGACTAATGGATCTTGAAAAAGGAAAATGCACTTTGGATGGAAATGAATTTGAAAACGTGCAGGATTTAAAATAGGAAATTGAAAATTTCAAAAGTATGAATGCTGTATTAAATCAACAAATTGTTTCCTGTGAAGTTGACATAGCTAGCTATAAATTTCACATAACAACTCTTGAATATGAAATCTATGATCTGAATAATTCCCTGTCAAGGTTTGTTGAAGGGAAAGAAAATTTGGATAAACTTCTGGGAGTTAGGGTTTGTTGTGTCCCTGTGATTTTGATGATGACAAAATATGAGTTATCATGTTTTGATGTTGAAATATAAGTCATCCTGTGGTTTTGATGATGACAAAATATGAGTTATCATGTTTTGATGTTGAAATATAAGTCATCAGCTTTGATGATGATCAATGAAAGTCACAGTTTATGAGTTATTCACAACATTCATGGTCTTCATATTCTTCATGCCCTGATGATGTCAAGCCCCCTAAGTTTCATTATGAGCATGCGTTCATAGTTCTGAGATTGATGCTTGATTTGATGTAAAGGTTATGCTAACAATGTTGAAAGACTTCCAGTGTCTCACACATTAGCAATGCAGCACAGCAACATCATAGATTCAGCTCAAAGCCAAGAATGGCGACCGCTTCGTTCAACCGAAATGCCCTGCAGCAGCTACAGCTTAAGGGTGACAAATAGGTTCCTAGTGGTGACAAATAGGTCACTTGTGGTGATAAATAGGTTGGCTTTGTTGATCCTAAAATTCATATGCTGTCGATGCTGGCTAATGTTTTTGATAAATGCTAATTCATCAATATCATGTCTTTAAGAATGTTAATCCATCAATATCATTATCATGATAATGTTAATTCATCATTATCCATGCATTTTGTGAAGGCAGGTTCAGTTTTCAACAAAGAAATGGCCAGATTTGTGAAAATCAAAAGGCAGATTTCAAAGCAAGCTATCGCTGACAAATGGCCAGTTAAGGGTGAAAAATATCAATCTAAGGGTGACAAATAACCCCTTAGTGGTGACAAATAGCTCGGAGGCTTGCTATGAAGAAAACCGTGTGAAGGAGAGTCGACGCAGGCATTGTAGCGAGTCGACTCCAGTCAAGCCAGCAAGTCCAAGTCAACCATCTAAAGTCAAGCTCTTCAAATTTGTTCAAGCCAACTTGTCAAGGTCAACCTTCCTCAGTTAGTCAAAGGTCAGCATTTTTGGTCAGTCAAAGTCAGCATAAAACACTTCAACGTGACAAAGGGCCACTGCCTATCACCTATGGAGAACAAGGGTGTAAAATACAACTTATGGGTGACAAATAGGTTGTTAAGGCTGTATAATAGCTAAGGCAACTAAAAACGTGAAGAAGCTATGAAGAGAAGCCGACTTCTGCCTTAGCCAAGTCGACTTGGCCACTGTTCATCAACGTTAGCAAAGACAAGGGTGACAAATGATATGTTAAGGTCGACAAATAGCTGGATAGCAGTAACAAATGGCTGTTTAATGGTGAAAAATGACTCATGGCCATGACACTTGAAGAATGATCAAACTAGTCGAAGAAACTGTCTGTCCATGAGGTTCCTAGCTTCTCCATGCTGATTCTGGAGAATCATTGAGCATCAAACGACCCTGATTATCCTTGTTCAAAATCAAGATACTGACTTAGACTCTAGTTCTGATGGCCTTCAACGGTGAAAGGATTGAGCATGGCACCGTGTTCTTAGTTGGGTCTGATTGAATCTGCACTCAAGTCAGACAGCATACTGCTATGGCTGATTGGAAGCCTTTGGAGCTCTGGCTTGCATACATATATAGATTCATGAGTTGTTCTAGCACCCAGAGAAGAAGAACTGAGAAGAAGAATGAGAAGCTGCAGACCAAAAGCTGCGAGGAAAACAGAAGAAGAAGAAGAAGCTGAGAAGTCTATGAAAGACCTGCTAGAGTTGAAGAAGCTGAGGAGAAGAAGGAGCTCTGACGAAGAAAGAGTTGTGAAGAATCGCCCAAATAGCTGAAAGAAAACGAAGGCAACAAATAGCCTTCGGCGACGACCTTTATGGCTAAGGCTGACAAATGGGTCAGTAAGGCCGACAAATAAGCCATTAACGGTGAATAATGGCTGGGCAACGGTGACAAATAGGTAAGCTCGTGAGTGACTTAAAAGGAGCATGTGAGTCCGAGCCTCAACGAGTGGCACGTGATCCCAGGTCAAGTGACACTCTCAGATGCTTCCAGATGACTGCACCGACAGAATATTCCACCTTGGCAGATGCTCCAATGATTATTTTGGTATGGATAAGACCTTTACTAAAATCATTTCTATGCTGTACGTATATATGCATCCTTTCTTCAGTATGAAGAAAATATATAGAGGGAAGAAAACAGAGAGAAGAAGGCTACAGAGAAGAAGAGAGAAAAGGGCTACCAAGAGCAAAAAGAGTGAGCTGGGAGAAGGAGAAAGAGCTGTGGCGTAAAAAGAAAAAGAGAGAGATATCAGTGAGCAGAAAAAGGGCAGCGAGCAGAAGAGAAAGAAGAAGAAGAGAGAGTTGCCAGTTCAGAATGAGAGAGAGAGAGAGCAGAGAAACGAAGAAGAGAAAGAGCTGCTGAGAGGAAGAAGGAGAGAAGCCAAGCCTTATCCCGCACTGCAGTCAAAGTGCTTCTACAGGAAGCTACAGTCATTGGTTCTCGTTGAGGTTTTTCATTGTGCTGTTTCAGTTAGGCTTTCGTTTTTGTTTTCGTTTTTATCTTGTGTTTGGATCTTTGCCTTGCTGTGCTCAGTGCACACAAGGTGGTTGCTCACAGTTCATCGCTGTGAGTGGGTTGTTCTGGGAAACCAGATCGTGGAGGTTTGTTCCTCTAGTTCCTTCTGAGGATTCAGAAGAAGATAGGATTTGTTCCTCTGGGTTGTGAGTAACATGGGCTGTTCATGTTTCCTTCTGTGTAGCAGAAGAAGGGGGAATTTGTTTCTCCGGTCACTGCATGTAGCAGTGGGTCTGATCTTGTGGCTTGCGAGGTCAGGGTGTGAGGGATTTGTTTCCCGCGGTCCAAGCTATTAGGCAGCGTTTGTAGTGGAGGTGTCTCCACGTTCTTGCGTAGCAAGGGAAGCCTCACTCGGTTTGAGTGAGGGGTGGATGTAGGTCTGTGGGTAGCAGACTGAACCACCTAAAAATCATCGTCCAGTGGTTTGTGATTATGTGATTGATCCATTTCTTCTACCTCCTACACAGGTTGAGTGCTTGATGTGCAAACAGCTGTGCTTGTCATATTGATCCTATCTTCCCCATTAGTTTCGCACTATAGTATGATATTATGCTAAGCATTTGATGTATAAGTTGTGTGAACGGTCTTTGATTGTTTAGATTGGTATAGAGTTTTTAAATCGGGCATATATTCCTAGCTGGATCTATTCACCCCCCTCTAGATCCTAGCAGCACACCCAACAGGGTTAACTTCCAAAAGGAAGGGCTTGGCTATAGCCCAGTGAACTAGAAACAATTTGGAAATAAATTGCATACCTCATTTGTTCATGGTTCAGATGTTGCTAACACATCTAAGAAACTTTCTTTTGTTCCACAATTGAGAACTCTTGAAATCAGGTCTAATAAAAGAAAAATATGAACATAAAATTCAGAAATTATGCTGTTGGTACCTCTTTGCATGCTAATTACAATTCTGCCTCACACACACATGCACATAGAAAGGGAGTTAGAACTTCATGTCACTACTGTGGTAAGTATAGTCACCTAATGCACGACTGTAGAGTAATGGAAAAGGATGATTTGAATTTTGGGAGAATGCATGCTAGAAATATTCATGCTAGGAAGAGTCATTTTAACGATCATGGTGTCCAAAAAAGAATAATTCAATGCCTTTGTTGTGGAAGTAGGACACATTGCTACACATTGCTGGTTTGTCAAGGGAAAAAGAAGATTTCACTCTGAATATGTTAATTTCCCAGTAAACAAAAATGTTTTTGATAAAAATAAATTTTCTTCAAAAGGAAGATATGTTGTGTGTTTTAATTGTGGAAAGTCAGGCCACAGAGCTTCTGATTGCTGGCTGGCTGGTCATAGAAGATATGATTTTCATGTTAGAAGTGGTAACATTCATGGTCATTCACAGAAATTTCATGTTCACGCTCATGTTCACAAGAAGAATGTGAACTCTTCAAAATGCTGCCACTACTGTGGAAAACTTGGACACACTATGAATGAATGTTATTTGATGAAATTTGATGATTTACAAGTTCAGAAAATGTGGAGAGCACCCACCAGAGGTGCTACTAACCTTTCAGGACCCAAGAATTCTTGGGTACCTAAAGATTAAAAATGAGAATTTGTTTGTAGGTGTGCCTTGAAGAAGGAAAATAAAAGGGGATTCAATAAATCAAGGCACCCGTGGTTGGTAAAACCCCATTTCTGTTTCTATCATTTTAGTTGATGCTTTGCATAACTTCTTTCTAAATAAATTGGATGTCATGAATTATCTGCCAATTAGGATTTCATTCTTTCAACATGCTTAACTGTTATGATTTTGGATTTTTGAATTGATCATCATGTTTAAACCCTGTGGTATATAAAATGGTGTAGGGAGAAGGACATATCATGCTTGTCTGGAAACCTACACTATGCGCGAGTATTGAAACTCCGCCAGGTACCAAGGGAATGTTTGTGTAGTTGACATTGGAAGTCTTAAGTTGTATACTTAAGGGGGAGTTGAAATAAATTGAGATGATAATGCTTTTATGTCTTCATGCAGTGTCATGCACAATACTTGAAAAATCTGGTTGTTTCCTCTGAATTAAACTATATGTCATTGATGTCAGAAAAATGCATTTGAAAATCTGTTGCATACATTCTTACATTTGCATATGAAATTTGCGTTGTCATGCTTTATTTGAAAAACTTGTTGCTCATACTGGAATGAACTGCATTTGTTATGCATTTGTTATGCATGACCACATGGTATATCAAATAGTGTATTGTCGAAGGGCAGGTAAGGCCAGTCTGGAAGTTTTCTCCATGCGTGAGGTGGTCTTCAGACCTAAATTCTCCGCCTGGTACCATGGGTCAAAATTGCATGTAGAGCATTCTAGATGTTCATGAGCATAGTTCAATAACTCCCTGCATAGTCTTCATGTTGAGCTTAATGGTTCAATGCATTTAGATAGGGGGAGTCAATGCATACATCTGTTTGATCATGCATACAATGGTTTCAAATTTAGTTACATATCATTGTGTCAATTTTTTTTTAAAAAATCATTTGAAATGCATGCACACATTTAGGGGGAGTTAATGCATACATTTGTGTGCTCACATGTCTTCTGTCTATCTGAAATTTCCAATGAACTATTTGCACTCTATATTCTTCAAACCAATCTGGAATGCCTGATTATCTTTTCTTCACTCTCATTCCATGATTTGGTATCTCTGAAACTACTTGAGCTCACAATTGCTTCATTTATGAAATATCTTGATTGCTCGCTCTTGCATTTGCTGAGTGGAAGCTTTGTATGTTGAACTACATTATATCTCATGATCCTCATTTCCATGAGAATTGATTCTATCCGTTTCACTTTGAAAATCCAATATTTCTGATGTCTGCTAAAGATTCTACTTCATGGTCAACTTGACTGTCTTGATTCACCAGAAATTTTACATGACTGTCACTTTCTTGAATATCATTGCCATATCTTTGAGCTAGTCACCTTGGAATTTTTTCACATCCATTGGTATCAATGAAATCATTACTGTTTGGTATTCTTTCTGAAATCCTTGAGCTAGTCTTATTGATGTCTGCCCACTTGAATGCTTATTCTTGAAGTCACCTTCATGTTTGATACATTGCCTCTGACTGCATCTTAAATTTCCTGAATCATCTGAAATTTCGAAAGATTTCAATTTGTGTACCATGATCATAAATTTGAAAATAACTTAAAACAAGGAATCTTCTATTATACAAGATTTTGCATGTCCAAAACAATCAGCTGGTTTAAGTTTTTTGAGTTTAGATATAAATATCTTGAAAATATCTGTGTCAATTTTAATAGACCTTAACCAGCTTCTACATGTTGTGTCTTGTAAAATCTTCTGAAATCTGAAAGCTTTAAAATCATGGCAACTTAGGTTGAGATACTTAAATTGAGCATTATCTTTAAACATTTGGATAATTTGATAATTTCTAAGGGTTAAAATTGTCAGAGCAATGACATTGGTCACTGAGAAACCATGTCTCTTTTTCATGAAGAAAAGTAGACTATGTCATGAAGTGTCATTGTTAACTCTGCAGAAAAATTAGTGAAAACCTAGGCAGAGCAATGGCTAGTTCATCGAGAAATATGTCTTACTCATCAATGAAATGAGATGAGATATGTCATGAAGTGACAAGCTACTTCTGTTCAATGTGAAGCATGACAGTTAGTCATACCAAGTATCTAGGGGTACTGGCGTCCAAATAACGTGTATCCTCAAGGTACAAAGTGTGTACTGAACTCGATTGCTTCTGAAAAATTGTTGAGAAAAAGAAAAAAATCAGAATACAAGTATGGTAGCTGAAAGCAAAAAGGAATTTGCTGAAACTCAGGAACTTAATCAGAAATCATCATGTTTGTTTAACCTCAATACTAATTTCTGTAACTCCTGAAGGAGTCATTGAATTTGAATAAGATGAAGGGAGGTTAAACAAGATTTCAATATGAGAGTTTGGTTCATTTCTATTAAAGCTTGAACTCAGATATTAATATAGAAAATTTATTGACACACTCTGAAGACATCAAATTTAAACTATGTTGTCAAATAAGGTTTATTTCATAAGGCCTTTATAATGGAAGAATATGTAAAATCAATCTTTTCTGATTTATGAAATTGGTATCAGATTGAAAATCTTCCTGAATGATCCATTTTTTTAAATATCTTCTGAAATTCATGTGTTCATTTTTTACTGGAAATCATTTGCTTATGTCCATGTCATACCCACTGTTTCATTGTTTCTTCCATTTGGTATCAGATTCTGCTTGCTGATTTTCACTACTTCATGACCTGCATTGTTGGTTCTTTCCATGCTTGAGATTAGTTCACAATTGTGCTTTTGATGATATCTTTATTGACTGAATTTCTAAGTTCTCCTGATCTTCATGCTAATGTCAAAGGAGAAACTACTTTGTTGATGAAGCTTTCATGTCATAACCCTTTTCTTGTTGAGTCTCAACTCTAGCACTTACATTGCTTCAATCATCTCCAGTTTCCATTGCTAAGTCATTTCTCATGGGAGATGTGTGTGTTTATTTTATGCTGTGCTCGTTCATCAAGGGGGAGAAAAGTCTTTCACATTTCATTGCTAGGCATTTAATTCAATGTCAAAGGGGGAGAACATTTCTACTACTTCTATCAAACTATTTTTTTTTCATTTTGATGATGTCAAAGGGGGAGAATAGTTTGATGAGTCAGTATTCTGCATTATCTGCATTATTTCAAAAAGGCCTGCATTAATTGTGTGTTAATTTTGTCATAATGACTCATAGTGTTGCCATCATCAAAAAGGGGGAGAATGTTGTGTCCCTGTGGTTTTGATGATGTCAAACACTATGATTCATCTATGAGTCAGTGTTTTGGTGCATTGGTTTTATGCCTTATTGAAGTCATATGTTTGGATGAAATTTGATCCTATCATGATCTTATCATATGTAGAAATATGTGTTTGAATGCTGAAAAGACAGGTTGATGAAGTTTCATGAAGATGGAGTCGACTTCAGCAGTCCATGGAGTCGACGCCAGTTCAGCCGAAGTCACCCGCCAGCTAAAGGATATAAAGGTGACAAATAGTTTTACAAGGGCGACAAATATGGAATAAGGGTGACAAATAGATCTGTAGCTGTGTAGTCGAAATCGCGCCTAGGCGCTCGTCTAGGTGCTGAGGTGAGGCGAGGCGATGGCAACTCGCCTTGCCCCGTCGTGGCTCGCCTAGGCGAACGCCTCGCCGTCGCCTCACGTCGCCTCTCCCGCTTCGCTCGCTGCGGCGCGCGTCGCCCGCCTCGCCCGCCGTTCCCGCCAACTCGCCCTCAGCGGAGCCGCGTATCGGGTTTGAATACCCGTTAAGCCTCGAAAGCGCGGATCCACGTTTTAACCCGTGTGAGGGTTTCGTTCCCGTCCCACCTCGCAACCACTTCTCCGTCGCTCCCCAATTGACAACCCTAATCCCCAACGATGACAGTGGCTTCCGGCGAGCGAACGACGACAGCGGTGTTCGGCGAGCGGTGACAACGGCGTCCGATACTCATCTCCCTCTCCTTCTCTCTGTCTTTCTCACACAGTTGCACACACGCACACCCTCTCGCCGTCTCCATCTCCCTCTCCCTCTCTCGTTGTCTCCCTCTCCCTCTCTCTCCGTCTGTATCTCCCTCTCTTGTCGTCTCTCTCTCATCGTCTCCCTCTCACTGTCTCCCTCTCTCATCGACGTCATCGTCTCCTTCTTCCTCTCTCTCCGTCTCCCTCTCTCTGTCTCCCTCACTCTGTCTCTCTCTCTCTCCGTCTCCCTCTCACAGTCTCTCCGTCTCCTCTCTTTCTCTCTCACACAAGCACACGCAGAGAGGGGCTCGGCCCCTCTTCCACTCTGTCACTCTCTCTCTCTCTCTCTCTCCCCCTCTCTATCTCTCTCACACAAGCACACGCAGAGGGGGGCGAGCCCCTCTGTCTCCCTCGCCCTCACTCTGTCTCTCTCTATTCTCGCACTCTCTGTCTCTCTCTGTTCTCTCAGTCTCTCACTTTGTCTCCCTCTCACTCTCTCTGTCTCTCTCTGCTCTCTCAGTCTCTCACTCTCACTCTTTTGTGAGTGGTGAGGAGGGGGTGAGGGATTAGCCCACTCTCTCTGTTCTCTCTCTCAACTCTCTGTCTCCCGCCCACTCTCTTTGTTCTCTCTCTCAATTCTGTCTCCCGCCCACTCTCTGTTCTCTCACTCTCTGTTTCCTGCTCTCTCTCTCACATAGACACACGCATGCACAGGTAGAGGGGCTAATCCTCTCACTAGTCACTAGTCACTCTATCTCACCCTCTCTCTGTCTCTCACAGACCACAGTGACGATCAATCATGATTCGTGCAGGGCAATCGACGTCGGCAACAAATAGTCAATAAAAATATTTTTTTACATTTGTTTTTTGATTTATTTTTGTTGTTTGGTTTATTTTTGTAATATGATTTAAATTTGTTGTTTGATTTATTTTTGTAATATGATTTAAATTTGTTTTTTGATTTTTTTTAAAGATGTCTATGCCTGCACCACCTACTTCTGTGTCTGTTTCTAGTGGTGCATCGTCAAATGCAAGCACTCAAGGGCCCAATGTAGAAAGGGGCAGACCAAAAGACATTGGGTGGAAATATGAAATCTCTGTCAATCCACAAAATAGAGATGAGATAACATGTAATTTTTGTAAAAAGGTGAGTAAAGGAGGGATTTACCGGCTGAAACAACATTTAGCTAGCCTAGGTACAAATGTGACAGCTTGTCAGAAGGTTCCCGTGGATGTGAAGTTAGAAAGCCGAGAACATATGCAAAATGCCAAGAAAGCTAGAACTGAGAAGCTACAAATGGTGAGGGAGACGGAAGGTAGAGATAATTTGTCGAAAGATTCATGTCAATCTCAATCTCTGGATGTCTATCAAGTTAATATACTTGATGCCATTATTTCAAAGTCACCACGGATGAAGGGTCCTATGGACAAATTCTGCACTCCTGATCCGGAACAAGTTAAGACAGTAAGAGATAAAAAATGGGAAAAGGAACATCGTGATAGGGTTTACCAATATGTAGGTAGATGGATTTATCAAGCTGGCATCCCATTCAATACTGTGCGTCTACCTAGCTTTCAAATAATGTTGGAAGTTGTAGGACAATACGGTTCGGGATTTAAAGGGCCTAGCTATCATGAGATTCATGAGACTCTTTTACATAAGGAGATAAAAACAACTCAAGAGTTGGTGGATGCCCAAAAAGAAAATTGGGTGAGATATGGTTATAGCATCATGTCCGATGCATGGACAGATGTGAAGGGACGAACACTGATCAACTTTCTTGTGAACTCTCCGGGTGGGATTTTTCTTTCTATGTCTCTCACTATCAACTTTCAATATATTTTCTATTTTTCTTTCTATGTCTCTCACTGTTATTATGTCTTACTCTCTTTCTCTAGGTGGGATTATTTTCTTGAAATCAATTGATGCTTCTGCACATGTGAAAGATGCAAATTGTTGGCAGATCTATTGGACAAGGTTATTAACGAAGTTGGTGTTCAACATGTCATCCAAATTGTGACAGACAATGAGTCTAGTTATGTGGTAGCCGGGAAAATGTTGATGGCAGCCAATTCTCATTTATTCTGGACACCATGTGCTGCCCATTGTTTAGACTTGATGTTGGAGGACATTTCCAAATTGTCTCTAATGAAAGAAACCATTCGTAGAGCCAAATTGGTAACTACATTTATTTATGGGCACACAAGGATTCTTGCTATGATGAGAAAGTATACAGATGACAAGAATCTTGCATGTGCAGCTGTCACTCGCTTTGTCACCAACTACTTAAATTTACAGAGTCTGCTTGATTGCAAAGATAGCCTGAAAAGGATGTTTACATCTCTTGATTGACTTGCTAGTAACAATCGGTGGGCCAAAAAAAATGAAGGAAAGAAGGTAGAGGGCATAATCTTAAAGACTTCTTTTTGGAATGGTGTGGCATATTCATTACACATATACAAGCCCCTTGTTATGGTTTTACGGTTGGTTGATGGAGAAAAACTAGCGATGTGCTACATTTATGAGGCTATGGATCGTGCAAAGGAGAGTATTAAGAGTGCATTAAATGACAAGCTTGACAAATATGGTTCAATTTGGGAAATCAGTGATAGACGATGGGACTTTCAAATGCACCTTCCTTTACATGCAGCTGGTCTTTATCTTAATCCAGCTCTTTATTTCTCTAATTCAAAAATTGAGTATGATCAAGAAGTTAAGCAAGGGCTATATGATTGCATTGAAAAGCTAACTCTAGAAGTCTCAGTCTAAGATGCAATTTTCAAGGAGCTTGCAGCTTATCAGTATGCCCAAGGGCTATTTGGGAGAGAAATGGCCATTAGGCAACGCACTTCTATGGTTCCGGGTATGGATGCTTTTCTCAATTTCTTGTCTAATTTTTATTGCAATCGTGGAGTAAGAATTATTGTGAAATGTGAATTATAATTTATTTGTGATGTAGCTACTTGGTGGTTGAACTTTGGTACTGCCACACCAAACTTTCAAAAGATAGACATTCGGATCTTAAGTTTGACATGTAGTGCATCTAGTTGTGAGCGCAATTGGAGTACATTTGAGCAGGTTAGATGAATAATTCCATATTCAAGTACATAAAAGATTAGTGTTTTTTTTGTTTAATTGATTGTAACTAATATACTTGTAGTTGCACACAAAGAAAAGGAATAGGTTGGAGCAAAAGAAGCTAAACGATCTCATTTTTGTGCAATATAATCAACGTCTCCATGCTCGTCATTTGCGTCTTCAGCAAAGTGACTATGATCCTATTTCTTTGGATGACATTGATGATTGCAATGAGTGGATAGTTAATTCTCCGAAAAATGAAGATTTTGTGGATGTAGGGGAGGACCTCACATGGCTAGATGTTAAAATCGCTGCCAGTGTTAATGAAGAGGAAGGGCCAAGCACAAGGGTGGCAACCAAAAAGCGTCACCTAGGAGAGGGAAAAAGTATTGCCACATCTCACTCCATTAATGTGAGAGATGTTGACTCCAAGGGGACACAATCAGAGAATAAGCTTCCAAGTGATAGGGACTCCTCCTCTTTTATGAGTGACGAGGAGGCTTGAGAGTTGAGAGAGATTTGAAACACTTTGTGTGATAGGATTATGTAATTAACTTGTTTGGTTGTTTAACTATTTTTATTTTGTTATAATATTACACTTGTTAGTTATTTTTCTTGTTTAGTGTATATGCAGTTTTATGATATTTACTGTTCAAAAAAAATATATTTTTGTTATATTTTGACATATAATTTTAATTTTATTTTTTAAATAATATTTCGCTTCAAACACCTCAAACGCCTCGGCCATCGCCTAGGCCTTTGAGGTGTGAGGCGACCCCTTGGTCGTCTCGCTCGCCTCACGCCTCAAACTGCATAGATCTGTAGAGGTGACAAATAGCTTGGCACAGGAGAAAAAGAGCTGAGAAGAAGAAAAATAGAAGCGGAGTTGACTCCATTTGGCCTTGGAGTCGACGCCAGTCACGTTGGGTGAATAAAGAACACAAAGGAGACGGCTAAAGGGTTGTAAGGGTGACAAATGGACTATAACGGTGACAAATAGACCCGCAACGGTGACAAATGCCTATGAAAAGTGACAAATAGATTGCCAATGCAGAAAATGGGCCAATCTCACGTGAGTCACTTCAGTGGACTTCATGCCTTCGAACCCAATCATTGGCACATGATCCTAAGTCACGTGGCAACTCTCCAGGCAACCTTCCAGAAGATTCTTTATGGAGAATATTCTCTACTTTTCGAACTGGACGAATCACAATATGCTAGAAGAATGTTTATCCGGAAATGCCTCCTGCCTTAGGGGAAAAGCTTCCTACGTGGGTGTACAGCATGAAAATTATTGGCTGGCCAATCAGTGGCCATGTTCTCTGGGATCTGGAGCCTTCTGATGATTGAATGGCTTAGGATCACATCCCCCAAGATCAAAGGCCCAGATGAAACATCCATGATATAAAAACATTCGTTCCTCTATCTGAGAGAGGTGACGAACGGGATTACCAAGGAAGACACGCTCGAAGGGCTGTTGAGTTCGTCCAGAAGAAGAATAAACAACAGAGAGGGCTGAAGGAAGAAGAAGATAGAAGATAGAAGATAGAAGAAGGAGTTGCAGACTTGTAGAGGCTGCGAAAAGCAAGAAGAAGAAGAACAAGAACTTGCAGAGAAAGCGTCGTTCATTGCAGAGTAAGAGAAGAAAGGAGAAGAGAAAAGGAGAATCTCATCAACCTGCTGCGTAAAACAGATCATCGGATTTTGGGTTTAGAGTGCTTCTACAGGAGCCATTTTATTGTCATTTGTTTTCATGCTTAACTGTTCCTTGTTCCTTAACTTTGAAACATATATTTGTGTGTGTACCTGTGCAATGGTTGCACAGGCTCAGACTGTCTGAGCGTTTGTGTGTGTGTGTGTGTGTGCCGCTGGATTTCAGATCCAGGGCGGTCTGGGGTTCATACCCGTGTTTGTGCAGGATCTATCCTGCGTGTGTGTTGGGGCGTGTCCCCGTATGTGGGCAGGCTTGTCCTGCATGTTGTGGAGCTTTGCTCCGTGTTGGGGATTTATCCCCGTGTTGGTCTTCCAGTAGTAAAGCCTCGTCAGGTTTTGGTGAGGGGTGGACGTAGGGAGCCCGTCGTGGTCCCGAATCACCTTAAAAATCTCCGGGCCTTGTGATTTGAATTGTGCTTTTGTTTCCTTGTCTTCTACTTCAATCACAGGTACAATCTACACACACCGCACACTTATTGGTTGTTCGCTGTGCACATATATTGCTACATGCTATTGATGTTCACACATATATCAATCTAACTGTTGGCGTTCTAGAATTCTGTTCAACTGATTTTAAGAAAGAGAGCTGACTCCATTGTGTGCTAGTCTTGGATGTGATCCTTAAGTTCTTCAGAACCACATGGATTATTTAGTTGCATATTGATCAGCTCAAATTTTACTTGGTGGTAAGTCATTATTCAGTCTCCGCTGAGTGAAATCGGTGTCAGTTTTAATAGGACATAAAGTTTTTAGAGGGATCTATTCACCCCCCCTCTAGATCTGTCTTCCTGTACTACGGGACCCAACAGTTACTATGAATAAAAGGTGCATGTAAATTGGAAGAACATACTTTGATGTATGTGAACCGGTGTGCTTGATGAATAGCTTGTGAAGGGATTTGATAAAAACTTGGCTTGGCTCAAGTGGCAGGGATAAAAATTTCTTGTTGGAGTGGTCATTGAATTGAATTTTGAGATTTTTACTTGTAAGCCCTATAATGTTGCATAATTTCCTATAAACCCTCGTAATCTATCTATTTGTCAAAAAACTCACCAATTCTTTGCCGTTTCACTAAAAATAATCAGGAAATTATCTGTGTACCCTAAAATCTTCTTGAATTACCCATATATCCCTATCTTTAGGGTATTCACTCCTAAACCCCTCAAATCTATAAGAGGGCCTCACTGTGCCCCTGTCGTCAATGATCCCTCACGATCCCTAACTCAAAGTGGGTTAGGAGAAGGGAAATGACTAACCTATGCTTTTCTCTCTCCTCATAACCTACCCTTCTCTCTCTCTCTTTCTCTTTGATGGGAAAGATTGGCGAGATCGAGACGGCCGAGCGAGGAGGAGGAGGAGGAGGTGGAGGAGGGGGAGGAGGAGGAGGATGGTGAGGGAGGGGTCGTGCTAGGGGAGGGGGGGGGGGTCGGGGCGGCTGCGGGGGAGGAGGGCGGTGGAGGTGGTAGGGCCGCCCTGTGCATTGTTGGCAGTTTCGGCCGAAACCGATACGTTTCGGCCGAAACGTATCGATTTCGGCCGGTACCGATCCGAAACCGGACCAAAACACTGTAGCAGGTCCGAAACAATTAAAAAAATATTATTTAAATAGTTTCGTCCGAAACTGGTCAGTTTCGGTCCGAAACTGGTCAGGATTATTACTTTTTAAATTTTTTAACTGGTTTCATCCGGTTTCGGCCGAAACCGAAACCGATACCGAAACCGAGTCGTATCGGTTTCGGACCCGGCCGAAACCGAGTCCGAAACCGACACTGCCATCCTGGGCCCTGTGAGACGGGGAGGTGGGGCTGTTGGGAAGACGGGGAGGAGGGGTTGGGAGTGAGGAGAGGCAGGAGAGGGTGTTGGGTGGCATGGGCTCGATGAGCCCTACGCCGAGGAGGCAGAGGTAGATGACTTGGGTCCAGTTGGCGTCACAGGGGGAGGTCGAGGCATTTCATTGGATTCGATTCTCGTGCGGTGTCTGGTCATTTTAGCTGTCGGTGGCCGGTGGTGGAGGCAAGGGCAGAGGAGGTGTTGTGGCTGGCAAATGCGATCGACAGCGACACTCCTCGCGGCAAAGCGTCGGCCATGCAGCTTTGTAGCCAGGCTCGCACACGTTCTCCATGTGAGCGATCTTCGTGCTGATGAGGGCACTCCATGGATTGGCACCCCGTGCACCCCCAGCGGCCACCTAACAGAGAAAAGAGTTTCTATAAAAAAGGTGTCATCTTCGCAAGTCGAAAATTTGTACCATTCTATCTGCATCGGAGCAAAATAGAGAGGCGGTTGTGGAGACGTGTGTGGTTGCTCGCTGGCAAGCTACTTTGAGTTGGGTTGTAATGGGTTTATCTGATCGTTTTGGCCGTCGATGGGTGGTGGTGCAGAGGAGCAGCCTGCGTTGCGGCCGAGGAGGAGGTATAGGTCTCTCTCTCTCTCTTCCCCCTGATCTCTCTACGGTTCTCGTCATTTTCTCTCTCTCCTTCCAACAAAATGGGAGACAAAATGGTAATCTCACACGAGCGAGTTACCACTGTTAACATGGGACGTAACTCTAGGGGCACGACAACTCGAGCTAAGAGATTTGAGGGGTTTAGGGGTAAATACCATAAAGATAGAGGTACATGGGTAATTCAAGAAGATTTTAGGGGTGTACAGGTAATTTTCCCAAAATCTTCTTAGTTCCTCCTATAAGGTATGCAAAAAAAAATGTTATTCCATGTGATTAAGTTGACCCAGGTATAAGAAAAGATTAAATAACCCTTGGTGACACGTGAGTCTGATCTCTCTATCTCTTTCTCCCCTATTTTTTGGTACTAGAGATGAGGATGGGGTAGTGTTGATGGGGCAGTGACCGGGGACACCGTAGAGGAGGAAGTGGTGCCAGTCGATGGGGTTGAGAGGGGGGTGACGGTGCCACGGCGCAGGGGTTGGAGGTGGGCTAGAGGTGCCCTTCCCGTCCGACACCAAAAGAGAGAGAGAGAGAGAGAGAGTAGCGCGCACACACACACACACACACAGATGTGGAGGGGAGAGAGGCGAGTGAGAGAGAGAATCGCGTAGAGAGAGAGAGAGGGATGGGTAAGGGAGGGGGTGCTAGATGCAGGTAGGAGGCCAAGGGTGCCAGAGGTTAGGGGGTGGGGGCCAGTGGCCTTCCCCTCTGGCACCAGCAGAGAGAGAGAGAGAGAGAGAGAGAGAGAGGCTTCCCATACTAGCCTCTACATAGTTGACATACGACACTTCCATCTCCCTACACGTCCCATGTGGGTGCCTTCCCCATGCCATGCAAACAATCCCATGCCGCCTCCTGTGCCCATGCAGCATGCCACCTATGTAGCGTCCTTGTTGTAGATCAAGCGCCACAGCTGGTGTACCCATGCATGCGCCACTTTCTACTCCCATGCATATTGAGCAGCCGAAGAGCCCAGCCCTCTCTCTCCATGAGTTGCAAATGAAGGCTGTAGCAGTGGAGGCCAAAGTGAAGGCAGCTGGAGGAGTCAGTGTCATGGCGGAGTTGGCTGCACTGAGGAAGATGCAGCTCACGTGCCCTAACGAGAAGGGTGGATGTCGTATCCGGCTGCCTGCCCTAGTGGAGCTCCCTCGACATCCAAGTCCGCCACCTTCTTTAATGGAATTCAACAGGTACCTCATGGAGATGACCCCCCCTCATACCTTTCGGAGATCCTTTGTAGCACCCCAAATAAATTATTCATAATAAAAATGTAATAATAAAAGCATAATAGTTAAAAAGCCCAAATAAAATCTATTAAACCTTAAAATCTTAAAGGGCCTTAAGCTCAGCTAGCTAAACATTTTTATGGGCTTTAATACAAGGGGAAAAACCTGTAGAAGAGTCATGGGTTCCATAATAACTCAAGGTTAATAGGCTAAACACTAAAGTAACAATTAATGGGCTCCTGTGTTAACATATATATATATATATATATATATATATATATATATTCAGGGTCATTGGCTCAGTTAGTGGGCTTCTACGCTAAACCCATGATATTGGGTTCTGTTCGAAGGGTTATAGGTTGACCTATGTATAAGGAGGCCTTAGGGTTTTTCGATCAAACAGGGATAGCGGCGGTAGTTTTAGAAACGATAAAGCCAATCTTGGGAGTCTTAATCAAACTAGGATTCCATGCAAGCAGTAGGACTCTTCGGAGGCAAAACCCTTACAAATAGACCCCCTGGTGCACACAACAAGGGTTACTGCTGTTGGGTCCCGCGAGGTGTAAACGGATCTAGAAGGGGGGGTTGAATAGATCCTATCAAAAGCTTTGGCCTATTTAAAAACTCTTAGCTATCGGAAGCATGAACCACTCCTATAAAGTGAATGAATCACCTAGGCACAATGCACAGCGGAATTAAGTAGAGTGGCTCAAATGAAAAAACTCGGATTACAAGCGATGAAGCGTCAACACTTCTTTAAGCACATTTGTGATCTTTGAGAGATACAGGTCTTGTAGAGTAGGGATCATAAAGCATAACACTAGAGCATGAAATAGCTTGCAACAATCGTGCGTGTGTGTGTGCTATGTTGATCACTCAGAGTGCATATGTGTGTGAATGTAGTGGTGATCAACCAAGGTGCATGCGAGTCTAAGCAAGGGAAACACTTAGCAATACTTTCACCTTGGCGCCTGTGTGCAAGGGTGCAGCAGGCCGCCCAAGGGATGCAGTCAAAGTACTAAGCTCAATTAAACCACAGATAAAATCGAAAGTGCAAATCTGAGTGCTTGAGTGTGTAAACAAGATAACCAAGTATGGAAGCACACGAACCTGTGAATAGGGGTAGAAGATATAGAGCAATCGCACACGATGAACAATCCACAACACAGGGATTTTTAAGGTGGTTCGGTTGCAACCCCGCAACCTACGTCCACCCCTCACCCAAAATCCGGTGAGGCTTTTCTGCTGACTCAGCTTGACCGGGGACACGCCCCAAATCACAGAATAGAGAAAGCCCTCTTTCTGTCTTCCTACACACAAAGCCGGTAGGGACGGCTATACCGCAGATCGGAGAACTTCCGATTGCCTTCCTACTAACCATCGGTAGGGACGATCTTCAGTTTCAATAGATTGAATGAAATGAAAATAGAACAAGATGAAAATGCTCAAACAAGATATGAAGATATGCTAGAATGAACTAGATCTTGTCTGAGATTGTTGGATCTTGAATCTGTTGCTTTGATCTTCCTTTGATCCCTTTGAGTTGATGGAGAAGATACAGGATGTAGCTTTGATCTTCCCTTGAGTTGATGAAGAGGTTTGGATGTAGCTTTGATCTTCCTTTTGATCTCCTTTGTGAGCTTGCTTGCTTCTCTTCTTCCTTGGAGATTGAGGGCTTCAGATGTAGGCTTGAATCCCTTGGATTGGATGTAGAACTTCTGCATGGAGTACTGTTCACGGCTACAGTACCTCTTCTTCCTTGGAGCTCCTCTAGTCTCTCTTCATCTCTCTTTGCTCCAAATCATCAACTAGGGTTTCTAACCCTCTTGTGTTGGTTTTATATCTCTTTGGATGGTCAATAAACACATCCCAGACCAGATCCACATTTTGTGGGTGATTAGGTGATTTTTGGATTAAAGAAATCCATGGGGAATGGCCTTTCTCGAAGTGGAAAACAAAGTCAACATTGAAGGCTCGGGGCTGGCGGTCGACCTGTGGCTTCTGGCGGTCGACCGCTACTGAGAAATGCTGTAGACGGATGTTCCCTGGGATTTTCGGTCGACCGCTACTGGGCTGGCGGTCGACCGTCGCTGAGAGAGGTGCAGACTGGGAGCTTCTGGCTGGGGCGGTCGACCGCCAGCTGGGCAGACCCCGGGTTTTCCCGGGTCGGTCCGTTAGCTGCTTTAGCTCCGTCGCTTAAGTTCTTTAGCAGCCCATTCATGTTTGTAGCATCACCCTTGATAGTCTAGAAGGTGTCAACTGAGTCTTTGACTTTTGATTCTCTTGGTTATGCTTCTTTGTGCATCGACCTTAACTGTCTTGAAGACTTCTATTGATTATATTGCTCTTATAATCAAAATTTTGTTCCGGGGGCTCCGCCCCCAGAAACCCCCGCAAGGGGTGCTGCCCCCTTGATCCCCGCGACCTGACCGCGCAGGTCAATCCGCGTGCGAGGGTGCAATCATTGAGCTTTCACTTTTGCCAACTTCACTCCATTCCTTGGATTATCTTGTGGCTTGTTATCCAGAAGTTGCACCGACCTTGAACCATCCATAAGGTAAGATATGCACTGACCATATGAGGAATATGCAATGACCTTATGTGTGATGCTATTCAGCTTGATTTCTGTGCTTGAAACATGCTAGATTTCCGTGCATTCAATATTGTCATATGCCTTGATATCTGTGTATCTGTATCCAATTGCCTAAATTTGTGTGCCATTCTTGATCTTTTGCACTAGAAGTATAATGACCTGAAATATGATTATTAACATTATCAAATGCAGGTATAATGACTACAGAGGCAGACATCATCAAAACCATAAAAGTAATCATGGTGCACACATGTTCAACAGCTGCTGTTGCTACGATCAAAGGGAGCTGTTCGTAGAGGGTCTCGTGTGCTGCGAGGAGGTTGCAGAAGAAGCATTGTCTTCTTCCTACTGCTGCGTCGACGTCGTCATCTTTTTCTTCTTCCTCTGTTTCCTTTCCTTCGTTTCCATCATCAAGGTAGGTTATCTCTCGGGCATAATACTTAATCCCTCAAGTTAAAACAAGCTTGCATGCATGTAACTTACCTGTTCATCGTATAAACTCTCTCCTGATCCATGATTCATGCTAGTCTATTCGTGTTTCTATTGCCTGCATGTTTTGTTATAGCGTTTTAGATGTCTCTGTTTAAATAAGAATTAGCGACCAGAGTAGTGGACGCGGATTAATTAGCGTCCTCTCATGCAGGCGTTAATTCCTTAATTAGCGTCAGGCCTGTAGACGTTAATTAATGCACGTCCATGACCCCTGACGCGAATTTCCTGAAGATTTAAATAAATTACAAATGTTTAAAATTTAATATCTACTGAATCATGTTAAATAAAATTCATGTGTGCATATTTCTAGAATCCTTGTAATTATATGCTAATTTTCATGTCTTCAGTTTTCCTAAAATCTTGCTAAACAAAAAGTGCTACTGTTCATGTTCCTTAAAAAGAAATGAACAGTGCACTGTATCTATAAACGTACCTGCTCGATGCGTATAACCATGTAACTGAAAAGAATTAGCGTCTGTGTGAACTGACGCGTACCAACTAAATAGTGCCTCTCCAAAGAGATGCGAATTTATGTATTTAATTGTTAATACCAAATAATCTAGAAAACATGGAATTAGCGTCTTTGTCATGGACGCGAATTAAGAAACTGGCGCCTCTATGCAGTGACGCCAATTTAATTTAAATTTATAGAAATTTGGTTAATTCAAGAATTGGTGCCTCTTCAAGAAGATCCTAATTCTGGAATTGACGCCCTCTTGAACGGACGTGAATCCCTATCTCTCAATTTTTATTGTTGTTTTGATCCAGAATAGGTGACGCGATTTTCCTTCGTGCCTATTGTTCATAAGAATTAGCGTCCAGACAGGTGACGCGTATTCTTTAATTCGCCGCGACTGTAGTGACGCTATTTTCCCAGATTTATGAGTGTCCCGGATTTTTATGAGTGATTTCCCTCCAGGATACCCCTACGCGTTATTTAGTCCTTGAACTCCATTATATCATGGATCTTCCTTATTATCGTCCGTATTTGTTATGACATGCTATTCCTTTCGGAAATTCATTCACAATATTTCTAAAACATAACCCCTTGACTCTATTTTGGCCATATCTGCAAAAATTCTGAAATATATTGTTGGGTTTGTTGCGCTCCATCATTGTCTTTGATAATGGTTTTGATGATAACAAATATTGTGTGCGTTGGGTGTGTGTAGAGTGACATTCGTATGTACAAGTGTTGTGGCAAATGAGCTCATATGTTGATATCTTGCTTTGTCGGGTTGAAATGCTTGGTGGATATAATTTACAGTTCCAACACTGTTCTGTGATGTCGACCTCACCATGGCTTGGTGTCGACCTCATCTAGCTTCCACCAAGCCAAGTCAAACATGGGTTTTTCATGAATAACATATTCATCAGTTCTTTGGTAGCTTGAGAGTGGTTTATGCATGTTTTTCATGGGTTAGTTGAGATCAATGTTCAGATTAATGTTCATGCTTCGTATTAATGGTTTCTCTTCATGAGTCCTTTGAATTAGAGACTTGCTTGAGTTTTGTTCCATAAACTTTGACGGAAGTCAATTCTCAATTTGATGAAACTGGGTTTGATTGTTCTCTCATTTAGCATGAAAGCATGGCAAAGATAGTTTATACTTTGCTTTGAAAAATTGGGTTCTCTAGTGTCCTCGTGCATTTTGATATTGAGGATTTCATGTCAGTTATTCAAGCATTTTGACTGTATGGCATCTATGCCTTCATAGGTTTAAACCATTCAATGAGCGCATGTTAACCATGGTGGAACTCGGGAGAATGGCATTCTTATATTGCTTGGTGGATGGCAAATTTAATCAACTTTTCAATTGTGAAACATGGTTTCTTAATGCAGAATTTTGATTAACCTTGTATGTGATTCATGCACTTTTCTTCCTATGTTTTTGAGATTGAATCTGGTTTCTATGTTGGTTCTTAGTCATGTGAATGCATAGCCATTTCATTTTAGGTTTTGGTTGAAAAGATCATCATATTCCATGGATTTTACAAAGATCATGCTTGTTTAACATGTTCACATCAACCTTGGTTTGAGATTTATGTATAGCAAATACATGCTTAATTGACTGCATTTCTACTTGAGGTTTTGGTGGTTTGTATGTGCCTTATTGCATATGCTTCTTGGAGTGTTTAAGCCTTTAAAGGGTATCATGCTTTGTTTAGATGAGTTTTGTTTTGGGCTTGCAAGTGTTTAACCCATTCAGATTTCCATTTGTTGGAATGTGGTCTAAATTGTGCCAATATTTTCAATGCATAATCATTTGATTTTAATTGTTGATTGAGGAAAATCAAGTTTTTCTTTGAGTTAAGGGTGGTTTTTCTTCTGTCAGAACAAGGAGTCGACACTTATTCCCCTGCCCCCTTTGTTTTAAGTGTTTTCGCTGTACAGGCTCAAAGTGTCGACTCTAAGAGTCGACACTTGTTGGCCTGGGTTCTATTCTGTGTACAGACAGAACATTGCGAAATAAGTGTCGACTCTGAGAGTCGACACTTATTGTCAGGATTGCATTTCTTCATCGTAGGCAGCACCTAGTGAAGAAAGTGTTGACTCTGAGAGTCGACACTTCTTCTAGGCGTCGACACTTCTTCTAGGCAAACCGGATCGGGTTTTCCGTATTGGATTCGAACCCTTTGAAACCTAATCCTTTTGGTCCCCTCTTTTACACCCTTACCCTTAGGGTTCCTATACATGTCTAAGGGTTGTTTTGAGAGGGTTTTGCAAGGGCTATTATGGTCTTTTATGCATCTTAATGTGCCCATATATAGTGTTGCGATTTTATGATCGGAAGATAAGGTGAAAGAGGGTCCAGGCCGCAGGTGGGAGAGGAAGAGAGGGCTTTGAGTGTTAATCTTTTTCCTTCCTCTTGCAGGGGCGATTTGGATTGGAATATTAAAGATCTACAGCCGCTCTTGGGCGTTCTTGCTCCAACAAGCCTAAATCGTCAAGGAGGAGCTCGTTCGGCATCCTTTCATCTTTAAAGCGACCCCCCACCTGAACAAGCTTCAAGGGAGACATTTTGGGAGACCCTAGCTTCTCAAGGAGATATTTCTAAAACCTTCTAAGTCGATATTGTGTTTCCTTCTTCAATCTACCTTAAGCATGAGCGTGTATTGAATATATTTTTATTTCTCTGAACATCCGAATATTTGTGTGTGGACGGAGCTGCGTCTCCGTGTGAGGTTTTAGTGCGGGGTAAGATCCCCGTGTCCGTGTGTGTGGATTGCTGCGGAGGCAGCGTGTGTGGTGTTGGTTCGTCCCCGTGGTTGCTACATTTGTAGCGTGTTAGTGAAGCCTCACCGGGTTTCGGTGAGGGGTGGACGTAGGGAGCCCGTCGTGGTACCGAACCACCTAAAAATCTCCGTGTTCTTTGTGGCATGCCTGTGTGATTGTCCATTTCTCCTATCTCCGTTCACAGGTCAATTTATAGATTTTTATTCACTGCACCACTACACATTGCTACATTTGCTATCCGTGTTTGAAGTAGGTTCAATCGTTCAGTGCATAGATTATTTAAGTGAGATCGGAAAGATTGAGTGAACCTAAATCTCATCTCAGTTTAGTTTAATTAACGTAGTTAATTTTATTTCCGCTACATTTCATTAAGTTATTTTTAAAGTCCGCCATCTCGACTGGGGGACAATTCAACCCCCCTTCTTGTCCGCCATCTATTCTGGGCCAACATATATAAGGGCTGTGGGTCCGCGACAACCAATGCCAGATAGGACGGAAGTCCATTCTGTAAACCATGAGAAATTCTGGGTGTGGCATTGCACCAACTTCTGTTATCCTTATATTCTGGCATTTTGTTATTCAGTTCTTCTGATATTATGATATTATGCTTATTTTATTGGAATTCTAATATAGTTGGCCAAATTCTAAAGTTATGTTCATTTGGAGCATCTGTCCTTTCGTTCTACACGGGAATTATTTCCTTTTTTGTTGAGCTTGTATCTGCCCTTGACTTTGGTATTCGTTAATGATTGTCCCTACTGTTAGACTGGTTGTCATGATTTTGAGTTATATCATTCGTGCATTGCATATTAATGAACATGACTAATTGGTTAATCACTTATATCTTGCTCGGTGATAGAGATGTAATTCCTACTGAGTGTTTTGCTCACCCAGTTCCTCTTAACATTTTTTCAGTTATTAATGTCGAAGATAGCCAATCGGTTGGGGAAGGGCAAGAGTGATGAGTGCTCTAGCGGATCGGAGTCGGTGTCTTTTTCTTTTCTTGAGTCCAGTCCTGTAATTTTGAGTCTTTTCTTTTCTTCTTATTTATGTAAGTTGAGTCAAAATGTAATGCCGACATTTGATACGAATAATATTTTGTCAATATTATCTGCCCCTTTTGGTGTGTCTTGTGGTTGCTCTAATTATTCATGACTCTTCGCTATCACGTTCCGAATAGTTTCCTCTGCTATCGGTTCGGGACGTGACAGAAGTGGTATCAGATCCTAGGTTTGTTAAAACCCTAGGTCTTGACTATAGGTTGCCTTAAGTGATAGGTCCATTCCTATTGTTATCCGGAGAGATTGGTTAGAACCATGGGTTAAGTGCAAAAAGGTCGGCTTATAAAAAAAAGGAAAATTGACATAATAACTTTTATAAAGAGACTTGTTAATCTTGTATGGTTATTTTGTAGGGTTAGATAGCTAGCGTGATGGCGGCTGAGTGAGCGCAATAATGGGAGATGCAAAGGACTGTTCCGGTTTTGACTCAGGCTCATCAGCAGGCAGCTCAGGGAGGAGCAAATCGTGGTGTTGAGGAGTTACATCGTGAGTTTCAGAGTCAAATTCCCCGTAGATTTAGCGGAACCTCTGATCCCGATGAGGCAGAAGACTGGATTAAGGAGATGGAGAGAATTTTTCGGGTAATGCAATGTTTGGATCAAGATAGGGTCCTTTTGGCAACATTCCAGTTAGAGCAGGATGCGAGATCTTGGTGGGAGTCCATGGAAGTGATCCTGCCAAATGGTCAAGTAGCATGGGCGGAATTTTTGGAATACTTTAATGATAAGTATTTCTCAGAGAGAGTTCGAGAAAGAAAGGCCGGGGAATTTGCCTCACTCAAGCAAAGGAGTATGTCCGTGACAGAGTATGAGGCCCAGTTCTCTAGATTGTCTCGGTATGCGTCTCATTTGATAATGACGGATAAAATGAAGGCCAAGCGATTTTTGAATGGGTTAAGGTTGCAATTCGTACCCCAAATGGCACCGATGGATATTCAATTTTATGCCGAGATGGTAAGGAGAGCTCAGTTATTGGAGGATGCCATGGAGTTGTCCGACAAGATCAAGGCAAGAATGGAGAAGAAGAAGTTCGGTAATGGCAACAAGAGGCCCAGTGATGGGAATGGCGTTCCGAATGGCAAAAAGCATAAGGAGGAGAAGTGCAAGCATTGTGGGAATGATGGTCATCAATCTGAGAAGTGTCGCTGGAAGATCGGAGCTTGTTTCCGCTGTGGAAGCCAGGAGCATAAGGTAGCCAACTGCCCCCTTCCCAAAGGCCAACCTCAGCAGGCGAAGGATCGAAATGAGGCACGGCGTCAAGGACAGTTGCAAGCATTGAGACAGGTCGAGCCTGTTGATGATGAAGTAACTGGACCCCTTAACCCTAGCCTAGTTTTCCTTAGATTGCAGATTATTTGCTAACATGCTTATGTGATCTCGCTTGATGTTTGGGAATTAGGAACTAGGTACCCCACTATTATTTTGAAGATGAATGTCGTGTGAATTTGGGGACAAAATTCGTTTAAGTGGGGGAGGGTGTAGCACCCCAAATAAATTATCCATAATAAAAACATAATAATAAAAGCATAATAGGTAAAAAGCCCAAATAAAATCTATAAAACCTTAAAATCTTAAAGGGTCTTAAGCTCAGCTAGCTAAACATTTTTATGGGCTTTAATACAAGGGGGAAAACCCGTAGAAGAGTCGTGGGTTCCATAATAACTCAAGGTTAATAGGCTAAACACTAAAGTAACAATTAATGGGCTCACGTGTTAACATATATATATATATATATTTAGGGTCATTGGCTCAGTTAGTGGGCTTCTACGCTAAACCCATGATATTGGGTTATGTTCGAAGGGTTGTAGGTCGACCTATGTATAAGGAGGCTTTATGGTTTTTCGATCAAACAGGGATAGCGGCAGTAGATTTAGAAACGATAAAGCCATTCTTGGGAGTCTTAGTCAAACTAGGATTCTATGCAAGCAGTAGGACTCTTCGGAGGCAAAACCCTTATAAATCGACCCTCTTGCGCACACAACAAGGGTTACTGTTGTTACTGCGATCGAAGGGAGCTGTTCATAGAGGGTCTCGTGTGCTGCGGGGAGGTTGCAGAAGAAGCATCGTCTTTTTCCGGTTCTTCTTCCTGCTGCTGCGTCAACGTCGTCATCCTTTTCTTCTTCCTCTGCTTCCTTTCCTTAATTTCCATCATCAAGGTAGGTTATCTCTCGAGCATAATACTTAATCCCTCAAGTTAAAACAAGCTTGCATGCATGTAACTTACTTGTTCATCGTATAAACTCTCTCCTGATCCATGATTCATGCTAGTCTATTCGTGTTTCTATTGTTTTGCATGGTTTGTTATAGCGTTTTAGATGTCTCTGTTTAAACAAAAATTAGCGACCAGAGCAATAGATGCAGATTAATTAGCGTCCTTTCATGTAGGCGCTAATTCCTTAATTAGCGTCAGGCCTGCAGACGTTAATTAATGCACGTCCATGACCCCTGATGCGAATTTCCTGAAGATTTAAATAAATCACACATTTTTAAAAATTAATATCTACTGAACCATGTTTAATAAAATTCATGTGTGTATATTTCTGGAATCCTTGTTCTTTTTTGCTAATTTTCATGTCTTCAGTTTTCCTGAAATCTTGCTAAACAAAAAGTGCTACTGTTCATGTTCCTTAAAAAGAAATGAACAGTGTACTATATCTGTAAACGTACCTGCCCGATGGGTATAACCATGTAATCGAAAAGAATTAGCGTCTGTGTGAACTGACGCGTACCAACTAAATACCGCCTCTCCAAAGAGACGCGAATTTATGTATTTAATTGTTAATACCAAATAATTTGGAAAACATGGAATTAGCGTCTTTGTCATGGACGCGAATTAAGAAACTGGCGTCTCTATGCTGTGACTGTTGTGTCTCCTCTGGTTTTGATGATGGCAAAACTGTTTTGATTTTAAGTTGAGTAGAATAATATGTGTTATAATATCTTTTCATTAAGTCAGAATAAGTTCCATGTTCTAAATCAGGTCGATGCATCTTCTAGTGTAAAGAACATCAGGTCGATGCATATTCTTGCATGTTGCCAGACAGGTCAATGCATCTTCGCATTTTTGGCTTAAGCAGGTCGATGCGGTTGTGAAATCATGCATTGTCAGGTCGATGCTGCTGAGCAACAGTGAGTCAGCGGTTGCATTATGAGGTCGATGCGATAAAGGGTCTTGTGCTTATAAGGTCGATGCACCTTGTGCATTGTTTTGGAAATCAGCTCGATGCAGAAATGTCTTGCATCGATGTTTTGAGAGCTTTTGATGGCATCTCACTGGACAGGTCGACACGCCTCAGTGGCACGTCGATGTTACAGAACATGAAGTGCGGGCTCGTGCATTAATAGGTCGATGCACTATGTTGTGCATCGAAACAGCGGTTGTTTTTCTGACTGCATAAGGTCTGTATGAGAAACAGGTCGATGCTTTATTGCATACTTGCTGCATTAGTTCATTTCGTTCGAAAGACAGGTCGATGCACTTTGTTTATGCATCATTGCATTTGTAAAAATTCACGCATTCATTCATATGATTTAACTTGTCTTCATGATATGCTTAAATCTATATTCTATGATCATTTATTTTGATATCTAGTTAACTACATGAAAATGAAGTTAATGATGAATCTTTATATTTGTTTTGATAGGAACATCAAAATGGAATTGCCAGAGTTACTTGGTAAATTGTTCAAACATCTAAACTGTAAAGTTCAGAACCAAAGGCTACCGTTTGATTGAAGTTAAGCAGCCTGGCACGTGAACCAAGGATGATACCTTAACAGAAGAATCTGCCACGTGGAAAGACTCCAGCCTTTATTGACACGTGGATTCTCGGATTAAGCATCTTCCAGAAACCTTTTTGGCGGGAGCATTCCCTCCACACGCCTTATCGAAATCTTGTGGGGACCACAAGATTCATGCTCGAGGATAAAAAGGGGGATCGTGCGTACGCTAAAAAGAAGATGAGATAGAGGCGAGCAAGAGACTGGAAGAAATAGAGCAGACCAGAGAAGAAATAGAGAAAAGAAAAGAAGAGCTCGAGAGTGATCATCGACAGAGAAGAATATAGAGGAGAAAAGTTAGAGTGGAGAGATCAGAAAAGAGAGAAGGAGCTGAGAGTGTGAGTTTCCTACAGAAGAGTGATAGAAAACAGAGTATCGGAGGAAGGAGAAGAAGTCTGAGAGAAGAGAGCTTGAGGAAGAAACTGGGTCAGTCTTGACTTCTGAATCAGATTCAGAGTCTATTGCTTGAGAGAGCTATATGTTTTCATTCCGTCTTTGTCGTTTTCGTATGTTTCCTTTTAGCTTGTCTTTGAACAAGTGTAAGCTGTGTAATCAGTTGTCTAAGCTGTGTAATCAGCGGTCCAAATTGTGAGACAACAGCGAGGAGTTTTCCATGGACAGCAAGCTGTGAAGCTCAGCCGTTTGTAAGCTGTGTTTTTTGCGGATTCAAAGCTGTGTATCAGCGGAAGTCTCACTCGATTGAGTGAGGGGTGGACGTAGATCTCAAGATTGAGATCGAACCACCTTAAAAATTGCTTTGTCTCTTGTGTGCGATTGATTGCCTTGTCTTGATTCATTCTGCAATTTTTCTATCTGAATTCTACCTATCGATCAACATCTCAGTGGTATATCAAAAGACTCAGTCAGAAGGATAGGTTATGCCTATCTGGAAAACTATCTCTTGCGTGAGGAGATTCGTGAATCAAACCTCCGTCAAGTACCAGAACTGAGTTGTCATGTTGAATGCCTATTTGTTGATTATAATATCTCTTGGTGTTCTGTGTGGTTGACGGTATTTCTTTATTAGATCTTCTCGTTGAACACCCAGATTGGTTTGGTAGTTTACTTCGCAGTAATTTTCATTCCGCATTTTAATTACTGCTGTTAAGTAAAAAATTGGGGTTGATCTATTCACCCCCCCTCTAGATCTGTAGTTCATCTTTACTGTCACGTGGTATCAGAGCCAAACTCTCTTAAGGGCTTAACATCCCGGAGAGATCTGGTGAAATTGATGCTAGATGTCTTATAGCTGAGGGTCATTCTGTAAGTAAGCCTCCATTCTTCAACGGAACTGACTATGCATACTGGATGAATCGAATGCAGGTTTTCTGAAGAGGTAAAGACCACGAGATCTGGAAGGTGATCAGTTGAGGTCCTTTCGAGCTACCTAAAGATGAAGATGTCTGGACTCGGGAGCAAATTCGAAGATCAACTTTGAATTGGAGTGCGATGAATGCTATGCAATGCGCTCTACATCCTGCCGAGTTTTCCAGAGTGTCCTCCTGCTCTACAGCGAAGGAAATGTGGGATAAATTACAGGTAATATATGAGGGAACATCTTAGGTAAGGGAAACCAAAGTAAATATGCTAGTCTCTGAGTATGAAGCCTTTAAGATGAAATCTGACGAAACCATTTCCGAGATGTATGCTAGGTTGATGCAGCTAACTAATAGTTTGAAGAGTCTGGGCAAGATCTACAGCGATTATGAGCTGGTCAGGAAGATCCTCCGGTCCTTGACATCGATCTGGCATACGAAGGCCACTGTAGTAGAGGAGTCTAGAAATCTGGCGACCACCATTGTTGATGAACTCATCAGCTCTTTGATGACATACGAGCTGAATCTTAAAAGAGTCGACGACACTGAGAAGAAGAAGAAGCCCCTGGCGCTTAAAGAAAGTTCTAGTAGCAAAGGGTCTTCTAGCGAGCATAGTTCTTCTAGTTCTGAAGAAGACCTTGGTGAGTTCACTATGTTAACCAGAAAGTTTAAGAAATTCTTGAGGAAAGAAGGTAAGGGCTTCAGATGAAAATACTCCTCAGGAAAGAGACAATCAAGATTTAAATCTGATCATTTCAAAAAGACTGATGGCATCGTGTGTTATAACTGCAGGAAATCAGGACATCTGAAGGCGGACTGCCCAGAGTTGCAGAAAGAGAATCAGCCCAGGTGGAAGAACAAGAAGGCCAAGGCCATGGTGAGCACCTGGAGCGACGAAGAAGAAGACAGTCAGAGAAGCTCATCTGACAGTAAAGATGATGACAAGCTGTGCCTGATGGCCAGAAGAGAAGAAGAAGAAAAGGAAGATGATGAGGTAACTTCCCCGTTCAAAAATTATACTCTCAGTGATTGGGAAGAGGCATATGCTGAAATTTTAGATAAATATGATGATGTTCGTAGGGAGAATAGACACTTGAAAAAGAAGATAAACTCCCTTGTCAATGACACCACTTTGAATGATAGGATTGCATATCTAGAAACTGAAAACACTGAGTTAAAAAATTCACTTGCTGAAATGGATGAATACAAAAGTGTTCTGAATGGATTGAGATGTGAAAATGAAAATTTAAAAAGTGTTATTGATGAACTTAAAATCAGAATGTAAAAGTTTGAAGAAGAAGCAAAAACTGCAAATGAAAAATATGAGGCTGTAACAAGTGTAAACGAGGAATTGAAGAAAGTCATTGATAGTTTGGAAAAGGAAGCCAGTGATAAACAAAATTCCTTTGAGGCCATGACTCAAGGAAAAGAAAATTTGAATGCAATTCTGGGAACTAAAGTAAATTTTAGAAGAGAAGGATTGGGTTTAATTCAACAAGCAAGAAAAGTTTTGAGATGAAGACAATCTCATTCGTTGCTGAGAAAGGAAAATCTAAATTCAATCCTTTGATAAAAATGAATTGTGAGGAAAACAGAAATGAAAAATCTGTGAAAAATAATAAACAAAGTAAAGTGAGTACCAAGGATAAGGGTAAAGGGAAGGTGGATGCACCTAGAGAATCTAGTACACACACCACTACACCTAAGCTCAAAGGTCAGGTTAGGAGTCAGCCTGTTAGGTCCCAAGTGCATGGAAACCCCAAGATCAGAACAACCCAGTTACAACAATCATGTCAACGGGTCCAATACACTGCTCAGACTTCCCTTTCAACTAAGTCTCAGTCAATTAGAAATCAAACTCAGAGCAGGAATCCTTCAGGTGGACACTACCACTATAGAGCATCTACCTGGCCATCATTTCAGAATTCCTTTCATTTCAACCCAAATAGGACAGGTCGAGGTAACTACTCTGGAAGGTCTATGCATCAGAATTTTCAGAAATCTAAGTCTCACTGGATGCACCAAGGCTACCCTTGGAATGATTCTATGCAACCTAGGTACAGGTCATTTATGAATCAGAATTTCTATGGATATGTGCATCACAAATCTGCCCTTCCTAGTTTCAATAGGGCACCCACTAATCCCAATGCTTCTTGGTCCCACAAGTGGCACAAAAATTCTCATGCATCTGAAAGGCCAACAAAAATTCAGAATGTGCACAACAACCAGAACAAGCAGAATAATAATAAGAAATCCACAACACAAGGAAAATCATAAATGTGGATACTAAAACAACTATTGTCATGTTTGAATGATTTGACTACTGTTACGGGGCTCAAATAGTTTTGGGTTCCAAACTTTTCTGCTTGATTATGTTTGCAGGTATGCCTGGCAGCCAACCACATTAGATGGTATCTTAATAGTGGCTGCTCCAGGCACATGACCGGGAACAAAGAAAAATTCTGCATGCTGGTGGAAAAAGATGATGGTCATGTCACTTTTGGTGGTAACACGAAAGGTAAGATAATTGGGACTGGTAAGGTTGGTAAGTATTCTTCTTGCTGTATAGAAGATGTGTTACTTGTTGAAGGTCTTGCATATAATCATCTCAGCATCAGTCAACTATGTGATAAGGGTCATAAAGTAGTTTTTGACTCACATGCATGCACTATCCATGAACGTAATTCAGAAATTGTAAAATTCATTGGAAAAAGAGTCAATAACATTTATTTGGTTGATTTAGATGATGTTGCACACATAAATCATGTCTAACAGTAAATAAAGATGACTTAGCCTGGCTTTGGCATCGTAGGTTAGGTCATGCTAGTTACAAAATGCTGCATAAACTGAATAAATTTAGCATGGTTAAGGGCTTACCTGAAATATCATTCAAGAAGAACAATAAAATCTGTAAGGCATGCACTCAAGATAAACAGACCAGTAAATCATTTAAGTCTAGAATAGAAAACATGTCTTCTAAACCCTTTGAGCTGATTCATATGGATTTGTTTGGTCCTTCTAGATCAGCTAGTTTAACTGGTAGAAGATATGGTTTTGTCATTGTAGATGACTTCTCTAGATATACTTGGGTGTTTTTCATAACTCACAAGAATGATGTCTTTAGTGAATTTCAGGAATTCTTCTACAGAATAAATCAGGATGGTAAGTATTCCATATCCAATATTCTGTCAGATCATGGTGGTGAGTTTGAGAACTCACAGTTTGATGATTTTTGTAGGGATAATGGAATAACCCACAGATTCTCTTCACTAAGAACTCTAAAACAAAATGGAGTTGTTGAACGAAGGAATAGAACCTTGGTGGAGATGGCTCGGACTATGCTTGTGGAGAGTAGCTTACCTAGAAGGTTTTGGGTTGAAGCTGTGAACACATCCTGCTACATTATTAATAGGGCTTTGGTAAAACCTTCTACTCAAAAGACTCCCTATGAACTATTGAAAGGTAAGAAACCCTCACTAGCTCATTTGAAAGTTTTTGGATCTAAATGTTTTATTCATGTTTATTCAAAAAGAGACCTTTATAAGTTTGAGGCTAAGAGTGAACCAAGAATTTTCCTGGGATATTCTGAGACTTCTAGAGCCTATAGAATGTATAATGTGAAATCTGAAACTGTTGAAGAATCACCACATGTTGTCTTTGATGAGACAACTAACAGGTCGGAAGTTGATCTCTGCAGGAACAAGGATGAAGGAGAGATACTGGAAAATAAAGAAGTGCAAAGTGAAGAACAAGAAGCTGAAGGTGAGATTGAAGGATCAAGAATTCAGGGGGAGGTAAGTGGCAGCTCAGGTAATCAACTTACCATCATTAGAGTACTTAGTGACCACCCATTAGAGAATGTTATTGGTAATTTGAATGAACCCCCTAGAACTAGGTCTCACTTCAGAATTGAAAATGAACTGAATTCATTTGCCTTGGTTTCACAAATAGAACCCAAAAACATTGAAACTGCCTTAAAAGATGATCATTGGATTAATGCCATGCATGATGAGCTGAATCAGTTTGAAAGAAATAAGGTATGGCACCTAGTTCCCAAACCTTCACATGGCTCCATTATAGGCACAAAATGGGTTTTTAGAAATAAAACTGATGAACAAGGAAAAATTGTTAGAAATAAAGCTAGGTTAGTGGCACAGAGATACAATCAGGAATTTTGAGTAGATTTTGAAGAGTCATTTGCTTCTGTGGCCAGGCTAGAAGGCATTAGAATATTTCTTACATTTGCATGTAGTCTAGGAATAAAACTTCAGCAGATGGATGTCAAATATGCATTCTTAAATGGTCTAATAAAAGAAAATGTTTATGTAAAACAACCCCCTGGTTTTGAGTGTATTGATTTCCCTGACCATGCGTACAAGTTGGATAAGGCATTATATGGACTGAAGAAAGCTCCCAGGGCTTGGTACGACAGGTTGAGCTCATTTCTCACAGGTAAAGGCTTTTCAAGAGGTGAGGTTGATCAAACCCTATTCACTAAGGTAGATAACAAGGATATTCTTCTTGTTCAGATTTATGTAGATGACATAGTGTTTGGGTCAACTAAATTATCCATGTGTGAGGAATTTTCTAATGAAATGACTGATGAATTTGAAATGAGTTTAATGGGAGAACTGAAAATTTTCCTTGGACTACAGATCTGTCAAACTTCAGAAGGAAGCTTCATTACTCAAGTAAAATACATCAAGGATCTTCTGAAGAAGTACAAGCTGGAAAACCTCAAGGCCATCACTGCACCAATAGGTACATCAACTAGTCTTGATGATGACCCTAAAGGTAAATTGGTTGATTCCAAAACATATCGAGGTATGATCGGATCCTTGCTTTATCTTATTGCATCTCGACCAGATATTCAATTTTCTGTATGTTTATGTGCTAGATTTCAGGATAGTCCTAGGGAATCTCACATGAGTGCAGTAAAAAGGATTTTTAGATATTTATCTGGCACCCTTGAATTAGGATTATGGTATCCTGCTAGGTGTGAGTTAGAACTTATAGCTTACACTGATGCAGATTATGCAGGGTGTAGGATAGATAGAAAAAGCACTAGTGAGTATTGTCAATACCTAGGTGGTTGTCTAGTGTCTTGGGCATCTAAGAAGCAACACACTGTTGCTCTTTCTACTGCTGAAGCTGAGTATGTCGCAGCAGGAAACTGTGCAACCCAGGTACTCTGGATTAAGCACCAACTTAATGACTATCACATAAATCTTGGGTGTATTTCTATTTTATGTGATAACACCAGTGCTATCTCCTTAACTAAAAATCCTGTTCATCATTCCCGGACTAAGCACATTGAAATAAAACACCATTTCTTAAGAGAGGAGGTAAATAAGAATCAAATTGAATTGCACTTTGTAGAATCAGAAAAACAAATGACTGACATTTTTACTAAATCACTTTGCAATGAAAGATTCAAATTCTTAAGAAGAGAACTTGGTTTATGTAAATTTTAGTATGATGAAGGATTGCTTGAGCTTTTCTTGCATAAAATAAATGCCTTAATGTGGTTGTCATTGCATACACTGCATTGCATTCTGTCCATCTTGACCCTGTGGTATATCAAATGGTACGCTGGGAGAAGGGCAGATCACTTCTGTCTGGAAACCCACATCATGTGTAGAGGCCAGTCCTCCGCCTAGTACCAAGGGTCTAACTTGCATATAGTGCTAGATCTGCATCAAAAATTCTTATCTGCATTCTTGTGTTTAATGGAAGAGAAGGTTGTTGTCTACTAGAACTTACTGCACACTTTGAGGGGGAGTCTAATATGTTTTGGTCTGAGTGAGCAAAATGCATAAATTGTTGAGTCCAGCAGTGCATATAGACAGGGGGAGTTCATATTAAAACATTTTGTGTTTATCTCACATCTTACATGCTGATTGGAGGAATTCATGTTAGGATATTCAGAAATTAAGCCAAAGTTAATTTCATTTTGTTATTTCTAGGCAGATGTGAGTGTTTCTTAAGGAATGTCGACACCCAAAGTCGACACTCTTTTGCATAAGTTCTGTCTGTTGTATCCTATGTCTCATGTTTTGATTCTGTCTTATTTGGTCGACCGAAGATACCATTTCGGTCAACCGAAACCTTCAATGTCACTTGAATTGATTAACTCCCCGCTGAACAGATGTTTCCATCATTCCATATGTTTCTCTCATATATATCTTCTTCACGTGGAATCACATCTATATCTTGTCACTTGGTATCTTTCACATCTCTCACCTGAAAAATCTTGCAAAACTTTTGCACGTTGTTTACACACGGAAAAGAACATATAAATATATATATATCCGATTTATCGGAAGGAAATAACATGCATGTTTGTTTTGGCTTTTTAAATGCTTGCATATTGTAATTTCCGTGCATGTGTTTAGTCAGACGATTTAAGAGTTCGTGTACTGGACTCTTCCCCACCGACCGGAGTCGGTGTTAATTTACATCGGATAAATCCGAACACTCTTGATTAAAACTGCTAAAGACGTTTTCTTGCCCTCATAATACTAGCCCTTTTGTCAAAATAGTAGTTCAAGAGAAAACATTTCTTTTTCCCCCACGATTGGACATCATTGCAATTGTCCCCCCCTGCGAAGGTTTATTTGTAATATTTCGTTCATAGAAGGGTCTTGATCCAATTTCCCAACAAAGTATGATTCTTATGTAATGTACTTTCCAATCTTTGTCTTTTCTGAAGTTTAATCAGGTTTTTGGACATTTGCATAATTTCCCATACTTTGTGGGTACATTTGTAAAATTCCGACTTCCCCCTGGACCGAGCATGATTTTTATATAACTCTGGACACATTTGGGGTAGCTGGGACCTTTTTTGCAGAATTTTCTGATTTCCAGCATGTAGAATCCTTTGGGGATATTTGCATAATGTCCGGAGATATAGAGATAAATTTATAGTCTTGCACATTGAAACCTTATATAGGGTTTTGGACATGGTAAGAATTTTAAGTGCATCTTTTGGTTAATCAAAAGAACCCATGTGTTATTGTTTGAATCAACCTGAACCCACGTTGCACACATAAGAGGCCCACTTGAGGGCTTTTTGGTAACAACCCCCTTTAAGTGAACTGTTATACACAGCAGTGTTTCTCACTTAAAAAAAACTAAAGTAGCATACTGTGACCTGCTACTGCTGCTGGCTTTCCTCCTTTGCGGCTGCCTTTGTCTTCTTTCTCTTTTTTTCTTGTCTCCCCTCCCCTTGGCTTCTAGTGGAGGCTTTTATAGTGGCTTGGAGCAAAAGGGCGGAGGAGCTCCACTGGCCTTCTCCTCCGGTGGAATTTGGAGAGGTAACCCCTTCACCTTCCTCCTCCCTGTCTTTCCACCTTCTATTAACTGCAGCTTTTATTTCTTGTTTTCTCTTTCTTTTCTTTTTTTTGGTAACCGTACAGTCCATGGGCGGAGGGGCCTCCTCCGGCCTGTGGCAGGGCGGAGGGGCCTCCTCCAGCCTGCTGCAGGGCGGAGGCAGGCCTCGGCCTGTTAGCAGGGCGGACCCCCCTCTCTCCGGCCTGTTGCTGGTGCTGGGAGGCCCTCCGGCCTAGGTGTTGGGCGGAGAGGTTTCCCTCCGGCCTAGGTGTCCCTTTCAGACTATAAAAAGACCCCGTACAGTCTTAAACAATTCACTTCAACACGTGGTGCTCCTTTAGCTTGTACAGAAGATCTCTTCTTTGGACTTTTCTTGTGAAAGCATGTGGGTGTTGACTCTTATCATTTATTCCAACAGGCATACACATATACATATGGGCATACATATACTTCCCAAATGCTTAATTTCAGCCCCGTCACAGTTGAAGAGTAGTGCAAAAATCCTTCTTATTTGGGCCTCTGTCACCTTATATGATGGCATATATATGTCTTCCATTCATAAGTCCAACAGTGTAGCATATATAACCTGCCACTGCCCTATGAATGGCACTATGAGCCAGAAGTGTTCAACACCCATATGTAGATATGCATATTTCTTATGCATTTAATTCTTCTCGATACTTCTGAATAGAAATACCGGGGATATATATATTTGCTTCTTGAGACTCCCAACTATCATTGACGGACCCTGGCCGCCCTATGTTAACTGCATGCGTATTTCTTCAAAAAATCTGAACTTTGTAAAAAACTTTGTGGGGTCAACAAATGCCCCCCACGGGGGGGTTCGTCGGAGCCAAGGGTGACGGCGGCCGCCCCGTGCATTATTTGATTTTGCCGGCTCCTGGGTTTGTTTGATGCACAATGCCATTGATATTTGGGACTGATGAGTCATCCTTTCTTTTTGTTGTTGTCTTTTGTGGCAGCCATCATGTCTCGTGCTAGGGAGAGCAGTGGTCGCTGGTCAAAGGGGATGTACAAGGAGACAATCCCCATTACTTCCAAAAAGCTGATGCCTTCGTGGGGTTCTCCGAGAATAACTGCGGAGAATATTTTTTCACTTGATCGGGGGCTTTCTATGATTGCTACCGGCCCCCTTCCAGAGGATGAATCTGAAGGTGGTGTAGTTGACTTGAGCTTGCTTATTCCTCAGAGAGGCTT
The DNA here is from genome assembly GCA_022559845.1 of Amorphophallus konjac. Classification (NCBI taxonomy): domain Eukaryota; kingdom Viridiplantae; phylum Streptophyta; class Magnoliopsida; order Alismatales; family Araceae; genus Amorphophallus; species Amorphophallus konjac. Next base: position 115,443,267 of record CM040128.1, read on the forward strand.
CTATGTATATCAGCGACCGCGCTGATATCCGAGACATTTTTCCTTGGACAGGCATCTATTTCCTTTCATCCAGAATTTTATTCCCCCAGACATGGAAGAGGGTGACAGTTGCTTGTCTGCGGCCCGGTGTCAAATTGAGAGGGCGATTCTGGTGGGTCGTGATAGCATGTTGGGGACTTGCAAGACTTCATTCCCTAGTTTTCCATTGATCAATGGTCGTCATATTCAGTTCCCGGCCTCTTCCCAACTGGGCTTCTTCAGTGCTGAGACAGGATGTTCGACTAAGGTGAAATCTTTTTCACCTGCTACTTGGGATTTAGGGGGTCATCACATGGCTTTGTCAGATGCTGCTTCTGGTTGCTTTTTATCTCCTTCGGGCACAGAATTTGCTGGAGAAGGGTATGACAAGCTATGTTTGCTCGATAAAATTGTAAGCGGGTCCTCTCCCAGTTGGTATGGAAAATGGTCCGTGGTTCCTTCCCATAAATTTCATTTAGGAGCCACAGAATGGCTGGTGGGCGTACTTCATCATTATAGCCGGCTTCTGGACCTCATTGGCATTCGGCATGCAGTTACAGCAGCACTATACAGATACCCGTGTCATGCTGAGTTGCTTCAGGCTCTGGCGGAACGCTTCAACCGTCGCTACAATACTTTTGCTACTGCTGAGGGTGAAACCTCCCTGGATTTGTGGAGTTTGTACAGGATCTCAGGTTCACCCATCTTGGGACGGCCTTATGAAGAAGTTACTCTCGATGATTTGCACAGGAACTTCTCCACGGGACTGGGAGAGTATGGTTTGTCCTTTAGCTTCTGATACCTGATGAAGGTATGACGGGATTTGGCCCGGGCTGGGAAAAGCAAGGCACTTTCTGCTTCCTCTGGTGCTGTGAGGGTCAGCCTCAAGGCCTGGGTTTCATATTTCTACAATGGGCCGTTCTGTTTCTATGAGAGCTTCGCAGAGGATGACAGACCTTTAACTCAAAATTATCAGCTTGTTTTGCATCCTCGGGAGAGTAGCCGCCATTTACCTGCGCCAGTGAATGCGGGGTGGAACCCCCGTAACATTCCAGACCGGACTTATCTTGCTGCTTATCTCGTCTATTGGCTTGCTACTTTTGTTATACCTTATGGAGAGGAGGGTCTTGTTCGGCCCGAGCTTATTTATCCTGCTTGCATCCTTGCAGACGGACATAGACTCGCCCTTGCACCTGCTGCTCTTGCAAATATCTATCATGGCTTTGGTAATCTGACATCTCACAGCTCTCCCAGAGATCGGAGTATATCCATGGCTACTCATTACCTGAGCGCATGGGCTGATCTTCTGCTGCCATCTTTATGTCAGAATATTTCAGTTGAGAAACTGGCAGCCCCTTTAATTTTCTTATTCAGGAACCGTCCGGACCCACGCTTATCGGATCACCTATGGAAGGCTCGCAAGTTATTATCTTTTGTTCCCACACAGGGGAAAGAGGGCTTGCCTATAGCCCATTGCTCTTACGACATCAGGCCTTTTGTGATCGAGAGCTCGGATGGGATCTCGTGGCATCCCACATTGCCAGGTTGCTGATCTCTCATTTTATGAAGACTGGCTTTGCAGTATTCGATCCAGTGTCCTTGTTTTCAGAAAGGGCAACACTGTTTTCTTGGAGCCTTATTTTCCCCATCGTTTCGCACGAAACTTTGGGTATGACCAGTCAGTTCCTCCAGATGCTGATTTCGGCTTGACTGGGCGGATACACCGGGGGCAGGACGTTCACTTAGTTGCTAGTAGCTGGTGGGACTTCTTCTTCAGAGGATCATCAGGGCCACGCTGTATTTTTCCAGACGCCAGGAGGGTGGGTCAGGTCGATATATATTATGCCTGCTGGTGGTTCAGGCACAGTAATGTATTCAGGCAGTCTCTACATGATTTGAAAGAAAGAGAAGAAGCTCGTCTGAAGCGGGCAGATTTGCCTCCTCTTATTATTGACAGATCTTTCCTCCATACTCATTTCCCGCAAGTTGCTAGAAATGTACGAGACTTTCGTGCTGAACGGGAGGCGAAGAACGGGCCAGTTACTATTGATCGGTAGGCCTACACTGGGGCCATTAAGCCCTTAAGGCGGCGTGCCAGTGCTTCCTCAGAACAGGGTACAGCTGCTGTAGTGCATAAAGTGTATTCATGGTGGGAGCATTTCTTGTCAGACCGCGGCTATCATCCGAATGCCGATAAAGCCACTCTCCTTCATCCTGAAAGTTTCAGCAATGACTTATGGCCACAGTGGCAAAGACATTTGATGAGTTCCATTGTGCGCATCGGCCCATCTGAACAACTCTCCTTACTGGAAAATAGTGTTTGCTTGCAAGACGTCTGGGATGCAGTGCCTACGCCAAGGGAGATTGTTGGCCTTCAGGCTGAGCAAGTAGTGCTAAGGCCCACTTTCTCGCTTGCCCCTGAGGGTGAGTGACGTTGACTTTCGTTCCTTCTTTCCCTTTCTTTTCCCATGATTAGTTGAGCTGTTCTTTATACTTCATCTATATGTGATTTTGACTCTCTCCCTTTTGTTCATAGGGAGCTTTGTTACAATGGTGGATGCCGCCGTAAAAGGGAAGAAGGCCTCTGGGCCGGCAAAGCGGGTGAGGTCCTCCGAGGAGGAGGGACCAAGAGCCCGAGTTCGTCTACCTCGCTCCAAAGGGAGCTCCTCGCGAGGGCGACCAGGTGATCTTTTGTGGGTTTGTAGACTTGTCTTTTGAATGCTTTGTGGTGCATCATTGTTGATCCCTCTTTCCTTTGATTTCCAGATTCTTCTGTCAGCAAAATTATACGCACACTCTCCCCCACACATGATGTGGCGGTCCCGAGGTCAGAGCGCGACATGGAAGATGGAGAGTTACAGGATGATGATTATAATCCTGTGTCTAGTGCCTCACCCCCATATTCACGTGGGGATCACCATAACTCCATTAGTTGTTGTATGATGATTTCGAGACATTATATCATCCGCCTTTTTCTTATGCTGTTCTTTTGACTTTTCCCTTTTTTTTGTTCTTGTTGATATGATTTCTCTCTTCCTTTTCTTTTTATACCAGAGCTTCACGAGGATAGGGACATAACTGTGTCTCACGGGCTCGGACCAGAGTCGGCTGTCGCCCCACCTCCTTCCAGTAGTGCTCTGCCTCATTCTTTCTTTAGTTGAGTTTGTAGGAAGCAATCTGACATTTTCACTTCCAGGTGGTTTGGACGCATCCGCAGCCTTTTCTGTGCAGGAATTCACCACACTTCTTAACTCCAGGATGAATGTGGATTTGCCAGATTATTCTGTCAACCCTTCCGCAGATAAGGAGATGGTAGACCAATATTCTCAAGCTCTTCTTGATGAAATTTATAGAGAGCAAACTCCACCCATAGTGGGACAGAGGCAGGGTGTTGAAGCTTTACCATCCTCTCCACGATTAGGAGGTGACCATATACCTCATACGACAGGTAATTGCATCCAATGTTGAACTTGAAATTGTTCCTTATTTTGTTGTCATTGCTGGATAGATTTATCATCTGGGTCTCTCATGCAGTTGATAGTCCTCGAGTTCAAGACCCCTTGGGATCTTTAGAGAGAACAAACAGAGGTGCAACTTCTTTGGATTCAGGGGGGTGCCGCCTTGGATGCCGGTACTCCGGGCAAGGAGACAACATTGAGGCATAACGGTGAGGGCATTAGTGTCATGGAGGAGAACCCAGCTTTGACCCCTGTAGAGGGAAATCTTGAAGGTTCTCCTTATACCTCAGGAGACACAGTCTGTCTTTCTGATGGGGAGGAGACTGGCCAGAGAGGTATTTCATCCCTTCATAACAGTATTTTGTACATTGAGACGGCTTTGTGGACTGACCATGGTTCTTTCTTGCAGGAGACATTCAAGGGGCTGGCCCTGTTTCATCAAACCACGATGAAGGAGCCTTAAACCAAATGGCATCAAGTATTGACACTCATTTTTCTTTACAATTTGCTTGCTGCTACATCATATCAGCTGCTAACCATTGTTCTTCTCCTTATTATTATTATTAATTTTTTTTTTAACACCCCATAGGGGAAGTGAAGGCCCAGGATGAGAGTCAAGATACCTCGATCCCTGATGACTCCGTGACAATAAGGGCAGAAACTTCCAGGTCTTCCCTGCGGGATGAGCCTTCGAAGGCTCCCACCATCTTAGGTAGTCATTTCTCTTTATGTGCTATCAAATTTACTGTTTGATGTGGATTCAAGAATGAGAAATTTTACCATTCTCATTGTTCTTTCTCTCTTTTCCTCTTTTTTTTGACAGTTTCTTCCAAGGGAACTCTCCCATCGACGGAGGGCTTTCCCTCGCATGGGATCGAGTGGCCTGATGACCCTCAGATTGCACCTTTTGTGGGGGCGGCTCTCATGTTGGATACCCTGATTGGCGGCGCCCTGAGTTTGTTTCAGGGGGCCGAGCTTCCTTCAGTCGAGATTGTTCGCGACACCCTTGTGGCTGCCACGCGGAGCTACCATGGGTTAGGGTTACCGAAAGAACCTTGGATGTTGGCAGTAGATAATGCTTGGCGAGAATTTCAACAGCTGTATGAAGCTTCGAATTGGAAAGCCCAGAAACTAAGAATCCAACAGCTGGGGGATGAAATACACGCAATATGTGCCTAGATCGACGAGAGGAGATCCCATGCTGAGAGAGTTAGAGATCGCCGCAGCTCCCTTGAGACTACCCTTGCTGAGAGTAGGAGTCAGGCTGCCTCGCTTCAGGAGACTGTGCGGACCATTTTGCAGAAGATTGCGGCCTTGGAAGCTTCAACTGAAACGACTGCCAAAGCGGTTCAGGAGGCGCAAGTTGAGGAGAGTTCTCTTAATGTAGAGTGCTCAAGCATGGAGGAGGCCCTTGCCACAAAGGAACAGGAGCTCGCCAATTTAATGAAGCAAAAGTCCTCTCATCTGAGTCTGTATATTTCCTTTCTTGAGCCCATTGCTAGTTTCATATTCTTTTCCATTCACTATTTTGCAGCTATCCCCAGGGGTTTGTCTTGGGCTCAAATTTTGCAGATGAATAGTAAAATTGTCCATACATTGACAGAGGCATAAATTCTTTTGTTTTGGAAGCTTCTGAGAATTTCTTCTTTTTTTTTTTTCACATTACCAACTTCACCGCCCTTTCGGGTTTTCGCCGAAGCTGGCCCCCTTTAGCTTTTTCTAGCCTGCCTTTTCGGGTTTTCACGCTGAGGGGTTACCCAATTTTGCCTGAAGCGTCCTTTCGGATTTTCACCTCAGCCGGGTTATGACCTTTTTGCCCTTGAGTAGCCAGAAGATCGACCACTCAAGTCCGTCGGGGCACCTCTATTTTAAGCCCGTTTTTTTTTTTTTGCAAAGGGAATCACTCTCGACGGGAGAGTTAGACCTTTAGGATGCCAGGAAATGACTTGGAGATCTGGGGCCGACCAAAGAACTTGGAAAGCCAAAACTTGGGATTTTGGATTTAGGGTGGCTGACCAATGGAATTGGGAAGCCGAAACTTGGGATTTTGGATTTAAGGTGGTTGACCAATGAAATTGGAAAGCCGAAACTTGGAATTTTGGATTTGGGGTGGCTGACCAATGAAATTGGAAAGCCGAAACTTGGAATTTTTGATTTAGAGTGGCTGACCAATGGAATTGGAAAGCCGAAACTTGGGATTTCGGATTTAGGGTGGCTGACCAATGAAATTGGAAAGCCGAAACTTGGAATTTCGGATTTAGGGTGGCTGACCAATGAAATTGGAAAGCCGAAACTTGGGATTTGGATTTAGGGTGGCTGACCAATAAAATTGGAAAGCCAAAACTTGGGATTTTGGATTTAGGGTGGCTGACCAATGAAATTGGAAAGCCGAAACTTGGAATTTTGGATTTGGGGTGGCTGACCAATGGAATTGGAAAGCCGAAACTTGGAATTTTGGATTTGGGGTGGCTGACCAATGAAATTGGAAAGCCGAAACTTGGGATTTAGAAATTTAGAATTTTGGGGCCGACCAACTATATTGACAAGTCGGAACTTGAAATTTGAGATTTGGCACGGTGGGACATGAACGAGAACTGTTCACAGCAACCGTTACTATTGGGCTTTCTTGGGGGAAAAGCTCCCTTATCTTTCCTTAGTCCCCTACGAAGGACGGCAATTCTTGCGTAGTTTGTTGCTGAAATTCATGCTCGGGAGCATAGTATAACTTCAAGTGTTTTCCATTCAATGGTGGAAAGGGGTTCTCCCCTTTATGGTCAACGACCTTATAAGCGCCTCCTTCAGACTTTGAAGACGATGTATGGCCCTCGCCAGTTTGGTTGTAACTTGCCACTGGACCTTCCAGCCATGACTTCTCTTTCTTTAATCATGACGAGATCGCCCTTTTTGAATGCTCTTTGCCTCACAAGCTTATCATAGGCTCGAATCATTCGGGCTTGATAAAGCTACAGGTGTTTATAAGCTTCCAACCTTTTGCCTTCTAGATCGGAGAGCTCTTCGAGTCTTCTCTCTATCTCATCTTGTTCATGGGCTTGAAGGTCAACATGCAGGGCCACCCTGTAAGAAGACATTTCAATCTCAATTGGAACTACGGCTTCTGCCCCATATACTAGAGAGAAGGGTGAGCAGCCGGTAGGAGTCTTATATACGGTTCGATATGTCCAGAGAGCTTCGTGAACTCTCTCTCCCTAGTCCTTTTTGCGACAGCCTACTATTTTGTCGAGTAACTTGCAAAGAGTCTTGTTGAATGCTTCAGCTAACCCATTGGCTTGAGGGTTATATATTGTGGAGGTTCTCCAGTCTATGTGAAACTTGGCTGCGAGTGCATATATTGTCCTATTTTTGAATGGCGTGCCGTTGTCTGACATAATCCGACTTGGCGTGCCGAACCTGTATATAATATTATGTCTGACAAACTGAGCAACTGCTTCTCCGGTGACCTCTCGTAGGGGGACTGTTTCGGCCCAACGAGAAAAATAGTATGTTGCAGCCAATATGAATTTATGACCTTTAGAGGATGGAGGGAAAGGTCCGACAATGTCCATTCCCCATTCTGCAAACGGCCAAGTGGGGGCCGTTGGGTGTAGTGAGCCTGGCGGCTTTCTCGGGACTGGACCAAAGGCTTGGCATTGGTGGCATGTGCGGGCGTATCGATTGTAGTCCGCATACATTGCAGGCCAATAAAAGCCTTTAAGCTTTATATTGATCTTCATTTTATCTCCGGCTTGATGAGCACGGCAAAGTCCTGAGTTGACCTCGCGCATGACTATTTTAGCTTCCTTGGGCGAAAGGCAGCGGAGGAGAACAAATTTATCCTTTTCATGGACCAATCTGATAACTGGTCACCTATTAGCTGATAGGATGCTGCTCTGCGCAGGAACTGAACCCTTTGAGCCCGGTTAGGAGGGAGACGTCCGTTCTTTATGTCGATAATGGGTTGACGCCAGTCATACTCCTCTTCCTGATTAGACATGTCTTCTTCCAAGGTGTTAACCTCAGAAATTGTGGGGTCAGCATCTTCGTCCAGGACGCTTGGCATAAGCCTCCTGTGCCTGACAGTTATGTCCACTTCTCCCTCCGGGGGTAGCTTTATAGCAGAGGCTAACTTGGCTAGGGCATCTGCCTGAGAGTTCTTGCTCCTGGGGACATGGTTTATCTCAAAGAGATAAAATTTCTCCTTCAAGTTCAGGACGGCTGTGTGATAAGGCACTAGCTCTTGCTTCCGCACATCATAGTCGCCCATAATTTGTCGTATGACGAGCTGCGAGTCGCCGTAAACTTTAATGCATTTGATCTTTATTTCTATGGCTAACTGAAGCCCAATGATCAAGGCCTCATATTCTGTCTCATTGTTTGTCAACGGCTTCATGAGGGCACAAGAATTGTGGAGAATTCCCCCTTGAGTGACGAAGACAATGCCGGCCCCTGAGGCAAGTGTGGTTGCCCCGTTAGCCTCTTTAATTGTTCGAGAGGCACCATCAAAGTAGAGCTCCCAGCATGGGACATCAATGGCCAGGGATTCTTCCCCTTTTTGCATTGGACCGCCCTCGGTTTGTTCTTCAGTTCTCGATTGGGATGGAAGTGTTTCTTCATCGGGCAGTTCAATGTTAAGAGGAGAATTGGCCGGAATTGGGTGTGCTGCCAGAAACTCCGCCATTCCTTGTCCTTTAATTGCCTTTTGGGGAACAAATGTTATATCAAACTCCATAAGGAGTAATGCCCATTTTCCCAATCGACCCGACAGGACGGGCTGTTTAAGAAGAAACTTGAGAGGGTCGTACTTTGAGATTAACTCCACCGGGTGGGACAGGAGGTAATGTCTTAGCTTCTGGACGGCGAACACCAATGCTAGACATACCTTCTCCATCGGGGAATAGCGATACTCGGGGCCCACCAGCTTTCTACTAAGATAATATAACGGTTGCTCTTTACCTTCTTCATTTACTTGTGCGAGCAACGCCCCCAAGGAAGCGTCCATGGCAGCAATATAGAGAATCAATGGTTTTCCCTTAACAGGTGCTCTGAGCACTGGGGGAGTAAGGAGGTACTCCTTGATCTGCTCAAATGCTCCTTGACATTCTCGGTCCCATATAAATGGGGCACCCTTTTTCATCAGTTTTCCAAATGGTGCACATCTTCCAGAGAGGTTAGATATGAAACGCCTGATTAGGCTAACCTCCCCTGTAGAGACTGCAGTTCTGTTATATTCTTGGGCGGCGGCAATTCCCGAATTGCTTTGATTTTGTCTGGATCAATTTCTATTTTCCGGTACTTAACAATGAAGCCGAGGAACTTACCACTTGAGACGCCAAAAGCACACTTCATAGGATTCATCTTGAGCTTATATTGGCGGAGTCTGTCAAAAACCCGCCGCAAGTCATCTAAGTGATCTTCGTGCTTGCGGGTTTTTACGACGAGGTCGTCAACATAGCACTCGACCAAGTCGTGCAACATTTCATCAAAAATCTTAGTCATAGCCCTTTGATAGGTGGCACTAGCATTTTTCCGGCCAAAGGGCATCCTTTTGTAATTGAAAATCCTTTTGGGGGATCGGAATGCCGTATGGTCCTTATCTTTAATAGCCATACGTATCTGGTTGTAGCCCGAGGATCCGTCCATGAAGGACAGAGCTTCATATCCTGTGGTCATATCAACCATAGTTTCAGTAATTGGGACTGGAAAATCGTCTTTTGGGCAGGCTTTATTCAAGTCTCTGAAGTCAATACAAACTCGGACTTGGCCATTTTTCTTTTTGACTCGGACTATATTGGCGGCCACACTGGATAAAGACAGGGCTCTATGAAGTCCACTCCAAGAGCTTGTCAACTTCAGCATTTACTTTAAGTTCTAGCTCGTGACGCATGCGTCTCTGAGCTTGCTTGACAGGCTTAACTGTAGGGAGTATCGCCAGCTCATGTTCTGCCACTGACGGCTCCAGCCCGGGCATCTCTTTGTAAGTCTAGGCAAAATAGTCTTTGTACTCCGATAGGAGTTGTTTGTAAGCTTGTCTTTCTTGCTCAGTAAGGAGGGCACTAATAAAGATCGGTCGGGGTTCATTAGCATCCCCAAGGTTGAGCTCGACTAGTTCATCTACTGTTGCTTGCCCACCATCTTCAAGTTCCCGTGGCGCTGGCTACAGATTGATGAAATCCTCGTCGTCGTCAACATTGACTACGTGGAGGTCACAGTAGTCTAAGTTGTTGATAACGGCCGACTGAAGTTGCTCATCCTGGTCTTCGAGGGCCATTTCTTTTGGTTGTCCTCTTGTAGAATCGCTAGGCCCCTCGCCAGAGTCTGAGCTACTGGGAGAGGGTGATAACCCTATAGTGTTGACAGAATAGTGAATCTTAACGCTGGGCTCCCCACACGGAGGATTACCTTTTGCTTCACTTGCAATAAATTCGGGCAGTGCAGATGCTGCTTTGACGAGGACCTTGTTGTTAGAAGGCTTGGATTGGTTCCAAGGATGCGGCCGCGGGGGAAAAACCCGATGCTGCTTGAGCTGGATAACTCCCCGTTGTATTAAATCCTCGAGTTGATCCTTTAGGACATAACAATCTTCTGTAGCATGCCCTGCCATTCGATGGTATCGACAGAAAGTGGAGCTTTTGGCTTCACCGGCTCTAGACGGCCTGTGAGCCGGAGGAAGCTGGATAAGACCCCGAGCCGTACAAAATTCAAACAACAGCTCAGTATGGGCCTTGACAAACGAGTATGGAGCTTCCATCCGCTGTGCCAATCTCATCACGGGTGTTTTACCCTTGGATTCCACAGGTGGTCGATTTGTCCTGGGTCCCTGAGACCAACTCTCATTTATCTGGCTCTTGGGATCAATATGGGCTTTTGAAGGGAAAGCAAGATGTCTAAGTAGAACATCCCGTTCTCGTAATAGCTCTTGTACAAAAGCTTTTAATGCCTGGTTCTCTTGTTTCAACAACTTTATTGATCCCCCTTCCTGTTCAGTGACAAGAACATTAGCGTCATCTAATATGGGGTGTTCTGCTTCTGTGATATTGAGTCCGGCTAGCTGACTCAAGGCTTCCCGCCCAGCTTCGCTAAGCTCTCGCAAAGTGGGCTGTAGGACGATGACTTCCTCGTCCCCGGACTTGACATTATGGCTGTGCAAACTATTAACATCGGGGACTTCTGGCCCGAATTCTTCTTTTCCCTCATATATGCAAGGAGCATTCTCTTGAGTAAGATTGGAATGGTCGGGAGGGGGCGAGGTCCCGACGGTATTTATAGCATAATAGACTCAATAGACTCTAAAGTCTGGCTCGGGGTCGTAACCCAGCCCTTTTCGATCATTCTTGGCGAAGGGAGGCTGCCTTCTAACTTGAGGAGGGTGCCAAAGCTGTTGGAAGTAATTACGCCGAGCAGCTTGTTCTGTCTGTGGGATATTCTGCTTCTGACACATCTGTTTAATGCGTTGAGCCATATCAGACATTTCTTGGACAGACTCGAGAGCGTTCTTGGGCCGCTCGCTCCAGCCGAAGTCGTCGTCCGAGGGGACATGAGGCACCATGTCTCCCTTGAAAAAGATAATGGGCCTAAGGCGCCCCTTAGTTTTGTTCTTCCCTTTAGCTTGATATGTGACAATGAATGTCTTTAGGGTGTCGACCCCATGCTCCTCCCTTTGGGAGACCAACTGCATGCAGGCAGGAGGCAGGAAGATGCTCTTATCTATTGTTTGATAAATGAGGTTGGCTTCAAAGTTAATTTCCCGTCTCTTAGGCAGAGTTGGCTTTGCTGCGGGGGCATCGGCTTGCAGACTGAGTCGATGTAGCCTGGCAAGGTCTTCATTTACCACAAAAAGTTCATCTTCATCTTCTTCTTCAACAATCACCTTTTGCTTTCTTTTATCTTTGACCCCAATTGGGGGTTCAATGGTAGGTTCTCCAAAGTATAACTGAGCATCAGTCAAATTACATTCATTCGGTCGAAAAGGAGACCTATCAGCAAAGACTGTATGTTGCTCCCCGGCCTTCGCATACTTGATGCACTGATGTAGAGTCGAAGGGACGACCCAATTTTCATGAAGCCATGGCCTGCCCAGCAAGGCTTTATATGAGGTACTGGCATTGATGATGTAAAATGTAGCCTTGGTGACAAAAGTGTCCATTGTCACTTCCACCTCCGCTTTCCCTAATGCATCCTCGGAATTTTGATTGAATCCCGAGATTTTCACATCATACACCTTTTGAAGATAGGGCATGAGAAATAAGGACTTAAAGGTCTTGAGAGGCATTATATTAACAGAGGCGCCGGGGTCCACAAGGATCCAGTTTAGCTGATGTCCGTTGATCTTTCCTTGCATGTACAATGGGCGGTTATGACATAGAGAAGACAGCAACATGTTCTTATCAGAGAAAGTGACTGTTGCGGCCAACGCCTCGTATGTTTGTGTTTGAATTTCGGCTACATCAGCCTCATAGACTTCTGGTTCTTGGAGGACTTTGATGAGAGCCTCCCTCAGCTCTTTACTCCAGGCAATGGCCTCCCAAATGGTAACATAGGTTGGCATCCGCTTCATGTGTTGAATGATCCTGCGATCAGCTCGAGCCCGAGCTTGATCTAGTGGAGGGATCATCTTTACCAGAGGCTTAGGCTGATAAGGGGGCTTCTGGGCTGACTCCGACTTTCCCTGATCATTTGTTTCTTCTTGGAACAGCGGGGCCAAAGATTCCTCTTCAGGAGACGGAAGCTCTTCATTGTCCTTGCCTGAAGGGCTTGCTTGGGCTGAATCAGCAGGCTGCTCTTGGGAGAGGGAACTAACGGGATCAGTCTCTTCATCCGTTGGATTAAATGGAATAGCACCTACTCTCTCTTGAGAGATCGGCTCGACAGACTTCTCATCCTCGTCTAAGGGGTCGAAGATGAAAGTTTCAGCCCGTACTTGCACCTCGGGGGGCTCATTGGGTTCTTCTCCTCGAAAGATGATCACTCTTTGGGAGGTAGTTGGCTAAGAAGTGTGCCCATTGGAGGATGTTGAATGTCTTCCCCGTCCGCGTCCACGGCCTCTATCGCGACCGCGGTTTCGGATTTCTGCATTGCGACGGCGGTAAGTAGCCATAGTGATCCTATCCCCAGCTGCGGAGAAGGTGACATTCTCTTTGCTTGACCCTCGTAGACTTTCTGGTGGAGGGATTGACACCATATTACATGAGAAGTTCTTTAGCATTTCCTCTAACTTCTCTATAGTGAGTTCTTCATCTTTGTAGAGGACAGAGAGTTCCTCTGGAATAGAAAGTTTTTCGCCCTCCTGAACTCGCTGGAGCATTTGTCGGAGCCAACTTTTGAGCCGAGTTTTCCGTTCGAACTCCTCCCACGGGATATACTTGTCCAGTGGGACAGGCCCGGTTGGGACAGAGGGTATATAGTCTTTTAACTCTTCAATTAACTTTTGAAGTTTCTGCAAAGGGGTTAACTCCTTAGGTGCTTCCATGGCCGCCGCTTGCTCGGCCTGTCTTTTTAGTCTTATCTTCAAATTCTTCTTTCTATTCTTTTCTTGCTTCTTGGCTCGTGCCAGCTCTTCTTGAGATGGGGCAGCCTTTCTTGTAGATGTCTGGGGAATGCCCTTGGCTTTTGAGCTACTAGACTGGGTCTTTCCTTTAGGTAACTTCAAATGGAGGTTCTTTCTCGGGGTCACAGTAATCCACTCTCCCCCTTGCTCAGGAGTTCGGAAAGTTGCGTTAATTGCTCTCTCAACAATTTCAGGAGGCAATTCTTGAAATTCGGCCACAAAGGGGCCAAAGCCGCGAAGAATGTCGGCTCCTTCATTGACTTGCTGACTAATAGGCCCGGGGCCTGATTTGCATGGTCCCAACTCGGCCTTTACTCTTTTGTCTGCTCCCAGAACTCGGGGCACTGTTCAGCAATTGAGAACTATTTTGGTGCACTTGCTTGAGCTTTAGACTTGTCATCACCTTTCGGTGGCTTCCTTTTTGGCATTTTCTGGACATTTGACTGGAACGGGTGATGACGCAACTCGCCCAAGGCTGGAACGGACGAAGCTTGGACCGGGCTTCTAGGGCTCAAATCGGAGCTCCCATGGCGGGGTCGGGCTTCCTCCATTCTAGGTATTGCTGCTTTATGCTTTATATCTCCCATGGCTGACCTGGGAGTGTGCTCGAAAGCAGATGACTTGCCTTTCCTAAGAGAGGCAGAAGACCCTTTAATGGAGACACACGGACTATCACTTTGAGAGACAGTCTGGTTGTCACGCCCCGAGCGCGGAAGGTACCCGGAGATGCGCGACGAGTTTATATCAATCATGTCAATCAGAGTATTAGTGTATTCGACACCAAAAATCAGAGATGCGCAAAAGTAAAGATAACCCAATCCTTTATTCCTTCATAAGAATATGTCTATTACAAACCTTTGAAGTACTAACTAAAATAAAGGAAAAATACAAGGTTGACTCAAGAAAATATGAAAAAAAGACTAGATAACACGGAAGAAACTCTATCTCTTTCACTCTTGATTTTCCCCATCCGTTTGAGTTCCCTCATCGTCGGACTTACCTGAAAAGTAAGGAAACACTAAGTGAGCGAACGCTCAGTAGGAAATTATATCTCAAGAACTAGCAACGGGTTTAAGTAATTACATCTTTCATGAATGCACTATAGCTATGCATGCTCGCATAAAACGACAAGATAGAGAGAGTGTATAACAAAACGATAGCAAGAAGAACTAGTCATGAACTTTCAAGAACTTATATCAAAAGATATCAAGATATTCAAGCAAGTGAGTTCATCATGTCATGTGGAAATTTGGCTATCACGTTTTAAGCACGCAAGTACGAAATTACCCTTTTTCGGGCCACGCAAGTCATGTAATATCAAGTCAAGTACAAGTACAAGATTTGTGGAATGTTCAATCAAGCTAGTCATGCACTTCGGTATAATGCCAATACCGTGATCAATTAACTCCCATGGGCACAAGTACTTTCGGGTGCTCCTCCCAGGACCAGATCGGGCCCTATATGCGTAGGCATTAATCATGTATTTTAACATCCACTTTTGTGTATAGCCATTATGGAATTTCAAGAATAAAGCTTGTAGATACGTAGGATAACTTGGATAGAATAGAGTCCAAAAATATGACACTTGACATAGAATGACGATAATAACGGTACAATCACGATTATCGATAAAACTAGGTGGAATTGGTTCCCTAACTTGGGTACCATGACAAACAAGTATGGACATTCTTTATATAGAATTGAGGTCCATAAGAACATCAAGTTTAATATAGAATTGGGGTTTACAAGAACATCATAACAATGTTGATATAGAGTTGGGGTTTACAAGAACAGCATCAAATGGCATGATAACCTCATCCCATTAAGAGAATTCTCATGATACACACTTTGCATAACATGAGGGCCGGTATACCATGTTTCTTTAGAGTGACATGGCAAAATAGGGTAATGGGTTTTTATGGTACAACCAGCTCAGTCGGCCTTGAGGGAATCCAAGGCTGCGAGGAGACTTACGGAGGTCTCTATGACTAACTCGCTAGTCCAAAGGAACGGAATGTCTAATGGAGAGCTTGTATGTCAATGAGAATTAGTGGGTAAACGATAAATCATCATGAAACGTGGGACTATATTCACGGAACGGAATATAGTGCCGATTACATATATATATATATATATATATAAAACCCTTCGGTTGACAGTAATCAGTGTAAAACAGAAATACAGAAAATAGCGACTTAAGCTAAGTCATTAATTATCCAATTAACGCCTTATTCAGGGGCGTTCATTCACAATTTGACGACGTATACGATAGTCGTCCCTTCAATATTTCTATTCTGCAGAAAATCAATATTCTGGAATTTTTAACAAAAACGCGCCCTGGACAGGGGCGTTACTTGTCAATAAGCGCCCTGGTATGGGGCGTCAGTTCAATAAGAGACGACCTTGTGCAGGTCCTTAATTCAACAATTTATCAATTTTCAGATAATAAAATTTCAGGAAAACAATTTCATGGTCAGGATAAGAAAAATAGCAGGATTCGATAGGTATGATCATGCATTAATTTAGATTCATGGTTTCATAGTTATAGAATTTTAAACATGGATAATTATCAATTATATAAAACTGACGACTCCTGGGTAGGGCGTCAAAACAAGAATTAGCGCCCTTGTCTGGGTCACTTCTTTAAAATCACTCAGAAAACATTTGAAAACGCAGTAAAACTATATGCATGAGATCATGGATGAGTTTATTTCATAATTTATACTAGTTTGGGCTACGTTCTTGAGAAAACCTACCTGATGACTATCTCGGTGAAGATATGTGAAGAGAAACGATACTCTGTTTTGCAACAGAGTCTTCTGATCACTGGCAGAAGAAGAAGAAGAAGATGATGCTTGATGAAGAACCCCTCGTTCTTCAGCACGGCAGGCAACCTAAAGGAAAATAAGATGAAGAAAAATTAATATTCTTCATGAGTTGATCGAAAACAGAGGCAGGAAGAAGAACGTAAACCTGTTCTTCACGCACAGCAGCAGAGCGAAACCTCCTTCGACCAAATAGCTTTTAGGGTTCGATGGACAAGGTTATTTATAGGATTTTGGGGATCCTAATAGGGTTAGAGTTGTATTGGAAGTAATACTTCTATGATAGAGTCCTTACCATATTCCACCTTCGACGTAGTTATCCAGAACTTGCCCTGGATAGACTCCTGGGTCGAACGAAACTCGAACTGAATTAACGTCTTAAGCGAGGGCGTCGAATTTAAATTGACGCCTTGTCGAGCGTCGTTACTTATGTAAACGCGCCCATGTAGAGGGCGTTTCATTTCCTTTCCTTAATTTTATTTTTCCCGTCGTTTGAAATTTGACGCCCTATTGTCTAGGCGTCCCTTTTAAATTAACGCCTTATACAAAGGCGTTTCCTTTTGAATCAGCGCCTTGATAATAGGCGTTATTTTCCTCTTGATCAATGATTTACCCATTTAGGCTCTTTGTCATCTATTTACTTATCTTTTATTTTAATTTTGATTTATTTAAAAATCTTATTTTTAACAGGGTTGCTACACCCTCCCCCACTTAAAAGAATTTGGTCCCCAAATTCAATAGTATACATAAGTGGAGAGTGTAGAGTATATACCTTAAAATAATTCTGGAAATCGCTTCCTCATGGATTCCTCGGTCTCCCATGTAGCTTCATGTTCGGAGTTCTTATTCCATTGTACCTTAAGCATGGGAATAACCTTATTCCTTAGGGTACGTACTTCACGATCTAGTATCTTTATGGGTTTCTGCTCATATGTGAGATCCTTCTGGATAACTAAGTCTCCATGTTCAATAATATGTGATGGATCGTGTACATACTTCTTCAACATAGATATGTGGAACACATTATGAACATCAGACAATTGAGGAGGCAATGCGATGCGATAAGCAACCTCGCCAACTCTTTCCAATATCTCAAAAGGTCCTACGAACCTTGGTGTAAGCTTGCCCTTAACACCAAATCTCCGTATGCCACGTCCAGGCGATATCTTGAGAAATACATGATCTCCAACTTGGAATTCAAGATCTCTCCTTCTTGTATCGGCATAAGCCTTTTGCCTAGACTGAGCAACTTGCAGTCTTTCTCTAATCATTTGTATTCTTTCAGTGGTAACCCTTACCATGTCTGGACCTAGCAGTTGTTTCTCTCCAACTTCGTCCCAGCATAAGGGTGATCGGCAACTCCTTCCGTATAAAGCTTCGAAAGGTGCCATTTGTATACTTGCCTGGTAGCTATTATTATATGCAAATTCCACCAACGGCAAGTGATCATGCCAGCTTCCATCGAAATCAATGATGCAAGCTCTGAGCATATCTTCAACCACCTGATTAGTTCTCTCGGTCTGACCATCCGTTTGAGGATGAAAAGCTGTACTAAAGTTAAGCCTTGTTCCCAACGAATGTTGTAGTCCCTTCCAAAAATGAGAAGTAAAACGGGGATCTCTGTCAGACACGATTGAAATAGGAATGCCATGTAATCTGACTATTTCCTTGATGTATAATGCAGCCAAAACATCAACTGACCATCGGCTCTTTATTGGCAAGAAATGCGCCAATTTAGTCAATCGGTCAATAATAACCCATATTCCATCATGTCCTCCTTTTGATTTAGATAAACCCATAATGAAATCCATGCTAATATTCTCCCACTTCCATTTGGGAATATCTAGAGGATGTAATTTTTCAGCAGGCTTTTGGTGTTCCGCCTTGACCTGTTGGCAAGTGAGACAGCGTGATACATAGTCTGCTATTTCCCTTTTCATGTTGGGCCACCAAAAATTCCTCTTCACATCTTGGTACATTTTGGTTGATCCTGGATGAATCGTGTACCTTGATCTATGAGCTTCATCTAAGATCTTCTTCTTTAACTCGGGACAATCCGGTATGCAAGTTCTATTCCTGAACATTAATCTTCCTTCACAAGTTATTTGGAAATCAGATTGTCCTTCCAATCTGCCCTTGATTTCCACTAATATTGGGTCATCATCCTGAAGTGCTTGTGTTTCAGTTAATAGGTCTGGATGAATGCTTATGTGAGACAATGTGACACTTTTGAAGTCCGTGTCCATGCTTATATTGAGCTTAGAGAATTGCTCCAGCAACTTCCATTCTTGAATCATACAATTGGCTAACAGTGCTCTCGGCTTTCGACTAAGGGCATCTGCTACATGATTACCCTTTCCGGGATGATATTGTATATTGAAGTCGAAGTCCTTGAGATATTCTAGCCAACGTCTTTGCCTCATATTTAGTTCCTTTTGAGAGAAAAGATACTTGAGACTCTTGTGATCGGAGTATACAGTAAATTGCACTCCATATAGATAATGTCTCCAGATCTTTAGTGCAAATACTACCGCGGCTAATTCTAAGTCATGGACGGGGTAGTTCTCTTCATGCTTCTTTAATTGACGAGAAGAGTAAGCTATAACCTTTCCTTGTTGCATTAGAACACATCCGAGGCCAATGCCAGAAGCATCAGTGTATACCTCGAATTTCTCTCCTTCCATTGGTAAAGCTAAGACAGGAGCTGTAGTAAGATGATCCTTGAGAGTTTGGAAGCTTCTTTCACATTCCTCACTCCATTCGTAACGGATCTCCTTGCGAGTTAACCTCATAAGTGGTACGGCGATCTTAGAGAAATCTTTGATGAATCGCCTGTAATAGCCCACAAGACCTAAGAAACTTCGGATCTCGCCAGCATTGGTCGGTCTTTCCCAATTTCTTACAGCTTCAACTTTTGATGGATCTACTGATAAGCCATCTTTTGATATAACATGTCCGAGAAAAGTCACTTCTTCGAGCCAGAATTCACACTTGCTGAGTTTTGCATATAATTGGTTTGCCCTTAATATTTGTAATGCAATCCTCAAATGCTCCTCATGCTCTTCCTTAGTCTTGGAATAAATTAATATATCATTGATGAAGACCACCACGAATTCATCTAAATAAGGCCTGAATATACTATTCATTAACTACATAAAGGCAGCAGGGGCATTCGTTAGTTCAAAAGGCATAACAACAAATTCATAATGGCCGTACCTACTTCTGAATGCAGTCTTATGAATGTCCTCATCCTTGATCCTTAGTTGGTGATATCCTGACCTGAGATCAATCTTTGAAAAATACTTGGATCCAGATATTTGATCAAATAACTCATCGATTCTCGGTAGTGGATACTTGTTCTTGATAGTGAGATGATTCAACTGTCGATAGTCGATGCATAGTCTCATGGATCCATCCTTCTTCTTTACAAATAGCACAGGCGCTCCCCACGGGGAAGTACTCGGTCTAATGAATCCTTTCTTAAGAAGTTCCATTAATTGCTCCTTTAACTCCTTGAGTTCAACAGGGGACATTCTATAAGGTGTCTTAGAAACAGGTCCAGCACCAGGGACTAAGTTGATGGTGAAGGCCACTTCTCTTTGTGGGGGTAATCCAGGCAAATCTTCCGGAAACACATCCGGAAATTCTTGCACAACTGAGATATCTTCTATCTTAGTTTCCTGAGCCTCCTTAATCGTGACAAATGCAAGGAAAGATACACATCCTTTCCTTATTAGCTTGCTAGCTCGGAGAGCCGAAATAAGAGGTGACTCGCTCCGACTCTTAGGGCTAGAATAGACTAGTTCTGGAAAGTCCTTGAAAGTAACCTTGCTATTGCGGCAATCGACTGTTGCCTGGTATTTGGATAACCAATCCGCTCCCAGTATGACATCATACTCCTTTAGATCTAAACATATGAGATCGATAGGAAGATTTCTTCCTTTTACCAAGACTTCACAGTTTTGATAATGGTGAGTAATATCGGTTTCGTTTCCGAGAGGAGTAGATAAAATTATTTTCATCCATTCCGGTTCCATAGGTAGTGGGTTAGCAAACTTCTTGGAAATAAAAGAATGTGATGCACCCGTATCAAATAAGACATGCGCATACTTGGAACAAACTTTCAGTGTACCTTCTACTAGTCCGCCTTCTTCTTCTTCGGTCTCCTTAATTGCGTGAAGACGAGCGTTCTTAGTTACCGGGGGCTTTCCGTCACCGGTTTGATCATTAAGTAATGGGCAATCGGGAATCCGATGCTCACGGCTCCCGCAACGGAGACATGCTCCAAGTTTCCTCCAGCACTCTTCGGCTTTATGACCAGCCTTGTCACAATGCTTGCATATTATATTCGAAGGTGTAGTAGTGATAGAGAAGGGCTTGGTCTTCTTAAATTTTTGGTCTTGAGAAGAAGTACCTCCAGTGCTAGGCCTCTTCTTGAAGTTGGGTTTAAAGGAACCCGAACTTGTAACTTGTTCCTTCTTATCCTTCCCACGGATTCTATCTGATAGCTCCGTGGCATCTTCTAACAATTGAGCTCGGCGTACTATCTCTGAGTAGACCTGAATATCCATTGGTGCCAGCTGGGTAATATATTGGGGCCTGAGCCCGTTTAGGAACCTCCTAGCTTTCATCTTCTCGGTGCTAACTAAGTGCTTAGCATACCGAGACAATCTAGAGAATTGTGCCTCGTACTCCGCCACCGATAATGACCGTTGCTTGAGTGCGGCAAATTCGGTAGCTTTCTTTTCTTGGACTCGGTCCGAAAAATATTTAGCGTTGAAATGTTCAACGAATTCTTCCCAAGTAACTTGGTCTTGATTTAAAGTAGCTTCTATCGATTCCCACCAGCATCGGGCATCCCTTTCCAACTGAAAGGTAGCTAATAAGACTTTATCTTGATCCGTGCACTGCATAACACGGAATATACGTTCCGTCTCCCTGACCCAATGCTCTGCGTCGTCCGGATCAGTAGAACCCGTGAATTTAGGCGGGTTCATGTTTTTAAAGACTTGGTGGAGACTTCCGGCTCGTTGTGCACCTCCCTGTGCTACTTGTTGCAGCACCTGAGTCATGCCTTGAAGTGTACGCTGCATGTTGCGCCACTGAGCACGTTCGGCAGCCATCGTCCTACAATTACAATAACTAGATCAATACGTGATCTCATTTAGAAGCTAGCATTTCTATGTTAACTTTAACCCTTGGTTCTACCCAATCTCACCGGTTAAAGGTTAAACCTATCCTTGGACTTGGGTTTTCCTAGGAATTGAATACCCTAGGCTCTGATACCACAGAAACTGTCACGCCCCGAGCGCGGAAGGTACCCGGAGATGCGCGATGAGTTTATATCAATCATGTCAATCAGAGTATTAGTGTATTCGACACCAAAAATCAGAGATGCGCAAAAGTAAAGATAACCCAATCCTTTATTCCTTCATAAGAATATGTCTATTACAAACCTTTGAAGTACTAACTAAAATAAAGGAAAAATACAAGGTTGACTCAAGAAAATATGAAAAAAAGACTAGATAACACGGAAGAAGCTCTATCTCTTTCACTCTTGATTTTCCCCATCCGTTTGAGTTCCCTCATCGTCGGACTTACCTGAAAAGTAAGGAAACACCAAGTGAGCGAACGCTCAGTAGGAAATTATATCTCAAGAACTAGCAACGGGTTTAAGTAATTACATCTTTCATGAATGCACTATAGCTATGCATGCTCGCATAAAACGACAAGATAGAGAGAGTGTATAACAAAACGATACCAAGAAGAACTAGTCATGAACTTTCAAGAACTTATATCAAAAGATATCAAGATATTCAAGCAAGTGAGTTCATCATGTCATGTGGAAATTTGGCTATCACGTTTCAAGCACGCAAGTACGAAATTACCTTTTTTCGGGCCACGCAAGTCATGTAATATCAAGTCAAGTACAAGTACAAGATTTGTGGAATGTTCAATCAAGCTAGTCATGCACTTCGGTATAATGCCAATACCGTGATCAATCAACTCCCATGGGCACAAGTACTTTCGGGTGCTCCTCCCAGGACCAGATCGGGCCCTATATGCGCAGGCATTAATCATGTATTTTAACATCCACTTTTGTGTATAGCCATTATGGAATTTCAAGAATACAGCTTGTAGATACGTAGGATAACTTGGATAGAATAGAGTCCAAAAATATGACACTTGACATAGAATGACGATAATAACGGTACAATCACGATTATCGATAAAACTAGGTGGAATTGGTTCCCTAACTTGGGTACCATGACAAACAAGTATGGACATTCTTTATATAGAATTGAGGTCCACAAGAACATCAAGTTTAATATAGAATTGGGGTTTACAAGAACATCATAACAATGTTGATATAGAGTTGGGGTTTACAAGAACAGCATCAAATGGCATGATAACCTCATCCCATTAAGAGAATTCTCATGATACACACTTTGCATAACATGAGGGCCGATATACCATGTTTCTTTAGAGTGACATGGCAAAATAGGGTAATGGGTTTTTATGGTACAACCAGCTCAGTCGGCCTTGAGGGAATCCAAGGCTGCGAAGAGACTTACGGAGGTCTCTATGACTAACTCGCTAGTCCAAAGGAACGGAATGTCCAATGGAGAGCTTGTATGTCAATGAGAATTAGTGGGTAAACGATAAATCATCATGAAACGTGGGACTATATTCACGGAACGGAATATAGTGCCGATTACATATATATATAAAACCCTTCGGTTGACAGTAATCAGTGTAAAACAGAAATACAGAAAATAGCGACTTAAGCTAAGTCATTAATTATCCAATTAACGCCTTATTCAGGGGCGTTCATTCACAATTTGACGACGTATACGATAGTCGTCCCTTCAATATTTCTATTCTGCAGAAAATCAATATTCTGGAATTTTTAACAAAAACGCGCCCTGGACAGGGGCGTTACTTGTCAATAAGCGCCCTGGTATGGGGCGTCAGTTCAATAAGAGACGACCTTGTGCAGGTCGTTAATTCAACAATTTATCAATTTTCAGATAATAAAATTTCAGGAAAACAATTTCATGGTCAGGACAAGAAAAATAGCAGGATTCGATAGGTATGATCATGCATTAATTTAGATTCATGGTTTCATAGTTATAGAATTTTAAACATGGATAATTATCAATTATATGAAACTGACGACTCCTGGGTAGGGCGTCAAAACAAGAATTAGCGCCCTTGTCTGGGTCGCTTCTTTAAAATCACTCAGAAAACATTTGGAAATGCAGTAAAACTATATGCATGAGATCATGGATGAGTTTATTTCATAATTTATACTAGTTTGGGCTACGTTTTTGAGAAAGCCTACCTGATGACTATCTGGGTGAAGATATGTGAAGAGAAACGATACTCTGTTTTGCAACAGAGTCTTCTGATCACCGGCAGAAGAAGAAGAAGAAGATGATGCTTGATGAAGAACCCCTCGTTCTTCAGCACGGCAGGCAACCTAAAGGAAAATAAGATGAAGAAAAATTAATATTCTTCATGAGTTGATCGAAAACAGAGGCAGGAAGAAGAACGTAAACCTGTTCTTCACGCACAGCAGCAGAGCGAAACCTCCTTCGACCAAATAGCTTTTAGGGTTCGATGGACAAGGTTATTTATAGGATTTTGGGGATCCTAATAGGGTTAGAGTTGTATTGGAAGTAATACTTCCATGATAGAGTCCTTATCATATTCCACCTTCGACGTAGTTATCCAGAACTTGCCCTAGATAAACTCCTGGGTCGAACGAAACTCGAACTGAATTAACGTCTTAAGCGAGGGCGTCGAATTTAAATTGACGCCTTGTCGAGCGTCGTTACTTATGTAAACGCGCCCATGTAGAGGGCGTTTCATTTCCTTTCCTTAATTTTATTTTTCCCGTCGTTTGAAATTTGACGCCCTATTGTCTAGGCGTCCCTTTTAAATTAACGCCTTATACAAAGGCGTTTCCTTTTGAATCAGCGCCTTGATAAAAGGCGTTATTTTCCTCTTGATCAATGATTTACCCATTTAGGCTCTTTGTCATCTATTTACTTATCTTTTATTTTAATTTTGATTTATTTAAAAATCTTATTTTTATCAGGGTTGCTACACTGGTACATGTCGTTTTTCAGAGTGCCACTCTCAGACGAGCCGATGGCCCTTTGCTGAGAGAGGGCTGGAACTTCACAATGAGAATCTTTGTCCCTTGCACTCTTTCGTGAGACAGGGGGATTCGTCTCCAAGCGGGGAGAGTTGACTTGGACAGAGTGCGGAGATTCGCGCACCAAAATTTCCTTTCCGCCGAACAGGATATCCAGCAGTTTTTTAGTTTCTTCCTTTGGAAAGGGTAAGGACTCTAGGTCCTGCCAGGGTCGCCATTCAAGGCTCTTGTCTGAGGATCTATCTGGGGTGGGCCCAGTCTCTGGTGCTTGTGACGTTGACTTCCCGTGAGAAGTTGATGCATGTATAACATTCACTGAAAACGGTGACCGTCCCCATGGAGAGGATGCCGAGGGAGCTTTATAATCCGTCGGGTAATCAGATCCTCGGCGATGTCTTTGAAGGTGGGACAGTCATAAATGACATGTCCCATGGCACGGTGATATAAGCAATAGCCATGCCGGTGCGTCATATCGATCATCAAATCACTGTCCGGTTTAGGGAGTTGTATTAACCTCTCCCTTTGGCAGATCTTAAATATCTCCAGAATTCTATGCTGGGGGAAAGAATACAACTTCTCTGGGGGCTCTGCAACAGGCGAGCCTCTTGAATCTTTGGATAGCCATCCTCCAGTCCTCGGCCATCTTCTGGGCTCCACCGTGGCTTTTGAGTTATGAGTGGAAGCTGGGGTGGATCCTCCTATCGAAGGTGTCAAGGATAGAGCCGTCAAGCGATCGTCCACGCGCCTTACAAGCCGTAGTAGCTCTTGCTGATCATGTCGCAGGTGCTTGACTTTCTTTCTAAGTTTTTAAACAATTTTCGGATGGACCGACATTCAGACATTAAGAAATATCCTCCCGCCAAGGAGGTACCTTGCGGGGCGGGGGCTATGTCGAGGTCACGTCGTGCATCCCTAGCCTGGTTTTTTCCAGGAATTTTTGAATGACATTTACTGAAAACTTCAATTCTTCATGGATGTGAGAATGAGCGGGATGTTTCTCGGTGCTATTTTCATTTAGAATCCGCTCAGCAGCCTCACGAAGCCTTTTTCTTGTCATGCTTTCCTCTTGAGTATCGATTTCTCCTCTCTGGATGAGGATCTCGATACAATCTTGCAGCTCCTCGCACTCTTGAGTGGGGTGCGATATCACAGCATGGAATTCACAATACCTGGGATGGGCTTTCTCAACCTCAGTGTAGGTGGGAGGGGGGTCGTGCACCATGATGCGACCCTCCTCTAGAAGAATATCAAAAATCTTCTTAGTGTCTTCTTTGGCAAAAGAACAGTGGTGGGAAGGCCTCCATCCGGGATACCACAAAGTGGATTTTGTCCCACTGGGACCTGTTTCTTCTGCCCCCAAATCGGGGAATGTAAAGGCTGCCCTTTGACAAACCTGTCGGGTTAGCCGATGGCCAATGACATTAGTAGAACGGGTCACCCGGTCCCAGACGTGGGGTTGAGGAGGGTCAACCCGAGTCCCCTTCATTGTGATGAGTTGATCTTGGATCATTTTTTCCAGCTCATCTTTGAAGACATAGCAATTGTCAATGGTGTGCCCCAGCATACGATGATACGGACAGTAATTGGGATCATCAGTTTTAATGGCCTCTTCTGGCTTCTTAGGCTCTGGAAGAGCTATTAACTTGTTCTTCATGCATAGATTGAAGAGTTTGCTAGTGTGCTCCTTCTTAAAAGAGTAAGGAGTTTTCATACGCTCGGCCAGCTTTGTAGTTGGCGCCCTCTTTTCAGACCTTTGGCCAGAATCACCTGGCAATGTTGCTTGACCGGCTTCAGTGGTTGGAGAGAAGTCCACCGCATTTGCTTCCTTTCCCGTAGCAGAACGCTCCTTGGGCGGCTTAGGCTTTGATGGCGTAAAAGTGGGATTGTCAGCGAAGAACATTTCAATCTCCGCGACCACAGAGTTTAATTGGTCGAATCCCTTGATATTTGCCCCCAGAAGTCGCTCGCTGACTTCGGGGGAGAGTCCTCTTCTTGCATCTTCTTGCGCCGGAGGGTTGTCACACCTCATGCTGAAGTCTCTCCATCTTTTAATAAAGTCCAGCGCGGTTTCTCCTCGCCTTTGCTTGAGCGAGCACAGTTCGACGAGAGACACCTTCCTCTCGGCTAACTGGAAGCGGTCAATGAACTTCTTTTGCAGGTCAGCCCAATCGACCACTGAATTTGGTTTCAGCCTGGAGTACCATTGAAAGGCGGTGCCGGTGAGAGAGGTCGCAAAGTATCGGAGGAGATACGACTCGTCAAGCGCGAGCTCACCCATGGCCGTTATATAGTAGGCCAGGTGTTCGTGAGACGACCCCTGTCCATTGAACTTTTGCAGCTTTGGTGCCTTTGGATATTCCGGCGGGAGCTTCTTAAACTGATGGTGAATAGGGTAAGGTACACTGTACAAATCAACAGTGGCTACCCCATCACCATGCTGGGCAAACTTATCTTCAATAATTTTTTCTATCATGCGCCTCTGAGCGATGACTCCTTCAGCTCCCGGAGCCCAAGAGGATTGAGTGTTGAGCGGAGCTCGCGGTAATTCAACTGTCGCTTCAGGTTGTGCATTATAAGGGATCACAATCGGCCGGCCGACTCCCACGGGGTTAGCAGCTCGCTGCTCTCGCCGAGGGTCTTGATTAAGTACCGGTGTATGAGGCCTTTGTACATTTATGTTCATTTACCGTTTCAGTTCAAGCATGAGATTGGTCATTTCTATATGCCACCTCTGCATAGTTTCAAATTTAGCATCATCAGACATCGCCTTGAAAGTGACCTTCGTAAGTGGCTCAAACATCAGGTCCGGATGGCCATCATCACGAATGCTCACAACATCCTCAGCATCTCCTTCCCCTCGGGGTAGGTTGTCTCCTTGATTTTGAGGAAACTCCAGGGCAACCTCTTGATGATGTTGTCCCTGGGAGGAAGTTCCCACTTGTCCACTAAGCTGAGCTTGCAGACTTCTTCTAGCAGCATTGCTGGTATTGCGGTACACCGCATTTGCTTCTGTTGCCAGATTTGGATCGTTCGCCCCTGCGGGGTCACTAGGATTGGCAGGATTGTCAATTTGCTCTATATGTTGCCTACCGGAGGCGTAACAGGTGTAGATTTTCATCGTCCCACCTGTTTCTGCCATCTGGACTACTCTTCGTCTCTTGGGCACATGGCCACTAGGACGAAGGGGTGCCCCCAATCGGTCAAAGACGGAGGTCTTCACAGGAAGGGTCTCTGTTAGTCTCTCAAAGACGGAAACCCGCTGAGGAGGTACCTGGGCACAGTTGCCCGTCTTAGCTCAGATAGATCTAGAGCTTTGGGATGTGAAGTTGGGCTTGCGATAAGCCCCCTTCCTCTTCCGCCCTTACGTAGTGCCGGACGATGCCATGTCGGCTTGGGGTTGGGTCCTCGCAGGCTTGGTGGCCCTGGCCTGCTTAATTGCTTGGGCCTCCTGCTTGGTAACCCAAATCTACTTGACCTTGCGGGGACGCCGCTCAGAGGCCTTATTACTATCATCGGATTTGGTATTCTTTTTGAAGCCCAGTCCATCCTCTCGCATTTTTTGTAAGAGCGAGAAGCGGTTGGAAGTGGATATATTGGGGACACATCGGTCCCGTGGAACCCTCGGTTCGGCGCCGTCGAGCCGAACACGTAGATCCCCGACAAGTATGGACTTGCCGGATCTTGAGGTCTTGGCTGCTGGCCTCCTATTCTGACGGCGGCGATGCTGCCCCCATTTGGCAGGGACGACACCGGCAGTGAGCGTGTTCACAGAGAACACGCGAGCTTGAATCAGACGGGGCTGGTTGCCTCCGGTTGCGGCGGATGGAGCCGAAGAATGTATCTCCGGCTGGACGGCAGGGATCACCCCTAAGAAGAAGGGGGAACCCACAACTGTCGGGAAATCTCCAAACGCAATGGGGACAGTGAGGTAGCCAAGGCTCGCATGGCTGGCGACGGGGAGCGGGCCGTAGGTAACTGCCGCCATTACAAGAATTTCCTTCGCTTTTCGAACTGCTTCCTGCTTCCTCCTGCTCAATAGAGAAGAAGAGTTAAGGTCTTTGTAAGGGCATTGAAAGAACTTTAGCAGTTAAATGAATGGCGGGAAGAGTCCCACCAGACGTGTCAGTCTGTTTACACACGGAAAAGAACATATAAATATATATATATCCGATTTATCGGAAGGAAATAACATGCATGTTTGTTTTGGCTTTTTAAATGCTTGCATATTGTAATTTTCGTGCGTGTGTTTAGTCAGACGATTTAAGAGTTCGTGTACTGGACTCTTCCCCACCGACCGGAGTCGGTGTTAATTTACATCGGATAAATCCGAACACCCTTGATTAAAACTGCTAAAGACGTTTTCTTGCCCTCATAATACTAGCCCTTTTGTTAAAATAGTAGTTCAAGAGAAAACATTTCTTTTTCCCCCACGATTGGACATCATTGCAATTGTCCCCCCCTGCGAAGGTTTATTTGTAATATTTCGTTCATAGAAGGGTCTTGATCCAATTTCCCAACAAAGTATGATTCTTATGTAATGTACTTTCCAATCTTTGTCTTTTCTGAAATTTAATCAGGTTTTTGGACATTTGCATAATTTCCCATACTTTGTGGGTACATTTGTAAAATTCCGACTTCCCTCTGGACCGAGCATGATTTTTATATAACTCTGGACACATTTGGGGTAGCTGGGACCTTTTTTGCAGAATTTTCTGATTTCCAGAATGTAGAATCCTTTGGGGATATTTGCATAATGTCCGGAGATATAGAGATAAATTTATAGTCTTACACATTGAAACCTTATATAGGGTTTTGGACATGGTAAGAATTTTAAGTGCACCTTTTGGTTAATCAAAAGAACCCATGTGTTATTGTTTGAATCAACCTGAACCCACGTTGCACACGTAGGAGGCCCACTTGAGGGCTTTTTGGTAACAACCCCCTTTAAGTGAACTGTTATACACAGCAGTGTTTCTCACTTAAAAAAAAACTAAAGTAGCATACTGTGACCTGCTACTGCTGCTGGCTTTCCTCCTTTGCGGCTGCCTTTGTCTTCTTTCTCTTTTTTTCTTGTCTGCCTCCCCTTTGCTTCTAGTGGAGGCTTTTATAGTGGCTTGGAGCAAAAGGGCGAAGGAGCTCCACTGGCCTTCTCCTCCGGTGGAATTTGGAGAGGTAACCCCTTCACCTTCCTCCTCCCTGTCTTTCCACCTTCTATTAACTGCAGCTTTTATTTCTTATTTTCTCTTATTTTCTCTTTCTTTTCTTTTTTTTGGTAACCGCACAGTCCATGGGCGGAGGGGCCTCCTCCGGCCTGTGGTAGGGCGGAGGGAGGCCCTCCGGCCTGCAACAGGGCGGAGGGACCTCCTTCGGCCTGCTGCAGGGTGGAGGCAGGCCCTCCGGCCTGCTGCTGGGCAGAGGCAGGCCTCCGGCCTGTTAGTAGGGCGGACCCCCCTCTCTCCGGCCTGCTACTGGTGCTGGGAGGCCCTCCGGCCTGGGTGTTGGGCGGAGAGGTTTCCCTCCGGCCTAGTTGTCCCTTTCAGTCTATAAAAAGACCCCGTATAGTCTTAAACAATTCACTTCAACACGTGGTGCTCCTTTAGCTTGTACAGAAGATCTCTTCTTTGGACTTTTCTTGTGAAAGCATGTGGGTGTTGACTCTTATCATTTATTCCAACAGACATACACATATACATATGGGCATACATGTACTTCCCAAATGCTTAATTTCAGCCCCTTCACAGTTGAAGAGTAGTGCAAAAATCCTTCTTATTTGGGCCTCTGTCACCTTATATGATGGCACATATATGTCTTTCATTCATAAGTCCAACAGTGTAGCATATATAACCTGCCACTTCCCTATGAATGACACTATGAGCCATAAGTGTTCAACACCCTTATGTAGATATGCATATTTTTTATGCATTTAATTCTTCTCGATACTTTTGAATAGAAATACCGGGGATATATATATTTGCTTCTTGAGACTCCCAACTATCATTGACGGACCCTGGCCGCCCTATGTTAACTGCATGCGTATTTCTTCAAAAAATCGGAACTTTGTAAAAAACTTTGTGGGGTCAACACACGTCATCTTGGAAATAATGACAATCTGACCTTCAATTTATTACTCTGAGCTACTGAAATAAGAAATCTTCTCTTATAAGAATCTGTGATGTATCATGAATGAATTGATGGTTTTAGTCTACTGAATTTAAGAGTCTAAATATTAAACTCAATGAAAAAGGTTGTAGTTCACACTTAATAGCTCTCAACCACATCTCACATGATATGTTTCGTAAAGTCTCTCAAAATCTGAAAATTTAAAGTCATGATAAACATGGTTGAGAGACTTGGACTGTGTATTGTTTTTAAACATAAATCTTTCAGAAAACCAAAGGGCAACAAAAGTCAAAAGTGTGTCAAAAATTTAATAAATAGAGTAATGGCTGAGTAGTACTGAGAAATTGGGTCTTTCATCAAAGAAATGAAGTGAACCTATGTCATGAAGTGCTATAGCTATCTCTGTTAAAAAATTGAAACAGAATGGTAAATTCTACTGAGTCACTAGGGGTACTGGCGTCTAATCAACGTGTATCCTTACGTCAAAAGGTATGGATTATACCTGACTGTTCTGAAAAATCATGAGCAAAAAGACAGAGAAAATAATGCTGTAACCCTGAAGTGAAAATTCAGAACTGCCAAAAATGTTTAATCTCAATACATGTACTTAGTCACTCCTAAAACATAACTGAGTTTGAATGAGTACGATAAAGTGAGATTAAACTTGACACAATCTATGAAGTTTTGGTTTATTGCTATTAAGAGTTACTGCAAAATTATTCAAAAAGTTTGATTGCTAAACTCTCGATTCATCATTCTTAAACCAAATCTTTATCAAGGTTGCATAATATGAAGTCTTATACCAGAAGAATCTTAACTCTCCAGGCTTAGTTAACGAAGGTTGATTCAGATTGTAAGCATGTTCATTTCTATGCTTCTCTTCATTGAACTTTTCATACATACTCTTGAATTACCTATCATCCAATCTTCTGTCAATTTCATTATCAAGCTCACATCACTTCTGTCAATCATATTTTTGCCGATGGCAAAGGGGGAGAGAAAGGAGACTGAGTATGGGGGAGAGAGAGTTGTATCTTCTGTATCTATTTATGGGAGCGTTTATGGGAGAGAGAGCTGTCTCTGTCTGGTTTCAAATATGTCATTACATATTCTGACTCATAGCATATCAGTGTTGCCATTAAAGTGAAGTAGTGTTGCCATCATCAAAAAGGGGGAGAATGTTGTGTCTCTGGTTTTGATGATGGCAAAACTGTGTTTGATTTGATTGATGCTGGCAAAACTGTTTTGATTTTAAGTTGAGTAGAATAATATGTGTTATAATATCTTTTCATTAAGTCAGAATAAGTTCCATGTTCTAAATCAGGTCAATGCATCTTCTAATGTAAAGAACATCAGGTCGATGCATATTCATGCATGTTGCTAGATAGGTCAATG